>CM053586.1:80041880-80060668 GCA_028646515.1 Pseudochirops corinnae | reverse complement strand
GTAACTCAAAATCTTGTGGAAATGAATGATGCAAACTAAAATAAAATTTAAAAAAAATAAACTGATCATCAATTTCCTCATCTATATGCTAAGAACAATACTACTCACAATACCTACTTCACAGAGTTGTTCTTGGGAGCAAATGAAAAAATATATGTGAAGTGCTTTAAAGCCATAAAATACCACATAAAACATTTGTGTGTGTGTGTGTGTGTGTGTGTGTGTAAATATATGCCCATATGCCCATGCCCATGTACTATGGAACATATGAGCAGTTTATTGGATTTAGGATAAAAGGGCAGAATGTAAACTTTTTTTTCACCAATTTAAATTAGTACCACAAATTGCATTTCAAAAGATTTTTTAAAATGCTTTGTTATTATTTTCTACTGAGCCAACAAAAGATGATAATATCTAATTGACTGCATAGTAGAAAAGGAATTCAGAAATCTGCAAACTCTTCTTATGCTTGGGGCATATTTTGCCCTACAAACACACATATGAGAAAACTTCCAGTTCCAGCTCTGGACATTACAACCCAATTGCACAACTATGAACAAAAAACTTTCCCTCTCTCAGCCTCAATTTCCCAATCTGTAAAATGGGTATAATAAATATTTTACTACCTAACCCAAAAGGTTGTTATAAGATATGATCTAAAACACCTTTTTCAAGTGATCTGGCACTATTATATTAACTGGCATTACTATATTATATATTAAATATTATATTAATATATAAAATATTAACTAATTAATAATAACATTATTACATTATCCAGTTCCGTCTTATGAAGCTTCATTTCAGTAAGCTAAAAAGTTTAGAAGCCCATAGTGAAAGAAAGCTGGAACATCAGAGAGGGAAAAAAGGAAGGAGGGAGGGAGGGAGCGAGGCGGAGAGAGAGAGAGAAAGAGAGGGGAGAGGGGGAGGGAGGGAGGAAGGGAAGGAAGAAAGGAGGGAAGGAGAGAAGAAGAGAGAAAGATTTCTATTAGTCTCAGGAGAATGTGCTACCCCCAACTAGATACAAAGTCCCCAAACAATCCTCTTTTCACATACTCCTTAAAGCAGATGCACATGTCATAAACACATAGAAACACACACCTATACAAAACACCTTTCTCACCACTAGCAGAAGCTATAATGCTAGAAAATTATTATTGCAATATCTAATATTCTTTTTTTATGCCCAGAAGGTCCAGTTTTTGAGATAGCATATGTGAATTAAATGAAGAAAAATCAAGCTCTTGGAATAAAATCAAGTTCTTATCAAGTTCAGATTCCTTACTGAGGAAGGGAATTTACACACCTTACCTTGGAGTTCCTGTGTAAAGGTCCCATTTGTAGAACCTCATTCTACAGCATGGTTGCCTCCTGGCTTAAAACTTAATATATGCCATCAATCACTGCAGGATGAACTCACAAATCCAGTTTCTCCCTGAAGTATACAAGAATAAGAGTTTAAGATAGCAACCTGAACTTAAATTAAAATTTGTGCTCTCATTCTTTTAGCATAAAATTAACTTCCTGGATTCCAAATCTTGTTAGTTTACATAGTTGAAATTGCTATATCTAATGCTGATGAATCGTAGTACTGTTTTGAATTTTATATACATCGTGTTCTCAGACATTAATCTGATTGCTCCAAAATGGATTACATTTCCTCCTTCCCCTAAATGTAGTACTGTTCTTAGGGCAGTTGAACCTGGTTAGTCACAGGAGATCCAAGCCAGCAGTAAAAGGAGTGGATGAAGGCCAAGATCTGACATAAGCACCACGGATAGCTCCTCCAACAGAATCTGATACAAATGAGGACTTTCTCTCCAGACAGGCAACTCCAGTGTAGTAAGTAGTATAATTAACAAGCCCCACAACCCTCCAAGCAGATTCTTCTCAATTTTAAAAAACCATTTTAAAATATATCTAGCTGCTTTGTTCTGTGCAAAGGGAAGGATACAAAGTCACAGTCTATGTCCTCATCTACCCAGGATCCCTCAACCATAGATTTTTATAGTAATGCCATGTCTAGGTTTGTAATCTACCTCAAATGATCTCCTCCATTTCACTCTCCATTCCATGAAAGCCCATCAACAGAAAGGAAAAAATAAAATAGGAAGATAATGACTGGTTTGTAAAAAGGAAGACTCTCAAACACAGTATGTATCAGGAATCCATGCTGAGTAATTTTGGGT
The DNA here is from genome assembly GCA_028646515.1 of Pseudochirops corinnae. Classification (NCBI taxonomy): domain Eukaryota; kingdom Metazoa; phylum Chordata; class Mammalia; order Diprotodontia; family Pseudocheiridae; genus Pseudochirops; species Pseudochirops corinnae. The sequence continues at coordinate 80,058,479 of CM053586.1, read as the reverse complement.
GCTGTGCGGGCAGCCACCAGCTAGACATGCTTAGCCAAGAAGCTTCTATACAGGCTGAAGAATGGACCCACATTCCCCATACTGCCCTTTGCAACTGAATCTTACACACTTGATATCTTAACCAATTCTGACTGTCTTGTTACTCTTCTATTACCCTTTAGTATTTCAGCCAGTTTATGAAGCTTCATTTCAGAAAGTTAAAAGGTTTAGAGGTCGATAGTGAAAGAAAGCTGGAACATTTAAGAGCTATGGAAAGGAAAAGTCAAAACGGGGATGGATATATGGAAATGAGAGTCAGCACAAAAGAGGCTTAGGGCTTAGGCATAATCTATATAACAAGACTTAGAGGTGGACAATCTAGAATTACTACTTTAGATCTCCATGCTATTATATGCAAAGTAAAATAAGATCTAAGGTGTACATTGACCTCTACTAATTTAATTACTGGTAGTAATTCATTAAAAAAAGATCATTTTTCAGTTAAAATTTTTAAACCAAAAAGTTTATAAATGTCCCAATGGCGCAAAAGTACTTAAAAGGCAAGGGAATAAGTGGCAAGAGCAGCCATGGCAGCTAGATGGCATTCAGGAATTATTTCCAATGATGGTGGGAGTCTGGAGGTCATGGGGTGGGTAACAGGTACTAGAAAGGCAAAAAGTGTTCAAATCAAGGAAGTAGATACAGGAGGAAACCAAAATATGAAAAAGGTTGACCAAGGCCAAGTGGTGAAAAATTAAACAAAGGAGGGGCAGATGATTGGGGTAAGGTTAGACTTTATGACCTTAGAGGTCAGACAATCATAGAATTTCCTATCTGGAAAAGAGCTGCAGTTGTGATGTAGTCCTGAATAAGAATCCTTTCTATATTATTTCTGACAAGTCATCATCAAGCCTCTACCTGAAACCTTAAGCGAGAAGGATTCCTCTACCACCTCTAAGAAGCCCTTTATTCTTTTAGATAGTTTGAATTCCTAAAAAGTTTTTCTTGATAGCAAGCTTAAATTTGTCATTTGCAACACCCACAAATTTTGCCCTCTGAGGCCAAGTAGAATAATTCTAATTTCTCTTGAACATGATAATTCCTCAAATATATGAAAACAACAATCATGTTTTCTGAAGTGTTCTCTTTTCCAAGCTAAGCGTCCCCTGGAGGTTATGTCCTTTCTAAGTCTATGGATTCTACAAAACCTGGAAGTTAAGAAATCTGGGTTGACACTAAAAGGAAGGTAGGCTGAACATATAAGGCATAGCTGCTACAGCCAATCCAATACTTTAAAGTAGCTATGGTGAAGACTCTGAAGGTTCCTTAGAAATAACCATGTTCTTAGGTGTTAATTGTAGGGCCAAATGTTTACCAAGAGAAACAGTTCCAATTTTATAATGAAGAATAATAACAGCTAACACATTAGCACTTTAAGTTTTACTTTACATATATATATATATATATATATATATATATATATATATTAGATTTTTTCCTCACAACCACCTCCTGAGGTAAGTGCTATCAATTATTCTCTTTTTCCCAATAAGAAAATTGAACTTGAAGGGTTACAATTTAGGATCAAGGTTAGACTTAGAGTGTACCCAGGGTCACACAGCTAGTCAGAGGCAGATTTTAAGGGTTTCCTAACTCCAAGTCTAGCATTCTATCCACTATACCACCTAGCTGCCCCATCAATATAAAGTTAAGATATGTAATTTATAAAAATATTTTTCCGCAACATAACTTTTCTAAAGTACACCCCCCCCAAAAAAGATTGTCATTATAATTTCTGGTAATATCAAAGTAATTGATTTGTAAGCTTAGTGGATGACTGTTCTCTCATAACTGCTAAAACTGAAATAAAATTATAAAAATAAAAAATGTAAATGATCAAATAAATTTAAATGATTGTCTAATAAAAGCAATATTTTCTATAAGCATGGAGATATCCTACTACCTAAATCTTTACTAGTTTCTCCAAGTGTATGTATTTTTCTAAATCACAGACTGACTCACACTTTTTCCCTCTGAGATAGTCATCTAGCTAGTTAACTTTATTAGCCATACATGATAGAATATGGGGGAGGAAAGCACTGACAAGAATGATTGGGGGGGGGGGAGAGAAAGAAATCATTGTTGCTGGTGTCTTAGGATTAATGTAGAGGGAAAGATGATATCAGGAGCTTCTAAGATAGGCAAGGGCTGCTAGATATCAGGGCTCCCTGAAGTTCTGCAGAGGTCATGTTTTGATGTCAAGAAACTGCTTCTAGACCACATATGGATAGTCTACGCTACAGATCATCAACATGTAAACAACTGAAAGTTAACTATTCTTATAATGACAAATTGAAGCTTCAAAGCCACTCACATTTTAAAGAAACTTTTCATTATTTTAAAATAAATTGTACTTTGAAATACAATTTCACTTAAAATACTCTGATCTCGGACATAAAATATTGTCTCATATTCAAAGTTTATAGATTCAGATGGTTAAGGAACCCAATTTAACAAGCAGCAGAAGGAAAGAGCTTTGAAAATCAATGCTAATCATGACCTTTCAAAAGAGATAGCTACTCACTTATTTCCTGTTTTAAATTCACATAGTCTGATAGCATCATTTGCCATTCAAAAAATTTTGAGAACAGCTTCTTGCTCTAATTCTGGCTAATTCCAATACCATGGTTCTGTGCAAAGTACTTTAAGAAGGCAAATGCTTTCTGACATATCCAAAGCTACATGATTTTTATCTATTATCTTTCAATTATTTTTGTTTCAGCACTTGCTCATTAAGTTTCTATTTTTATTTGAAAGGGGAGAGGGTTGTGGAGAGAATTAATTTTATTTTTCTTTCTCCTTTAGAGCATTTTTAAATGGCCTTTATCTTCCTCTTTTACTTTGCTATTTTCCTGTACCCTTTTCTGATCCAAACATTTTTAACCCATTTCCTTTTCTCTTTCGCGTTATTATTTTTTGCTCTGCTTTATTCTATATCCTTTTCTACCTGTGCTAAAAAAAAAATGTACATCATACTTCTCTTACAGAAGAGCGACAATTTTGGAAAATGAGAATGGTCAAGACAATATTTTTATCTTCCTGAAAAGAGAGAAAAAAATTACATGATTTCTGATGGTCGCCCTTCAAGTCTTGAGAACCTACTACATAGGATCAATATAAATCCAACCTTTGATTATTACAATTGATTTAACACACTAAAAATAACTTAACAACAAAAATGCTCTTAAGTGCTATAATGATTATTAAAAAAAATTCGGCAGACTGCCTATGACCTCACTAGCTTAACACATTTACAGGGGACCCAAGAAACACTGATTACTAGACTGGTTGCTTTCTCTAGACTTCAGAAAACTTTTATTTCACCAATGTGAAATACACATCAAAAACCCTGAGAAAAATCTTCAAGAATTGTTGTGGCCCAAAACACTCCAAAAATCCCCTATTGGGTGGCTAATGTAGTGACAAATCTCTATCCTAAGTTAGTAATGCTGATCCTTAGACAAGAATCTATTGCCAGAACAACATCTAAAGTATTTACAACTTACTAAGATGTACAAGATTTAGCATTAAGGCAACCAACAGTGAAGTAGTTAGTATAATTTGGTCTGAAGGAGACTCACCATAGCTACAAACAACAACAACAAAAACCTCTCTAATTCAACAAAATTACTAAACTGGATGTAAAAAACAAAACAAAGCAATAAAAAAACCACCTGAACATATATATACAATATTTTTAAGTTAATAAATCCCCAAAAAACCTTTTTTCCTCAGTGACACATAAAACAAATATAAATCATCTAATGTGGGAGGGGCAGAAAGATAAAAGTTCTTTCATATAATCTTTTCTTGAACAAGTCTAAAGGACCATATTTCATGTGTTGCTATAAAGGGGCTGGACACAGGCTAAGATACGACTTTAAAAAAAACCCTGGGGTTAATTTTCTCTTTAAAAAAATCAAACGAGGAAAAAAATCTATGTGGAAATGTCACTCAAACTTTTGTCTTTGGTCAAAAGAATCAAAGTGGTATAATTGAAACAAAGATTTTGCTCTAAAGCCTTCCAAGAATATTCAAACTAAGGCCTTACAAAAATTAAACATTTAAGGACTGAAACACCAGTTTAATAGCTGCTTTTTCATATTCCTTTATAGTTCAATTGGTTTTTTTTCTTTTTTTTTCTTCATTCTCCCTTAGTTAGCAATCTAGTAAGAGCACAGAATTTTTCATTCTTCAATATCAAAAGACAGATACCCTTTTCCTCAACTCTATCCTTCCTCCTCTACTACCCTCCTCCCATATTACTCATTAATAAACTAAGGCTCTTCTATTAGAGGTAGGGATGGGGGAAGGAAAGTGATGGAGGAGAGGTAAGGAAAGTTATCAGGAGTAATTTTTGCCAGATTAATTGCAGTAATATGCAATACAATTATCCCTTAAGAAACCAATAAAAGAAGGTTACATACTAGGAGTCAGGAGGTAATATGTACTAGATGGGTGACTTTAAACAAATCACCTAGACTCTCCAGACAACAATTGCCTCATATGTAAAAATAGGAATAGGCAGATGGCTGGACTAGATAATCACTTAAGGATCTTTCAGCTTTAAGGTTTAAACTTCTGTTAACTAAAGGAATTACAGAAAAGGTGCGAACTATGACAATTTCCAAAATTTCTGTTTTAACAAAGCAAAATAAAAGGCATGAAAGAGACAATCTATTTTTTAAAATTTCTTCAAAGAATGTTGTACTTGCTGTAGATGAAATTTTAAATTTCAGAATGGCATGCCAAAGTCCTGTAACATCAATACCATTAAAATTACAATTGAAAGGCAGACCCCAGTACTGCACAACATGAAATTTGACAGAAACTATCTTTGGCTTCGGGCTGGGTTTACAGATGTTATACATTTATAGACAGTCTGAAGGATCTTTAGTCATTCAGAAATTTCACTAAATTCTCTCAGACAGTTTCAATCCGACTATACACTATTTGAAATGGCATACATAGGTTACAATAAAAGCTCTTTTTCCACACTAAAACTAAACAAAAATCTCTCCCAGTTCTAGAAGTCAAAAAAGGCAAGCCTCTACAAGTTATTAGGAAGTTAAGAGTCAACCATGAATAGTTCAAAGCTGCAATTGTTTTGGAAATACCAAGGTAATAATACAGTAGAAAGGAAAACTAGCTGCCTTTTTATTGGCTTTACAAATACTGTACGCACATGATGTTTACTAGGGAGGCCTATTTTGTCAGTAGATTATAGGCTAAGATGACAAATCAGAACTAGAAAGAATCTCAGAAGCCCAGTACTCCTCTCATTGTACAGATGAGGAAACTGAGAACATTATAGATGTATTTTGAAGAATAACAGGAAGATGATGAAATAAAAAAGTTGCAAAGGAGCCTGGCTCCTTAGCTCCCTCAAAAATAACAACAGAAATGCTAAAAATAAAGCAAAATTGCTAGAAATTTTTACAAGTTAAAGCTCACCAAAACTGAACTGATTAAATTTTTGAAAAAACAAAAAACTAGTAAGCAAGAGATTCAAGGAAAAAAGTATCAGAAAAAACTCATCCTGAAACAATATCAAAAGTAATATCATAAAAATGAAAGAACTGTTAAGAGATACAGTCAAATGGATAACACACTCATATCCAGCCCTCATCACCAACTGCCTGTTGGTCATTTCCAACTAGAGTTTCGAAGTCATCTCAAACTTAACTTGTTTGAAAATGAATGCATGATCTTTTCTCCAAAACTGACTTCCCTCCTAATTTCTGTTTTCAATCACTCAGCTTAGCAACCTTGGAGTCACTTTCAACATGTCACTCACACACAACCCATCTTACGTGTTGCCAAGTCTTATTGATTCTATCTCCCCGTGTAGGTAGTCTCCACTTCCTGCACTCACACTACAACCATCATAGTGCAGGCCTAAATGCCCTTCATCAGAACTATTTCAGTAGCCTTGGAACTACTTTTCCTCAGGTCTCACTCCCCTCTAACCCATTTTTCACTCAGCTGCCAAACTGATATTCCTAAAACATGTACAGCCTTCTTAAGAAGCCTGAAGAGTTCTCTATAGCCTCAAAGACAAAATACAAAATCCTCTGACGTTTAAAGACCTTTACAATCACAGCTCCAGCTTCTTTCTAGAATGACTGAATTTTACTTCTCCTTATGCATTTCAGGGGTGAGGAACAAGTCTGTTCTGTGAAGTTTGGATTCTGTCAAAGGGCTACACTTGAGGACCTAGAGGGCCATATGTGACCTTCAGGCCAGCAGATGTCCCACCCCTGCTCCAAACAAAAAAAAACGGCATATACAGGATGATTTATTGTAACCACTTCTTTTTAACATCATTTTTAAAATATTAGCTAAGGCAATGATGCATGAAAAAAATTAAATGACAAAAATTGGCAATAAATAGGTTAATATAGTTATCCTGTTAATTAAATGACCATATCTAGAAAATAAAACACAACAAAAAAATAAGGTAACAAATTAGAAAGAGGGGATGGATATAACATAAGTCTCCCAAATCATTAGCATTTTAACATATTCCTAACAAAAATCAAGAAAAATGATAAATACTATTTACAATAATAATAAAATGCACATTCCATGTAAGATACAAATATATAATATTTATAGAAAAAATATAGATAAATGGTCTAAAGATAGTAACAGGCAGTTCTCAAGAGAAGAAATTCCAATTACCTGCAGCTATCCAAAATGTGCAACAAAATTTATAATCACTCTTTCTGGGATGGCAAAAAACTGGAAATTGAAGGAATTCTCATCAATTGGGAAATGGCGGAACAAACTGTGGTATAAAAAATGATATAAAACTATTGGGCTGAAAAAAAAAATGAAGAAATAAATTATTTCAAAGAGACATGGAAAGAAATTAAACATTTACATGTTTACAAATTTAAAATACTGAAAGAAAAATATATTTAATGAAATTGTGGAGAAGATTAAAATGCTTTCTATCAAACAAAAGGAAAACATTTCGGAGACAGTATATATAGTTAATAAGATAAAAATTAAAAGACAGGCAGCGATAAAGTCCCAGCTGTCCTGTTTAAGTTTATAAAAATTACAGAAGTGAACCTTATTAACAAATGTCACCAAAGAGAGAAATCCCATGACTTCATTTAATAACACCTTGTAGAAGAACACAGATAAGAAAGGAAGTAAATTTACCAAATCTGAATTATACCAAAATGAAACAAGTTATACATAGTACGGAAAATGTCTTAGTTTAAAAAAAAACTTCTTAGTTTAAAAAAATGTATTTAGAAAGAGAGTCAATCCTTAGGACAGCAATTAATAGGCCTAGATTTCCTGTCATATGAGACACGTCTCTTATTATTTCAAAAGGCAGTACTTGCAACTACACATATATAATCTCTATTTTTGCTCTCCTTTGTGAATTGAAATATTCTTGTTTGTCAATGTTTATTAAGTTCATGATAACAAATGGAACAACAAAGATTGGATTTTTGTGTGTACATGAATCCTATTTCACACACACAAAAATCCAATTTGTTGTTCCATTTGTCAGACCCTCTAGAGATTTCTTAAGACCATAAAAACTATTAACTAATATGACAGCCTATAATAGAATGACTGCTATCAAAAGTCTTAAAAATACTTTTCAGCTGTGGGTTTCCAGATGGGTATGACTCACTTCAAAAGAAGTCAAATATAAACTGAAGACGTTAATATGAGGTTTATATTCACCATGACTTTACCAAAAATACCATGACTGGCAAAATACTGAAGTTATAAGGAATCGTGAAAGGAACTGCAGGTACAGATTTTATTAACCCCTCAAGAAGGAAGTTTGGGGGAAGGAAAGGAAAAAGTAAAGAGAAGAGAGAAGAGAAAAGGAAAAAGGAAACCCAAAGGGAAGGTAAGAGGATCAAGTAGGAGTAACAGGCAGGAGTGACGCCATATAGCTTGTTTGCACCTGCAGAGAAGTGGAGGAGTAGAATTAAAATTTCCAAAAGAACAGAAGCCCACTCCTTCTCCCTCCAACCCACCTGAAGCACTGACTGTACTGTTTTGAAAAAAAGATATGCAAAAATTCCCAAAGCTAGCTGGTTGAATGGTTCATTTAAGCAAATACTCTCTTAATTAAACAGATGAAAGCCTCTTTGAGGGTTCCTCTTATGAAATGAGGTTAGTTAGATACTTAAAACATAATCCTTTCAACCTGCAAAACACTGTTCTTTACCAGCGACCTCTTAAGGTATGTTTGCTTGGTTTAATATTAATTGGGGTGTTTTTTGCTCTCTAAAAATCTCAACATTTCCTGTTATGCTTTTAGTTTAAAAAAAGAAGTATTTAAAAGCAGGTCAACTCTTAGGATAGTAATTAGTAGGCCTGCATTTCCTATCATATTAAGGATGTCTCTTATTATCTCCACAGGGGGTACTTATTTTGTTTGAAAAATAAACAGATGGCATAAAACAAACATCTAGGGGAGGAAACAAATTGGGGGAAATGATGAAATCACCCTTCAAAAACCTCATTAACCAGGTGTTAAAATTCAAAAATTTAGGAATGACTGAGCTAGGGCCTCTAAGAATTCAACTAAAGATTTCAGTAGGCTTCCCAACTTATTTACATATTATAGTTGTATCCTATTAACCAATGCCTGTTCTTTTTCTAAGTTAATCATTCATCTACCTAAGGCCTTCTGTGCCAAAAGATGAGTGAAGCAAACAGTTGACCCGTAAACCATTAACTCTCTTCTTTATAGTTTGTCTGGACCTAATTCTCTGCATATCACCCTTTTAAAATTCAATCTGTAAAGTGTTCCAGGGAAAGAAAGACATGAAACAAAAATATGATGCAAAATGAAGGCTATGACGTCGACTTAGCTTCTCTTTAAAAGCATGAATTGCAAATAAGATAATAAAAATCCGTGGTTCTGTACAGACAGAGTATACTGAGAATCCTTAATTATCTATGGACGTTGAGTTAGTTACATTTCACTTTACATGTCTGAACATTTTTTTAAGGAATATTCACTAGTACTAGTATTAAAGAGAAAGTAGGTTGGTTTGTTTTAGATATTTTGAAGTCAACAATTTTTCCAGCAAAAATTTTCTTGGAGAGATCTGACAACACATTTCCAAAAAGGTCTGTCATTTGATACACTGTGAAGATCTACCAGGCAATCACAACCACTAAAAAGACAACAGTATTTTCAGAACCGAAGTTCAGATAATAGTATGCAATTAAAATCAGATCGTCTCCTTTGATTCCTGTCACCAAGACCCTCCAGATTAGGGGCAAAAAAACATAAGACAACATGCGGAGTTTAAATTTAAGGAATGATTCAATCAGTTGTTGCAGCAGACGAAAATCTCAGTTAATAATGTTCTCACTGTTAATTTAAAATGTACATGAAGCAAAATTCTTAGCATAAATATCAAAATCATATTACATTCTCCCAAAATTCACTGTGCAAAGGATCCTCTTAAGCCAAATTTATTCCTTTATATCTTAGACTTTCCATTCAGAAAGTGAGTCTACATATGACAATTATTTCATTATCTTGAAAAGGTTAAATTTCCCTCTAGTCTAATGTTAAAGTGAATCTTTTTTTTTTTTAATCATATTGCACTGCCTTTTTGTATCCCAGAATTCTTGAGGGTATTAGAAGCATCAGAAAAATTAGGTTCTAGTTCTAGCTCCACTATGCTGTTCTTTTTTTTGCAGGGGGGGGCACGGGAGGGAAGCAATTGGAGTTAAGTGACTTGCCCAAAGTCACACAGCTAGTAAGTGTCTAAAGCCAAATTTGAACTCAGGTCCTTCTGACTCCAGGGCCAGTGCTCTATTCACTGCGCCACCTAGCCGCCCCAAAACCTAATAAATTTCTGCTTAAAAGAAGAATGATTTATACCATATCAAAGCACCATACAAATAGTAGAAGTTTGACATATTATACTTTAATGGTTATTTCTAAAGGGCTTTAAAATAGCTTCATTTCTTAATTAGGTAATCAATTCTTGGACATCTTACGTATACTTAGTATACACCTTCTTTAAAAGATAAATTTCTGCCCATTTCATTTATCCAAATTATCCAAAATTCCATATTAGTAAGATTTTACTATAGTCATATACCAAAACTCCTATTTAAGAAGAAGCTATGTGATCCTTATACACTATTGCTTATTAAATCTATCAACTAATCTGCTGATAAGAGGGCATTAAGTATAAAAATGTTAAGTACAACCTTGTATTAGCAGCATATTTGAAGCCCAAGAGAAATTAGTTATTGAGAGATTTAACATAAACAATTTGAAATAATGTCTAAGAAACTGGATCTATGAATTTCTTGAACTTCTCACTGTGTATGTGCATATATACATGTATATACACATACACATGTCTATACACACATGTGCATATATATAGTATGTATGTGTATGTTGTCTTTATCTTGGGAGATTACATTTCATTTTAACTTTTTCATCCTGCTTGTTTTTACATGAAATTTCCTGCATTATAGTTACATGCATTAAAGACATTTGTGCTAAAAAAAATTTAAATGTTTTTATTTTAATTCATTTTTTCCTTCATAGTTTGACTTTAAATTTTCATTTACTCCATTACTGGCTCCCCTAGGGGGAAAACTGTTTATGCTTAATTTTTATTTTAATTTTGCATTTGCTGAATTTTCCTTTTATAAATTTGATAAACAATTTATTTTTGAAGTACACGTTCAACTTCTTGCTATGCTATTTTCTTTTCTTCCCTGGATCACCAAGGTTATCAGTTAGGTTACATGAAGGAGAGGGGATATCTGATTTTCCATTGTCCTCCCTGCCTACCCAGTTCAGTTAATACTGCATAGTCAAAGTATAGGTGTTAATGCAGTAACAAGGTGTTAATACAAAAGGGGGGGGGGGGGCAGCCAGGTGGTGCAGTGAATAGAGCACCAGCCCTGGAGTCAGGAGGACCTGAGTTCAAATCCAGCCTCAGACACTTAACACTAGCTGTGTGACCTTGGGCAAGTCACTTAACTCCAATTGCCCTTCCCTCCCCCTCCAAAAGGCAAAAAAAAAAAAAAAAGCCAAATATAATGGTATTTCATATGGATTTATAAGGGAACTTTATTAGTTGTTATTTCTTATTTGATAAGTTCAATTATATTAAATATATGTGTAACTCTGTTTTGTCTCTTCTACAAAAGCTTGGAGAAACTTTCATTTTCTTTAAGAGGAGAAAATTTAGGAATTACAGCTGTAACTCTCAAGCTATGAGGTACTTTGCTCTAGGGAGTCAGGGAAATTGCTTTTTAACATGGGTCTATGAGGGGTTTATGGAAAAGACAGAAAGAAGGCAGAAGAATTTTCTTTCTTGTTAGACCCAAGACTGTTATTTTATGAAGAAATTACATCATAAAGAGAATTTTACAAGTAGTGAGTCTGGAAAGAAACTTAAGAATAAGTACTTGAGAGAAACTAAAGAGATTTTTTTTTTTCCCTGTCAATGCTGGAGATAAGCTAGAGAAGACAGAGAAAGAAGATGGAGGGATCTTCTTTCTTTATCTTCAAAAAGATTTTTTTTCCCCGAACGAACTAAATAAAATAGGACTGTTCTCAAGGGTGAAGATAAGTCATCTAAAGTTACAGTGAGGCATGGAGGTGACTCCGGCTGTGATCTTTCTCACAGCCAAAACATTGTAAATACGTATTTGTGTTTCTTATGATTGATCGTAGTATTAACTTGCATATTCAGTAACTGTAATATAGCATAGTAATATTCATGATTACTATTTAGAAAGGAATCTTATCCAACTGAGTAAATCAGCAATATCTGATGACACAATCACACAAGCAGTAAGCCCTTAATATTCCCTTACTATGTTGTAGGAATTGTGCAGAAGGGTGAGGAGAAAGGTAGCAGTACTAAGAAAAGCAAAAACAGTTCCTGCCCTCAAGAAGCTTATTTTTTAATTGAGGGAAACAACATGTAAATAATAAATAATTATAAAATAAATTAATTAAATGAAATAAAATAAATAAAAAATAATTTAAATACAGAGTAGATGAAAGTAATCTTGGAGGGAGATGAATCTAACAGCTGGGGGTCAGGGAACTGCAAAAAATCAGCAGTTCAGCGACAGTCATAAACCTGGAGTCAGGAATGAGGGCCACCTCCTCATTAGAGAGTGGACTGAAGGAGACAATAGTAAGTGAAGTACAAGGCAAGGTCCTCAGCCAAGAGGGGGAGCTTGGAAGGTATTGTGGAAAATCTGAAGACAGGCAAGAAGTTTTGGAATTCGGCTGAAGACTCCGGATTTAGCTGAATAAGTGAGATATGTCGAAATTTTATTAAAGGAATTATTAATTAATTGAGAAAGGTAAGTGGCACAGCGGATAGAGTTCTACCCTGACGTTAGGAAGACCTGAGTGCAAATCCAACCTGAGACACTAATTAGATGACTTTGTTTAAATTATTTAACTTCTGCTTCTATTTCATCATCTGTAAAAACAGTGAAAATAACAGTATCTCCCTCCCAGGGTTGTTGTGAAGATCAACTAAGATATATCTGTAACGCGCTTAGCACAATGCCTGGCACATACTGGGTTCTAGATAACTGCTGGCCTCTAGGTGGCACAGTGGAGAGGGTGCTGGGCTTGAAGTCAGGGAGACTCATCTTCCTGAGTTCAAATCTAACTTCAGACTCTTAATAGCTGTCTGACCCTGGGCAAGTCACTTAACCCTGTTTGCCTCAGTTTCCTCATCTATAAAATAAGCTGGAGAAAGAAATGACTAACCACTCTAGCATCTTTGCCAAGAAAACCCCAAAGGAGGTCACAAGGAATGAGACCCAACAAACGACCGAACTACAATATAAATGCTCATTACTATTATTCTTAATACCACTCTAGATGATAAAGTTAGGATCAAACCTGGGGAAAAGTCAGGTAGCAGCTGAGGAGGAACTCAGAAGTGTGTTTAGTGACCCATGAAGCTCTATTACATGGGGGAGATCATTTTCCTAACCTTGCTATCTGGTATAATCTTGTATGTCTGTGAGTCATGGAACACTACAGTCTCGGAGGAATAAAAAACAAATATCACCCAGAGGACAAAGGAGAGGCACATGGTAGTGTTAATAGGCTTTAATACACAACAAAAAAGGAATTTCCCAGAAGAACTATAGTATAGAATGTCATTAAGGAAATATACATCACAGCAGAAAACGGACTGGTCATTGAGGGACAGACTGATAAACATCCCAGCTACTCCAAGGGTATCTTCACAATGGCAAAAGAAAATGAGGAAGGGTCCTATCACATTAGCACATGAGGTGGACATCCTATGGCAAACTTGAGGAAAGACATAGACACATTAGACAGCAGAGGCAGGAATGGATGCACTGCGGTTGGTATAGTCTGAAAGAATGTCCATCTTATTAGATCATAAATACACATAAGCATAATTCTTTTTTAATTCTCCCTATATAATAATATTTGAGAGTGTTAAGCTGAAGATTTATTCCATTTGTTCAATTTTTGGTTAATGAGTGTATAGACCAGAATTTTTGTGCTGGCCAGAATGTTATCGAGGACCAACAATTTTGCAGCTAGCAAGTATGTATAATAAAGGCAGGACTGTAGCACAAAGGTGAAGACATCACTTCACAAGCTTCATTCAGTCCTTTTGTTCTTGACTCTAGAATTATTTGCATGGCAATCAGGAAGTATTATGAAAGCCCAGGGGAGCCTCATAATTCCACCACTACACAACTCTAATGTGGTTTTTATTGGCTGGAGAGTCCAGAGTGGGTTTGAGGGACACAGACTGACTAACAATTGGGATTTTGCCAAATATAAAAAGGAATTTTTCTAACCCCAAGTTAGAGTCAGTACCATAGAAAAAACCTTAATCTTTCCCTGGTAATTTGATGGCTTTTGCTCACTGCACATGGTTAGGTATATAAGTTCAGAGCCTTCGTTTATACACAAAAATTCTTTAACCCTCCCTTGCCAGCAAGTGGCTTACTAGACCCTATATTCCAGCAAATGGTAGCAGAGTTCAGTAAATTGCCCTTGAGTGGATGAATGGCAACCATGTGTACCACAGCCACTGATAATATGGTAACTTGCAGGAGAACTTGTCCTTTGTAGGAATGGAAGGGAGAGCAGAAGATTTTTCTTTATCATTTAAATTTGCTATGCTTTTTTATTAAATGTCTTTTGCTTTGAGCTAGTATGCTCCATGACCTTAAAATGATAAACACATTGGTATTATGGGTTCGTGAGTTATGGTTTTGAGTGGGTGCTGACTCACAAACTATCTTGAACAAAGTTCCTTTGTAAGGATCCCAGTATGACATGGGCTCTGAATGCCAAAGATGTTTGCTGTAAACACTGAGTTTATAATAAACATAACAAATTTAATTTTTTAAAAGACAGCCCTTGAGGGGCAGCTAGGTGGTGCAGTGAATAGAGCACCAGCACTGGAGTCAGGAGGACCTGAGTTCAAATCCAGCCTCAGACACTGACACTTACTAGCCATGAGACCTTGGGCAAGTCACTTAATCCCAATTTCCCTGCCTTCCCCCCTCCAAAAAAGGAAAAAAAAAATAATAAAGACACACTTGGCTCAAGGAACTTGTCCTCTTATTAGGTAGAACACACATACAACTGACTATGTAAAGCAGTGAATGATTAGTATCAACAATATATCGATGTAGAGAATATAAATATTATCACCTTTATGTCCCATCTAAAATTGGTTCTGATTTGCCTAGATGCTACAAGTGTTTCGGTAAAGTTTTTATAGTGAGTAACAAATGATTTAGAGCAGTGGTTCTCAACCTTCCTAATGCTGCAGCCCTTTAATACTCGTATGTGGGCGAACCCGCCTAGAGATGGATAGAGGAGTGGTGTCTTGGTTCCTAAGACCATCGGAAATATGTGTTTTCTGATGGTCTTAGGTGACCCCTGTGACCCCTGTGAAAGGGCTGTTCGACCCCCAAAGGGTTCACGACCCACAGGTTGAGAACCAATGATTTAGAGTATTGCCAAACAAAATATTTCAAACAATTACAAATATTTAATAAATAGTAACACTCTAATTCCAAAATTTAAAGATGTTATTATGAGTGGTCATATCTTTTATAGAATCACAGATTTGGAGCTGGAAGAGCAGACCTAAGAAGTCACATAAACAACTCCTCCCCTGCTCTTACAGATGAGAAAACAGGGGCAGAAAAGTTAAGTGAATTGCCCATGGTCACACTGGGAACAGGAAATGATAAAGCCAGGATTCAAACCTGGATGTTCGAAGTCCAAATCTAGTTTTCCTTCCATTGTACTTGCCTCCTTTCAGTCTACTAAAACGGTATATTCTATATCTCCTCAGCAAATCACAAACATATATAATATAGGTTAGAATCCCCTCTTGCATTACATATTGAATTTAACTTAAAATGAATTTAAGTTTACAAATGAAACAAACTTCCAAAAGAATCATTATCACTTAAAAAATGATTGAGTGTATTACAAATGCATTGTAAAAACAAACACAGTTCAATCTTAAGAAATCATAAAGATATACAACCTCCTTAACTATTATGATCCAGATCTTCACTTACAGTAGACAACTAGACTGATTTCATATTCCATCCCCACTTCCCTCGACATTCCAGCAAATGATATCCAACCTGATATTTCACCATCACCCTGACTAAAAATTACTTGTGGGGCGGAGCCAAGATGGCGGCGTGGCAGCAGCAACATATCGCAGCTCTCACATAGCCACCCCAAAATACCCATAAAATAGGACTCTAAACCAATCCTAGAACTCCAAAACGCACACAAAGATACTTCCCACTAAAGTCAGCTCAGCTACGAGGAACAATATCAGCACTGAGAACCGAAACTAGCCTGACCTGAAGCCGCTGCTGAGCCCTGGGGCTGGCCGGAGGAGAGGAGCGGTGAGCGGATTAGCAGCAGCTGCAAGCAGCGTTGAGAACTAGGTCAGTGGGACTTGCGAATTTGGGAGGGGAGTAGCGCCTCCAGAGTGGAAAAGTGAAAGGCAGAGGTTTTGCACCCGCCTCTGCACTGCAGCTTCCCGCCTGCGGCCTGCAGACAGCAGGGGGGACTAAGCGATTGTTCTGAGGCCAGTGCTCTCACGTTGAGCGGCCTGGATACAGATTGCCGTCTTGGGCCTCGGTCTTGGAGTCTTCACTATCCAGCGAGCCGGAAGTAAGTAGGAAGGCTCCCAGCACCTTCCTGAGAGCTACGGTAGCCGGGAGGACACCAGCAATTTGGGACAGAGATTTCCCTTCTGGAAGCAGAGCCCCACAGAGATTTAAAAAAAATCATGGACTGAACAACCATGAGTAAGAATAAGCATAAGAAGCAAAGTAAGAACAGCTCCCAAACCCTAGATTCCTTCTTTGGGGAAAAGAAAGATCATGGGAGAGAGAGGGAGGACGAGAGCACAGCCAGAGCACCCCCACCAGGGGCCTCCAATAAACATGAAGAATGCCTTAAAGCTAGAGATGAGCTGAAGAAGGACTTTCAAAACCAAATAAGATAAGTGGAAGAAA
>CM053586.1:80016020-80041380 GCA_028646515.1 Pseudochirops corinnae | reverse complement strand
GAATGGGTCAACTTTACTCTCACTGAATTTGCCTTAGGGAAGGAATGACATAAGCTCTAAACTGGGTATCTTGCCCTACAGGAGACTGGGGGGGGGGGGAAGGAGTTTAGATGGGGGATGATGGAGGGGAGGGCAGGTTGGGGTGGAGGGTTGTTAGAAGAATACACTTCTGTAAAGGGTCAGGGACAAAGTAGAGAATAGAACAAGTTGGGGGTGGGCAGTCTTTCACAATATGTCCATTGTGGAGACGTTCTGCGTAACTACACACGTACAGCCTGTATTGAATTGCTTATCTTTCCAGTGGGGATGGGTGACGAAGGAGGAAGGGAAAGAATCTAGAATTTAAAGTTCTAAAATCAAATGTTAAATATATATATATATATATATATATATATATATATATATATATATAGTCTTATTATTGTTATTATTATTATTTACATGCAACTGAGAAATAAAACATACAGGCGCTGGGGTAGGGAGATCCATCTTGCCATACCGGAAAGTCAGAGGAGTGATGGGGGAGGATATAGGAGACACCAGACTGGGGGAGGGGGTATACAGTGGGATTGTTATTTTAGGGTGGTGGGTAGGGGAAAGACGGGGAGAAATTTTGTAACTCAAAATCTTGTGGAAATGAATGATGTAAACTAAAAATAAACAAAAGTTAATATTAAAAAAATACTAACACTCATTGTGGCATAACAACAACC
Organism: Pseudochirops corinnae; assembly: GCA_028646515.1. Taxonomy (NCBI): domain Eukaryota; kingdom Metazoa; phylum Chordata; class Mammalia; order Diprotodontia; family Pseudocheiridae; genus Pseudochirops; species Pseudochirops corinnae. Next base: position 80,040,667 of record CM053586.1, on the reverse strand, counting down.
CCGGACTTGCAAAGAATATGCCGACAGAACAGACCTGAAAGTCTTCAACTATATACAAAATGATAGTTTTGAGAGAGCAAGATATCAGTTGGGTAGGGAGGTGTTAGGAAAGGCTTCGTTTACAACAGAGGCTCCCAAACTTATTTGACCTAGCAGCCCCCTTAAAAAAAAAAAAGTTACTGAGTACTTCTCTGGAAATCTACTTTCTTTAACCCTTAAATGTTTTTTTTTTAATTTGAGTCATTTAAAAAATATATAAAATATTTCTAAATGATGCATCATTAATTTAACAATTTATTGTAAATTTGTAGGGTTTTTTTTCCTGCATTGAAATCTTAATGATGCAATATTGCATCATGTAGCTATATGGTACTGTATTGTAAATAAGTCATTACATGCACATATTACTGCTGATGCATGCAGGACTTCCAACAATACGCAACAGGCTTGCCTACCAGCACTTGTTTGTTAAGACCTCTCATTGGACTTGACCACTCTCTGGTTATAATTTGCATTTTGTGTGTCTATTTGGAAAATGATGTAATCACTACAACTTTAACTCTGTTACACAACAGATGAAACATGTACAAGTGGTTTTTCAAAATTTTCTTCTCTTCTTTCCTTATGCTTCTACTACCTCCTTATTTTTATTCAATGCCCCTCAATTGCACCTGAGGCTAATGCTGCCCCTCCCATCATTCCAGCACCCTTCAGAGGTCAATACTGTCCACTTTGGGAACCTATGCACAGTAGAAGGTGGCAGTTGAATTGTAAATTCCAGAAAGAGAGACCATCAGTGCAGAGGCACATGGGCAGAAAGGGATTAATTATTGGGTTTGGAAGAGCGTTATCAACTGAAGGAATAAGGGAAGGTTTCATGAAAGAAGTGGCCTTTGAGCAGGGTTTTAAAAAATGAGCAGCAATTCAATGTAGGGGGGGCGGCTAGGGATGAGAAAAAGAGGTGAGCGCTGGAGAGAGAGGCATATGGAACAAACAGTATGAGGAAAATCATGGGAGCACAAGCAGGAAGAACAAGATATATCGAGAAAACAGAGAAAAGCCAAGTTTAAAATACAATAGTATTTATAGGTAAGTAGTATGACAAAGAGCTGGAAAGGAAAGGGTTAACAGTCTATGGAGAACCCTGAATGTCAGTCGAAGAAGCCTGAACCATACTTAGAGAACCTCTGAAAATTCCTAAGGAGATGAGTTACATAACCGTATCTATGTAGAAAGAAGATTAGTCTAAAGGAATGAAGAAAATGAAGGCAGGAAGATGTGTTAATAGGTCATCACAACTATCCAGTTAGTTAATAATTGCAGCCTGCACCAGAGTAACAGCAGAGGGAATGGAATATATTAGTAAAGCCATTCCCATTCTCATTTTATGTTCTATTTCTGCCTTGGCCCTCTGCATTGTCCCCCAACTCCACACCAACTCAAGTTCTCTCTTTTTTGATGAAAAGACTACTGGAATTCAAAACTGTGCCACTTAAATATATGCCATCTGACAGAGCTTTGTCATTGCTGTCCCCAGAATTGGAATTATTTTATAGGGTGAGCAATAAGACCCACATGGTTATACTGGCTTTACACATAGGCTGAAGGCACCATCTCCTCCACTCTCCCCATATTCCCTATGTTGAAATTCACTTACGGGAACCCTCTAGGGCTCTATATCCAGAGAGTCCCACAAAACTACCAGGCATCCACACCTGGACAAATAAACTACTGACACTGACTCATATTCTCTCATCTTCCATAGTCACATTAATCATATATCTATACACACACAGGGGGGTGGAGCCAAGATGGCAGCACAGAAGCAGCAAGGTTTCGCAGCTCGCACATAGCCACTTCAAATACCCATAAAATATGACTCTAAATAAATTTTAGGGCTCCAAAACTCACATAAAAATACCGAAAAACACATCTCCCATTTAAGGCAGCTTGGCACAAAGGGCTCAGCACAGCACGCTGGGAGTTGAAACCAGCCCAGCCTGAAACCAAGGCTTGGCCCCAGGGGCTGCCAGGACGAGCCACACCTGGAGCTTCAGGAGAGTAGATCAGCGGCAGCTGTGTCAGTTTCCAGAATTATCAAGCCATAAGAAACAAGTACTAAGTGAAAGGTCAGTGGATCTCAGCTAAATCTGGGGGAGAAAAATGGTGGGACCTAACTGCCTCCAGGGCAAGGAAGCAGCAGAAGCGGCAGCCCCTGGCCCTGCAGCCGCCTCCAAGTGGCTGCTTCAGAGCTCCCAGCCCGCAGACTGCAGGGAGGGCAAAGGGATCATTCAGAGGCTAAGTGCTCTTGCATTGAGCAGCCTGGATCCAGATCATGGTCTTGGGTGGTGGTCCTGGGGTGTATTTTCAGTGAGCCAAAGCTGGTAGGGGCTGCAGCAGCCTCCCAATAACTCCGACAGCTGCAAAAACCCCAGCTATTTGGGACAGAGCTTTCCCCCCTGGAAGCAGAGTTCCACAGAGCTAAAAAATCAAGTGTTTTCACTGGCAACATGAGCAGGCAAAGGAAGCAAAGTAAGAACAGCAACTGAACTCTAGAATCTTTTTTTGGGGACAAAAAGGATCGAACTATAGAATGGGAGGAAGACAACACAGTCAGAACTCCCACACCAAAAGCTTCCAAAAAACATGAAGACTTCCTAAAAGCCATAGATCAGCTTAAGACGGATTTTGAAAACCAAATAAGAGAAGTGGAGGAAAAATTGGGAAGGGAACTGAGAATGATGCAAGAAAATCATGAAAAGAAAGTCAACAACCTGACTGAAGAAAATACACATACACACACACACAATCTCATCACAGATTCATGCTACTCTTCATTCCCCATACGAGTATCCTATTCCCATTCTCTTTATATATTCAACAACTCTCTGTGTTGTGGCATAACCACTCAGCAGCTTGCTTCCTAACGATTACCATTCCACTGATTACCAGCATTAGGAGAATGTCCTGGCTCATCCTTCATAGTCCAGTGGCAGGGACCAGGAATTAATAACTACAAAAAGTCATCAGCCCTCTTAAATCACACGCACAAATACCCTCCACAGTTTATCACATATCCAATCAGCTGCCAAATCTAAGTTTCTACTTCCACAACATCTCTCATATCTGTCCCTCTAGTTTCACTCATACAGCTACCACCACCCTAGTCCAGGCTTTCACCTCTCACCTGGACTACAACAAAAGCTTCCTAATCAACATCCCAAGTTCAAGTCTCTCTCCTCTCCAAACAATCCTTAACATAACTGCCAAATGATTTATATATGTCATTCTCCTATTTAATAAACTTCAGTGGCTATCACCCCATTACCTATTACCCTATGTTACCTCCAGGATCAGGTATAAATTACTTATCTGACATTTAAAGCTCTTTACAGCAACCTGACTCAAAACTACTTTTCCATTCTTACTGTAAGTTACTTTCATACACAAGAATACTTTCTCATTCCCTCTCTTCCTCTTTCTCACACACACACCCACACCCACACACATGTTCTCCTTTAATAAACTCCTGAAGACCTTAAGGGCTGGGACAATTTTCACTTCTACCTTTGCATCTTCAGCGTCTCAAAGCATATCTGGCAATATTGCAGGCATTTAATAAATGCTTGGTAATCGACTGATGGCAAAGAGGAGGGAACTGGTGGATCAATGTGGCCAACTAACTTCATTTGAAGTTTTATTTGATTGAAAGAGTTCATTATATGCTGTCCTGCATTATGGATCAAATATTTTCTGTGTTAATATTTCCTCACCATATAAGCTCTTTGAGAGGCAGGTCCACGATAAACTCTTTTCTCTTTTAATATTCCACAGTGGGTTTGCACAATATAGGCAAGAAATATATACTAATTAAAAAGCGTATTTGCTTGACCAATTGACTATGAAGTCAGAAAAAAAAAACCGATGAACATAGAAACAAGATAAAGTTTGATATTGGAAGGAAGGGTTATAAAAGTTACTCTGACCCCAAGGAAGATTTCTGGTAAGAAAAATCAGGTCAGTATCAGTCAAACAAAACTCTTCCCTACCCATTTCTGTGTCCTTGTTCTACAATGAACAGAACCTTGGGTATACTTTATCCACTGCAGATTAGCAATCAACATTCTAATTAATATATGACCCACATCCATGGGCTTTCAATCCATATTCAGGATCCTCAGGGACAGGAGAATATGCAGAAAGGGATATAAGGACAAATATCAGTAACTGAGACACTGATGCTACCAGCAGCCCTGAACAGTTGGAAAACAGAGAATATTTTTGCATAGGAAGTTATAACATCCTTGGACTTAAAATTTCTGTCCTCCCCCTTAAACACTTCATCATTCAGGGATTGCTCTATAATGTCTAGATGGAAGTATTACTCAAGAAGCAAGCAATAAACTCATATTTGCCTAGCGACGGCCAGAATAGAGGTAGAACAATTCAGACAGAGAGTTACCACCCAACATTTAACACAGAATCAATTTACTTATTATGTACCAAGCACTATGCAATGCACTGGGGATGCAAAAGGACAATCCCTACCCTCAAGGAGGTTACAATCTAATGAGGGAAACAACATGCAAATAAATATATACAAATATACACAAAGCAAACTATATACAGGATAAATAGGAAATAATTAACAGAGGAAAGGCACTAGAATTAAGATGGGTTAGAGGAGGTTTCCTGCAGATGGTGTGAGGGAAAGAGTTCCAAGCACAGGAGAAAGGCAGAGAAAATGCCAGGAGCTGAGAGATGGACCATCTAATTCATGGAATAGCCCTGAGGCCAGTATCACTAAATAGAACATTTGTTGGTAGGTGAAGTGTAAGAAAGACTGGACAGATAGAAGACTAGATCATAACGGGCTTTGATGCCAAATAGAGAATTTTTATGTTCAATCCTAGAGGCAATAAGAAGCCACTGTAGTGTACTGAGTAGAGGTTCACATGATCAGATAAACACTTTAGGAAAATTACTTTAGTGACTAAAGATGGACAGGAGCGGTGAGAGCTTTAAGGCAGGGGACTGGAATAATCCAGGCATGTGGTGTTGAGAACCTGCACTAGAGTGGTGGCAATGTCAGAGGAGAAAAGAAGTCATGTTCAAGAGATGTTACAAAGACAACAGCTTGGACATGGGTGTGGGTGTGGGTGTGGGTGTGTGTGTGTGTGTGTGAGAGAGAGAGAGAGAGAGAGATCTAGGATGACTCCTAGTTTGAGAGTCTGAGGGACTGAGAGGATGGTGTTGCCCTCTACAGTAATAGGGAAAGTACTGGAGGGGGGGGGAGAGATTTAGGGAGAAGATAAGTTCTATTTTGGATATATTAAGATGTCTACTGTACATTCAGTTCAAAGGAAGTTGGAGATGGGATACTGTAGTCAGTAGAGAAATTGGGGCAGGATAGATAGATTTTAAAATCATCCATATAGAGAAAGCAATTAAATCCACAGGAGTTGATGAAATCATCAAGTGAAATAGTATAGAGGGAGAAAAGGCCTAGGACAGAACCTGAGGACACCTATGGTTAGAAGACATGACTCTCAACAGAATCTAGCAAAGAAGGAGCAATCATGTAGTAGGAGGAAAACCAGGAGAGAGTAATGTCCTGAAAAACTAGAGAGAAGAGAGTATCAGGAGAAGAGAACGATCAATATGTCAAGGACCACAGAGAGGTTAAGGAGAATGAAGATTGAGAAAAGGTCATTAAATTCAGCAACTCTTAAGAGGATCATTAGTAACTTTGGAGAGAGTAATTTCAGTGGAGTGATAAGGTCAGAAGCCAGACTCTAAGGAATTAAGAAGAATGAGAGGGGTGAAAGTGCAGGCACCCATTGTAGACGGACTCAGCCAGGAGTTTAGCTTCAAAGGGCCAAAGAGATATAGAACAATAGCAAGGATGAAAGGATCAAATGAGGGTATTCTAAGAAGAGGAGAGATACAGGCATGTTTGTAGCCCACAGGAATGAGCCAGTAGGGGTGGGGGGTGGGAATTTAAAATAAGAGAAAGAGTGGCGATGATAGAGGGGACAATCTGTTAGAGGAGATGGCATGGAACTTGAACAAGTAGAAGGATTAGCCTTGGTAAGAAGACCACCTCATCATGTGAAATGGGGGAAGGAGGAGAAAGTCGAAGAAGGCATCTAAATGATTCATGAAGAAGAGGGAAAAAGAGGGAGTTCATGGTGAATAGTCTTAATTTTTTCTGTAAAATATGAGGCAAAGTTCTCAGCTGAGTGGGAGGAGGGGAGGCCATGAGGGATTTGAGGAGGGATGAAAAGGTTTGGAAGAGCTGTTTTGGAGAGGGGGATAGTGAATCAATAATGGAACTATAGGAGGATTGCCTAGCAGCATCGAAGGCCCAGTTGAGGTTATGTAAGAGAAATTTGTCACAGACCCAGTCAGAATTGTTAGGTGATTTTGTCCAGCTTTGTTGAGCAACAAGTATGTAGAAGCAAACATGAGGCTTGGCTGGGTGAAAATTCAATATGATAAGGGGGCTAGGTATTCACAAGCAGAGGACAGAGTAGAGTTGAACTTGTTCACCAGGGTCTATACAGGGAAAAGAAGAAAGAGTTGCTAGCCAGGGGAGGAGACTGAGGACAGAATTTAGGGATTGAGGGTCATCATGCAGTGTGGACAAAGAGTAGAGTTTTGTAAGGGAAGGAAAAGGAGGGGTGAAAAACCAACAGAATATGGCTAGATAAGGGAATTTCATAATTCATGAACAAAGATGTGGCACATTTGTGAGCGATAGCAAGATCAAAAGTATGACCGTATTTGTGTGTGGTTGAGGTGATGTAAAGGAGTAGTTCACTGCAGGTGAGTATGTTGAGAAATTGAATGGTTAGGATTTTTGAGAGATAATGAACATGAGTGCTGAAATCCCCAAGTAAAAAGGCAGGAGTTGAGAAGGAGCGAAAAACTGTGAGCTTGGTATTGAACTCATTGAGGAAGGAAGGAGGGGGAATAACGCGCGACAGCTACCAAGATTTTGACTGGGGGGTAGATATGAATAGCATAAACCTCAAAGGAAGAGAGGTTACTGACGATGGAAGAAGGAAGAGAACCTGGAAGTGGCAATGGGGAAGTAAGGAGTATTCCAACTCCCCTACCTCAACCAGTGAGCAGTGGGAAATGAGGAAAGGTGTAGCTTGTATTACAAAGAGTGACCAGATAGGCTATGCTATCAGGGGGAAGCCAGGTTTCAATAAGAGCTAACAGATGAAAGGCATGGGAGAGGAAAAGATTTAAGATGAATCAAAGTTTGTTGCCTATGGAACAGGTATTACAGAGGGCACAGTGGAAGGGCTGGGTGGAAACTACGGGATGAGTGTAGGGTGCCGAGAGGGATGAGAATGAGGAATTAGGTCACAGGAGTATGTGGAATCTATAGGAGTTCAGAGTCCCTGGGATGTGAAGGTTACAAGCTAGTGCGAAAATATGTTCATCTTGAGTAGAAGGTGACACTCCTCTACCCTCAAAGGACAGGCAAAGCAGAAGATAGGAGGCCTAAAGTTAAAGAGAAGATTGCTCTTCCTCACATAGGAGATTTTCCATATCACAGCTGGGAGATTGGACTGGCAGTAGAAGGCAGAAGATGCTTGTGCTGATACAAATGGAAGTGGTTGCTTTGTGACATATGGAAGATGCCCTATTAGCCTTTCCTCAGGAGACATGCTGCACTCAGCAGGAAACAAGAGCTCAAAGCACTAGAGTATAATCTGAAGTGTTCTCACCTGAGGAGGCTGGTTATGAGGTTGCAATAGGAATAACAGATTTGGAGATGGAAAGGACCTCAGAGATTATCTAGTTCAATGCCTTGATATTACATGTAAAGAAATTTGGGCTCGTGGTGTTAAATGACTTCCCCAAGGTCATATAAATAGTAGGAGCAGATACAGCCAAGTAGATAGAAGAGCAGAAGAGATGAACCTAAGTACCCCAGGTAATCCAAGTACAACATCTTACACTCTACTAGGAACCCTAGTCAACAGCAGTAATAGGACAGTGTGGTATAGTGGGAGGACTAGAACTCACTCCCAGGTACCTGGCATCTCTAGATCTCTACTCTGATGCTTATTAGTTATATAACATTGGGTAGGTCAGTTAATAATGAGAACAGGTAGCAATTACAGAGCACCTCCCACATATCAGTCACACTGCGAACTGCTCTACAATTATCTCATCTGACCCTCACAACAACCAGGGAGGGAGGTGCTATTATCATCCCCATTCTACAGAGGAGGAAACTGAAGCAAACACAGAGGTTTAATTACTTGCCCAGGGTCATAGTCTCTCTAATCTTGTTTCCTCATCTGTAAATGGAGAATATACCTCACTGGGTTGTTGTGAGGTTTAAGATGTGAGATTAATATCTGTGAAAATTCAACTATACATTTAAAAAGCTAGTCCGAATACTTTAGTCAAGGTACTTCACAAGATTCCAGCCTACCTTTCTAGTCTTATATTGCAATACTCCCTCTCATTTATTCTGCAGCCAAGCCAAACGATTCATTCTCTTTTTCTGTAAAGGTCTATATATTCCTATTTCCTGACTCCAAACCTTTGTTCACACCATTAACCAAACATGGAATGGGTTCTCCATCCTTTAAAGCCCAACTAAAATGCTCTTCACCTGCCAGTAATGAGCTTTCCCTCATCTAACCTCATGCTATTGGAGGGGGTTGGGGGTGGGAGAGCAGAGAGCAAGGATAGATAGTGACAGCACTGTTACAACTCCGTTCTTTGTACTTTTCTTGTGTGTTTATATTAGAATTTATATTCTAATTTATGTCTCTCTGAATGTAAAGATAATTCCCAGGTCCTTGGGGAGAGGGAATATCTATTTTTCTTCTTTATATCTGGTGCTAATATACTCAACAGTATTTGAACTACTCATTTAGCATATTATTTGAACAAAACTTTAATGTCAATTCTGAACATTTTTTTCATCTTTAAGTTTTTTAACAAATTTATTTGACAGTCCCTAGCACTTTGATAGCTATGCATTTTTTAATGGATAAGCCACCAGAAAATTCAGAAAGAAAAGACATAGTAATTACTCTTGTTAATAGGGTACCAAAGAAGTCATCTTGATTTCTAAACCATGAATGTTAGTGCTTAGCACAGTAAATGCTTAATAAACACTAAAGCTTTTGTCAAACTTAAAAAGCAATTGCTCTGTCAGTTGAATGATAGGTACTCAATGCTTTTGACCTACGTGTATATCTTCATACTTAATTTTATAACAGATGTGTCAGGCAGTGGTGTTACCACTTAGATGTGTAAGCATTTTACTTACAGTGATCCAAGGAGCCTGAAATTGAATAGAATATTGTGCGAGAAACAGGGTTTAGTTTGGTTAATTGAAAATAATCTAGCATATTAAGTACATGAAATAGCAACAGAAAAAAAAATATATAGTTGTATATGCAATTTCTAAAAATTATCCTTTAACATATAAAACATACAATAGGAAAAACTGGACCTTGCTTATTGTTTGGGTGATATGAATATTCTAGATCATTTTCTATTTCAGCACTGCTATTGATTCTTCTATCTACATCTTCTAGTTAAATATTACAGATTTTACTAGTTCTATTCCTAACATCAATTATAATTTTTCTTTAAGCAGAGCACCCATTAATGCTGTAAAGTATCTATGTGCATATCCCATTTCATTAAATTTTACTTGTACATGTGTTGCATTTTCATATATCTATAATGTTATTTTGCCTAAAAAACAAGATATACAGGACCATTTTACAGATGAAGAAAATGAGACACATCAAGGTTAAGTAAATTATTCAAGGTCACATAGTCTAGAACCTATTTCTCTTGACTCAAAGACAAATTTCCTTCTACTAAATTACATGAATCCTAAAAATGAAATCTCTAATTATCCCCTGAATCATCCGATTTATTTCTTCTTATAGTCAAAACAATCAGACTCTCAAGCCTCAAGCCACGGCATTACAGTGTGCATAACAATCTCTTAATAAGTGGGTTTTTCTCATTCATATACTCAATAATTGCTACGATTCTGAAACATACCCACCAGACTAGGGCTTTTCTTAGTAATGGTACAAAGTTTGACTTTTTTCACTATTGGCTGTTATGTTTCACTTATCACAAATAAAAGCAAAGCGAGAAAAAGAATTGTAGATGTAGAAGCTAAAAAGAAGAGGTTATCTAAAGCAACCCTTCGTTTTATAAACTAAGAAACTGAAGCCCAGAGAGATTAAAAATTATTTCCCCACATAAGCAAAAATGGCAGGGCAGCGATTCAAACCCCGGTCCTTCTATGCTCATACCTCCTCCCACCTACCCTCCTCAATACCGGCACTATTATTTCTTTCTTAATTTCAGCTTCACATCCAGCTACTTCCACAAAGTATTTAAGGCAGCTTAATGACACTAACAGTTGCTGCCTAAAATGCACATCGTAATAAGGTGAAAGCAAAATTTGATTTAAAAGCTCCACGTAAGGAAGCAGAACAGAAGTGGAAACAAAGAGACAGAAACATTTAACTACGACTTTTGTGTGGTCTGAATTCTTTTGGGACGACAGACCCGCCCCGGTCCTTTTCTATACGAATCAGTGGCGACTTTCCCAGCACTCTCCTAAGTCGCCTTTTCTAAACAATTACATCATAGGATTTAGAGCTAGAAAGGGTTTTAAAAGATTACTCCCCTTCAATTTACAGATGATAGAACCGAGATTAAATGACTTGCCCAAGGTCACCCAGTAGTAACTGGTGATGACAAAACTTGAATTCAGATCTTCTGACTCCAGCTACAGAGCTCTTTCCACTACATCATCTCCCTTACCAAAAGGGAGACTACTGGAACTTTTTTTTTCTTACATTTTTTCCCCTGTGTGTGCGCGCGTGTGCGTGTGCGCGCCTACAGATAGCATTACCTCCCAAGAAGCACAGATCCCCACAGATCCCCAAAGACCCAGGTTCTTTTCGTAAGTAACACCTAATGGGTAGGAAAAGTTGGCAAAACATTCCCCCCCCACATCTAGGAAAAAGGGAGAAGGAAAAAGGCTTTAGACCGGACGGAGGTGTAAGTACTTACTACTTTACGTCCTACTTCAAGTCTTCCTCACTTCCCCCACCCTCACCCCAACCCCCCCTAAGAGAGAAGATACAGCCAGTATCGGAAACTCGAGAAAAAGAAAGCGACCAAGGAGTACAAAGGCTGACCTTCTCTTCTCAGCTCTGGACGCAACCCTACTCCCGCGGAACCTGCGAACTTCAGCTTCGGGGTGGCAAAACCCCAACCTTTTCCTTCCCGGGGCTGAGGCGTAAGCAATTTGCTAAACGGGTCAACGACTCGCTCAGCCCCAGGAAAAAGCCCAGCAGAGGCTTACACCTTCCAGCCTGCAAGCCGGCCCAACTGTTGGAAGGGAACTCTCTTCGGCAGCGGAGGAGAAAACAAAAACCAAAAGACAAAAAAGTGTGCCTTGCAGTTTCGAGGTACCGGCTGCGCTGCCTCCTCGCCCCCCACTGCCTGGCCAAAAGACGTTCTGCCCTAACCGTGAGCTACCTGGGTTTGAGCTTTCAGCTTCCCCCGCCACTGACCCCGTCGGAAAGGAAGCGAAGAAAGACACTTACCAGGCATGCACGCCGCCACCTGAGAGGGGCTTCTCGCTGCCGCAGCTCTCCGCGCAACCTCGCGCGCCGCCCGCCCCGGGGATGGGTGAGCAGCTCGCGCCTCCCCCCGCCCGTCCGCCTTCCGGGCGGGGGAGGGGGGGGAGCGGCGGAGAGGGGGAAGCTGCGCCCGCACCTACTCAAGCGAAACAGCCCAGCTGGGGCCGCCTTTCCCCAGCTTCACCGAACAGCCCGCCCGCCTGCCCCGCAGCATCTCCGGCCCCCAGCACCCCCGCCGCGCCCTGCCCCACCCACGCCTGCCTATCTGCTTAGCTCTCTCTTCCCCAAGCCTCAACTTCTCTGCCCTTCGCCTGAGCTCTCGGAAATCCAGGGCCAAGTTTTTCCCACCTTGAAAAGTTCGCAGACGGGAGAGAGAAAGCCCTCAAACCAACTGCGGGCGCCCCCCGCGGTCTGAGGGTAGCTCCGCGGGGAAGCGCGACCTCTCCCGACTCTGCAACTCGCGACAGTGTCCTCCCCTTCTCTTCCTCAGCCGCGCGGGCCAGCGAGGTTTGTCCGCTGCGCTCCTGTTCCAGCCAGGCACCGAAAAGGAGAAGAGGAGGAGGAACAGCGGCGGGCGGGGAAAGGGGTGGGTGGTGGGTGATGTAGATCCCCTCTTGACTACCGGCAGTATGGTTGTGCAAATAAAACCGCTTCTGGGGATTTCTGAGCTATTTATTTTCCTCTACACGTGCAACAAAAGTGTTTCACCCCCACAAGTTTGAATGTGATAACTCTTACAATCTATACTGTGAGGAATCTGGAGTCATCTAATCCTATGCTCCTTAGTCAAGTCTTCCCACAGTCATTTCTTGTAACATTAAAAATCTTCGTTTGATAGCAACAACAAACCTAAAAGTACTTCTTTGTGACAAGGAAACTTACACTTTTATAATGCCTTCAGGTTTTCAAAATGCTTGCTTCAGGATAGCTCTGTGAAGTAGGTACCACGTGTAACATAATACCCATATTACAGATGAGGAAATTGAAGCCCAGAGAAACCCCGGGATCACGTGGCTATTTAAGTGCTAGAACTGGAATCTCAATCTTTTAATTCCAAGACCACTGCACTTTTCTCTCCACTAGGGTTTTTCTCTTAGCTATACTTTGTACAGTTTAATATTAGTTTTACTTTTACAAAGTGCTTTACCTCAGTTTTCTCATCTAATAATAATAATAATGATAGTAAAAGCCTACTCGTAAATAGCAAAGTTTGCAGGGCTCAGTTGCGTCCATTATCTGATTTGACTCTCAGAATACCTCCTGCAAGGCAAATCCTAGAATTACAATTATCCCTTTAGTATGTATCTTTGTAAGGTGGCCACGGGCTATGGCAGGGGTGGGAAATGGACACAGGGATTCGTGTTTAGACTTGAGGACACAGATTCATCATCTTTCTTTATTCAAGGATGCCTTCGTGGAGATGTACACAATTTCTAAAACTTCTGAAAGTAAGAGAGTGGTAACCTGGGTGAAGAGAGCTTTCAGGGAATACCACGAATCCTCAGAAGTGTGCTAGAGTGGATAATGGGACTAAAAAGACATTAAGAAATTGAACCTAATACAAAAGGAAGGGACAGGCTCTAGTACAGGAAGCAAATAAAGTAAAGTGGTCCAATTTGGCTTCTAAAAAACTTTGAAGTAGAGATGAGAAAGCTCTTGAACCTGATGAAGTATAATGGAAAACCATAGTCATGTTCTAAATTGGGAGTAGGAGCTGTAACTAACTCTCATTTGTAAATTTAATGAGTGATATATTGTGAGGAAAGACAAATTTGGTCATTTAAAATAGAGATGTCATTTTCTTTAAACTCATCGAATTCTTGAAAAGTAATATGTAAATCAAATCTTATGCACTTAAAATATAAATGTATTGATAGTGCTCCTGGTTTAAATGCAAGTCCTTTTGTAAGTGAATTTTTTTTAATTTAAATTTTAACTTTTTAAATTCCTAGGTTTTTAAAAATTACTTTCTTTAAGTTAGCCAAATCTGTACTATTACAGAATCAGAGACAGAGGGAAGTCAAAAGTCTCCTAGACCAATCTGTACCTGAACAGGAATTCCCCTGTCCCTTTCACATCTCTGCTGAGTGGTCATCCAAGTTTCATTTGAAGACTTGTAATGAGAGGCAACCCATCCTGAGATAATCTATTCCACTTCTGGATAGTTTGAGTATAATTTAAGAATCTTCCTTCTTTCACCTTTCACAGTTTGCTCCTAGTTCCACTATCTGGGGCTATACAGAGCAAATCTAATCCCATCGATTGGAGTTATAAAATATGATCTCCTCAGTTAGATAAGTGTGTGATCCTCCCCTTCCTCTCTTTAGAAGTTTCAGGAAGTAGCCACGAGTAATTTGAATAACTCCACCCAGATAACCCTAGGGGAATTGTGATGACTCTTTAGAAGCAATGAAAAAGATAAAGTAGAGTTCTCAGGGATTGGGAGCTGTGGGAGATAACTGGTGTTGATACTGATGGAGATACTGACACTGATGTAGAAAGTTACTGCTTGGGCACTAGAGGAGAGAAAACTTACTCTGAATCAATATGGAATTAAGGTGAAAGATGTGCTTATATGGCATAAGGACAAGTGTCTTTCTAACTCCTGGGACAATTCATGTGTGCTATCTGGAGCAACAGGAACCCCAATATAAGAGAAAACTTCAGAATTTGAGTTATATGGAGCTTCATTTAGGAACTGTGATGCAGGAGGCCAGGGGTGAGAGAGACAGAGAGAGAAAGCAATTTCCCTAGGAAAAGGAATGCCTTCCATCTGCTGGGAGCCTGGAAGAACTGCAGAAGGTGTGAATTGCTGGAAAACTAGTATTAGGTAGCCAGCCAGAGAAGTCATGAAGGGGAGAGCTGATAAGGAAGAACTGCCTTCCCTATTATCTCCAACTGAACCCCTATCCAAGGCAATAATGAGTGTAAGAGAATATAAAAGTTTTTGAGGATGATTGTCCACCAGCAAGCACTATTTTCCCATGGATTCTCATGAGTTCTGTTGGTACTTTGAGCCTTGTGAACTTAGGGGCTTAAAAGTAGAGTTGGTAACTTACACTATGGATGCATGGAGGAGTGTCAGAAATTGTTGTTCATATATTATCTTGGTAGCAGCAACAAGTCAAAGAAGTGAGAAATTCTCTAAAGCCTCTGACACAAGGCTCGCATCCTTCTTCTACGTAAATCTTTCAGATATTTGAAGACCATGGTTATTGCCACAAGTCTTTTCTTTAGACCTTCAATCATACTAGACTACCCAACATTCAAATACAACTAAACACATACTTATTAAGAAGTAATGAAAGAGGGGCGGCTAGGTGGCATAATGAATAGAGCACCGGCCCTGGAGTCAGGAGAGCCTGAATTCAAATTCGGCCTCAGACACTTAACACAAAAACTAGCTGTGACATTGAGCAAGTCACTTAACCCTACTTGCCCTCCAAAAAAAAAAAAAAAAAGCAAAAGGAAGTAATGGAAGAAAAGTGAAGTGATGGAAAGAAAGACTTATATGAACTGAGGCTGATTGAAATGAGCAGAACCAGGAGAACAGTAATAACCACACAGTACAATGACTGACTTTGATAGACTTAGTTCTTCTCAGCAGTGCAAGGATCTAAGACAATTCCAGAAGACTCACAATGGAAAATGCTATCCACATCCAGAGAAAGAACTTTGGAGTCTGAATTCAAATGGAAGCGGACTAATGTGAAAATATGAACAATATGAATGCATAAGTAGAGCCTATATCAAATTGCACACTGTCTTGGGGATGGGGGAGGAGAGGGAGGAGGAGATAATTTGAAACTCAAAATCTTATGGAAGCAAATGTTGAAAACTAAAAATAAATAAATGTTTTTTTTTTTTAATTTTTAAAAAGAAAAGTGAAATGAGCAGAACCAGGAAAATGATTTCTACTATAACATCAATATTGAGAAAGAGAATTCTGAAAGACTTAAGTAAAATCAACTATAATTTCAGA
Organism: Pseudochirops corinnae; assembly: GCA_028646515.1. Lineage (NCBI taxonomy): Eukaryota > Metazoa > Chordata > Mammalia > Diprotodontia > Pseudocheiridae > Pseudochirops > Pseudochirops corinnae. The sequence goes on along the minus strand of CM053586.1, from coordinate 80,025,019 downwards.
AGACTGTGAAGAAGATTGCACATCTCATGTTAGAAAGATGATGGACTAATTTGCAGAATGAAAAACACATTTTTTAAAAAACATGGCCAACATGGGCATTTGTTTTGCTTGACAATACTTATATGGTAAAATAGTTCTGTGTTTTTTTTTCTTTTCTTTATTATCTCCTTTCTTTCTCTCCCTCCCTCCCCCCCATTGAGTGGGGTAAGGTAAAAGGGAGGAAAAATGCTTGCTAATTGAAAAAAAAGATAAAGTTTTTCTTTAAAAGAAAGAAATGAGTGTAAGAGCATTGCTCTTTGGAGTCAGAAGACCTAGGCTTGAATCTTGACTCTATCACTTATTTCTTTTGTGACTCTGGGCAAATCACTTAACAATAATAACTGACATTTAGACAGCACTGTATATACATTATCTCATTTAATCCTAACAACAACTCTGTAAGCCAAGTCCGTCAGATATTATTAACTTTATTTTAAAGAAGAAGAAACAGACTGGAAGATATTGATTACCCCTAGAAACACATATATAGTGTCTAATGCAGGATTTGAACCCAGGTTTTCCTGCTTCAAATTCATAGCTATAGCATCTGTTCTAACAGGGAAAATACTTATGATACCTATTTCCCAAGGTTTCTGTGAGGAAGGCACTTTGTAAGCATGGATGTACTGGAACCAGCTCTAACTGGCTTTTAATAGCTACTTAAATTTTTGGAGTGGGCATTTACATCTCGGAATTAGCAGTTGCTTCAAATTAGGACTTGTTTTATTGTTTTGTTGATCATCTACACTTAGAAAATGTTAATAATTCAAATTAAATTTAAAAGTATGTGTACATACATTCTCTTCCTCCACCCCCACCCCACCAAACCACTTGTTAAACATTTACCAGCACATCCGTTTTATTCTATAAACTTAGCTTGAGCTCAGCCAGAGGGCAGTAGGAGGTTCAGGGAATGATATAATCCCCAGACTGGAATCTGAGTGACTGAAGGCTAATTAATAATAATAATAATGTCATTTGTTATAGCACTCTAACATTACAAAGTATTTCCTATTCCTTATCTTATTTGAGCCTTACAACACCTCTGTTTGTAAGTCTTAAACTTAAAAACGAGTTATTGTTTTGTGCAAGGCCTGGTGCTAAACACCTTGGGGATTCAAAGAATACACAAAGTCCTAGCCCTACCCACATGAAGTTTATAGTCTAGTTATCATTAAGCATTTAGGAGTTTACTTCATCTTTTATTTTGAGTCTTTTATGTAATATAGTTACTTCACTAAAATCCTGCCTTACCATGACATAGATGTGACTTTAATTTCTCAAAGGTGATGTCATTAAGTTTTGGCAGATTATAATAAAGTAGAAAAGCTTCAATACAAACTAGACGAAGGCTCATGACCAGGTTAGCCACCAGTTGATCATTTTTTTGCCATAGAAAGTCATAAAACCAATTTATCATAAGGTTTCAATCTTCATTAATATAGCGAGCATTACCACAGATCAAATCATAAATCCTTTAAATATTGAAGTATATGCTAATTGGGATTTTATTTTTTAAGTGGCCATAGAACGTATTTGAGTGGTAATGATTAGACACTTAGGCTTATGTCAATTCTGTGATTATACATCCATCATTATAATTTTGTACTGTGCTTAATTGCAGGCACATTGGGCTGAACAAGACAGGCTACCTTTAATTGCTTAAATTTGATGGACTGCAAATAAATATGGATTATTATGGATTATTGTTTGGTGAAGGTGGTTTTGTTTTGACTTTTAATTCCAGCTCTTGTGGTATTCAACTGTATGCTAGGCAAATTTTTACAATTCCATGGATTTATTTATTGTGAGTCATTTAATTTTTTTTAAAAAACCTTTATAAAGTCAAGGAAGGTTCAAGCTGGTAAAAACCTCAGAGAACATTTAGTATAACATAGCCCTTTTTAAAAACAATAATAACAATGAGACCCAGAGGGACCAAGTAACTTGTGCCTGTATTTCCACAATGTCTTCATTTTCCCCTGGGGAGTTTATCCTCAGATTCTGTTCCAGATCCCTGATGAAGTATTAATGCTGACTTATAAATCACATCACCAACAATAGAATGATGGGGAAAATGAAAAATCAGAAGAAAGAATCAAAGAAAACCGGTTAGAAAAAAAAAGGAAATAGTTGCAGAGAAAAGCAGTTATTACTGCTTATATCAAAATTTAATACAATGTACTACATTCTAAATGTTCTCTAAAGCCTCTTCAGTTAAAAAGAAATAAAACATCTCTCCACCCCAGAATGATCTTGGTTCTTAGAATCTGGGTATTGAAGTTTTATAGATCAGCACAAACAATTATTTACAATAACCAGAAAAGTTTAAATATTATGTAGACACATAATCAGTGGTGTATCTGGGGAACCCAGAACCTGATGCAAGATAGCCCAGTCGCCTATCTGCTGCTAATAGTTCCAGGTTCCCTAGTCACAGAGGAACAGTAGGAATCTTCAGATGCCAGCAACTGCTGTGACGCTAGACATTGGACTTTGGCCTCTTGTGTACCCTTGGCATAGTGGGAACTATTATACATTCCCCAGTCCTTATGAGGTATCTTGAAAGTTGTGAATCCATAGGGACAGAAGTGCTCTGAGCTCAGTGATGAATGTACATTCTGATATGACTAGTATGCACAAGAGGCTAGTACTACATTTTATCTTTGTCGTTCCCATTTACAATTGTACTTATTACAGAAACTGTTTATATTTAAATTTTTTCATGACTAAAGTTATTAGAGTCACATGATCAGTTTTGGATATTTACAGCTCACTAGCGAAGTAATTAGACACTGCCAAGAGATAAGCACAGTATATTATTTGAAAAGCAAAAATAGAATAAAATAGAAAGACAACAAAAACGGAGACACTGGAAATCCTATACCAGAACTTTAAGTTTTGGTGACTTTCAGTACACAATCAGAGTAGCACATGCCTTTTCTTTCACTTAAATCACATCAGACTCTGCCTAGGCTAGCACCATTGCCTAATTCTTTGGCAGGCAAGAACATTAGTAGGTAGAGTAGTCAAAACTGAGAGAAGATTCCTAGAAAGATATGATGGATGGGTAAATGAGAAATTCTACAAAATAAGGCTTGGAGATGAAAAATAGAGACTGGATCTGAGCTCTTGAGAATCAGGACTGGAGAATGAAGGAAATAATATTAATGGGATAGTGAGGAAGAAACAAGTTTCCTTCCTTGATTTCCTTCCATTCCCACTTCCTCCTTTCCTTTCCCCAAGTGATAAATGAGGGCATTGGAGTATATGATCTCTAAGGTCCATAATACCTCGAAATAATACCTTTTGCCCCCTTTTCTCATTCCCTCGTATTTCCCTTTAGTACCACAAGCACTAGAGTGAGGTAAGAAGTGGAGCAGTTAGAAAACGTATTTTAGTTGAAATATAGGATTATGAATTTGTATCCTCCTTTACAGATGAGGAAGCTGAGGGCAGTAAATGTCAAAGAATTTGCTCAAGGTTGCAAAGAAAATACGTACCTGTGGTTTGAGGGGAAAGCAGAAATGAGGAGAGAGAAATCTCTAGGAGCAGGAGGGAGGAAAAGGAATTTCCTATATCAGACAACCAAGTGTCCCACTTTTTATGTAAGGTATGTAAGTTGGATTTCCATCCTTTATGTTTCTGCATATATACTATTTCCTCTCCATTAAATATGTATAAACTAATCCAGATGCTACTGTGAAGGAACAGACACGCACAGAGAACTCCTGAAACACACACACACACACACACACATACACACATACACACACACACAAAAAACCACACAGAATGGATCTCCCAGAAATGACTACCCCAGGTTCAAGGTACTCCATGGATCTATATCCACTCAAAACCACAACTCATAAATCCGACCAAAAGTTTCTCTTTATTAGTTAGCCTGAGGACAAATTAGTTCAAACCAAAAGCATTTAGTAAAATATCACAGGAACAAAAAAGAGCAATAAATCATTCCCTACCATAAATCTGAGGCATATTCCCCCCCAGACATTATCATACATAGGGAACATACATGAAGAAGTACACATTAGAAGAATGTTTGGCTACAGGATTTGGAGGCGCAAACTACTACTCAAAACCTTCAAAGCTACTCTTTTCTTCTGTTAATGCAATCACATTGTACCCAATCAGACTTGTTCCTTGCTAACCTCTGCCAGATGGATATACCCAGCTGATGCATCATCTGCTAAACTGTAGTCTCTCCAGGCTACCATGAGGTATAGCTTCATGGGGCAACTAGTTGCCAAACTTCACCCTACTCCCAGCTTCCGTTGGAGTCCTTAGCTGTAGTGTTTTCTTTCTCATGTGGGAAGAGTAGGCTTTGCCATGCCCCCTGCTATGGACTAACAAGAAGCTTCCTTAGAGGAAAAAAAAATCTGGGAAGATTTTTCTCCTCAAATTGTGATATATCTCAGCTAGAAAAGAGGTTTCATTTTTAGCAGATTTCTCCCCCATGAATCAAATGCTTTAGAACATATACCATAGCCACAGATACCTTCAGGCTCAAGTCTATCTTTGAACTCCACTTCCTCAGGGATTCAGCTTCTTCCTCTGACACCTCACAGTGATTTAGGGGTAATATGCAAGGGTTGTTTAAACTATACCTGGTCATCATCCACGTGGAAGCAACTCTCCCAAGGAGCTGCCCAGGGCTCTATGGATCAGGATCCCTTAGTTTCTCAATCCCAGGTGAATGAATGAGCAGGTGGAGAGGTGGGAGGGAGGGAGGGAGGAGAAGGTACGAGAAGAGGAAGTCACATTGACAAAACCAAGTCCATTGAGTAAGGTCATTCATTATCTTCCCCCTGCCTAGCCATATTCCTAATAAGAATAATGATAATGACAATGATGAAGATGATGATGACAAATAGCTAACATTTATATTTATTACATATAGTGCTTACTCTGTGCCAGGTAAAGGGCTAAGCACTTTACAGTGATCTCATTTGGTTCTCACAACAACCCTGCAAAGTAGGTACTATTATTATCCCCATTTTACAGATGAAGAAACCAAGTCAAATAGAGGTTTAAGTGACTTGCCCAGAGTCATAAAACTAGTAAGTATCCGAGCCTACCTCGAAGCCCAGCCCTCCATCCATTGTATCACCTGACTTTCCTGAATATATTACTTGTATATGTGTGTCTGTGAACATATCCAGGCAACCAAAGCCTGAAGCCTTTTCAGACTTTCAGTTCCCTTATATATTATTTAATAATATTGATCAATAATTATATTAATATTTAATAAAAGAGTTCTATAATTTTACAAAGGATTGACTTTTTAAAAAATATATTATAGAAAACTGATGAAGGGCAAACTTATTCCAAAGAAGCTATGGAGCTTAGAAGTGGGAGAAGAACCAAGATCCTAACTGATCTTCCAGAAATCACATCAAGAATCTCTCAATGGTGCCAGACCCCACACCCAAATAAAGAATTTAAAGTTTAAAGAATTCCCAGATGCCAGCAGGGAATCAAGGAGCCCACACACCAAACTCAATAGAGGATCTGTGGTTATAGTTACAAAACCCCCTGCACTGAGCGAGGTTTGTATTCCTGCTTCTCTTTCCTCTCCCCCTCTATTCTTGATGTATCAGCAAGAGTTTGGAATAGCAAAATGAGGAAGGAGGGTGAGTAAGCAAATGTGGGAGAATCTTGGGAAATTTAGTATAGGGTTATGGGGCGGGACATACACAAGGATATTGATATGTTTGAGACTAATACAGATTGCTAAAATGTGTCATGTTAAGACAATAACACGATCAAACCTGAAGAAGCTGCCTCAGGTAAGGTATATTAATTGTGCATACCTTTTCTAACATTTGCATGGCAAGTTTTTTCATTTCAGATCATCAAAGAATTGGGTGAGCAAATATCTATTATTTTAAGAAAGAAACTTTTAAACCTGGAAGTCTTTATTAAAAAACCAAAACCAAAACCAAAACCTGCTTGTTTCAGAAAGTCTATACTGAAAAGTCATTATTAAAAAATTGTGTTAACTATTTGAGTTTACTTTTCTGTTCAGGTCACAGATTCATAGTGTTGTTCCAACCTCACCCCAAAGGTGGGTATTTAACAGATGATTTTTGAATAGAATTGCATAGAATGTTAGAAATGGAGTTGTTTAGTGGAAAGCACATAGAATTTAAAGTCAAAAGGTGTAGCTAGATATGAATCCTGATTGTGCTCTTTATAATCTGTGTGACTTTAGGTACTTATATCTTTTTTTCCAATTTTTCCAATTATTTATTTTTTGTAACATTCATTTTTCTAAATTGAGTTTTGAATTCTCCCTCCCACCCATTGTGAAGGCAAGAAATATGATATAACTTATACATGTGAAATCATGCAAAACATTTCCCATATCAGCTATGTCAGAAAAAAAAAGCGAGAAAAATCAAGTGAAAAAATTATGCTTCAATCTACATTCAGACTCTATCAGTTCTCTCTCTGGAGGTGAGCAGCATTTTTCATCTTGAGTCCTTCAGAATGGTCTTAGATCAATGATTCTTAACCTTCTTAATGCCATGACCCTTTAATACTAATATGTGGGCGTATCTGCATGTGGGCGGACCTGCCTGGAGACAGATAGAGGAGTGGTGTCTCGGTTCCTAAGACTATCAGAAACATGTGTTTTCCGATGGTCTTAGGTGACCCTTGTGACCCCTGTGAAAGGGTCGTTTGACTCCTAAAGGGTTTGTGACCCACAGGATGAGAACCGCTGGTCTTAGATCATTGTACTGACCAGAATAACAAAGTCTTCACAATTGAGCATCGTACAATATTGTTGTTGCTATGTACAATGTTCTTCTGATTCTGTTCACTTCATTTTGCATCAATTCATATAAGGCTTCCCAGGTTTTTCTGAAACCATTCTGCTTATCATTTCTTATAACATTGCATCACAATTATATACCATGATTTATTCCACCATTCCCCAATTGATGGGTATCCCCTCTACTTTCAATTCTTTGCCACCACAAAAAGAACTGCTATAAATATTGTTGTACATATAAGTCCTTTTCCTTTTCCTTTAATCTCTTTGAGACACAAGGTATTTATCTATTTGGGCCTCAGCTTTCTGCTCTGTAAAACTAGAGTTTGTACTAGAAGGCCTCTAAAGTCCCTTCCAGTTCTACTGACATTTATAATCAAAATGACATAGAGAAGGCCTAATCGTCTGGCAAATTTATCTGTAAATTAAACCAAGAGGGTTTAATCAATTTTACCTATAGTCACACAAAGTCAGATTTAGAACTGAATTCTCTTGAACCCAAGACTAGTGTTTTTTCTACTACCTCCTCTATTTCCCATATTAATTTATTTCTCTACATCTTAGTCCTTTTCTTTCTTATACTTCAGTGATTGAAATAAGATAAAACAAAACATCTTTCTTATATCCCAAATGATATAATAATCATCATGCTCTTTCATTTACCCAAGATAGCCATAATGGTTGCTTTCCCCAAATCATACTTGACTTAAATTTTTATTTACCTGAGCAGTACAACTCACATATTTTATAGTTAGTAGTATAGCAGGGGCCTGGCCAATGAAGTCTCATCCCCAGAGCATGCAACACGTGCTGTCCTTGCCGCCAACTCATCTAGGAGAGTCTGGTGAGTCAGCTTCTGGAGAAGTATGGTGATATTTAAGAAAAGAGCCCTCTTCCCTGATTTGGAGTGTGAAAAGACATTCTGTAACTAGTTCTGTTAAGAGAATAACACAGTGAAGATAAGGATTGTTGATTGTTTGCAGAGATTGACCTGGGGTGCATTCCACAAATACTAACCAGCCAAAGTGATTTCCTTTTTCTCTGTCTTTTTTTGTGTTGCTGGCTGTGTGAGTACATGGCCCTGATATTATTTCTGTTTGTATTGTATTTACTCTTCCTGCTGTTAGGCAAAAGAGCATTGGAGACAGCTACAATTTCATGGTCTTTGAAAGGTCAGAACAGAAAATGCCAAAAGTCTTAAGACCTAGAGTCCACACCATGATATAAGAATAGAATCTGATATAACTGTCACAGGAAGATAAATTGTTAGGCAGAGATTTTTAGAGGTCTAAGAAAGCTCTTCTACATTACTTGATTGTAATCTTGTGATTTTAAAATGATTATTTCAGATAATCTTGAAAAAGGGACTTCATATTTCTTCTAATAAGCTCAAATCTGAACTTAAATCAGTTTCATTTTTATGAACTCTAAGTCCTCTCCAAACCACAGATCACCACAGAATGAAACAAAAGCATGCAATCAATTCCAATCACATTTTTTTGCTATTATCTGTAACAAAACAAGACTCTAAGACCAAAGAGGAGCCACAGTTCAGTCACTCTGAACCTGCAGAACCTCCTCACAAACTATTAGTGACCGAATACAGCAGCAGTCTGCTGAAATTCAACCATACACAAGCCAACAGATCCAAACTTAGTTCAGGAATTCATTGAGCTCAGACCAGGAGAGCAGTGAACAGACCTCTCCCTGGATCACACCAGTTTAGGAGCACTGAAAACCTACAGGCTCCATGGCTGACTTGTGAAAATAGAGAAGGGGCATAAAAGAACAGAAGGCCAGAGATCTACCTCAGGAGTGAACAGAGCCCAATACTAATATAAAATCCAAAATCAAGAAATAGGTTGAAAGTATGAGCAAACAAACAAACAAACAAAATCCAATTGTGAAGACAAACATAGGAAAGCTCAAGACACAAACACAGAAAAAGACAATGACTTAAAAACGTCTACAAGCAAAGCCTCAAAAAAAATGTGGAAAGGACATAAGCCCAACAAGAATTCCTTTTTTTTTTATTTGCTCATTTACTTTTAATTTACAAGATTCAGTTCCACAATCACTTGAGTTTCAGATTTTCTCCCCTCCCTTCCCCCCCCCCCATGGTGGCGTGCAATCGTGTATAGGATCTGCAAATACTTTCACA
>CM053586.1:79992547-80015520 GCA_028646515.1 Pseudochirops corinnae | reverse complement strand
ATTGCTCTCCAGAATGGTTGTATCAATTCACAACTCCACCAACAATGCATTAGTGTTCCAATTTTTCCACATCCTCTCCAGCATTTGTTGTTTTCCTGTTTTGTCATTTTAGCCAATCTGACTGGTGAGATGTGGTACCTCAAACCAACAAGAATTCCTAGAAAAGCTAAAGAAAGAAATGAAAAAAAAAAGCAATCCCCATTCATCCTTTCCATACAATTGAACCTGATGTGGCCAGATTTGATCTCAGGAAAAAGAGTCTTCTAGATCTGCCCAGGAGGGAAAAAATGAACATTTCACAAAATAGAGGACTTTTAATCACTCCTGATGAAAAGACCAAAGCTAAATAAAAATTTTCACATTCAAACACAAGACTCAAGGGAAGCATTAAAAAGTAAACATGAGGGATAAATCACGACAAACTTAAAAAAGGTTCAATTGTATATATTTTTATATGGGGAGATAATACATGTAACCCCTCAGATCTTCATCATCACCAGGGATTTTTAGAGAGCCTAATTAGACAGAAGGCTTGGGTCTTATTTTATTATGTTTGAATGATCTAAAAAAAAAGAGGTTTGAATAGAGAGGATGAATGGGGAAATTACTTCATATAAATGGGGAATGCAAGGAAGTTTATACAGTGGAAGAGGAAGTGAGGATGAGTCATGCAACACTCGAACCTCACTCTCATCTGAACTAGTTCTAGGAGGGAAAAATATACATACCCACAGGTAAAGAAATTCATCTTACCCAACAGGGAAGTAGGAGAGAAAGGGGTTAAGAGAAAGAGGTGGGTAATAAGGAGAGTAGATTTAAGGAAGTTCATGTTAGAATCAAAACAGACTCTTGTAGAGGGATGGGGTAAAAAAAGAGGTTAAGTTTAAGAGAATAGTATACAGGGAAATTCACATTTAGCAATCATAACTGTGAAAGTTAATGATAATAACTCAAATACATAGTTCCTAAAGGTTTACAAAGTGCTTTACATATATCGTCTTATTTAATCCTCACAACAACTATAGGAGGGCAAATCATCGAACTTTTAGTGGTATAAGCCATTCTGTATGACTGTAAGTTGCAAAGAAAGCATTGATTTCCATTGATAGGTCATTAGGAGTTCTGTGTGTGTGTGTGTGTGTGTGTATGTGTGTGTGTGTATGTAATCTCAAGTCGTATAAAATAAATATGTCACAATCCTGTGACATAGGTGCCATTATTATTCCAGTTTTACAGAATCGGGAAGACAGACAGAGAAGTTAAGTGACTTGCATCATACAAGTGTCTACTCTGAGGTAAGATTCAAAACCAGTTCTTTCTGACTCACAGTCCACCACTCTAGAGGTTATCCACAATACCTCTTCAGTTAAATATGGTCTTTAAACTGGTTTTCTAGTAGTAGTTATCAGTCACATTGAGCCATCCAGATTTTCTCATCTGGTCAGCAATGACCAGATGTTTCAACTATGATAACATGAATTTTCAAAGAAGGGCTAAGGGTGTAGCTTTTAGTCACATCATAGACTTTTTCTCTGTACATAGATAACTAGTTTTAATGTGGAATAATAGCCTTAGACTCATTTGCAATACACTTTTTTTAAAGTTTGGAATTTTTATAAATTTATTTATTTACTTTTAGTTTACAACATTCAGTTCCACAGTCCCTTGAGTTCCAAATTTTCTCCTCCTCTTTTTCCTCCCCCCTCCATGCTGCTCCCCCTGCTCCATGGCAACATACTTTAACCAACTAAACTAACAAACCTTTGCATTCTTATTCAGATGTTTGAGCATGAAGCAAGTAGAGCATGCATAAATCCATCTACTACACTGAAACATTCAGATTGTACTAATAAAAATGAATAATCCTTAAATACTTTCATGGCTACTTTTCAGACTTAAAGTTATGCAAATAATATAATTTACCTTTGGCATAAAATTTTTCATTTATTAATGCCTTATTTTATCAAACCAAGTTTGTCTGAAATGTAAAATTCTCAAGATCCTTGACCAAATCCTATTTCTACCTTCCTCACCCATTTTCTAAATTGACATCTCTATGACATCAACATCAGTAGTGAGAAAGTTAATTAGCACCACACATCTCAGTATATCTTTTCCAAAAACGTTCTAGGGCAGAGTAAAATGGGTTAACAATGTTTTGGCTTTACTGTGTCTCTATCATTAGGAAAAGAAAAAAAAGCATTTTCTCTGAAGTCTAACACTAATTATCTGTTAAGTGCCTTGCCTCAGAAGAGCAAGAATCTGGAGGAGATAAATGAGAAGGGAGATAGACCCAGAACCCAGAGGGAATACTGGATACAAATAGAGAAGAGACCAACTCAACCTCATGAAAATACATTTATTAACTTTACACAACTGGGACCCTAAATTATGGGTCAGTTTAAATTACCTGGGAAATTGTTTGGATTTTGTCAATCAGGCTTATCATGCTATTATGATACCACTTACATGGAGTATTAGCTAAAGTGTGTTCCTAGCAAAGTTCACTTTCTTTAACTCAGTGCTTGTTTTCTTCTGTTGGAGTTAATGTTTAATGGGTACATACACTAATAAGTAGGAGTTTTCCATTGCTGGTGGAGCTGAATAAGGAGAGGGAGGAGCAGAATTGCCACAGTGACCCCAATAGGAAGAAGAAAAACAAGCAAGATTAACAATTAGAAATTGATGATGAAAGATTGAAAATCATCTTTCAGAAGAACAGTGGGTAGAAGGTGGAGACATTAAATGTAAATCACTGAAGATATGTACGATTATGAGTTTTTCTTGACTTAAAAGTTTGTGAGCTGTTCCTCTTAAATTGTGGCACATCCTGGCCCTTCACCATTGGTTTGAAAGCTATTTTTGATCTACAGCTTTTCTCAGATTGATTTATTCTTAGACCATAGACCAGTTATCCTGCAACATCACAGAAAAGTGTCAGGAACTCACTGTAGTAAGGGTGGAAAACAGAATGCACCTTGGTTTGGACAAGATGTTGCACTCTAAAAAGAGGATGTAAGGGTTGGGACTAGGCAATCAATGGCTAGATAACATTTGGTCTGAAAAAGACCTGTGGAATATTATCATCACAACTATTTGAAATTTTAGAAATGCTGGGCATAACAATAAAACAAGAAAAATAAATCAAGGGATTAAGTATGGGCAAAGAGTAAACAAAATTATCACTTTTTACAGATGATATGGTTTACTTAGAGAACCCTAGAGATTCAATTAAAATTAATTGAAAAAATAAATTTCACACAGTAGCAGGATATAAAATAAACCCAAATAAATCATTAGCTTTTTATACATTGCCAACAAACCACATTAGGAATATATAAAAATGAATATTCCATTAAAAAAGCTATAGTATGTAAATAACATTACCAAGACACCAATGAACTATGTGAAAACGTATAAAATATGCTTTACAGAAATAAAGGAAAAACCCAAATAGTTGGAGAAATGTTGGTTGGATCATGCTAATATAATTTTTTAAATGTCAATGCTACTTATAATTTACTTGTTTAGGGTCATACTAATCAAACTACCAAAGGATTAGTGATAATAGCTACTATTTATATGGTATTTTAAGGTTTGCAAAGCACTTTACATATATTACTGGGTATAGGGTGTGTTCAGGGAACACTAGTACCTCTCATGTGAGGGTTGCTGAGCCCTTTTGGGGGTTGTTTTCCACCTTTGGTATCCATCTGATTCACCCAACTCTCACCTGTGGCTCCAAGAAGCTGTAGCATGAACAGTGGCCACACCCTGGTAAACTGTTCTGGCAGATGGGTTAAAGCAGGTTGTGGGTAACCAAGGAGTCTTAATCCCTTTGATGAGTTAGGGGGGGTTTCTACCCTGAACATTCCCCTGATGGAATGAGCAGATGAGAAAAATTTGTTCTAACAGCCAGGAAGTCAGCTGAAGCAGGAGCTGTGGAACACAGAGATTAGCTGGACATCAAAAATGCCAAGGTCATCCATTGCATCCATTGCATCCCAAACCATTGCCAGTTGTCTTACCACTGGATTCCAATGATTCTGGAAGAGAGAGTGAAGCCAATGACTTCACACAACTGTCTCACTTAAATCCAATTTATACGTGAATCAAAAGATGTCACCCATATTATTTTACCTACCTCAAAGTCCTATGGCTACAAACAAGTGAGGAAGTAGCAGGTGTGCATACACTGGGAGCTATCTATAGTCACAATTCCACACACAAGTAGCCAAAGCCAAAGGGTGATTTTCTCACTGGACTGAAGCAGCAGTGGGATTTGGTAGCTGCTGAGCAGCCTTTTTAAAGAACCACACTGTTCACCTCCTGGTGTGAGAAAAGGGCAATAAAAGATGCCCTAAAAATTATCTGCTTCACCCAACCCTGGCCTGCTTACCATGGCAGCTGGGGATCCCACCCTGGAGTTGAAATACACAAAAATCTACAAAAACTTTGAAAAGATGATTCCACTCGCCATCAGTACATGTAATGTGTGCATGCTTATGGACAACACAAAATCCAGTAGACCTGAAAGACAAACAGCTCTTGTTGTGAGAGAACTTAGCAGACATTACATCCAAATAGCAACTCTGAGTAAACCAAGGCTGGCAAATGAAAGCAAGCTTACCAAAGTTGGAGCTGGATACACATTTTTCTGCAGTAATCACAGGTAAGGGGAGCACCATGAAGCTGGCATAACTTTTGCAAGCAAAACTAATCTACTCAACAAACTTGTATGCCTACCAAAAGGAATGAATGACAGGCTCGTGACAATGTGATTGCCACTTGCAAGAAAGCACCATGTCACCATCATTAGTGCATAAGCTCCCATCATGATGAACCCTAAGGTCAAAGAAAAAGCTTATAAAGACCTGGAAACCCTCATAATCAATGTGCCAAAAGAGGACAAGCACATAATTCTGGGTGACTTTAATGCAAGACATGGCAGAGAGTGAATGGGAGAAATAGAATAGGAAACAGCAACAGCAACAATCACTTACTATTGAAGACTTGTGCATCTCACAATCTTCTCATCACTAACACTTCTATTTACCTAACGCAAAAAAATTCATGGATATACTCTCACAACCAATGTTGGCATTTAATGTCATTGTAAGAAGAAGAGATAGACAGGATGTGAATGGCAAAGGCTATGTGTGGTGCAGAGTGCTAGACTGATCATAGACTTATCCTCTCCAAGTTGAATATTTGCATTCAATAAAAGTGAGGACTCATGGCAAGACAATTACCAGAAGAAATAATGTCAACAGATTAGAGTGCTTCTCTGAGAGGGAACAGGGTGTTGCTAACTTAGAGGAAAAGCTGAGCCAATACACAGTTGGCAACCATTGACCAGAAAAGAAGTGGGCAGCTTTCAGAGATTTGGTGTGCAGGACTGCATTTACTCACCTGAGCCAGAACACTCACAAATATCAAGATAGGTTTGACAAAAATGATGGGGAAATTCAGAAGCTACTAAATTAAAAATAAGAACTCTACAGGGTTTACCAACAGGATAGTTCATCTGTCTCTAAGAAAGCAGCATTTAACTCCATCAGAAGTAAAGTACAAGCAAAGCTTAGAGAGATGCAGGTTTCTTGGCTCAGCAAGAGGTAGATGAAATTCAGTTTTATGCTGATAGTAACAATCCAAAGTGCTTTTTTATGATGCCCTGAAGGTTATTTATGGACCAAAGACCTATAGCACATCCCAACTACTCAGTACCAATGGAGCCACACTGATTAGCAGTAAGGACTTGATCCTGGAGAGGTGAGCTGAAATCTTCCATAGTGTTCTCAACATAACTTTGTCAATCTATGCTGAAGCCATTGCCCATATACCTCAGGTTGAAGTCAGTCCCTCTCTAACCAAATTTCCACCTGAAGAAGAGGTTTTGGGTGCCAGTCAGTTCCTCTCATGTGGCAAAGTGCCTGATGCTGATTCTATTCCAGCTGAGGTTTACAATGCAGGGGGGTCCACTGATCATACAAAAGCTCATGAAAGATTTTCTGGGTTATATGGCAAAAACAGGTTATCCTCTAGAAGTTCAAGGATGCTACCATTGTCCGTCTCTATAAAGGAAAAGGAAATAGACTAACCTGTGCAGGGAGGTCTCTCTCTTAGTCATTGCTGGCAAGATTCTTGCCAGAGTCCTCCTGAATAGGCTAATCCTTCACCTGGAAGATGGTAATCTACCTGAGAGCCAGTGTGGCTTCAGAAAGAACTGAAGAATGGTTGATATGGTGTTTGCTATCCAGCAACTCCCGGAGAAATGCCAAGATCCAAACAGAGATCTATACACAATATTTGTTGATACTGTCAGTCATGAAAACCTGTGGTAAAATTTGGTTGCCCGGAGAAGTTCATCAGTATTGTACATCAGTACAAATTGCATGCTTGCCCATATTCTGGATGATAGATGATGCTCTTGAGCTTTCCCAGTCACCAGTGAAGGGAAACTTTGTGCTCCCATGATTTTTAGCATTATATTTTCAGCAATGTTGTCAGACTTCTTCAAAGCAAATGAAAATGGCATCAAGGTCAGCTAGCACACTGATGGTAAATTATTTAGCTTGAAAAGGGTATAAACCAACACTAAAGTGGAGGTAGACCTGCATGATTTTTTGTTCAAAGATGATTGTGGCTGAGGTGCAGCTGAGGCTGAGATGCAACCAAGTATGGATCAGTTCTCTGCTGCTTGTGTTAACTGTGGTCTAAGAATTAACACCAAGAAAACACAAGTTCTCCACCAGCCAAAACCACATCGTCTATATGTGGAACCATTGATTACAGCAAATGGAGAAATACTGAATGCTGTGGATAAGTTCACTTACCTTGGCAGTATACTTTCCAGGAATGTACACATAGATGAAGAGGTTGATGCATACATTAACAGAGCTACCTCAGTGTTTGAGAGGCTCCAAAGGAAAATGTGGGAGAAAAGAGGTATTAGACTGCCTACCAAATGAAGGTCTACAGAGCTATTGTGCTGAGCTCATTGTTGTATGCCTATGAAATGTGGACAGTATGCCAGCACCATGCCAGGAAACTGAATCTCTTCCATTTAAATCGTCATAGCAAGATTCTG
The DNA here is from genome assembly GCA_028646515.1 of Pseudochirops corinnae. Lineage (NCBI taxonomy): Eukaryota > Metazoa > Chordata > Mammalia > Diprotodontia > Pseudocheiridae > Pseudochirops > Pseudochirops corinnae. Next base: position 80,008,430 of record CM053586.1, on the reverse strand, counting down.
AAGATCACCTGGCAGGATTAAGTACTGGATACTGAGGTCTTTTCTTGAGCAGAATAACCAAGTACTCAACCAAGTACTCTACTGAAGAAAGCACAACTCCTATGGGCTGGCCACATTGTTCAAATGCCAAATGTACATTTGCCAAAAAGACTATTTTGCAGAGAACTCAGACAAGGCAAGTGGTCACATAGGGGTCAGAAGAAGCAAGATAAGGACACTTTCAAGATCTTCCTGAAGAACTTTGGAATTGATTGCATGGCATGGGAGACATTGGCAAAAGACCACCCAGCATGGCATGCCCACATTAAAGAAGGCACTATGCTCTATGAGCAAAGCAAGATTGAAATAGCTCAAAAGAAATGTGAGATGTGCAAATTTAGAGACATCTCTACTCTAAATGTTCATGTAGACTATTTGTGCCCAACCTGTGGTAGAGCTTTCCAAGCTTTTTTTGTTCTGGTCAGTCACAGCTAGATGTACTGTACCTTGACTCCAATATAGTGACATCATTTCGGTCCTTTTTGAGAACAAAGGACAACAACCAACATATATTATCTCATTTGATGCTCACAACAACTATGTGAGGTAGGTGTATTATTATTCCCATTTTACATATGCAGAAATGGAGAGTGAGCAAAGTTGCATGCCTTATCCAGGTTTACACATCTATTAAGTGTCTGAAAAAGCACTGGAACTCACCTTTTCTTGAATATGACTAAAGAACTCTAGCCATTGCACTACTATCATCTGCTCTTAATTTTAAGGAGTTAGGACAAAAATTGTAACAATATTCATCTGGATGAACAAAATGTCAAAAATATCAAGAGGAATAATGACAAAAGCTATACTGCAAAGCTATAATCAACAAAACAGTTTGGTACTGGAAATAGAGTGGCAGGTCAGATATGTACCTAATACACAATAGTAAATGACCATAGTAATCTAGTATTTGATAAACTCAAGGATTCAAGCTTCTGGGAGAAGAACTCACTATTTAATAAAAACTGTTGGGAAAACTGGAAAACAGTTTGGCAGAAACTAGGTATAGACCAACATCTCCTACCATATACCAATATAAGGTCAAAATGGTTACATGATTTAGACATAAAGGGTGATATCATGGACAAATTAGGGGAGTAGGGAAGAGTTTACAGTGCAAGGGAAGAATTCATGATCAAACAAGACTTAGAGAGTATTATAAAGTGTAAAATGAATAATTTTGATCATATCAAGATTAAAAGGTTTTACACAAACAAAACCAATGCAATCAAGATTAAAAGGAAAGCAGAAAGCTGGGGGGCAACTTTACAGCAAGTATCTCTCATAAAGGCTTTATTTTTTAAATAGATAGAAAACTTAGTTAAATTTATAAGAATATTTCTAAGTCATTCCCCAATTGATAGTCAAAGGATATGAACAAGCAGTTTTCAGATGAAGAAATCAATGCTATCTATAATAATATGAAGAAATGTTCTAAATTACTATTTATTAGAGAAATGCAAATTAAAACAACTCTGAGGTACCACATCACATCTATCAGATTGGCTAATATGACAGAAAGGGAAAATTATAAATGTTGCAGGGGATATCAGAAAATTGGGATACTAATGCTCTATTGGGGGAGTTGTGAATTAATCCCACCATTCTGAAGTGCAATTTGGAACTATATGTAAAAGGTGATAAAACTATGCATACTTTTTGACCCACTAATATCTACTAGTAAATCTGTATCCCAAATACATTTTTTAAAGGGTAAAGGGCCATATGTACAAAAAATATTTAAAGCAGCTCTTTTTGTGGTGGCAAAGAATTGGAAATTAAGAGGATTACATCAATTGGTGAATGGTTAAACAAGTTGTGCTATATGAATGATACATTATTGTACTATAAGAAATGATGAGGAGATTGGTTTCAGAAAAACCTGGAAAAATTTACATGAACTGATACAAAATGAAGTGAGCAGAACCAGGGGACTATTGTATATGGTAACAGCAAACTTGTACAATGATCAACTGTGAATTATTTAGCTATTCTCATCAATACAATGATCCAAGACAATTTCAATGTACTCTTAGTGAAAAATGTTATCCACATCCAGAGAAAGAACTGATGGAGTCTGAATGCATATGGAAGCATGCTATTTTTCACTTTATTTTGTGTGGGATCTTTTTGGTTTGTGTTTTCTTTCTCAACATGACTAATATGGAAACATGTTTTACATGACTGCACATGTTATAGCCTATATCAATTGCTTACTATCTCAGGGAAACATGAGAGAGGAAAGAAAAGGAAAGATTTTGGAACTCAAAATTTTTAAAAAAAAATAAATGTTAAAAGTAGTCTTATGTTTTATTGGTAGTTTTATTGGGAAAAATAAAATATTAAATTTTTTACAAAACTATTTGGTATTGACTAAAATAGAGAAAAGTTGATCAGTGCAATAGATTCAGTATACAACACAGAAGTAAAACAAACAAATAGTAGCATATTATTTGATAAACCCAGAAACCTGAACAACTAGGGTAGACCCTCACCATTAGAATTGGAAAACAGTGCAAGAAATTGGGTTTTTGCAAACATTTCATACCATTATATTAAAATAAGCTCTAAATGGAAATATTACGTAGATATAAAAAGTTTACGTCATACACAAATTAGAGTAGCAAGGAAGGAATTACCTTTGGAAATAATGGATGGGGAAATGTTCATGACCAAACATTAGAGAGGACTGCAAGAGATAAAATGTACAATTGGTTATATAAAATTTAAAAAATTTTGCACAAACAAAACCAATGCGGTTTAAATTAGAAAGGAAGCAGTTAACTGGGGGGGGGGGGAAGGGAAATCTTTGCAGTAAACTTCTCTGATAAAGTTCTAGTATCCAAATTACATGAGCAACCAATTCAAATGTCTAAGAAAAGAATCACTTCCCAACAGACAAATTCTCTCAAAGGAAGAAATCCAACCTATCATCAGCCATATGGGGGGGAGTGGGGGAAGATGCTCTAAATCACTAGTAATTAGAGAAATGCAAATTAAAACAACCCTGAATAGAAACCTCATACCCATCAGATTGGCAAAGATGACAAAGGAGGAAAAAGATGATTGTTGGAGGTGCTGGGGGAAAACAGGTGCACTGAGGCACTGCTGGCAGAGCTGTGAACTGGCTCGTCCATTCCGGAAATCAATTTGGAAATATTTCCCCAAAGTGACACACTTGTGCATAGCCTTTGACTCAATAATACCACTAATAGGCCTATACCTCCAAAAAAAATCAAAGGAGAAGGAAATGTATACAAGAACATTTATAGCAACTCTTTTTTTTAGAACAAAGAACTGGTAACTAAAAGGGTGCTCATCCAATGGGGAATGGCTAAATAAGTTATGGTATGTTCATGTAATTAAATATTGTTGTGCCACAAGAAATGACAAAATATAGTTTTATAGAAACTTGGAAGGCTTGTACAAATTATACTGAATAAAGAGAGCAAGCTCTGGAGAGTTATCCAAAAACCTTATTTTTTAAGGAAAAACAGCTTTGAAAGACTTAAGAATCCTGACTGATGATAATAACTAGCAATTATTCTAAAGGATTAAAGATGCTACAAATCTCCTTATAGAATAAGATATGCATTTTTGGACGTGACTAATGTGGGAATTTGGTTTTCTTGCCTTTGTATATTTGTTACTGGGGTTTTTCTTTAATCTTTTTTTTCCAGTGGACAAGTGAAATTTGAGAGAGGAGGGTGCCTAGTTGTAGGGTTTTCAGAAGAAAAGAAAGTTAGTGAAATATTTTTTTTTCCACAGAAGAGAATAAAAAGAAGTCCATAAGGAGACACAAACAAGTAGAATGGTTTCAAGAATAGCATGTTGAATTTATTTAATTAAAAGGAAAAGCAAGCTATATGGTATAGAGATTCACAGTTTTACATAAAATCCTTTTTCTGTTCTACTTTGCATACAGAAATGTTTATTTAGCATTTGACAAGTTCAGAATAAACTTAATTTTTAAAAATGATTATTGGCTGTGGAGTCAGATGACCTAAATTCAAATGCCACCTCTGGCACTATCTATGTGACTTTGGGCAAGTTATTTATTCCCTGAGCCTCAATTTACTCACTTGTAAAATGAGAGTGTTGGGCTAGCTGACCACTGATATCTCTTCCAGCTCAAAATCAATGGACTTGACCTGTGATTTTATGGGCGTAAATAGCTTAAGATGAGGAATTTCCTCTAAATGGAGATTAATATCTTCTCTGAATATTATACATTTGGAGAGCTGCCTGGCACACCAAGAGGGCAACTGACCTCAAGAGGTTCATATAACCTGTATGTTTCAGAAGTAGGATTTGAACCCAACTCTTTCTGACACCAGGCCAGCTCTCTATCCCATGGTGCTATGATTGTATGAAAAGTGGCCTGTCAAAAGTCAACCAGGAAGTATGTAGATATCACAGTTCTACTAAACTTTCAAAGTAAGCAAGTGCACCTACAAGTAAAAATTCACTTTTAGAATCCATTTTTCTATTTTTCTGCCACTCTCCCATCAGCATGGAGGAATGAGTAAGAGACTGAACAGGATTGAAATTGATTTTATTTTTTTCTTATTTCATGGGTCATCATGGCCAAAGAATTCATCACCTTGTGGTCAACCTTCTGGTAATGAGCCTTTCCATATTTAACTAGGTTCATCCTCAGATAGTAGCCATGTAGCTGGAACCATATTTGATGGCTTTCCTGCTTAGCAGAATCTGCCGCAGCTTATATAGTTATAGAGGTATAGAAGAGATTAGATTTATGGCCTTGAAGAGCCCTTCTGTCTCCAAATCTATGATCCTATGATCATGCAAATGACTATGGGAAAGTTATTTTTATTCTTGAAGTTATTTTCAAATTAATCATTTATATGTAAGAGTAGTGATGATGAGTGCCATTAATTAAAGTTAGAAAATAGGCCTGTTAGGAGAAACATGCCAGAAGGAAAAGGCATGAGCAAAGTCATGATCTGAAAGGACAACTAGAATTCTGTCCTGAAGTCAAGCTAATGAGTTCACCAGTAAAAACAAATTTAGAGATCTAGGAAGACATCCTGAAATGGAGTTAGGAGTAACAGTCAAAGGTAGAATTAAAGGTAGGTCAGCTCTGAGTTGATTAGGTAACCTTTGAAGTGACATAAGGTATCAATAACACACACACACACACACACACACACACACACACACACACACACACATACAGTCTCCAAATATGATAAGGTGCCATGGTCCCTGAAAATGGCTCCTTTGTACCTCAAAAGAGGATTTTATTGTATCTTCTTCCATAGAGGATAGTTCTTTCCTGTGTCAGTCAACTTGTGAGGAAAATATACACAAAGACCAGGGATTGGTTATATGTGTGTGTTACAACTTATTGGGCTCTGCAATGAACTGTTTTTGTGAATCCAGGCTGATTAGGATGGGGACCAACATAAACTGGTACATTAATCCTATAAATATTTATTGTGTTTACTACATGTCAGGTGTTATTCTATGTTCTAGGAATATATTCCTTGCACTCAATGAGCTTACATTCTTTTTTAGGGGAAATAATATGCATATGGATGAGTAAATATAAAAATATTAAATTAAAATAAAACATTAAATTAATATAATATAAATGTAACATAAAACATGGTATGTATAAATATAATGTATATAATCTCCTTCCTTTCCAGTTCACTTAGCCACCAAGTTAATATTCCTAAAGCAAAAGTCTGACTTTGTCATTCATTTGTTCAAAAAGTTTCAATAACTTTATACTGCTTTTAGAGTAAAATACGAACTAAATTGTTTAGTTTTTAAAGTCCTTCACAATCTGGTTCCCAGCTAGGCTTATTTTACCTTACTCTCTGTCATGCAGTCTGGGTTCCAGACAAACTGGTCTACTTGCTGTCCTGGAAGTATAGTGGAGACCTGGATTTAGGTATGATGAAGCCAAAGCTGGCCTTCCATAGACCAAGGTAGTTCCAGGGGCAGAGAACAGAGGGGCAGAAGGTCAATATCATGACCCAAATGGAGACTTATGGGTGGAGATAGCCTAGAAGTGTGGAAGAAGCCTGGAAAGTATGATAAGGCCAAAGCTGGCTTATCAGAGAACAAGGGTGTTAGTCATATGAGTGGTAGAAGGGGATAGATGTGAGAGATGTTATAGAGGAAGAATAGAAAAGATTTGGTGACTAATTGGAGGGGGGTGTTGGTGGTGAGGAAAAACAGAGTTAAGGATGACTTACAAGTTGTACACTTGTATGACTGACCGTGACATATTTATTTTGCAATTATATACAATCCTTCTATTAAAATCACTTAACAGATACTTTCTTTCTTTTTTTTTTCTTGATAACACTTTCAGTACATGTTCCCAGCAATGGAATTATTGTGTCCAAGGGTATGATTATTTTTGGAACTATTACTGTGTACTGCCATGTTTCTCTCCAAAAATATTCTACCAGTTTACAATTCCACCAGCAATGAATAAGTTTCTTCACAATTGTAGTTTGTTCTTCTTATCAATATCTTTTTTTCTGATTTATTTATGCTGGTGCATACGAACCACTGTGAACTTAAACACAACTAAGGGACTCAAATGTTCAGAAATCTCATTTAGCAGTTAACCCTTTTGCTACCTAATCACAAATATCTTTTGACAGTGACCATAGCCTACATAATAGCTCATATAAATAGGAAAGTATTGCAAAGCAGTCACAAACATTTATAACGTGCTTGATGTTAAGCTATGTGATGCCTCAAACACAGGGGAAAAGGATAGTCCTTGTCCAGTGAAAGCTTATAGTCTCAAGTTACAATAAATACAAATGGAATAGATATGTGATGAGATCTGTAAGCACACGTATCTATCTGTACGTATACATGATATATGTAATATATATGTGTGCATGTATTTAATTTACCCATTTAACTTTTAAACATTTTTAGAATGTTTTAGTCTGTGGTTATATTTTGTGGGAAGACAGGAAAGAAGTAAAGATAAGAGTCCATTGAAAGGGTAGGGTAATATGATAGGAGGGAAGGCTGTAAGAATAGATAGTAACTGGGAAGAGTGGGAAGGAGATAAGGGAAGTGGGGAAAAGGAAGAGGTGACAACAGAAAGGAATTGGTGTAGGTCCAAATGACAAGTGAAAAAAACTGGCTGAAGTAGCTTTAGGAAGACAGATGATTTCTAAATTTTGCATTAGGGTCCAGCTGAGAATAAAAATGCTTATGATAATGACAATTTTCATAGTACTATATGTGCTTCATCTTTCTCAACACCTTTAGTGATTACATAATTTGTCCCCCATGGTCTTGTGAGATAGGTAGAGAAAATCTTCATCTTATAGAGTTGTACATGACAACACAGTGATTAAGATATTGGTTCAAATTTATCTAAATGAATCAATGATAGAGCTGGGACTAGAAACTAAGTACCCTGACCCTAGTCCAGTGCTCTGAGATGAACGGAAGCTAGGCACGGAAAGTGGTATCATTGCTGTTTGCATGAGTATTCTATATAAAGCAGTGTGTTTCTTCCTGGAACTTCTGAGGTTAAGTATCACCAAATAGACTTCGAAAGATCTAATGGTGATGGTAGTAAACTTTGGGATATATGAATGGAGGTCACCCACCTCTTCCATGTTTTGTACTTTCTCTGGGGACTTGCTCCTTTACTGTCTTCAGATTTCCAATATCAAGAGTCAATTATTTTGTTCTGTTTTGTCTTTCTGGAATTCTAATGAGTTGCACAGAGCCACAGAAATATGTTAGCAGGGATGCAATGAGGATAGAAAACTAATAAATAATATAACAAAATAAGCTCCAAATAGATAAGTAAGCTTCATTTAAAAATTCATGCCCTTAAAAAAAGATGAGGGGTGGCTAGGTGGTGCAGTGAGTAGAGCACCAGCCCTGGAGTCAGGAGGACCTGAGTTCAAAGCCAGCCTCAGAAACTTAACACTTACTAGCTGTGTGACCTTGGGCAAGTCACTTAACCCCAATTGCCCTGCCCTCCCCCCTCCAAAAAGCAAAAAAAAAAAAAAAGATGAAAAAAATAGAAGAGGAGTTAGCTCTCAGATCTATGGTTTGGCAGAAAATTCATCACCAAAGAAGGGAACAGAAGATATTCCAAAAAACAAAATAGGCAACTGATAAAATGAAAAATCTTTTTGCATAAACAAAATGAATGTACCTAGAATAAGATTGGTTTGTTGTTCTTTTTCACTCATGTCAGACTCTCAGTGACCCCATTTGGGGTTTTCTTGGCAGAGATAGTGGAGTGTTTTACCCTTTCCTTCTGCAGCTCATTTTACAGATGAGGAATCGAGGCAAACAGGGCTGAGTAACTTGTCCAGGATCAGAAAGTAGTAAGTGTCTGAGGGTAGATTTGAAAACATATGACCCTCCCCGATTCCAGGCTCAGCACTCAATCCACTGCGCCACCTAGCTGCCCAGCTAGAGTAAGAAGGGATAGCCTAGTCTTTACACTTACTATTTCCGGTATCTGATATTCAGGATATATACAGAACTGATACTAATGCATAAGACCAAGAGCTATTCTCTAAGGCTAGTGGATGTAGGGAGACCAATTATGAAACTATTGAATTTGTCCCAGTTGAGAGATCATGAGGGCTTCAACTATGGTGGCAGGCCATGTGAGTAGAGAGAAGGGAGATAGATGGGTGACTTCATTTATTCAAACATTTACTGGAAGTCTCTCTTGCCAAAAGAAGAGTAGTAAATAATTTTATTTACTTCAGTAATAATTTCATCCTTCAAAAGGTAGAGAAATCTACGAAGAGAAGTTGATTTGATTCTCACTAACAGGGGAGGATCTGGTTACAGGGGTGGAAATGATGTATTGAAATACTGGGAGTATGAGACAACTTCCTTCTAGAGTTTGTGACAGAGAGAAAATTCAAGCACAGCCTGACATGCACCCCAAATTTTTGGAAAGTAGATTTCAAAGAGTTTAGAGGAAATACAAGTAGGGCCTCATGGAGTAAAAAGCTTCAAAACAGGCAGAAAAGGAAGATTGGGTGACACTCAAGTATAAAATTTTGAAAACGCAAGGGGAACCAAAAAATTCCAGTGAGGAGGGCAAATGGGATTTGTCTGAAGCTACTAATATGAATGCACAGGGAACTCACCAACTAACTCAGATTTAAAAGAAAAGTACAGAAGATGGAAACCATAATGGAGAACTAAGGCAAAGGAACTTGGCTCAGCTAAATCAGCTCAAGATGTCCTCAAATCTTTGAATACCCTTCTCCTGCTTAATGGTTAAGTAAATCTTTTGTTAATGATTGAATGACCTAAAGAGTCTCATTTAGTTCCAATACAAAACATTAACAACTAGGGTATATCTCATTATTCTTGTGGAGGAAATGAAGAGATGTGGGTGTAGTGGCAACCACACTGGCATACCCAGGATGGCTGCTAGCACAGGTTCTTAGATTTGCTTTACTGGGAAAGATAGCTGTTCAAGGGGTCAATGATCTTTTTAAAATATATTCACTAATTCAGGGGGAAAGTCAGCACCCTGAACTTCAGAGAAATAAAGGCGAACAGATAGGGCTCTGGCTGCCCAAATCAACTATATACTTTACATACATGCCTGGAATGAGAGAGCCTTTACATCTGAGCAGTCAGGGAGCTCTGAACATATGGCCGCTCAGAATCTTGACCATGGAATCACAAGATCCTCCTCACAAGTAAGTCTCCAAAGCAAAATACCATTCGGAGTATATATACACTACTCAGAACCAGAAGGCATCACAACCCTCATGACTCAGTGCCTAATTAGAAATTAGCAAAAGGTGTGAAAGCCTTCCTACAAGCAATTCCCCCCTAAGCAAGCTTCCTTTAATGGGCTCCACATGAGGCCTATTAATGGACAGGGGAGATCTTAAATCCCATTAACATTACAGTGGATTAAAGGATAATACAATGAGATAGATTTAAAACTGATTGGACATACTCAAAGAACAGCCATTCAATATCAATATGGCAGGTCATCTCTAATGGCATACCCAAGGAGTTTTTGGTTGGCCCTGTGCTGTTCAGCAATTTTATCAATGATATGAATAAAGATTTAAATGGTATATATGCTTATCAGATTTTCAGATGATGTAAAGCTGGAAGGGAAGGCTGACACATTGAATGACAGGGTCATGACCCTAAAAATTTTGACAGTCTAGATCTGAGGCGTTATATGTACTCATGGTCCATGGACCACATTTATGGTTTTCTAGGTCAGTATGCAGGCCATAGGTATCTCTATTTGAATTTGGTATCAATTGTCTAGATCATTGGGTTAAATCTAGTAAGATGAAATTCCATAGGGATAAATGTTAATGTGTATACAAAAAATCAGTTTTACAATAGGAGAGGTATGGTTAGATAGATGTTTTTTTCTGAAAAAGAGCTAGAGGTTTTAGTGGACTATAAGCTCAATATGAATTAGTAATCTGATGAGGCAATAAGAAAGCTAATAAGATCTGGGGGTGGGATGGGAGGAGAGGGGGGTGACATTAAGAAAGGTATAGCATCCAGGAAGAGGTTAATGATAGTCCCACTGTACTCTGTCCTCAACGGCCTTTATTTAGAGTATCATATTCATTTCTGCGCACCCCAGTTTAAGACAGACATTGATAAACCAGAGAGTGTCCAGAAAAGGACAACCAAGGCCTTGAATGAAAGGCCTTGAGTCCATATCATACAAACAGTGGTACACTGGAGCTGGTTCATGCCTTCTCAATAGATCCAATTGTTGAATTTTCAGCATGAGCATTTATACCTAGAAAACTGGCAAATGCTATAATTCAGGGTTTGATTTATTCTTTTATTAATTGTCTAAGCTTAAGAAAGTGATAGAGAAAATATTGATAAAGCAAATTAAATTTTAAGGTGCGTTAGTTATACGTTTGTTCTTGAGAGACAGTTTTTGAACATTTACCAGCAAATTTCTGCATATAAGATTCAACTGAAGGAGCTGGGATTGTTGAACCCAGAGAAGAGAAGATTGAGGGAGAATACTAATGATATCTATCTTCAAGTCTATGAAAGGTTATCATCTGTGTTATTCTGTCTGGCCCCAGAGAGCAAAACCAGAAGCAATGAGTAAAAGTCAGAGATAAATCAAGCTGTTCAAGAGAGTAATAGAATGCCTCACAGGGCACTGAGTTCTTAAGTATGATACAGTAGGGATTCCTGTTTGTTGTGGGTTAGATGAGATGGATGCTGAGGTCTCTATGAACTCAGTTGCTATGAATGCATAATTCTCAGACTGAGGAAATGTTGTGAATGGAGAATCAACGAAACAGCAAGTGATCAGATGTGTGGGGTAAAGGAAAGGAAGAATGAAGAATCAAATGTGATTCTGAGGTTGCAAACCCGGGTTACTAGAAGGATGATGATGCCCTTAACAAAAATACAGAAGTTAGAAAGATGGGTGGGTTTGGGAGAAAAGATAATGAGATCTGTTTTGGACATGTTGAGTTGGAATTGCTTAAGTTACACCAGCTCAAAAGGCCTAATAGCCAACTGCTGATTTGGGACTGGACCTTGAAGTAGGGATACACACACACACACACACACACACACACACACACACACACACACACACACACACCTTGGAGTCATTTGCATAGATCATGGGATCATTCTGATTCTTTTTTTATTTTTTTCTTTTTGGAGGGGGAAAGCAGGGCAATTGAGATTAAGTGACTTGCCCAAGGTCATATGGCTAGTAAGTATTAAAAGTCTGAGGTCAAATTTGAATTCAGGTCCTCCTGACTCCAGGGCTGGTGCCCTATTCACTGCGCCACCTAGCTGCCCTGAACATTCAGATTGCTGTCACTAGAAAAGCAATGTTGACCCCATGTTATCACTCCTCAGTCCATAAGGATAGGGACTGGACCTGGGATTTAAAGAAAGTTCTTGATGATGAACTTCATCCACCATTGTAAGGGATCACCTTTTCTGCAACTCAGTCTTAGAAATTTGCTTAAAACCCTAAGAGGTTAAGTGAATCACCTGGCAAGTATGTGTTAGACTGGACTTGAAGGCAGGTGTCCTGATAACAGCTCTCTCTTCATAAGTCATACTGATTCTTATCCTAAATATATATTTTAAGGAAATCAAAAGGTCCTATACATGCCAAAAACAGTTCTAGAATCACTTTTTTATGTTGGTAAAAAACCAGAAACAAAGCTAGCAACAAAGTTGATTGGAAAGTAGCTGAACAAATTGTAGTATATGGGAGTAATAAAATATTATTGTGCAATAAGAAACAGTAAATAAAATTTAGAGTTAATTGGGAGGACCTACATAAACTAATTCAAGATGAAAAAAAACAAAACCAAGAGATATACATACACACACACAATCATGACACATATATAAAATTTTAAATAATTTAAAGGAAAACAACATGAGATATCAAGACTCTGATATGATCATGGTCAATATGGCCAATGATAATGATCATGTTCAATATGCCAGGTTTCTTTGTTTGATGACACTTCTGTATTAGAAAGGAGGGTTCAATGATTGTGGTGGCGGTGGTGGTGGGGATTACAGGGAAACAAGTTTCTAAAAAGCAACCATAAAACCTAGCAGAAGAAACTAGCTAGGTGATACAGTGGATAGAGTACTGGACTTGGAGTCAGGAAGACCCAAGTTCAAATCCCACCACAGACACTTACCAGTTATTAGTCTACCAAGAGTCATCTCTAGGTAAGTTACTTAGCCTGCCTTGGTCTCCTCAACTGCAAAATGGGGCTAATGGTACCTACCTTGTAGGGTTTTATGAGGATCAAAGAATATAACAGAAGATAACATTTGTAAAGCATATTGCAAGCCTTTAAGTCCTTTATAAATGCTAGTTATTGTTATTAAAAAGAAATCTGTTAAGAGTTATCATCCCATGGGGCAGGTAGGTGGCTCAGTGAATAGAGCACTGGCCCTGGAGTCAGGAGAACCTGAGTTCAAATGTGACCTCAGACACTTGACACACTTACTAGCTGTGTGACCTTGGGCAAGTTACTTAACCCCAATTGCCCTGCCCTTCCCCCTCCAAAAAAAAAAAAAAATTATCATCCCAGACCAGGTGTTGGCTATCTCAAGAATATATGCCAAAGTTGACACAAAGATCAGTGTTCAGACACATGTGTACGGTACACCTACAATACTCCTCTTTCCCATCACTAGTGACACACTGATAGCTCTGACCATTCTGACGTAGCACTGAAAAATTATCATGTAGCTGGAAGAAGATAATGGGTGAGTGGGAGACTAACATTAAGCTATATTATTTGAGAACCTGTTAGGAGAGCTTAGATAATTAGCTTGGGGATGAAAGAACTTGAGGAAAAAGCATGATAGTTGTCTTTCAGTGTCTGAAAAATTGTCATCTAGAGGAAGGATTCAATTTATCTAGCTTGTCTCCAAAAGGTTAAACTAGGATTAATGCAGATTCAGTTCAATATAAAGGAAATTTTAACAATTAGACCAACAGATAAACAGAATGGGTTGCTTACAGGAGTAGCAAATTCCATTCACTGAAATCTAGATGACAAACTGATAAGGATATTATGGAACAAATTCATGTTTTGGTAGTGATTGAACTATAATTCTGTGCAAATCCATAACTAGATATTTTTGTCCCAGGGCAAACAACAGAAACTATAGTTGGTACAAACAAACAACTGAAAAATACCTTCAGTTGGTGGTGGTGGTGGTAGATGGTTGAGATATGAGGTGACACCATCCCATGGTGGGAAAAAGACTCAGGAGGCCATGAAACTTCTACTGGGGAGGCCACCCACACCCCACCCAAGAGGAATCAGTTTATTTTGTAACATCCTATTTAAGTAAATTATTTTTGATAACTAAGTGGTAAGAGCAGTTGTTCCTTCACACTTGGCATTGAAGAACCCTGATTATTGGAGAAGGGGGTAGAATGACAACCCTTATAGCAGATATTTTGGTAAATATTTATTCCTACCCCCTCAAAATATCATGTTAGAGCTGGAAGGGACCTTAAGGATTATACAGTCCATTTCTTTAACTTTACAGTTACCAACTAAAATTACTAAGGATCTCTTAACTGCAAAATCTAATGGCCTTTGCTTGATCCTCATCCTTCTTGATCTCTCTGCTGCCTTTGACATCATTGATTACCCTTTTCTCATTGATACTCTCTTCTCTCTAGGTTTTCAGGACATTACTCTATCCTGGTTTTCCTTCTACCTATATGATCGCTCCTTCTCTGTTTCTTTTGCTAGATTTTTATCCAGGTCAAGCCTACTAACCACAGATGGCCCACAAGGATGAGAGTTGGTCCCTTTTCTCCCTTCAATTTGTTTCACTTAGTGATCTCATCAACTCTTATGGATTCAATTATCATCTCTATGCAAATGATTCCCAAATCTATTTTCTAGCCCTAACCTTTCTGCTGACTTCCAACAGTCTTATATCTCCAATTTCCTATTAAATATATCAAACTAGAAGTCCTATAGACATCTTACACTCAACATGCCCCAAACTGAACAGATTATCTTCCCCTCCCCTATTTCAAACTTCCCTATTATTGTTGAGGGCACCACTATTTTTCCAGGCCCCCAAGCTTGCAACCAAAGTGTTATCCTTAACTTGTGTCTCTCACACCCCATATCCAATCTATTGCCAAAGCCTATAATTTTCACCTTTGCTGGGGGGGTGGAGCCAAGATGGCAGAGTAGAAGCACAAAGTTGGCGTGGGCTCCAGCTCCAAACAATTCCAATATCTGTAAAAAAAAATGACTAAACAAATTTTAAACCTATAGAATCCACAAAGAGACAGAGAGAAACAAATCTCCCGCTGAAGACAGCCAACAGGCAAACAGGAAAGGTCTATCACAGCGCACTGGGAGCCAAGCACCGTCCCACAGGAGCCGTGCGGTTCCAGGCCCAGAGAGGCCCCAACCAGCAGCGGCCAGTGCAGACTTCAGGAGAGTGAATAACTAGCACCTGTGGTGTCTTCCAGACTTCTCAACCCATAAACACCAAAGACAAAATAGAAGATCAGTGTGGAACTTTGTTGGAATGGGGAGGGGGCCAGAAGAGCACAGTCAGGCTGCTGCCCCCAGGGTGAGAAGCAGTGGAGGTGCGGTGGCTGTACCCCATGGCTGCCTCACGAGCTCCCGGCCTATAGATTGTAGGGAGACCAAGCAACCATTCAGAGGGTAATCACTCTTGTTTTAACCTGTTTGGATCTGGATCTCGGTCTTGTGTGGTGGTCCTAGGGTGTGTCACCAGTGAGCCAGGGCTTGTTGGGGCTGTAGAGACAGCAACCTCCTAATAGCTCCAGCAGCTGTGAAAACCCCAGAAATTTGGGACAAAGCTCTCTCCATTCTGGAAGCAGAGTTCTACTGTGGCAAAGAACTCAAGGGTCAAGTAGTTGACTGGCAATATGAGCAAGCACAGGAAGCACAAACAGATCATAGAATCCTTTTTGAGGGACAAAAAAGATCAAGGCATGGAGCAGGAGGAAGACATTGAAGTCAGAACCCCTACATCAAAAGCCTCCATGAAAAATATGAACTGGTTACAAACCATAGAGGAGCTCAAGAAGGATTTTGAAAATCAAGTAAGAAAAGCGGAGGAAAAATTGGGAAGATAAATGAGAATCATGCAGGAAAATCATGAAAAGCGAGTCAACAGCCTGCTAAAGGAGACCAAAAAATACACTGAAGAAAATAACACCTTAAAAAACAGACTAACTCAAATGGTAAAAGAGGCCCAAAAAGCCTATGAGGAGAAGAATGCCTTAAAAAGCTGAATTTGCCAGATGGAAAAGGAATTTCAAAAA
>CM053586.1:79964848-79986663 GCA_028646515.1 Pseudochirops corinnae | reverse complement strand
CACATTGTACAATAGTTTGGTCATATAGAAGGGCTGTAACCAATGAGTGATCACTGGGAAAAGAAAAAAAAAAAAACCAGAGATAAAAGAGAACGATAACGAGTTTTGCTTCAGTCTCCATTTAAACTATAGTCTTTCTATATCTTTCTCTGAGTTTAGGTATCTCCTTCCTTCTTGAGGCTTGTAGAGTTGTCTTTAGGTGTGCATTGTTGAGGATAGTCCAGTTTATCAAGGTTGGTCATCATATGTACGTACATCTTTATTTTTAATATAATTGATTTCCTCTGTCATTTATTTTATGCATTTAACAACATTATTCTGAGAAGAGATCCATTGGCTTCACCAGATTGCCAAGGATCCATGACACAAAAAATACTGTACTAAAGGTAAAAGTATATATGGGGATGCATATATCATTCAGAAAGACCACGTGGTATAGTGGATAGAAAGCAAGCCTCAGAGTCAGAAGGCCCACTTCTGATACACATTGTCTCTGTGACCCTGCACAAATCACTTAACCTTTCATGCCCAAAGTAGCACTCTTGAGACTTTGAAGTCTTAAAGTAGAGCAGGTATCAATCTGGATTGGTTGAGGGAGCTCCCTCACTGGGCATATGGACTCTCTTCCCCTTTATTTCTTTCTAAAATATTAAGATATCATATTATGTCAGTGTCCTAGACTGAAATACTTTCGTAACATCATTATCAAGCCCCTGACGGATTTTAATCAGAGATGTGACATTATTGGATCTGTGCATAGGGAAGATAAGTCTGATAATAGCACAAAGAATGTATTGGAGGAGGTAGAGAAAGAAAAGGTATAAGGAGGCTATTGAGTGGTCCAGGTGGATGCTAATGAGGTTCTTGTTCTAGAACTGATGGCAATTAGAATAAAGAAGGGATAGATGTGAGAAATGTTATGGAGATAGAATCAAGACCACCTGGTAATTGGATTTGAAAGTTGAAGGTAATAGCAAGATTTCAAAGATGGTTTCCTGGTGAATGCTGAGAACACTGAAAGAAATTGTGTTTCAGTGGATAGAGCACTGGTTCTGGAGTCAGAGGACCTGGGTTCAAATTCTACCTCTCATGTTTATGAAGTATGTGACCTTGGGTGAGATCCTTAATCTCCATGGACCTCAGCTCCCTCATCTATAAAATGAACTCATTGGATTAAATGGCCTATGAAGTCCCTCCATACTTTTGTAACATCATTGTTTCATTATCTGGTAACCTTAACATCATTATCTAACAAGTTTCTAAAAGGAAATTAAGTGAAAGTTCAAGGAATTCTGATCTCTGCAAGATAAATTGGGGTGGTAACTGGAAAAAAGGCAGGAGCTTCTTGTGTGTTAATCCAGTTAAAAGCACCTCTTCATCTTTGACCAGATTGAATGGATTTCTCCTGGCTAGATCAAAATTAAATTACTATTATTCCATTTAAGTTGCTCAAAATTTCTAAATTAAATTTTGGATCCTGTTTTAATCTTGAGTGTGGAGATTTTACTTTGTTTTATGATTCACATAAAATTGTAAGTTGGAATGGTTGTGGCAGAGATTTTGTTGTGAAGCAATCAGGGTTAAGTGACTTGCCCAGGGTCACACAACTAGTAAGTGTCTGAAGTCAGATTTGAAGTCAGATCTTCCTGATTCCACAGCTGGTGCCCTAGTCACTGGATGACCTCTAACTGCCTCAAAAGATTTACAAAGGTATGGAGAAACTTTCCTTTTGGGATTCCTCTATACAAGTTACCATACTTAGTACTTAATTTTAAAATTTCTTTCTAACAGTTATGTTAAGTGAGCAGAGTATTTGAGTTTTTCTTCCACAGGTGTTTCAAAATACTAAGTCTGGTTCAAGGAGAAAACTCATTCAATAAAATCGGGAAAAAAAATTAGTTGGAAAAATACATTATTCTTTGGTACTTCAGCAGACCCATGAATTCATTGATGTGGGTTCTCCTTCCAATGAGACAGATCCTTGCCCATTCATACCCTCTTATCTGAGGTCACTTAGATGTCCTCCCCTAAGTCCTCCAGAGGGGAATGTACATTATATGCTGGGGGCAGGGAGAGGCTTTCTCTAGTTTCCTGTCATTGTGTAACTAGCAACAATATGACATGGGAAACACTAGTAAAGGACCACCTAGCATGGCATGCCTGTATCAAAGAAAGTGCTGTGCTCTATGAACAAAGCAGAATTGCAGTAACTCAAAAGAAATGTGAGATACGACAATTTAGAGACATCTCTGCTTCAGATGTTCAAATGAACTATTTGTGCCTAACCTGTGGTAGAGCCTTTTGAGTTCATATTGGTGTGATCAGCTGCAATCAGACACATTCTACCTTGACTTCAACATAAGTGATGTCATTTTGGTCCTCTTTAGGAACAAAGGACAATAACCAGAAGCAGTATGGTAAGAATACTAGGTAAAAACCCAATGTTTTAAGTAAATGGTTCTCAGAAATACCCACAGAAAGCATACAGGAGAGGACAGTCAAATGTAAAATGCGACAGAGATGTCAAGAAGGATGAAGACTGATCAATCTTTCTGTTCCATAAAAAGCTAGTTGCTTTTACTGTCTTGTTGCTATATTTGTTTCCTAGATACTTGTGATGAATTAAAGTTACTTGACCAAGATGAGCTACATTTTCAGGTCCTGAATGAACTAGCGGATGTGACTGATGAGCCAGTGTCAATGATACTTGAAAGATCTTAGGAAATGAGTTACCCCAAGAATGGAAAAGGACGAATGTTCAATTTTCAAAATAGTTAAGGAGGCTAAAAATTAGAAGCCAGTGAGCCTGACTTCAATTCCTGGGAAAATTCTAAATGGATCATTAAAGAGATGGTTGGAAAACATATAGAAAAGGAAAAGTTGATGGCCAAGAGCCAACATGGCTTTATTAAGAACAGGTCATAAAAAACAAACAAAAAACCCAAACAACCAAAAATACCAGGTCATGCTATACTAAGCTCATTTCCCTTTTTGACAGGATCACTAAACTAGTAGATAAAGGGAATACTGTGGATATAGTTTACATGATTTTAGCAAAGCTTTGTTAAAGTTTCTCACTATTCTTCTGGAGAAGACATGGATCTATGGATTAGACAATAATACAGATGAATGAAGATGTGAAAATAATAGATGCAAATAGAAAAACAAGATAGCCCTTACTTCATGGAATACACTCTACTGGGGAAAGATAACACATAAAAAATATATAGCTGCAGAGCAAATGGAAAGTCCTAGAAGTTCTAATGATACAGAATTGAGGTTGTTAATAGAATTTTAAATGTATTCTGGACAGAGCTGTACAAAGCAGGCCAAAAAGTACCAGAAACAAGTAGTGGTTTAATTAATTACTTTCAGAGTGAGGAATGCTTTCTATGCTGAAGTAAAGGTACAGTTTATATACATAAATCACAAATGGGAGAAGGGTTGGGGGGAGACAGATTACAATCATTTCCAGGTCCTGAGCGGTTTCCCACTACAAGCCCATGCATGCAATACATGTATTCTGGAATCCTGTGGGAAGAGTCTTGTTTCATGTCTTTGGGGGTCATTACTTGTTGGGGCACAGAACCAGAATTCTGTCAGGGGACTGAAGTCCTAGCCCTCGAACTGTAACTCTATGACTTGAAAGTGAATGGAAAGGTTCTAGCTGTTTTCATTCAATTCAACAAACATTTGATTTGCTTCACTTAACCTACAGAGGCACTGGAATGTAACGATTGTGAGAGTGTGTCAAGGGTTTGATCATTTCAAGCTGCATTGTAAGCTTCTGACTTCCAAGACAGAAGAGGCAGTTCTGAAAAATCTAAATTATTAGTATATTCATTACACATATCATATAGATAATATAAAAGTCCTAATTCCCTCCACAGGGTGAATGGCAATATCCAGAAGTCTTTAGGTTACATTAGTCATGTCAGGTGACAGGGCCAGAGGTCTGCACTGTGAAAAGACACAGTAGACAGTAAAACCCAGTAGACTTACCTATCTCACCAGAAGGAATAGAGGTGGTGAGTCTCATCTTATTCAAGCAGTGTGGGCAGCTGAGCAGCCTGGATTAATTCTGAGTGGTCTGGGCCAGGGGAAGGCATGAATGAGGAAAGCAAAGAGGGGATGTACCCCCTAGTGATGGTGGGATTTCCTGACAGCTGGTCCTCCAGGATGGGCTTTTGAACCACCCAGGGTTAGGGGAAAGGGTAAGA
Source organism: Pseudochirops corinnae (assembly GCA_028646515.1). Lineage (NCBI taxonomy): Eukaryota > Metazoa > Chordata > Mammalia > Diprotodontia > Pseudocheiridae > Pseudochirops > Pseudochirops corinnae. Next base: position 79,982,443 of record CM053586.1, on the reverse strand, counting down.
CAAGGTAGGGAGCCAAAAGAGTTAATTGTTCAATGTAAATACATTTAGATCATATAAATATAGAGCTCTAGTAGTTTCCAGGGATCTTGCCTGGCCTTGTGCTGATTAACATGTTTATCTGACTTGGATTAAGGCATAAATAACTTATTCATCAAATTTGCAGATGACACAAAACTGGGAGGAATTAAAACACTAAAAGACAGTCAGGCTCCAAAAGAATCTTGACAGGCTAGAGCATTAGGTTGAATCTAATAAGATAAAATTAATCAGTGATAAATGTAAAGTCTTGTACTTAGGTACAAAAAAATCAACTTCAAAAATATAAGACCAGTTAGGGATGGATAGACAACAGTTGTTCTGAAAGAGATCTTGGAGTTTTAGTGCATTGTAAGCTCAATATGACTCAGCAGTATGATGAGACAGCCAAGAAAAGCTTATGCAATCCTGAAATGCTTTAAGAGGGACCTAGCTTCCAGGAATAGGGAGGTGAAGGTTCCACTATACTCTGCCCTCATCAGACCTCATCTGGATTATGGTGTTCACTTCTGGACACCATGGTTTAAAGACACTGATAAGTTGCAGTGTCCAGAGGAGGGCAATTAGGATGGTGAAGGGTCTTGAGTTTATCACAAATGAGGACTGACTGAAGGAACTGAATGATACTTGGAGAAAAGAATACTCAGGGAACACCAATGATAGCATTAAAGGGCTGTCATATAGAACAGGGATTAGATTTGTTCTTTTTGTTCCCAGAGGATAAAACTTAAGAGAAATAGGTGGAAGTTGAAAAGAAGCAAAATTAGGCTTAATGTGAGAGAAACCCTCCTAACAATTGTTATTGTTCAATTTTCAGTCATTCCAACTTTTTGTGACCACAACTGGAGTTTTCTTGGCAGAGTTACTCAAGAGGTTTGCCATTTCATTTCATTTTACAGATAAAGAAATTGAGGTAAACGGGGTTCAGATAGCTAGTAAAGTGTCTAGGTCAGAGGCTGGATGAGAACTAACAATTAGTGTTCTCCACAGGTGGTATTGGTTGCCTCAAGAGGTGGTGGATTCTCCCTTCTTAAGGGATTCTCCCTTAAATTAAGGCTGGATGACCACTTGTCAACTATGTTATTGTGGAGATTCCTTTGGTATACCAGTTGGCCAAGACACCTGCTGAAGTCCTAACCCTCGAACTGTAACTCTATGACTTGAAAGTGAATGGAAAGGTTCTAGCCGTTTTCATTCAATTCAACAAACATTTTTCAATGCCTACAATGTGATGGATAAAGTACCTAAAGTACCAGTTACTCGGGATACAAAGATGATACCACCTCTGCTCTCAAGTTGTTTGCAATTTACTAGAACACAAATTAAGATATGGCACATATATAGAAAGATTACAAAAGAGAGATGGGAGATTTGGGGACAGAAATATTATGTTAATGTGAGAGCAATAGAAAAGTTTCATAGAGGAATGGTACCAGGGTTAAACCTTGAAAGAAATGAATTTCAACAGAGATGTGGAGAGAGTCCATTTCAGGTATGGAGGTCACAGCAACATACGTTAAGGCAGCAGTTCTCAACCTGTGGGTTACGTTCAATTTGTAACAATGAAAATACATCCTGCGTATCAGATATTTACATTACGATTCATAACAGTAGCAAAATTACAGTTATGAAGTAGTAACGAAAATAATCTTATGGTTGGGGGTCACCACAACATGAGGAACTGTATTAAAGGGTCGTGGCATTAAGAAGGTTGAGAACCACTGTGTTAAGGCCATACCCAGGGCTGAAAGGTAGAAGAAATCAAGGTAATAGCTTATGAGGTATTTGGTTAGTACAGACTTTACATAAAGGGAAATAAAGGCAAAGTAGAAAATGTAGGCAGGAAATAGATTGTGGAGGTTTTTCAAAGTCAAATTTTGTATTTTACCATATTAATAAAGGATAGTCATTAAAGATACTTTGACAAGACAGTGGGATGTTCAGAATTGCACATTAGGAAGACTGTTTCACGGGAGGGCTGTACTGCTGAGGAGAGAGACTAGGGAACGTAGACCAATTTGGAGGCTATTATAAAAGTCAAGGTAAGAAGTAATAAAGGCTTGAACCAGAATGGTAGCAGTAGATGTGGAAAAGTAGGGATTAAGTGGAGAAATTTAGAAGGTACGATTCACAAGACTTGCCTGTCAGATGTAAAAGGTGTGGAGAGAGAACAAAACATGTGTTTAAATAATTAAGCCAGGGAATCTATGAAGATGGAAATAGTGTGACACAGTGGAGCGTGGTGACTGGGAATCAGAAAATACCTGGATTCTAATCTTACCTGACACTTCTGTTATGACTTTGGGCACTAACATGAACATTAATAGAACCCTTTGAAAAATGCTGTAAGTTTTTTGTAGATCTCATTTGAACCTCACAGAAACTTTGAGAGGCAAATTTTACAAGTCTTATTATCCCCATTGCATATGTAAGTACTTTCACGTGGTCCCCACTAGAGTCTTTAGCGGGATTTGAATGCAGATCTTCTTGACTCCCAGTCTACACATACATCATGGCACACTTTCTCAATGCACTTCACCTTTCACTTTACCTGTAGAAAGAACACCTGAGATATTTGCCTCAGGGGAGGAGCATGGCATAGCACTGGTTTAAAGTTAGAAAGACTTGCGTTCAAGTCCCAACTCTGTAACATTGGCAGCTTAACTTTGAGCAAGTACCTCTCAGTGACCCAGGCAATTAATGACATTACCTCGGTTCAAGTCCTGCCTCAACTCATAGGGGTTGACAGCCACTTGGCACTAATACCTGCCAAGTTATATGTCAACTCTCCTGTAAAGGATGAGACAGAAAATCAGCATCCCAAGGAGGGCAGCAAGATTCAGAAGTTAGGTAAAAAGTAGCAGGAAAACTTAATATAATGAGATATAACCAGGAACTTAAAACTGTTTGAAAAAAGCATAATACAGTATTAGAAGCACTGAATTTAGAGTAAGATCTTGATTCAAATGGTGGTTCTACCTTCGGCAACCGACTTCCTATTTAAGCCTGAGCTTCCTGATCTGTAACATGAGTCTGTTGGATTAATGAGGGGTTCTTGACCTTTTCTGAGACAGGGACCGTCACTGGCAGTCCAGGTGAAGTTTATAGGCACATTCTCAGAATGTTTTCAAATGCATAAAATGAAACACACTGATTACAAAGGAAACCAATTATATTGAAATACAGATATCAAAGTTACTTTAAACACAAGTTCAAAGACCCCAGGTTAAACAACTAACAAACTGGATTATGAAATCTAAAGTCTCTTCAAGCTCTAAGTCCTTGGTTTCTTGGCGGCTTTCTGGTCTTTAAAGGTTTCTTCCCCTCCTTTTTCCATTACAGCTGTAATCCAAGATACTGTACAACAGGTTACACTTCAGTATGGGGCTGGTGGGGCAAAGGGACGACGCAAAAATCCTGCACGTCTTCTCAGTTCCTCCTCCCCACTCGAGAGCCGTAGCATAGGCCCTGGGAGGTTTTGAAAATGACCCCAGTCCCACGCCCCCGGCACAGAGTAGGAGACTATGGCTCCAACGGCCAGGCGCTGGTGCGGGGACCACGAATCTCTTCCCCTCGCGGGACAAAAACAGGCTCGAGTCCAGTGGGGCTCAGTCCTCGCGGCTCCGGGAGGGCGCCGGGGGCTTAGCTCTCCTCGGGCTCGTCGGCCGGGGGCCCGCACGGCTGCAGCATCTTCTCCATCAGGTTGAAGCGCACGCGCGCTTTGCTCTCGTTCTCGGGGATGGCGAAGTAGTTGAGGAGGTCGAAGTGGCCCATGTAGGAGCAGTACGAGTCGCGGTGCTGGTTCACCAGCCATTCCCACTTGGTGGTGTCGGCGTGGCCCGTGCCGATGTATTTGGACTCCAGATGCTCCAGCTGGCTGTGGATGGTGTAGCGGTCCGTCATGGCGCCGACGATGCGCCCTGCGCTGCTCCCAAGTCCAGACAGCAGCAGTCACACGTGCTGCGTTTCCCGGGCAGAGTTTGGTGAAGAACACCAGAGAGAGCCTACCGAGATGCACGACGGGACTTCCGGAGTCGCAGACATTATACGTCCCGAGTAGGGAGCCCCTGCTTTTCCTTCCGGAAACCGGAAGCAAATGAGGCTTGAGACTACAGATCCCATGTTACTTAGTCGGAGGTGAGAAGAAGAGAGGGAAGTGCATTGCATTCTGGGTCTCTTTACGCCACTTGGGTGGGAGCTCTGCATGCTGACAGTTGGAGTCAACGTAAGATCCGGGTTTAAAGAAGGTTATGTCTAAGAAGTCAGTCTCAAGATTTATTTATTAGGTCGGGATTGTAAGCGTGTTTTGGTTTTGGTTCCTCATATGGGCTTTTGCACCGTTCAGTTAAAGTAAAAATTAGGGAACAGGAAATGTAAGATTATTTAACCTGGGCTCTTGTTTAGTGACACTCGTGAGAGAGAAAGGAAAGAAAGGAAAAAGAAAAATTCGGAACCAGAAGCGCAGAGTAGAAGGGACCTTAGAGGCTGTTGGGACTATCTCCATTAAGAAACGTTTATTCAGCACCTTCTGTGTGCCGGGCATTCTAATAGGGGCTGAAACTCCACCTATGGGGTACCCCCGCTCTGTAACAGTCCCAAAAAATAGTGATAAAGTGCTTGAATACCTCCAGTGAGGAAGAAACCGAGGGGGCAGTCAGTTCACTCCACTTTTGGGTAACTCTAACTTTCAGCCCCCTTCTCTACACCTTACCTTCCTTGCTTCTGAGAGCAAACTCAGCGCGCATGGCAGGTCTTGCAGGATTCTCCCGTCAAAATAGTCACAATTCTTCAACTGATCCTTATGCACATATAGCATGACTTCTAAGCTATTCACCACCTTGGTTACCCACCTCTTCTCTCTGGCTTATCAATGATCTTTCTAAAATGTGCTTGGAACCATACACGGTACAAGTATTCCCATATTTGTGATCTGACTAGGGCGGAAGACAGTCCATCTTAATTATCATCTAGCTCACATCTTTTGCACAACACTAGCACGGGACACGTGGGCAAATGCTTTGCTAAAATCCAGATAAATTGTATTTTCTAGGTCTGTGAGTTTATTAATACTGTAGATTCTTTTTTTTTAAAGATACATACTATGTAAGACCTAGAAGGAATCTAAGAGATCGTCTAGAATAACCCTCTCATAGGTGTGGAAACTGGAGCTCAGAGATGTAAAATAACTTATCCAGGGTTGTATAGCTAACTAGGAGCAATGACAGAAATAGAAAATAGATCTGTTATCCAGTGCTCTTTTCACAGGACATGGTAGAGCTAGAAGAAAGCTTATTGATTATCTGGTCATAGGATCACAGATTTTGAATGAAAAGAGCATGGAAAGATCAGCTAGTCTAACCCCTTCCTTTTACAGAGAAGGAAACTGAATCCCAGAGAGTTTAAACAATTTGTTAGGTCAGGCAGTTAGTAAGTAGTAGAGCATGGATCTGAACCCAGGTTCTTTGACTATAAATCCAGCACTTTTCCCACTATACCACACTGCTACCCAACTCATTTGTTTTACAGATGAGCAAAAAGACTCAAAGTTGTAAATGTAAGTGGGCTGGGCCCATTTGGGCCCCAAACAAAGTTTTTTAAAAAATCAAATAATAATCAGTTGTGTCTGACTCTTCATGAACTCATTTGGGATTTTCTTGGCAAAGATATTGGAGTGGTTTGTCATTTCCTTCTCTTGTTCGTTTTTCTAGATGAGTAAGTTGAGGCAAACGGGGTGAAGTGATTTACCCAGGGTCATATAACTAGTAAGTGTCTGAGGTCAAATTTGAACTTGGTCAGGTCTTGATCCAGGCCCAGTGCTCTATCCACTGTCACCTCGCTGCCCCATGATAGTAGTTCACATTTATGTAGCATTTTAAAGTTTATAAATTAAGTCCTTTACTCACGAAACAAAAATCTGTGAAGTAATATTTTTCTCCATATTGCTATTGAAGAAATTTGTCCAAAGACATACAACTAATGTCAAAGTATTCTATAAACAGGAGTTATTGCCATTATTGTTAGCTAATCCAATCCATACCTGAAGCATTGATTCTCCAAAACATTCCTTACAAGTGACTATCCTGTTGGGAATCCACTGACTATTAATCAGCCCATTATACTTTTGTATAGTTCTAATTGTTAGGAAGTTTCCCTTTTTATTGATCTGAATTCTGCCTTTCACTAATTTCACCCAAACAGTCTTGGTAATGTGATCTGCTGCCAAACAGCACAAATCTGATTCTTCTTACACAACAACCCTTCTGATAATGGAGGACAGTTATCTTGTACCCTCTAAGTCTTTTCTGGGCTAAAAATTCCCAGTTCCTTCAACTGATTCTAATATGGTACGGTTTTCTGATCATCCTACTCTGTGCTTCTAAAACTCTAAATGTAGTTTGACTGGAGCAAGATCTACTGAGACTATCATCCAATATAGGCTAAGATTACATTATCTCTTTTGACTGCCATATAATACTATTGTTTCATTTTGACCTTGAAGGCCAATAAAATTCCAAGATTTTGCATTTTTGCATTTTATAAATGAAATGTTTGTCTAGTCACATTTCCCCTATTCTATACATGTGCAGTTGCCTCCAACACACATTTTCTTTGTCTGGTTTGACCAGTCTTTTGGGAAGGCTAGGATCCAAATGTAGTGGTTTCATTGTCATTAATAATGAAACAAGACCATTATAAAATTGCTGACACATCTGCTCCATTTTAGATGTTTTTTGTCCTCCTTGCAGTTTCCTCTATAAATGCACTAGGGAAGATGTGACTTAGTTGGATCATATAGCAGTCTTTTACAAACTTGACCTTCATTGCTTTTTATTATTTTATAAGAATGTTAACCACTGTAATGGAGATCTAGCACAAGGTCTAAGTTGAAAAAAAGTTCCTTCAGATGCACATTTTGGGGATGACATCTTTCTGGTATTATACACACATTTACATATATGTATATAAATATATTATATTGTTATGTTACATTATTATATGTATATATCTTAAATTTATCCCAGGACAAAGATCCATCTTTTTACTATCAGTATCCTTTCTTTGAACTTTTAAAATAAAGTTCACAGAACTGAATTCATAACTCTCCCCACCTTGCTTAGTTATTTGCCTCTTGATCATCACAAACTCCAAAATGGTCATGTTCTTGTGACTTCCACTTCACACACAAGTTTCTCCTTTTTTTTTTCAGAATTGGATCCAAAAAATAATCTCACTTATCATCTTCTATAAATTTCTGATAGATTAAATTATAAGGAAGACAAATGAAGAATTTACCAGATGCTCTATTATTAACAGAGATATATGTCCAGTAGATAGATCTCCAGAGAATTTTAATTTGCCTTATAACTCTATTCTGCCTCCATGAAGCTTTGTCATGTGCATCCAGGAACTCATCATCACTTTCTTCCTTCTGGTCACGTAGTCTGTAGCATATTGATAACTACATTATTATTTCAGTTTCTCCAATCTTCAATCCTTAATGAAAACTTTTCATCATATTTGCCTGTTCAAGTCCATGGGCTTCTCCACAGGTGTATGTTCTGTGTCACTTTTCCAGTCTCTTCCTTTTGAAAATGGTATACCCTTCTTGGCTATATTCCAGTCATGAATTACATCCAAGCAAGTTTCTGTGACATCCAGTTTGCTTATGTATACTTCCTAGCATTAAGATATCTAGTTCACTTCATTACTTATACTATGCCCATTTATATAAATATCTGAGATCACGAGTATGGTTACTGACATTCTTCTCAGATTTTTTGTTACCTATGAATTACTGGATATGCTCAGTACTATTCTTTGTCATAACTATTACTCTGTATAATATTTGGCTAAGCAGCTATGGAAGGGTGAACTTTCTCCTTCCAATTCCATTTTGAATGATAGAGTCTTTAAAAAAACATTAGCTGTTGGTCACCCAAAGGGCATTAGAAAAAAGCTTGATGGACATGAGTATGTTACAGCATATTGCTAACAAAGAACTGTGCAGAAGTGGTATGAAGGATGTCACTAGACTAGAGGGGAGACATGAATAGAAAAAGAAGTGAACTGATTTTTCAATATGAATAAGCAATGACCAGTGGCCTGTTTATGTGCTCCATGGCACTCTGGCTACTGCCAAATCTCCCTAAGTATTTTTTTTTAACTCCCCAGCTCAGCAAGGGCTCAGACAGTGAAAGTTTCCCTCTTATATGTGTGTCTATATATATCCATATATCCATTTTTTTGCAGGGAAAACTCAGGGTCATTATAAGTATTGCATAATATCCTAAATGCAATCTGGATTCTTTCTCTTCTCATTCAATTCTGATTTTAGTTAATTGGGGCTAGTAGGGACAGTGTCTGCCCAAGATATGTATACTAATAGATCAGACTTCTGAGTTGCCCATCTAACTGTTTAACATAATTTGGACAGTAAACAAGTCTCTGTACACTTTGTTTTGCCTCTGTGAATAGTTAGGATAGTTACTCTTTATAGTACAACTTCTTCGATAGCCGTAAACACCTTTGTTGACCATATACCTCCATATTTCATGCATCAATTGATAATGATAACCAGAAGGTCATTATTAATTAGAAATTTTCTAATGAGACCTGTGATTTTAGTTGTATAGAAAATTCCTGGTGAGTAAACTCCATGTTGAAGGTTAACCCTTGTTCTGCTATTTTCTATTCATAGAATTGCCTTGGGAATTCTAGATGACTTAAGTGACTTGCCTAGAGTGCCTTCACCAGTATTTATCAGAGGCAGGTCTTGAATCCAGATCTTCCTCATTCTGAAGCCAGTTCTTTATGCACTATGCCATGCTGCTTCTCAGTTATTGACATTAATTATTATTAATCACAGTTAAGTATGAAAAGAAAAAAGTAACATGAAAATAGATTCCAGTGGGTCAAAATTTATAATACAGCATACAAAGAAAATAGTTGATTTTTAAATCATGACAATATCTTTATTTTTTAAATATTTAGCAATCCAAAGCAAGCAAACTTTAAACAAAAAAATAAAAACCATTGTAAATACAACTTTTATTGAAGCCTTGTTTGATCTTTTTTTTTTTACTTTTTGAAGGGGGGAGGGCAGGGCAATTGGGGTTAAGTGACTTGCCCAAGGTCACATAGCTAGTAAGTGTTAAATCTGAGACTGAATTTGAACTCAGGTCCTCCTGACTCCTGGGCTGGTGCTCTACTCTCTGCTCCACCTAGCCGTCTCTAGCCTTATCAAATCTTGATGAATTTAATGTCTGGCTATTTCTAAATGATGGCCAATGTTTTACGCATTAAGAAATAAAACTTTAATTATGCAATTATATCAATGATAGGTAATACAAATGAAAGAAATTAAAATTTTATTTTAAATGTTAACCAAAAAAAAAAAAAGCTTTAGAGATAATGTTAAAGGGTAGGTATCATTAAAGGAAACTCTTTAATTCCAAACCAATCTAAAAAAACATCACTTTTATACTCATTTAGTAGATAAATAGGTATTAAAGAAATTTGTCACCAGGGGACGCTAAAACATTAGCTACAGGAAGCAATTGTCCTTAGTAAATATTTTCGCAATTGCTCATTTGCTCCATAATCCCTCTAAAAAATAATTTATATAAATTTCATGTAAAACTTGATAGGATCTCCACTGTTATGAAAGTAAAGCTATATGACTTTATGTTGATTAAGGAAAAATGAAATTATCAAGTTTCTTCATCTAATATCTATCAAAAGCATTATCTAAGGTCAGGTTAAATGAAGGAGGTGATATCAAATGACTAGGAAAAGAGTGATCTGAGGTCCAGGCCAGAATCTGTGCTGATAAGCTCTGATAACTTTTATTTTATTTGGTGGTTCATTTTCCCATTTTCTCATTATTTCAGGCCTTTTTGAATAGGAACCCTGTGACATTCCTTCTTTGTGAAATGGTAAAATAGTTTTATATACAAACAGGAAAAGAATATATAGATCATCTTCCTAATGATGAGTACTTAATTCTAGGCCCCATATAAAACATTCCCCTTGTGGTATTAGAAACATTAAGGCCAGATACACTGGTTTGTAATTCTTATTATTGGGCATCCAAATATAGAATGGCAGTAGTCTATTAAACAAAGGTGGTGTCCTTTCTAACTTGACTTGTTTTGTGGTCTTACCTAGTTTAAAAGGCTATTCGCTGACTAAAAATCACAGAATCACAATATTTGATAATGGGAAAAGACTTCACTGGCCACCAACGTCCAGCCTGTATGTTAAAGAAATTGCCACTGTAAGTGAACATCCAGGCTCTCTGGTCTTAAACTTCCAGGTATAAGGAACCAGCAATGTGCTGATAAATGTTAAACAATTGACTCTTAGAAAAAAAAGTACACATGCCACACTTTTAGGTTTATCTGCATTATCAGCATTTTCTTCCTCACTTTTTAAAGTTTAGACAAACAACAGAACAATAAATCAAGCCCTAATTTATAGCATTTGTTGATTTTGGAAGTGTATGTACGGCTCTCTGAATATGTATCAGTAGTCTCTTGCAAACCAACATGGACTGGCTCTAACTCATCTCTGGAAAGAGGAATCCACCAACTATTTGAGTAGCCCATGAATGAGCAACACTTTTTTAGTAATAAAAAGTGAAAAACCAGACATTTGATGGTTAAGGATTCCTAAAAGTATTTTCACTTAAATAACCTTACCCACCTCTGCCTCCAGGCAGCATTGACTACAGATGAACACAATAGCTATAAATTGAAATGAAGGAGGGTCTAGATATAGAAAAGCCTAATACATGTTTTTTTTTAAAAACATAAAAATCTTTCTCCAATAGCTTATTCACGTACTCTTTTATTTTGTAATATAAACAGAAAAAGATGATTGAGAGGAGTTTTATAGCTTTTTAGCTGGTACTAAAAGCTGACTTAATCTTGTTTTATATTCCAGAAAATGAACTTCTTGGCCACCTGAATATAAAACAAGTGCTCTTGCATGGTGGACCACAGTGGGTGGCTCAGGCCATGGAGCTTTACTTGCTGAATCAACTCAGGATATCTTCAGTGCGTATCCTTGTTGAACATCCTTCTCCAGCTAAATAAAAAGTTCCTTTATTAATAGCTGAATGACCTACGAGTGTCTCATTTCATTCCAGAATTGAATATAAACTACCAGGGGACAGGACTACATCAGGCCCACCCTAGAACATCAAGAAATAGCCAATAAGGGGCGGCTAGGTGGCACAGTGAATAGATCTCCAGCCCTGGAATCAGGAGGACCTGAGTTCAAATCTGACCTCAGACACTTAACACTTACTAGCCATATGACCGTGGGCAAGCCACTTAACCCCAATTGCCCTGCCTTCCCCCCCTCCAAAAAGCAAAAAAAAAGAAAGAAAGAAAGAAATAGCCAATAATAAAACTTATGGCATCAGATAAACATATCCACGTGTTCAAATTGTCAGTAGCAAATGCCTTGAACTAGAGCTTCTAATGAAAGGAGACAAATTTGGCCTCATTGGTGTAATTGAAACTCAGTGGGATGGGAATTATGAGTACAGTATGGCTTCTGAAAAGGTATATATTATTCAAAAGGAACAGAATTAATCAAAGGAGATACAAAGTAGCAAGTGGCCTTATATTTTAACAAGATACATTCATGAGAGAAGATGTAGGGACCAGAGAGAAAGGGGGGAAGAGAATATTACTTTCTAAACTCCCGCTATGTGGCAGGTACTGTGCTCATTGCTTTACAAATATTATCTCATTTGGTCCTTGAAGACATGATTGAGAAAGTTTGAGTAAGGATCAATGGAGGGAGAAAAAGAAGTGATCATATGGGAGTATGCTACAAGCCATCTAAATAAGAAGAAATAATCAAGAAGTTCAGGAATCATATAAAAAACTTGGGCATGATACAGCTGTTGACAGAGGGAGTTCAATTATCCATACATCTGCTGGAGTGCTCTCTGCCAAAAAACAGTAAAGTGAATCACATTCTTGATTTGCTCAAATGATAATTTCATACTCAAAAGGTAAAGGAAATTTCAAGTGGAACTTCTCTTTTTATGTGATTCTGCCCAACAAAGAGCAACTGTCTGCTGAGCTAAAAATGATGGAGAGCTTAGAAGGAAGTAGTTAGTCATACTGTTCACTGTACAGAAAGAGAGGTAACTTGGTCTAGTCTGAAATGCACCCTAGAATTTGGAAAAGTAGATTTTGAAGATTTCAAGGGAATGTTGTGTATGATTTTCTTCATTTATGTCTGACTTTTGATGACCCCATTTGGGGTTTTCTTGGCAAAGATATTGGAGTGGTTTGCCATTTCCATTTTGTAGATGAGAAAACTGAGGTAAACAGAGTTAAGTGAGTTGCCCAGGGTCACACAGTTAGTTAAGTGTCTGAGGCTGGATTTGAATTCAGGAAGATGAGTTCCTGACTGCAAACCTGGCACTGTACCACCTAGCTGCCCCATTATGTATGATGCCCTGGACTAAAATAAAAAAAAAAAATTCTACAAGAAAAATTATCCAAGGAAGAATGGGGAATCTCTTAAGAATGAAATTCTGAAGATGAAATGGAAACAGCTGGGAAGCACTCAAACTCTGAAGATATTATAGAGATACACATACATCTTGAGGAAATCTTTGAGCATCAAACAAGTCCCATAATCCAAAAGTATTTAAAACAATTCATATTTCTCAAATCAAGACAAACCAGTTATTAAATAATACAACCCCCTACAACATTGTCTTAGCACCATGGGGAAGGGGCAAAGGGAGGTGAAGCCCAAAGTGAAACTCCTGTCACAGAGGGGAAGTCTAAGCTAAAATACACCTACATAACTATTAATATGTCAGGGAATTTAGAGAATTTTTTGGTTATGAGTTAATCATAGAAACAAAAAGAAAATTTGTATTCTCTTCCGAGAGAATGACTGAAGGGAAGAAAAATTTAATGATTATAATAGTGAATGTAAATGGACTGAATGCTACAATAAAATGAAAAATAATTTTAAAAACTAGATTTTTTTTAAAACCTGACTCTTAACAACATTCTATTTACATTAAATATTAAATCTAGAAATAATTAAGGAGCTCTAAAATAAAAAGGTAGTCTAAAGTTTATCACACTAGTACCAAATCACAAAAAGCTGAAATGACACTAATTTTATCAGAAAAAAAGTTAAATTCAAACCAGAAAACAATAAAAAAATTAAGACTTTTAAAAAATTATCAAGAGTTTTAAACAAAGTGAGACTATTTCTATTTTAAGCATATCTGTATCTACATGTATCTAATAATTCTTTAGTATAATTATAAAGGAAACCCTCAGTTTATAGATGCAGTTAAAGAGAGGTAGCTTGGTATGGTAGATAAGGCAATGGACTTGGAATTCAGGAGGACCTACTTTCAAATCCCACCCCATATATTTATTAGTTTTGTGATCCTGGACAATTCTTATAACCTCTCTGTGCCTCAGTTTCCTCATTTCTAAAATCAGAGTGTTGTCTTATGGCCCCTGAGGTCCATTTGAGCTCTAAAATCTATGATCTAGAATGATCAATACAATAAAAAGGAAGATAATAAAGATATTACATAACTTGAATATTAGTCAAATTAGATCTAATAGATATACAAAGACAGTTTAATGAAAAAAAGAAAGAACATATGTACCTGTTCAGCATACGTGGGAAGTACAAAAAATTCATCATATGTTAGACCACAGAAAAGACAGATAAATGGGAAAACAAAAATTTAATATGCCATATTTATGGATCATAATGAAATCAAACTAGTAAATAACAAATAAAATGTATAGGTCCACATGAAAACTAAAACTATGATTTTATTAAATAATGACTAGGTAAAAGCGGAAATTATAAAAAAATAACATTTTATATCAATATGTACATGCATATACTACATAATAAATCTATGGAATGCAGCCAAAGCAATAGTGAAGCAAAGTTGTAGCTTATAGCCAGGCTTATCACTTAAATTTTTATGCCCACAATTTTTTTTGGTGGGAGAGGAAATTTGGTTTAAGCAACTTGCCCAGGGCCACACAGCTAGTAAGTTTCCAAGGCCAGATCTGAACTGACTCCAGGGCCAGTGCTCCATCCACTACTCACAATTTTTTTTTGTTTTTTGTTTTTTGCTTTTTGGAGGGGGAAGGCAGGACAATTGGAGTTAAGTGACTTGCCCAAAGTCACATGGCTAGTAAGTATGTCAAGTGTCTGAGGCTGGATTTGAACTCGGGTCCTCCTGACTCCAGGGCTGGTGCTCTATTCACTGTGCCACCCAGCCACCCCTACCCACAATTTTTTTGAGAGTAACTTTGAAGGAACAATTTTTTTCAGACCGATTTTTCTTTTTTTAAATTAACTTTTATTTATTTTTAGTTTACATCATTCATTTCCACAAGATTTTGAGTTACAGATTTTCTCCCTATCTTTCCCCTACTCACCACCCCAAAACAGCCATCCCATGTTTACCCCTTCCCCCAATCTGCTCTCTCCTATATCCTCCCCCATCATCGCTCAGACTTTCCAGTAGGGCAAAATGGATCACCTTACCCCAGTGCCTCTATATCTTAATTCCCAGTTACATGTAAATTATCTATCTATCTATCTATCTATCTATCTATCTATCTATATATATATATGTGTGTGTAAATTTTTTTTTTAACATTTGATTTTAGAATTTTAAATTCTAGATTCTTTCCCTACCTGTCTCATCACCCACCCCCACTGGAAAGACAAGCAACTCAATACAGGCTGTACATGTGTAGTTACACAGAACATCTCCACAATGGACATATTGTGAAAGACTGACTATATTTTCCTCCTTCCTATCCTGCCCCCCACTTGTTCTATTCTCTATTTTGTCCCTGTCCCTTTACAGACATGTGTGCTTCTAACAACCCTCCCCCTCAACCTGCCCTCTCCTCCATTATCCCCCCTCTCATCCCCTTCCTCCCTACTCTCCTGTAGGGCAAGATAACCAATTAGAGTGTATGTCATTCCTTCCCTAAGCTAAATTCATTTAGAGTAACGTTGACCCATTCCCTTTAGCCTTACTGTTCTTCCCCTCCATTGTAACAGTTATCCCTTGCCTCTTCTATATGAGATGATTAACCCCATTCTGACTCCTTCTGTCTCCTCTCCTATTCCTCTCCCACCTCTCAATTTTACCTTTTAAAATATCATCCCTTCCTATTCAATTGATCCTGTGTCATTTGGTGAATTCTCATGGTACCTCCTATGTCTCTATTCCTTACCTAGCCTTTTGTACTTTAATGAATGTTATTGCCTCAGGTTAGCAAACTAAATGCTGGGAAACTTTTTGTCTTTAAAATTTCAGGCATTACTTCTGTGGTCATTTTTGTCTCAAAAGAGGAGTTTGTCTTCCCATTTTAGAAAATAACATTTTGTTTGCATTTTTTATGTTCTCTTCTCTTTATCAGAAGTAGATTCTCTTTATAGGTACAGATGATTTTGTTTATTCTTGGTTGTGCCCTGTTATTTTTTAATGTAATTTTTATTTTTGTTTTACTGTGCCTTTTTTTTTTTAGGACTAATGAGCTTTAGTAAACTGGCTTGGCTTTATCTTGATGCTGGAATGAAAAATATTGTTAGGCAATTGCTAAATTTATTGATATGTATATCTCTTAAAAGTCTGAATGGTATTGTTTGCATAGTTAATTGTTTCATACTGTTACATGAAAAAATAATTGGTATTGTTTTAATGATTTGGCTTCATATCCTTTGCTGTGCTAGTATATTGTTTAAACACAGAATATTAATCTAATAAACTATGGTTGCTGTACTGTTGCATATTTGTCTATTAATATGGGCGCATGTGAAACAATTTCCAGAAAAGACGGGAACAAAGGCAGTTGATTTATACTATCTTACTTTTGTAACTGAAAAACATAAGGTCTCTTAATATTAGGAGCAGACTCATGCCTTAAGAATCAGATCATTTTAAGGAGATTGGGCAGAGTGAAAGGATTTGAAAAATGTATTTTAAGGTCACTAGTGTTAAATGTAGTGAGGCAGGAGAAATAACCCAGTAAGTTTTTTAGGGTCATGCCTGATAATTTTGGCTATCAGATATGCCTGAGGAATTGAAATTCCTTGGAATTTAATATTATCCCAACTTCTAAAGATAAAGAATTACTTAAAGCAGTAATCTAACCAAAAGAGGCATTCTGATGTAGGAAATGAAGGTCACAAATAAATTCAGCAATTCCACTTCATCTATGAGTAAGGCTCCTTCAACAGAGCAATACTGGGAAATATGGATTAGACAGGCAAGAGTAGGCCTGAAACTTTGGAACGTCCTGAGCCAAAGTGATGAGACTGACAGAGAGCCTGAGATCACAGCTGCAGTAGCAGTGAATAGCCTCACTGATGTATGGCCAGGTGACTGTCCTCAGGGCCAAGGATGATCTCCCCCAGCCTTGTCCTGGTTTCCTTAAGCTGTATCAGAGAAGATTTTAGCTTCTGCATAACAATGCTGCATTCTTTTTGCTAGTGCATCCATAAGTATAGACATCTAATCCATAATTACAAGAGAAGATGGGTATATTACTCTAATGATAACCGGTAGAAGTATTCTTATGTCAGGTTTTCATGCCCTCCATTCACTTGGTCCTCTACCTTGCTAAGGAGAATAGAAGTGTGGACTGTACCATATGTCATTTAATTGTTTGCAGGGCTGTGCTTGTAGCTCAGCACTGGTGGTACTGTTTCCCTACTGTACTTTTGAGAAGGCTTGGGGCCTGATGGAAATGAACCTTTTGTATTAGGAGTTCCTGTCTCACCTCAGGCATTGTGGGCAGCAGTTTTTGTATCTACATAGCTGTAATGACATCTGATAGATTAAGGTCAGATATACTATGCCCTGGCTCAATCTTCACAGGCCAATTTTACCTGTATTCTCAGGATCTACAGTGCTAATCTATATCAACATCTGTATACGTTGCTTAAAAATGATGAGGAATTCAACATGCTTTTCTTCTTTGTGCTGTGCACTATTAGAGAAAACAGTTAGGATAGGTTTCTTCTGATCTGCTTCATGGAAAAATGGACACTGTGGCTCTGATACGTCTGGGCCCTCCAATACTCACCAGGTCAGAATGGTTTGGAACTGTGTCTGGTCTTTTCAAAATTCTGGCAGGATATTTCAAGCAGCAAGGAGGTAAAAATTCTGAGAAACCTTGGAATTTAAATGACTCTGAAGCTGATTGATGGAAAATTAAGACATACAAAATTATTGAAAGACTGGGCAACTTGTCTGTTGGCAGAATAGCCATGTGGACTATTTAACACAACTTCTTGTCCATAGGAGGATTAGTGGGACTTTGGATGGAGAACAGATGGAGAGGACTGAGAAAAAGAGACTATCCATCTGTTGTACAAGGATCTTTTTTTTTTTCATTTTTTAAAATTTACTTATTTACTTTTAATTTACAAGATTCAGTTCCACAATCACTTGAGTTTCAGATTTTCTCCCCTCCCTTCCCCCCCCCCCCCATGGTGGCATGCAATCATGTATAG
>CM053586.1:79936880-79964348 GCA_028646515.1 Pseudochirops corinnae | reverse complement strand
GCAGATCCTATACATGATTGCACGCCACCCTGGGGGGGGGGGGAAGGGAGGGGAGAAAATCTGAAACTCAAGTGATTGTGGAACTGAATCTTGTAAATTAAAAGTAAATGAGTAAATAAAAAAAAAAAATTAGACCTTTCCTCCAAAAGTGAAATGGATAACTTTGGGAGGTAGTGCATTCCCTATTATTGGAGGTCTTCAAGGAAGGATTGGACAATGACTTGCCCAGTATATTGTAGTAGAAATTCTTTTTATTGTGGTTGGATAACCACTGAGAACCCTGACCAACCTGAAATTCTCTGATTATGATTCTATAAAGGGCCACTAAGAGATTCTATCTAGTACCACTTGGTTCTGCTGTTGGGGGTCCTTAATATTCTTCCTCTTTCAGATTTGGTGGCACTCAGAAAAAAGTCACCTAAGGCATGGGTTGGTACACATCTAATGTTCAAGTAAATCATACTCTAGATGACTTTTGTTCAATTCCAAATGGGTAACCATTAATTTTAAAGGGGTAGGCATGGTAATCTGGAAAATGCCATTTATAAAAGACCACCCTTCCTAAATATATCATAAATTCACTGAAGATCATTGCCTGAATCATTTGTTTGGTATGTTTTTCCTTTCCTCCCAAAAGACTAAGTACATTTTTTTATACTACAGAAAAATCCAAATTCTGTTAGTAGTAGAACTCACTTTATCTCGTCTTCTCAAAACAGTTTCAAGCTCAGTTGTAGTGATATGATGCAGTATATCTCATATCACTAGTGCTCCAATACCTCTGGTACAAGCAGAATGGATTCAAAGTTTCACAAGATAGCCTTATATGATCCCCCCCAAACTGGGAATAACCATGGTACATACCTAGTACAGGTACTAGATGGTGGTACTGCTTTGCTAAGCAAGTGAGCAGGAATTGTCAAGCCTTTTATTTGCTCCTACTCTTATTTATAGGGCTTGGATCTGTCTTTCCCAGACTTGTCCTACCCTCCTCCCCACTGTCCGCCTTTTTCCTCTAGCTTCTGCCTCTGAAAAATGATTTTCCTTCCAAAATGGCGGCAGGAAGACAATAAGAAGGAAAAATGGCTGAGTTGCCACCTTTGCTATCAGTTCCAGTGTACCACAATCTCTTCCCTCTGAAACTGCTGACTCATTTTGCCTAGAAATACCTGGCACTAGATTTCCTTTTTTTGCTCTGGGTATTTGTAAAATGGAATCAATAATTTTCTCATCTATAAATTGAAAACCCCCAAGAACCTTGATGAATATATGCTACAGCTGAAAAAATTATATATATATGTATTTTCTATCTTCCAGGCATTCTCCTTCTCTTTTCTTTGCTACATTTCAATAAAGAAACACAAGTCAGAAACAGAGAGGTTTGCCTTATTTATCTTAGGGGGAAAAAACTTTAAAAGAGAAATAAAAAAACAAGCTCTTAAGAAATGGAGATGCACAAACAAGCATAATATGATCTTATATAGATGCATATGAAAGTATATGTGCATATATGTATATGATTATAGATAGCTATATATGTATGTGTATATAAGTGTATGTATGTCTATATATGTTTGTATATATAGGTGTATATATGTATATATAGGAATGTGTGTGTGTGTGTGTGTGTGTGTGTGTGTGTCCACACTTAAATGTAGCCTTTTTGAGGGAGGGCAGGGAAGAAGGAGGAAAAAAGAACAAAGTAAAATGGTGCATAGAAGAGAACAAAATAAAACCTACAAGGAAGTAAAAGATGGACAGCTCTGAACACAATGTAGATAGAGTATTTATTATATAGGCTTTCTTAAATGGAAATCTATGGCTTTATATTTTGAATTCTCTCTTATGTTCTGCTGTACACATGGCAATGTTTTTTTTTTCTTTTCTTATTTTGTATTTAAGTTTAGGTTTTTAAAAATTTATCACCTCCTCCCCCCCCCCCAAAATGGGAGATTTGGAAATCAAACACACTTCTCCCAAAAGAGAGAAGGAGCATGAGGAACTACCAGTGTTGGACTCAGTAATTTGTACAGTTTCAACAAACCCAGAGTATGCTCCATGTCTATGGACAATAGCATAACCAGACAGTCTATTTCTTGTATCAGCCCTTAGTGGTAGGTGTCCTGCCTCCTAGTTTAGCCCACCTCATGTGTTAGAAGGTGTCTTTCAGTCTACTTCTCCTCCTTTCAGTTTTTTTCTTCTCCTCCCCAGTGATGAAGTGTATGGCTTGTTGGTCAAATTTTGGCTCAGTCAGTCCAGGGTCAGAACTAATTCTCTAAGGGTCAAAGAAAAGGAACTCTGGGGGATTTCTATCCTAATCGGCAAGGCTCCAATTCCAGCATGCTTACTTCCTTGGCAGCCCCAAAAGACACTACATGCAGAGTCCAGAGAAAGGAACACGAGATGGATAAAAATGGGAAGTAAAAAAGTATATGCAAAAGGGTAGTTAAAAGTCCTATATTGCAGGCTCAGATGTCTTTTTCTTCCATTTCTTCCAAAGAAAATTATTACTATCTTTTATTTTGAACATCACTGTTATCTCTAAATATTTTCGCTCCTTGTTCCCCTGCCTGGAGAGCCATTCCTTGAAATAAAGAATAAAGAAAGATGAAAAATGTTACTTCAGTAAAACCAAAGAACATTTCAGCTTTGTCAGACAGTATATATGCAGTATTCCATACTTGTCACACTCCATGTCTGCAAAGAAGGGAAGGAAGCTCATTTTCTTATCTTTTCCAGGTTCAAGTTTCTTGGTTATTATAATGATGTAGTATTCTTTTGTTCTTTACATTTACATTGTCGTAAAAATTAAATATGTTGTTTTCCTGGTTCTGCTTACTTGACTCTGCATTATTTCATGTTTTCCCACGCGTCTTTGTCTTCACATTCATTGTTTCTTATATGTCTCAGCAAATGTTCTATTACCTTCATTTGGCACAAAATGTTCTATTACCTTCAATGGCTAAGTTTAGCCATTCCCCACGCCACAAGCATCTACTTTGTTTCCAATTCCTTACAACCATAAAAAAACACTGCTTTGAACATTTTGGCTTGTGTGAGCCCTTTCTTCCTGTCTTTGACCTTTTTGAAATTTATGCGTAATAGTGGAATAACTGGGTTGAAGGCCATTGATATTCTTGTCACTTTTTTTTAAAGCATAATAAAAAAATCGTTTTTCAGAATGACTGGACAACTTCATAGCTCCACTAACAATAGTGGGTCTTTTTGTAGTCCCTCCAACATTGACTATTTATATCAGTTGTTATTCTGTTGGGCTTATTAAACTCAAGAGAGCTTATTGTTTCTTCAAAGTTCTATTATTCTCTGTTTTCTTTTTCTCAATGTAAAGAAATTCAGACAAACAGTACAAAAGCTAATACAAAATATTGCTTCCTGTTGATACTTCAAACACTTAGGCAATTCAACATTGAACACTATTCTACTTTCTCCCTATAAAAAAAGTAGCTATAAAATCAAACCCTATCATTATTTTTCTTTTTAATCTCTCTACAAGTCTCATGAGATAAAAAGTTAACTGCAAAATTAGCTAGCAAGTGTTTGAACAAGATAAATAATAACACTTCTGCAGAAAATTGAGAAACTATTATTTCATTGTTAGAACCAAAAATAATTTTTGCATGCATGCTTTACTGATGCAAATCCATATTAAGCATGATGACATTAATATAAATGGCACAAAAATATATATATAATTTATACTTTAGCCATGGGTATTAAAGATACCAAGAATGATACTGCTTCTTTTTCTCCCTCTTCCCCCCCAGTAGACTACTAGGAATACATGGGAAAAGGTTTCAATTCAGATAAGGAATCATTGGATTTTAGACTGGGAATCTATTGAAATGGATCACATTAAGAGTCAAATTTGAGCCAAAGCAAAGCGTTAAGTAACAATGACAGCTAGCAATTTAGAATTTAAATTTTACAGAGTACTTTACTAAATTTATCCTGAAAGGTAGTGCTTTTATTATTATTATTTCTTTTGCTTTTTGAAGGGCAATTGGGGTTAAGTGACTTGCCCAAGGTCACACAGCTAGTAAGTGTTAAGTGTCTGAGGTCACATTTGAATACAGGTCCTCCTGACTCCAAGGCTGGTGCTCTATTCACTGGGCCACCTAGCTGCCCCAGGTAAGTACTATTATAATCCCCATTTTACAGTTGAGGAACCTGAGGCAGACAGATGTTAAGTGACTTTCCTAGAATCACATAACTAGGAAGTATCTGAGTCTGGATTTGAATTCAGATCTTCCTGACTCCGGGTCTAGCCCTCTTTCTTCTGTACCACATAGCTGCCTTAAAAACATAATCGGGAGATTTGAACAGAGTAGATGTAGAATTTGGATAATTCAGAAAACCATATCCCCATTTTAAAGCGGAGTACCTAGGAAATTTTGTTGTTTTGCCATCGTGTCAGACTCTTTGTGATCCCATTTGGGGTTTTCTTGGCAAAGATAACAGAGTGCTTTGCTATTTCCTTCTCCCGCTCATTTTGTAGATGAGGAAACTGAGGCAAACGTGCCTAAGGTCACATGCTCTATCCACTTTACTGCCTAGCTGCCCCTAGGAAATTTAAGGTTAATTTAGTTACCAGAATTATTTGTTAACCCTTCCTTAGCCACCCAAATTCACCAAATAATTACTTAACAATTTGGAGGTGGAGAATACTTTTATCTGTCAAGATTCAGAGACATTGAGAAATAACCTTCAACACAGTTTTAAAGGAAAACTTTTCAAAGTAGAAATAGAACTAATAATAGATGATTTTCAAGCCTATTTCAGTCTCATTTTAGTAATGTTCTAATGTAACGGTCACTATTCACATCTACAGGCTTGATCAGTTGAGTTCCTTGGTCAATTTGATGAATTTACAGACAGCTAAAGCCTTTGTTTGATACTACTGCATTCTCTCTATAGAAAGGTGGACGTGTTGACTGGCACTGGCTGACCCATTCACACCTCACTCAGGATGAATGAATCTCAATGAACAGAGATGATTGAGGATGAACTGGGCCTATAAAAGAGAGATTTCATTACAGACTGCAGGTCATTTTGGCTTCTTTTTAGAGACAACCACAGAGCAGCACGGTTTAAAAGAACACTTGGAGATTAAGAGAAGTCTATGGTTGTAAACATCTCCCCAGGAGCTACCAATAGATGCCTTGGGGAAGAGGTACAGTGTAATCACCTACTCCGCAAGAGAATTCCTGGGCTCCAAGTTCTAGAATCTAGCTAGCCTTATAGAGAGGGAAGGGGAGAGTACTGGGTAGTTCTTTCTTTGGGAGAAGAGGTTTGAGCACATGACTCTGTTTACCTGAAGGAGAAAAATAAGACAGAGCCATGACAGGGTAGCAAAAGAGCTGGACTTTGCTGTCTACTATCTACTATCACCATGAGTTATTTGAACAAGGATGGTCATATGGGAAGGGGATTCCTCAGGAGTAAGACCAGAGGCATTTCCCCCAACTCTACAACAGTCATCTTGCCTGCACCTGCTGAAGAAGGCTTCCCAGTTTACCTGATCAGCCATTTTATTGCATTACAGGCACCCTCTATGGATTCCCTTTCCCACAGTAGTTGCCTTGCTGTTGTGCCAGGGACCTTCCTCTAACTTTCCTTTCCATCTACACACAGCTCCCTTACACCCTGGGACAACTCCACCCTCCCATCCCGGAGTGAACCCCTGTGGATAATGACAACCTACCTGAATTCAGTCCTGAATAATGAACATAACTCCCACCCTGTGTCTGATTAAGGAGGTTCAGGATCCACGTGAATGGAATACTACTCGGCACTTCAAAAGATCCAATCTAGTTTATTTAGCATATAGGTGAATGGGAAGGAAACCAGAGATAACAGAGTAAAGGCTTAGGAATAGTTAAATAAGAGCAACTATTGTATACACACACACACACACACACACACATATTACATACACATATTTACAATTATCACCGATGTGGGGAAGCACCAACACCTGACCACACAAGCTAGGGAATCCTGGGTACAGCCATCAGGGTCTCACTCAGGAGGGTCCCAGGCAGGACATCTCCTCCATGATTGAGATTCCAATTTGGGGTCTGAATCTTACAGTTTAAGTAGTGCTGAGAACAAAGAAGGTATACTGCCAGGTGGTTTTTTTTTTGTTGTTTTTTTTTAGCAAGCATTGTATCTTGTGTGAGGCTGAGGAGGGAAGCCAATCCCTCCAAGGCCCCCCACAAGAGCCATGTTTCCTTGGAATGGCTAGTTCCAGGAGTTGCACAGTTAACTATATCTCTTCTCAAGGTCCTGGCCAGGGTCCCAGGAGAAAAACAGTCCTCACGTTCTCTGGGTAATAGAAAGTTCATAATGAATTGGGGCCTTGGTTTGTATAATCTTATTCCTTACAGAGGGGCTTACCTTGCCCCTTCACCCTGTCATTCCCTGCCTATCCCAATGAATCTGAGCCCCCTGCTGTCCTTGTTCAAACACCTCTCTCCATCTACCACATGATCTACATGTTATCCTTAACTTACCCTTCTCTCATCCCATATTCAATCAGTTGTCAAGTCCTGTTGTTTTAACGTTTGTAACATCTCTTCCATATTCATCACCTCATGCCAGGTCTATAGGAATAGCTGTCTGGTTGGTCTCCTGGCCTCAAGTCTCTCCCAGCTCTAATTCATCCTCTGCTATCAAATTGATGTTCCTAAAGTGAAAATCTGATTAGGTCAACTCCATTGGCCCTCTATTACTTCCAGCAACAAATATAAAATTATCTGTTCAGCTTTTAAAGTTCTTCATAACCTAATCTCTTCCTAGCTTTCCAGTCTTTTTATACCTTTGTCCCATCCACATACACAGTGATCTAGTGATACTGCTCCCTTGGAATTCCTCTCACAGGACACTTCATCTCACGACTCCAGGCATTTTTACTAGCTGTGTTGCCATGCTTAAAATTTTCACCTCCAACTCCTACCTTCCTTAAAGTCATAGCTACAGTCAATAGGGCAGCTAGGAGGTACAGTGGATAAAGTACCAGGCCTGGAATCAGGAAGATTCAGCTTCCTGAGTTCAAATCTGGCCTCAGACACTTACTAGCTGTGTGACCCTGGATAAGTCACTTAACTGTGCCTCAATTCCTCATCTATCAAATGATCTAGAGAAGGAAATGGCAAATCACTCTAGTATCTTTGCCAAGAAAATTCCAAAAGGTGTCACAAAGAGTCAGACGTGACTGAAATGACTGAATAAAAACAACAAAGTCCTATCTCTGCAAGAAGCCTTTCCCAGTCCTCCTTAATCTTAGTGCCTTCATTCTGAGATCATTTCCACTTTATCCTATATATATCTTATTGTCCCCCCACGCTCCTTGGGAGCAAGGACTGTTTTTGCATTGCTTGAACCCCCAGTATTTAACACAGTGCCTGGTACATAGAAGGTTCTTGGTAAATGCTTGTTGACTTCACTTCTCCAAGCCCTCAGGGTAGCACCATTAGGAAGGATGCCTATATGAGCAAGGGAAAAGAATTGCTTGCTTGCTGTTTTTCCGTGGGATGAAATAAAAGCAGGTCTGTATTCCGTATGTGTTGTTACCTTCAATATATAGGTAGCAGGTTTTCTCCTTAAACAGGAGCTGGAAATCCTTTCACCCACATTAGTGGAGACCTAGTTGTGAGCTATACAAACTATGTTCTGAAATTTCCCAGAGGAAGGTCTGGATGGGAGAAAAATGAACCAAAAAGTGAAAGTATTGGAGAAACACCCAAGATTGAAAAATGTCCATACAAGTCCAGAGCTTGTGACATTGGTCCGTGGATTACACATAAATGATTCCGGAAAAAATATGTGTTTGCTACATTTGAATAAAGCTTGATCTGGGGTCAGTGTGGCAAGAGTCATATCCTTCAGCCATGTAATCTCAAACAGTAAAGGCAAACATCAACTTTTCTACCACTACCAACGTGACTTTTAAACACGCCATTGAAAGAAACTGAAATAATCATACTGGCAGATGATCTGTTGCTAGGTTTACAATCTTCCATGCAAAGTGATTCTTTCCATTAGTCTTAAAACTTGTTTGACAAATATCCCCATTCCTGATATGTACCATGAATTTTTATTTTTCTTCAAATGGAATATGACCCTATAAATTATTTACATGGATGAAAGTGACTTGATTTTCATTAAAAGTGATATATGGATATTTGTCATATTCTTATCATGCTACCCATAAATTAACTATAGAAAGCTCAACTCTATTCTTTATGAACTCTTCATAATAATAAGTTATGGACATGCAATGAAATCTATTTTAAATATATTCTAAAGGTGAAAGTATATGTTACCTAGTATGGAACTTGAAAAATCAAAAGTCAAATGCAAAAAAAAAATCAGGCTTACATAACAAAATTAATACAATTTGATACTTTAGCATTTTTAATAATTCATGAGCTCATTCACATGGGTACTGTTTCCCTCAGTACAGATCATAATCCATCCATGCCTTCTTATCCCATGTGATTCTTGTCCATATCTTTTATTTAAAATTTTTTTGATGATCTTTTATTTTTAAAAAATATCTCTGGCACTTCCCAATGATTATCCCCTGACCCCAAAGTATTTAACTTATAACAAATAAAAATAGTCAAGCAAAGCAAATCAACACATTGGTCATGTCTGAAAATGTAGGTCTTATTCTGTACCTAATGTTCACACACTTCTGTGCCAATAAATTGGATGCTTTTTTCCCTTTTAAGTCCTCTGAAGTCAGGAATAGTCCATACATCTCAGAATTCTGAAGTCTTTAAATGTTGTATTCCTTTAAGTTATCATCACTGTAAAATTCTTCCCACGACCCTGCTTACTTCACCCTGCATAAGATTTAGACAAGTCTTCTCTGGTTTCTCTGAAGTTTTTATATTTGTTATTTATGTCACAATAACATTCCATTAAATTCATATACTACTATTTTTTTTTCCAGTCATTCCTCAAATGACAGGATTGTATTCCTTATAGAACTTTGATTTATAAAAAGTGCACAGCTAGGTGGTGCACTAAATGGAATGCTGGCCCTGGAGTCAGGGGACTTGAGTTCAAATTGCAAGTTGTTGAACCCCATTTGCTTCCCACTCTTAGCACCTTTGCCAAGAAAACCCCATCTGGGGTCACAAAGAGTCGGACATGACTGAAAAACAACTGAACACGTTATAAAAAGAGCTGTTAGATTTTGGATGTATGACACCTTTGCCTGAGCCTTTGGCCTCTTTGTAAGATAGTGGTATCACTGGGTCAAAGACTATTTATAATTTAATGACCTTTTAAAAATAGAATTCAATTTTTTTTCCTCCAGAATGGTTGGATCAGTTTATAAGTCCACTGATAGTTCATTAATGTAGGTCTTCTTGTGGTCCCTTGGACATTATGTCATATTTTTTTTTGGCCATTTTTTTTTGGCCACCTTTGCCAATTTGAAGGATGTGATGTGAAACCTCAGCATTGCTTTAATATGCATTTATCTTATGATTAGTGATTTGAATTCTTTCATATAATTTTTGATCTCTGGCATTTACTCTTTTGAAAATTGTCTTTTTATATCCTCTGATCACTTATTCATTGGGGATAGTTCTTATTCTATATTTGTATCAATTCTTATCATAATTTATCAGAGAGATTTGCTGCAATTAATTACTTCTCTTCAAATTCTAGTTGTATTGATTTGTGCAAAAGGTATTCAATTTTATGTAATCAAAATTGTCCATTCTGTGACTCAATGTCTTTTCATCAATTGTCCAGAGAGCATGTGGCCAATGAGCTGTGTGTTTTCCTCTTGTTATTTTAGTATGTCTTGATTACTAATGCAGCACTCAGGTATCCTATCTTTCACTCTTGCTACAAGACTGCCCAACCTACTTTTCTAGTCATACATGTCTTTTATGATGCCTTTTATGCCATGTAAGAATAAAAATGATAGGATAATGAATTTAGTGTTGGAAGGGACTTTAGAGATAATTTAATCTAATCTCCTATTTTATATATAAAGAAACTGAGGCTCACAGAGGGAGAGTAACTTGCCCAAGGTCATACAGGTAATGAGTGGCAGATAGGATTTGAACCCAAACCCTCTGAGTCCAGATCAGTGCTCTTTCTGCTCCACTACAGAGTTGCCTGGGCAGTAACCATACAGCTTTACGTTACTCTTTGAATTAATTCTACTTGTGAATTTTCTAAAATAGTAATAGTCCATGATTTACATTATCATAACATAGAGATCAAGCCTTGGACTCAGAAGAACAAGATTCAAGTGCTGCCTCTGAAATATATAAGCTGTATAATCATGGGCAAATTGATTCTCTAAGATGAGGAGTTATAGATCAGTTGCCAAGCTGCATCATTGTTGGAAATGTCTAATTTGGGAATTATCTACATAGGCATAGGTCAGTATCAAAAAACAAAACAAACTTCAAAACCATCATCTGGAGAATTTTTTTGCCCAGATTTGTAATATCATGGGTATAGGGAACTCCTAGTGAAGGAAACTCCTTTTACCAATGAAGAACAGCAATTATTCTGCAATTTGTAGTCTTAGAGAATTGCTTGGGGCATAGAAAAATGTGAAGTGATTTGCTTAGGATAACTCAAGCAACATAAGTCAGAAGTGAGACTTGAACTCAGGTCTTACTGATTCTAAGGTTTGTTCTCTGTCCACTCCTCAATGATGGATCTCAACTAGAGAATAAGCAAGCATTAGTTTGTGGATTATTGGAAATACAGTGAAGTCAGCAAAATTACCATAATTTTTCAAAATATCCTCCCCGCCCCCCCGGCCCTGTTATGCTCTGTACCAAAAAAAAAATAAAAAACCAACAACACAAAAACAAATCACAAAAAACAAAAAAACAAAACCAAAGGATTTATTGCTATAGCACCAGTTAGCTCTTTTGAGTAAAAACCAAGTTTGTTCTGAGTGGATTCTATTCTCTTCTATTTTGGGAGGCAGTGTGTAATGGAGAGTTCCAGGACTGGGAGTCAGAAGACCTTGGTGTTACCAATATCCTGCCTGTGAACACATTTGCTATACCCTCAGTCTATCTGTAAAACAAACAGGCTGGATTACAGGATCTCTAAGGCTTTTTCTTTGGAAATGAACTACCTCAGACAGCATCATTAACCTAGAGGTAGTTAGGTAACACAAGGGAGAGAGTGTTGGACCTGGAAGACCTGAATTCTAAGCCAGTTTCAGACATTTACTAGCTGTGTGACCCTGGACAAGTCACTTAACCATTATCTGTCTCATTGCCCTCATCTATAATGATGGTACCTACCTCCCAGGGCTGTTGTGATAAAATGTGATGATATTTGTAAAGCATTTTGTAAATCTTAAGGTGTTGTGTAAATGCTAGCCAGTAGTAGTAACCTATAAAGTAATTTATACTTTTTCCACTTTTCTGTTAAAAAGAGAACCAGGAAAACAATGTACACTATGCCTCCCACACAATGTAAAGGAGATCAACATTGCAAGGACATTTGCAGAAGATTGTACAACTCCAGTCAATTCGGTCACCAATCATGACTTCAGCAGAGAGGTGGTGGATTGACTATAGATGCAAAATGAAGCATAAAGTTTCAGATGTGGTCAGTGTGTTGATTCAGTTTGCATTATGACTTTGTTACAAGGGAGAGGGGTCACCTAGTTTGGAAAGAGGGAAGTGCTGGAGGAGGTCAATGGAAAATGGAAGCATTATTTTTTAAAATATCAATAAAAAAGAAACAAAAAGTCAATCAACCCTGAATACTGTCTAAGTAGCTTGTCTCTGGGAATTCCCCGTCCTCCTGAGTGATTAAGTAGTGATTAAGAATTCATGAAGTTATAATGAAATTTAAAAGTAACTTTTCAAGTCCTGAGGGATTCAAAAGTACTGAATGGACAACATGGTTAAATATAGTGTTAAAATTATGCAAAATCAACTCTTAAATATGAGAGTGAAGGAAACTTTAGCAGCTAGCCTTTTAACTTTTCCTTACAAATAGTTAGAAGGCAAATTATGGGTTGGAATATTTTCTCAAATATTTTTAGAAGAGACTAATCTTTGATTCTTTGTGTTTGTGTCTGTGTTAGGGGCTAGTTTGAGCAGTGGTATGGAAGCTAAGCTAAACTGTAGATGCTACTAGCCTCTTATCTTTCCTGTCTTTAACCTATCCTGTACATAAACATTCCAGATTGTTTGAAAAAAAATCAGATTTCATAGTCATATGATCTCTCTTCACAAATACAAATCAAACAGAAACAGATTCACTTCAATTTAATTTGGCAAATATTTGTGCCTACTGTGTATAAGGAGGGCACTATGCTGGGTGCAATCAATGGATACAAAGATATTTTTCCTAAAAAACAGTTCTCATCTTGAGAATTACTTCATTGTAGTGCAGTTTGAGATCTGTACTGCTAGACCCACTTTCTTCTCACTTTTTTTCATTATTTCCCTTGAGATTTTGACCTTTTTTTTTCCTCCAGATAAACGCAATTTTTTTTTCAAATTCTATAAGCTAATACTTTGATAGTTTGAGTGGTATGGCACTAAATAAGTAAATTGATTTAAACAGCAGTCCATTTTCATTATATTGACTCTATCTGTCCATGAAGAATTCATATTTCTCCAATTATTTAAGTCTGTCTTTATTTCTATAAATAGTGCTTTGTAGTTGTATTCATATAAATCTTATATATATCTTGGCTGGCAGACTCCCAAGTATTTTCTACATTATGTAGTTAGTTTAAATGGAACTTCTCTATCTTTTCCTGCTAGGTTCCCTTTCTTCCAAGAACAGCATTCAATTATATGATATTTTTCTGTTGATGGGGTAAAAAATGTATGACAAGTTTCTGAATGAGTTCTGTGTATACCCCAAAACTGTGTGCAACAGAGATCCTTACCCAAATAATACTCAGAGGCTTCCCAAGGTAGGAAGCAGAAAAGAATGGTTTATTACGATCTTGAGAAAGGGCCACCCTCCTGACAAATGATCAGGGAGGAGAAGCAATTTAGAAAAGGAAATGGCAAAGTTGTAAAGCCCTAATGTGGAATTCTTCCCTGTCTCCCTCCTGACGCTTTTCTTCCATTGGCTGGAAGTTAGGTGTATAATCTAAGCACGGCAATCTACCTCAGGTAGAACAAGGAAACAATAGACACCCAATGTACATTTGAGAAAGCACTTCTGTCCTTATTTGGCATATTTATGCTGAGGTGTCACTGAGGAGAGGGGTGACTCCTTACTGCTCTGAGTTTTGATTCCTTGTAAATCATGTGATTTCTGATGAAGAGGAAGTTGGGCCTGTTTCCCACGAAAAGTCTTACTAGATTTTAGAGCATAGTCTGAGAAGTTTTCACTTCTATCACTCAATTCCTATTGCTTCCTTTGGCTAGTCCTCACACAACAGAATAACTCGACATATTCTCCCAGAACTTGTACTTCACCAGCATAATGGGTATTAAAGAAATGCTTGTTGACTAATTGGTGGTCTTTAAGGACCTAATATCATCTCTACACCACAATGCCTTTAGGGACAGAACAATCTTTTTTTTTTTTGCTAAAATTTTGTAATGTAAATTTTCTTTTTTATTAATCATCAACAGCAATACATATTTCAATATATAAAGAACATAAGATAGCATTATATATGAATTGATAAACTTCAGTGATGTATAGTTTTATTAAGTATTTAATATTTTATTATTCATTTGAGGAAGGAGCTAATGCTGTCATTTGGAGGACACCATGGAAGGACTGATGGGGGAGGTAATGTGTGAGCTGAGCTTTTGGGGGAGAGAAAGATAAGGTAAGCATTCAATCCCAGCTCAGACTGAGCAAACATATAGAGGGTGGAAATGAAAACAAAATTGAGGAAGGGCAAGAATTAAATTTGACTGGAATGTAAAGCTGTGGTGTTTAAAAAGTTCAAGAGACGTAGTTTCTGGGTAATTTAATCATTTTATTAATAAGGTTAGGGATGTTTATTAATAAAAAGAGGTCAGTAGCACTCTTAAATGCCAGAGACCTCTCATGGTGGTGGGCTCACAGTTTATATACCTTTGGAAGAGTGAGTTTTCCTGAGGGTGGCAATCAACTTTGATTGGTTAACAATTAATGAGAGAATTGTGTGGAGTATGGGGACCCCAAAAATCCCCTACCCAAGAAAAATCAAAAGTCAGAAGCATCTTGAGGAAGGAATAGGAAGTTTTATTCTCTTCCCCTACAGAAAGAGGATAGTCCTCTCCATGGTGGAGATCAAGGAGAGGAGACACGTTACAAAAGACAGAACAAGAATTTATACCCTAAGGTGGTCAAGCCCCCTCCCCCCGGCTATCCCTTCTCCCATTGGCTAGGAGGTGGGCTCTTAGTCTTGGTGCGAAATCTAACCCAGTGGTGGATAACAAAGAAGCCCACCACTATCTCCTATTGGCAGGGAGGTGGGACAAGAAGCCAAGGTATCATCCATGGCCTTATTTGGTAACCGCCAAAGCAAGGGAGGGGAAAAGGTCACAAGCAAGGGTGGAGGTCAAAAACCCCTGAAAAAGGACCTAAAGCTTTTAAGGGTGTGGTATGCAAGGGAGGAGGTCTAAAACTCCTGAAAGAAGCCTAATGCTGATGACAGCAAGGGAAGGGGGAAGGGTTCTAGGTTGTGTAAACTCAGGACTCTGGTCTGTCCAGTCTTACAAAAGTCTATCTCTGATTTCCAGATAGTTTCTCTCCCTTCTCATTCTGAGGAGTCTTCACAGAGGGTGCAGAGAGTATACCCCCAGTCAGAATTAATGCTATAATGCAGTGGTTCTCAACCTTCCTAATGCCATGACACTTTAATACAGTTCCTCATGTTGTGGTGACCCCCAACCATAAAATTATTTACACTGCTACTTCAAAACTGTAATTTTGCTACTGTTATGAATTGTAATGTAAATATCTGATATGCAGGATGTATTTGCATTGTTACAAATTGAACATAACCCGCAGGTTGAGAACTGCCACTATAATGGAAGGTGGGCTATATTACAGAGAGTGTCTTGAATGAGGTATGTGACTTGGATCATCCAAGTCTTGGTCAAAGAAACTTACAAATTCCCAAATCACCTGTCTGACAAAAAGGAGGCTTCACATTTTCCCAGACCTGTCTGAGTAAATACAATGGGCAGCAATCCTTTCATTAGTCCAAACTTAGAATTTCTTTTATTGTCTGATTAGACGTTGACCTGGGTAAGTCTTTGCCTAAGATTTCCCACATTGGTTGATTTCTGGATGAGAAAGGAGAAAAGAAGGAAAATCTTGGTCTCAATACAATACTTAATTATTAATTTGAGAGAAATAATCTTTTCTTTCAAAGAGAATGAAGGGCAATAATGTGAAACAAACTTGGACAACTAAATTAGAGCGAGGTTATGAAGGGCTTTAAATGCCAGGTTAAGGAAACTGTATTTTATCCTATAGACAATTGGGAGTGACAGAAAGTGTCTGAGCAGCAGAATTTCATGATTGGATCTATGTCTTAGAATATTTATTTTGTCATCTATGTGAAGTAAAGTGACAATGCAAAAAGAAAAAAAATCATTCCAGTTTCTTGGGCCTAGTTTTTCTTGCAGTCCCAGACTATCTCTGCTATAGACATACCCCATTTTTCCTAATACCTCCCTACCTTTTTGGGAAATTTCTGTGTTGGAAACCTTAATGCCCTTTTGTTTCCTGGAGGAGGGGAGTGGGCTGTGGCTTCCATAGGTATGGGCAGAGCTTCTTTGGTCCAGTCCTCAGCACCTGCCTTCCTGTGACATCAGAAATGTCAAACCAATTAGGTTAGTCTAAGTACAACTCTGCCCTTCCCCCATAAGACCTATGACCCTGAGCTTTATCACCTAGTCTCCCATTCTCATCCTCTCCATCCCCATATTCTTTCTCTGCCCCTAAGGTGAAGGTGTGGTCTTGCTTTGTCCAAAGGATTGCTCCAGTATGTGTCAGGAGTGGGAAGGGAACAAGCATTTATTGAACACCTACTGTATGCCAACCACTGTGCTAAGTGATTTACAAATATTTCATTTGATTCTCACAATATCTCTGAGAGGTAGGTGATAATTTTATTCTCATTTTACTATTGAATAAATGGAGGCAGTCAGAGGTCAAGTGACTTGCCCAGGGTGACTCAGTAAGTGTCTGAGGCTGAATTTGAACTCTGTTTTTCCTGACTCTTGGCCCTGATGTAGAGAGGTGGGCTTCCCTAGTGTATTGGATGCTCTAGTGTGTAAAGGGTATGACTGCTGCCCTGCTGTTGTCCCCTATACCTCAATTATATTCACTCTTAGCCTTTCTATGTCTTAAGAAGAATCCTTATCTTCTATGTTCATTTAAGATGCTACTTCAAGGGGCAGCTAGGTGGCGCAGTGAATAGAGCATGGGCCCTGGAATCAGGAAGACCTGAGTTCAAATGTGACCTCAGACACTTAACACAAAAAACTAGCCATGTGACCTTGGGCAATTGCCCTACCTTGCCCCCTCCAAAAAGCAAAAAAAAAAAGATACTATTTCAAGTATGGGGACTTTCCTGACCCCCCAAGTTGTTAGCTCTCTCTCCCTCTTCATATTACTTCAAACTTAGGAATGTAACCTGGGACCCAAAGCTCAGTGATATGGAACTCTCTCCTCATTGGTATAGATCAATTCCCTGGGGTTGAGGAGGAGGGGAAGGGAGTAGGGCTATTTGGAGCTGTTGAGAGAGCAAGAGAGTCCTAGATCTCATATACTCTAATACAACGTATGCACTTTAAGAACAGGCATCCTTTTGTTTTTGTCTTTGTATTCACAATGTCTGGTACTATGTTTTGCACATAGTGGGTACATAGTATCTTTTGAGTGGAGTTTAGGATATAACACACACATACACATATACACATAAATTTGAAAATTAAAAAAACCATTAGAAAATAGTACATTATCTGTGCTTTGAGCAGTGTAAAAATATGCCCTAATGCAGCTCTGGTGAAATTGCTGTGGTCTAGATTACTTGGGCAAAGTTCTATGGAAAAGATTTTATGGAGTTTATCCCTGGAGGATGGGCATTGTTTTACTTGGAAAGGCAAGGATAGAAGTTGGGTAGGGAATGTTAGATGGGAGAAACAACATTAGAAATGTGCTTGGCATGTTCCAGGAACAATAAGAAGACTGGACTGATCATGTAAACATTATCTAAATACCTGTGGCTCAGAACCAAAGCTCTTGGTTAACAGGGATTAGGTTGAAACTTGGCAACTTCTTGATAAAAATCTCTTTGGCTCATGCCAAAGGTTTATGCCATTATTTAAGGTTTTGCCTGAGAAAAATAATGATTTGGCTCACTTTGCCCCTAACCAGGGTTTCTCTCAGAAACATCAGAATTTAGTTTACGTCTATGTCTCTGTATAAAAGGAAAAAAACCCTCCTATGCCATACTCAGTCTAAAACGCTATCAAGGCTAACAAGATATCTAATATAGGACAGAATTTATTTAATCCAATAAAATATAAAAAGAACTAGCAACTATATTCATAAATAGTCAAAAGAATCCCACTTTTCCTCTTCAAGAGACCTCTGCATCTCAGGAACATATAAAATATATCAGCCTTGTACTACACTGAGCAGGACTCCCCTTGAAGAGCAAAGCATTTGAGATCACTACAGAATAAACCTATTTTTCTTTGGAAATGCAATGTCTTTGTAATTCACAATACCAATGAATGTCAAGGTCCAAGTTTGTTATTCCACACTGATTTTATGCATTATCATTCTTTGGCTCTGGCTCCCTTTGGCTCATGGTATATAAACTCCTTTACTTGGTCCAGGAGTCATTAAACATCAATTATCAATCAATCTTCATCAATAAATGATAAAGACAACTCAGGAAAAAGGCAGGTCTACAACTTATCAAGAAGACATCCTATTCTGGACCAGGCCTAACTGGGCCCACCTAGTGGTACAGGTTCAGGATTAGAATGAAATGAGACATTCACAGACCATCTATTATTTAACAAAAGGAGGTTAACTCAACAACACCACGGAAAGAATATTTAGCAAAGATACAGCGTTGGTTTACTTGGGTGCAACTCCCTTACTTTTACATTTGCTACAGTAACTGATCTGAAGCATGTGTCAAGTCTGAGGATCTCTGACTCTTCATGTGCTGCGCTTTTAACCTTAAGCTAATAGGAAACGGTTAATGGTTCAAGACTCAGGCTCTTAGACTAATTAAGCCTCAAGGAAGTTTTTATTACTTGTCATTCAGGGGGAAGACAAATCTAGCCTGTACTGAGGTGGGCAACTCTGTAGCACATTGGATTGAGCACTAGACTAGAATTAGGAAAATCTGAGTTCAAACCCAGCATAAAATGCATAATAGCAGCACAATCCTGAGCAAGTGACTTCTGTCTGCTTGTTTTGTCATCTGTAAAATCTGGATAACAATAGTACTACCTCCTAGGGTTGTTGTGAAGATCAAATGGTAAATTTCTGTCAAGCACTTTGCAAACCTTAAAATGCTATATAAATACTACCTATCTATGTATCTATTATTATTATCAGATGTTACTCTTACCACATATCCTCAACGAACAAAGGGCTATGTCAGTGGGGAAACAAGGAGCCTGGACAATGCTTGGACATACTCTCTGTATCAGTGTGGTCTTTGGAACTGATGCCAGTGGATAATATATACACTTATTAATTTATCAGGCATCTTTAAGTATTTATTGTTTGCAGGACACTGTGCTAAGTGTTGAAGGAAGCACACATACACACGAAAAATATATATAAATACTCTAGGTACTTATATGAAGTCTTGGAAAATTTTGTTTTGTTTTCACTCTCTCTGAATCTCTCCATACACCCAGGGTGATTCAGAGAGGACTAGATAGAGCAAATTCAAATTCCTACTAGAAATGAGATTGCTCCTTAGTTCACGCTAACCCCTCGGTGACAGACAGGATTAAAGGGGCAGTGGCTATAAATTATAACCTCTCCTCAAGGTGATGAAATGGATGATTTGGAGACAGAAAGACCTGAGTTTGAATCCTGTCATAGACACCTACTAGCTTTGTGGCCCTTGCCAAGTCACTTAACTGCCTTTAGCTTCAGTATCCTCATCTGCAAAATGGGTATAATAATAACACCTACCTCACAGGGTTGGGAGGTTCAAATGAGATAATATATGTAAAGTGCTTTGTAAATTTTAAAGTGCTACATAAATACTGGCTATTGTTGTTATCACTGTTATTATTAGGACTTCCAGGGACAAGACATGAACAGCACTGAGAAAAATCAGGCACTGCTGACGAACCATGTACTGAGAAGACTTCACGCCCATCATTACCAGAGTCTGCTGAGAACTGTGAGCTACTGTGCTTCATGCCAACTGTAGAACTGGTGAGCTAGTGAACATTAGCTCTCTCCATATTTGTGTATTTCTGAATGAAAAGTTCTCTTCTCTTTCCCTCTCTCCCCCATTCCCTTCTTCTCCCCTCCCTGCCCCCCACACTATAAGACTTGGGTTTCCACACTCAGGATATTTCCCCATCGATGAACGATGAACTATCTCTGCACAAATGAAAGAGACATTATATTTTCTTTTTTTCATTTTAAATCTTTGTATATAAATTTTTGAATGTAGAAGAAAGTTAGTTATTCCAAGGGGTAGAGGTCAGAGACAGATAATTGCAGTAATTTTCATTTTAAAAAATAGATGTAATTCCAATTAACAAAAATTTATCACATAGACTTGGACTTGGGAAGGAAATGATTCAATATTACTTTACCAGAGAAGAAAGGACAAAATTTGTCCTCATCTTTGCTGTACCTTTATGTGTATGTTTATTTCTATTTCCCTGACATATACACATATATCTTAGTCCTTTTTTTTCCTTCTTTATCTACTTTCAAAATTGGCACACAGCAAGTACTTAATGAATTCTTGTTAACTGACTGAAAGTTTGATATCTTATTTTTATCAAGCATACACGTTCCACTAGAATGTGAAATTCTTGAGAGCAGGACTGTTTTAACCTACTTACTGTAATGATATTCCTATAGCTCAGGTATGACCATATGATACCCCAATTCAATCAATTCCAGTGGCTCCCTATTATGTCCAGGTCCAAATATAAAATCTTCCGTTTGTTTTTTTAAGCCCTTCATAACCTGAACCCTTCCCTTTGCACCTTACACCTCCATGTACTGTGTAAAAATGTTTGTCCATTATCTAAGCTGTCCTATATTACAATTTTTTATGTGAACTGTGAACTCTTCCTGGCTGATTAGCAGAAGAGTAAAATCTGAGAATGTTATAGTTTATTAAATTGAAGATATAGAGTTCATAGTAGGGAAAATATCAGTTTTGTTTTTAAAGGAAGATTCTTTGCTTTTTATTTTTTAAATAATTTAAAAAATAAAACAAATTCTTCTTTTTTCCCTCTTACCTCTACATACCCTCAGTGAGAAACAAAAACAAAACCCGTATTACAAACTATTAGCAGCAGTTCTCAACCTGTGGGTTGCGACCCCTTTGGGGGTCCAACAGGGTCGCCTAAGACATTGGAAAACACATATTTCTGATGGTCTTAGGAACTGAGATACCGCTCCTCTATCTGTCTCCAGGCAGGTCCACCCACATGCAAATATGCCCACATACGAGTATTAAAGGGTCGTGGCATTAGGAAGGTTGAGAACCACTGATATATAGTCAAATAAAACAAATACCCCCATTGGCTATGTAAAAAAAAAAAAAAGAATCTGCACCCTGAATCCAGAATGGAAGGGGTTAAGCATTTACATAGTGCCTACCATGTGCCAGGGACTGTGCTAAGCACCTTAGAAAAGATCAATGAGTGTGGCTGAACAGAAGGAAAACCACACACTGGACCATAATGATGCAAGACTTTTTGATAATAAACTGCTTTTTAACATTAATGAAAAGTAAAAAAAAAAAAAGATATATAGGCTGATGAATGTTGTTGGTTAACCCCTAACTGAGTGAGCCATAAAATCTAGTTTAATTGCCACCAGAATTTCATTTAGATTGTTGATGGTTGAGAGCTGTGATACAAAGTTATTGAAAATGAATGAAACAAATTTGTTTCGATTCCTTTTGATGTAATGCCGACAAATAAGGGGTATATAATTCAGAAAATTCAGAAAACAAACAAATGAAAATCGTCCAAAGTTCAAAAACAGGCAGTATTTTAATTACTTTTATGCCCATCAACCTGGTTGGGGACAGATGAAGGAAACTGGGGGTGATCTTATCTGGCAAGAGTTCACAGACTAATAGTAAATCCAGTTGTAATACAGATCATTGGTCTGGCAATAGTGGCTTAAGTCTCTTTGGGACTACACTCTAAGGACAAAATTTGTCCTCATCTTTGTGTGTATGTGCCTTTTCCTTTGTAACATTTAAAAAGAAAAAAAATTCATGGCATTATACTGAAAAGACTTCTTTTTTTAAAAAAAGATTCCATCTTTATAATCATTAAAAAATACTTCTTGTCCTATTAATTTATATACAAGTTGTTTTTTAGTTATTTAAATTTTAACATTTAAAGATTGGATTTGACATGTCATACCAAAATGCAAAAAAGAATGGCAGCATGCTGTGGTGGATAAAGGGCTTGCCTCAAATTCAGGAAGGTGGGTTCAAGATCCCATTCTAACTTATTTTGACTATGTGATGCTAGGCAAGTCACTTAACCTAGTAATGATCTAAGGCAATTCTCTAAGGCTATTAGTTGAAAAGAAGGTACTGGCCTATACTAGTGGAGAGAGTTTCCTCTCCTGGGAGTTCCCTATATCAATGAAATCACAGGTTCAATTTCTACCCCTAAGGTTTAAAATGACCAGAAGGGTCTTGTAGGAGACAAAGAAACAGCATGTTATCTGAACATCTATGTCATTTCCCCAAGTGCTCTTGGTAACAAGGCAGAGCCTTCCTCCTAAAATTACACTGTTAGCTCTCCATAGCCAGTCATCTACCCTACCATATTCTGGCAAGTAGATCCATGCAGGGAACCATGCTTAGCACTTTACTTCCTCTAAAAAGGTGTTTTAAAGGTGTCAGAAGAAGGATCCTAGGCAGGAGGTATATCCAATAGTAAACTTTTGGATAATCCGGCACTGAAATCAAGTATAACTCAGTTGATTTTCACCTTATTTCAAGTGACAGCTATTCATTTGCACCAAATAATTTTTCCTGTTTATTCACTCATGTTTCCTAAATGTCACTTTATTTTTCTTCAGTTAACATTTTCATTGGCGTGCCATTTTTATAAGTTAGTGTGTGATTTCACAATTACTGCTTATTAACTGACTGGGACGGGACACAAACAGCAGGGACCATTAGATCCAGATGGAGAAAAACAGGTATTTCAGGGAATCATTCCATCAAAATGACGGTCAAGATTAGGTTTCCTTTTTTTTTTTTTCTGACCCACATAGAATGTTGGAGCTGAAAGGCACCTGCGAATTCTACTTCTCTCACATTACATATAAGGAAACTGAGGCTCAGAGAGCCTCATAGTTGTAGAATAGGACACAGTTCTACATTTATCTATTCATCTTATTAAATACTTACTATGAACTGTGTTCTTTTTGTTGTCCTCCCTTTGGGAACAGCACCAAGGGAGTTGTGATATCTATGCCCTCAATTTCCTAGCTTTTTTGTGTCCTGTTTGGGAATTAATACATCTACATTGGGAGGAGGTGAGAGTGGCAGTGACAATGACAAGAAATAACCTGGTTCAGTGCATGCTTCACCTCTAAAGATGCTCTCTCCAAGCAAATCTCCTGCCATAGCAGTGTGCCTCTTTTGTGTTGTATACTGGTGCATTTCAAGGGTCAAGTACTCTGACACAAGGTTTTACTTAAGCTTTTCTCCATGGTAACTGTAACTTCTTGTTGTACTTTGTGCCTGCCAGATGGTTAAGCCACCCTTTCTTTCTCGTAGGGACAGTGGTTGCTCTCTAATTGTTTTCACTTGTGTCTCCATGTCAGCAAGACATATACCTCTACCCTGTAGCAAACTCCTCAGCACACACACAGAGACTGACCCTGGTAGGCATGCCAACTGGACTTCCAGCCATTGGGAATAGTACAGTACTATAAGAAGCAAAAGACGCCACACAAGTTCAAAAGAGGACATTCCAAGTTTGGAAGGCTTTTTTCATTTACCACCTTCAGATCAGATTTCTTTTCTCTACCACTAGCCCAGGCATGTACCTAGGGTGTATTCAAGACCTCAAGAAAAAAAATGAATTTGTATTTTAATTTAATTGCATTATGTACTCTTTTAGTTTTAATTACAAATTGTTGTATCATATAATAAAGACTATATTGTATAATTTAGGAGTTGTAGAAAAAAGCCAAGTTGGCTTACAGCTTGAGTCCCCACTACTGTTGAACTGAATTGTCATTGTTATCCTCTTTCCCTCTGACTATTAGTCTAGAAAAAGCATGAATAGAGGAGCAGGGCAGTCTTGCCAGGAGTCTATGGGAAGAACAGTAGAGAAGCATTGATGGAAATGGACTTGGGAACAAGCCCCAGCAAGAGGAGTTTGTAGGCAAAATGAGCTATTTAACTAGAAATGGGGGCAGGGAGTCTAGTGTATCTCCAAACACACAGCTAGATCTCCAAAACACAGAGTTCGTAGGTGGCCAACATGATAGGTAGGTTCTGGACATAGTCCAGCAGGAGAAAGAAAAGAGGATCAGATGAAGGTGGGGAGCCAGGGGCCTAGGGATATGGGGGATAGAAGAGGAGTGCAGGGAAATGTCATGTTTACAGTCTTTACTTGTTCATATAAGAAAACTTCTATGAAACCCACACACGAAAATCAAAAGCGGATAATGAGACACCAATATTTTGACTTACTCATATTTTATATATTAAATAAGAATCAGTTAATTACAATGATATTATTAAAGAATTTGAGTCTTGGTGAATAAAATCTCTTTCTCTAGGTGAAGAAAACTTAATCTGTTTTGTTTAATTTGGGTCAGCTTATTACAAAGTTAGAGATAAAAATCATGAGAACTGATCTCTGAATATGCTTAGTTAACATTACAGCAAAAATGTGGTATTTGAGGCTCATTTTTTAAGTTACTGCAGAAGCCTAACTTATGCAGTGAAGGTGCCAAACTGTCAAGAAAGTGAGCAAAAGGTACTAATAATAACAGTTTGTAGATTGTTCATAAATCTTACTTTGACTTGGTATTCTAAATGTGATGAGCTGAATTATATTAATCTTTACATTCTAGCTATGACCCAAACCAGAAGATGAAAGTTGTGGTGAAATGGAAAATTGACTTACAGGTGTTCCTTGGAGAGCTGAAGAAAAGAGTTGATGGGATGGAGTTTTAT
Source organism: Pseudochirops corinnae (assembly GCA_028646515.1). NCBI lineage: Eukaryota > Metazoa > Chordata > Mammalia > Diprotodontia > Pseudocheiridae > Pseudochirops > Pseudochirops corinnae. The sequence continues at coordinate 79,939,939 of CM053586.1, read as the reverse complement.
AATATACCTCAAAGCAACAAGAAACATGATTTCATGGGATATTTGGCCATTATGTACTGAAGTACTCATGGTAAGTATCTGCAAAAAGATCACCATGAAAATATTTGCATCTCATATACCAATCTTGATTGCTGAGGATGAAGTGGTATAGAAATTCTAAAAGAACTTAGTAAGACCATTCAAATTAGAACACACACTCTGATACTTGGTGACTTCAGGTGGGAGAAGGTGAGTATGGGAGAAATATATGGGAAAACATGGTTCAGGAAGAAGAAAGGAGAAAGGTCAAAGACATAGATTACACAGATGCTTTATGCCTCTCATACATTTTTTTTTGGCTTTTTTGGAGGGGAGAGGGCAGGGCAATTGGGGTTAAGTGACTTGTCCAAGGTCACATGGCTAGTTAAGTGTTTAGTGTCTGAGGCTACATTTGAACTCAGGTCCTCCTGACTCCAGGGCCGGTGCTCTATTCACTGCGCCACCTAGCTGCCCCGCAAATATTTTCTTTAAGAAGGGAATTAGTAGGTGTTAGAAATGATGAGTACCATATAACACCAAAAATAGATTATATTTTACCAATCACAAAGACTGGTGATGTGGAAATTCTTTCTGATTTAGTTATCTTTGTATAGTTAGTCTGTCAGCTCAATAGAGATAAGATCAGAATTGTAAAATAATAATAATGATAATAATGAGAGAAAGATACAATATACAGGTGAAAAAACTGAACTTTTTAAACAAGGAACTGAAAACAAAAAATGGGAAATAGACTTGAGAAATGACATCAATACCATTATAGTATTTTTATTGAAAAGCTAAACCAATATAAATTGATTGCTACAAGGACACCAAAAGAGCCCATAAAGCACCTTAGACAGCAAATATTTAATTTACTTGCCAAATGGAGAGAGATAGCTGCCAAAGATAATATCAGGTTAGAATATATGTTAAAAATCTTACTAAGAATGATGGACAATTATGAACAATACCATTTCATAGAAAAGATAGAAATGGAGAGTAAAACCAGTTTAAAGACAGCTCAGCAAAAGATCCAACTATTATCATAGGAGCATTAAAGGATAAAAATGGAAGGAGGCTTACAAGCAGAAAGTGAAAAAGATTGACAAAAATCATTATTATTGCTTTGTTTATCGAGAACCATGGAACTTGTACCTTAATATCATAGTTGCAGATATGCTTAAAGAAGAGGTGGAAATGGCACTAAAGAGAACAAATATAGGGGAAAGAGTTGTATTGACCAAATGCATATCTAAGGAGATACTTCTTTGAGGTGACACAATTGTGAGGGCATTGAAGGACTGATATACAAGGTACCTGAAAGAGGGAAAGATACCAAAGGTGTGGGGGGAAAATCTTGTACCAAAAAAAAAAGTGGCCGAAGGAACATAAATAACAACTGACCTATATTCCATCTCTCCTTTAATCTACACAAAATCTTTCTGACAGTCACCTATATAATACAATGTCCTTGATGAGGGTGTTCATAGGGAAAAGCAGGCTTTTACAAGCCATATTCAACAACAGACTACATTCTTACCATTTCACAATCAACTAAAAAATGTAGAAAATATAAGATCAGATTGTACTGTATTATTATAATACTAAGAAATATTTAATATATGAGGATAAAAATAACCACCTTACTGGGCTCCTTTGCAACAATGTTTCTCCCATCCATCAAAATCACTTAAGATTCTTTGAAAGATTTAACAGAAATATTATTGTCCAATAACCCTCTGGTAATTAACTAAAAATGAGACATAAAACAGGATATGTATGCTCAACAAAGATGTTTATCACTATTATGGAAGATCATAGAGATGATCAAGTCTGACCCCCCTCGTTTTATATTTGAGGAAACTGAGGCCCAGAAAAAGTAAATGACTTACCCAGGGTCACAGAACTATTAACCCAGGTCTTCCTGACTTTAAGTCAACCTCTTTTTTGAAGAGATCCAGTTTGCAGATGGATTTTCTATGGATGGTCCTCTAGATGTTTCTATTTGTATATGACATTCACAAAGCTATGGAACATTGAAGAACCTCCTTGAAGAGCATTATAATCCTTCAGAAGAATTTGGCCTGTTCATTTACATGGGAAAGGTCAAGTAGATGAAGAATGTCTATAGTTTACATTTCAACATACATTTGGATGAACAGCCTACAGAGCTTGTCCAACAGTGTGTGTGTGTGTGTGTGTGTGTGTGTGTGTGTGTGTGTGTGTGACAATGAGCAAAGCCCAGAGTTAAATGGGAAAATGAGCAAGATTTCCTTCAGGAAATTGCAGTGCTCCTTTAATAACCACAAGCTTCTCATGAAAGCAAAGGCCCATTTTTAAAGTAAGAGGGCCATACAGAGGGCAATGTGAGCAGGCTGCAATATGTATTCCATGAAGAACTCTGAAGAACAGGAGTAAAAGATGTCAGCAATAAATTGCATGATGGGAAAAGGGATGAGTTGGTCAAGTGGTAAGAGTAAAGGATAATAGGCAGCCAGCCAGAGCGCTCCACTGGTACCTTCTACATGTTAGAAGAAAGTCAACAAAACCCCCAGCACACTGGGTGCACCACCTGCATCAAACATATGGGAAGACACCAGGAAGAGTCACATTGGATGAGCAGGGCTTAAATGTGTTGTTACCTGCATTGTAGAGAATTTACAAGTCAGTGAGTTTGCAGAAACATTTGGGGTATTTTAAAGTAAAGTTTAAATAATTTTTAAAAAAAACCTTAGTTTCTTTAGTTTGATCAGGATTTAATAAATGCTCACTTTTTGAAGAAATAAAATTCCCTAGGTAAGCATTTTAATGATATGTGCTATGCCTATTTTGGACTACTACCAATACCACTGCATTCTCCAGAGGTCTAATCTGCTAATTATAATTGGTGCTTTTAGCTGATCCAGCATATAGATTATCAAGGACAGGTCCAGATAATGATATCCATGAGGGATCTATATTCATGATAAAATTTTAACTACCTATTCCTGTTAACAAGAAACAATGGGGATCTGACCATACAGGTGAGGGTGAAATAAATG
>CM053586.1:79909411-79936780 GCA_028646515.1 Pseudochirops corinnae | reverse complement strand
GTAAAGTGCTTCACAAATCTTAAAGTGTCATATTAATGTTAGTTATTATCATTATTATTGCTAACTGGTTGCAACTAAGAAGTTGAATATAGAGGGAACCTGATATTTATAACTCCCCAAAATCTGGTCTTAAATGACCTTTAGGATTTACTTATATTAGTGCAATAATAAAGGAGCAGGACTTTAAAATAAGAAAATAGATTCTAAATATGTGTGAATGTGTGTCATTTCTTTTGATCCTTACAACAACTCAGTGAAGTAGTTTGTCAGTCTTTTTTACCCTGTCAGTAAAGAAGAGGTGGAAATGGCACTAAAGAGAACAAATATAGGGGAAAGAGTTGTATTGACCAAATGCGTATCTAAGGAGATACTTCTTTGAGGTGACACAATTGTGAGGGCAGTCTGTCAGTCTTTTTACCCCTAAATTCTTGCTAAGCCATAATATCTGGCCTGGCTGATGAATAGATATGGCTCCCTTAAAATGACCTGATAGTTCTGGAGCTTAGGAGAAAGCTCTTTATTGGGGTCTGTAGGATACCATGGCTGGACTTAGTATTCATCTGCACTACTCAGGTCTCATGCAATGATTAGATTATGCAGTACCATGGATCCCCACCATTACTGTAATTATAATTGGGCTGAACAATTTGTAATTGCTTCAAAGTCAGGTCTAAATTTCCTTGGTCCCCTGGATCACAGATTTGTACCAAGATGAGTACTCATCAATATTTCAACTCCTACATGGGAAGTGCAGAGCTGAAGGGATACTTGCTCTTACTGGATGAAAACTGAGGCTTTAAAGTCTATAGAGGCCCTTGAATCCACCAATACTAAGACCCTCAAAGTGATTGGGAAGTTTTTGAGTATGAGGAACAGTGAGTTGGGTAGTTAAGAGTTGATCAGCCTAGGAATAGGTGGGAAGGGCCTGTTATTATGGTGCCTCCTTTTAACCACAGTGGCAGGTAGATTGATCTGTAGACAGTCCTATCATAGATGGTGTTCACAGGGGTTGGGTGTTAAGCAAAAGGGAAACAGAAAATAAATCTAAAGATGTCTGCAACCCTCTCTCTATTCCTGTGCCTCTGACCCCAGTTTATCTCAGCTGAACAATAACAAAACATTGTGTATATGCATATGCGTGTAAGTATATAAATATATGTATATGTATATATGCACATGTACACATACACATATGTATGTTTATGACATGGCCACTGTATGGATTTGCTTTGCTTGACAAAGTTTATTCAGTATCATGGTTTTATGTTTTTGTTGTTGTTCAATTGAAGGAAGGATTTGATGGGGAGAGGAGGGCAAGGGATAGTGTTTCTTTAAAAAGAGAGAAAAGAAAGAAAAAACGCACAGAAGAACACACATGTTCAGAAGGAAACAAGCAAGCTAGCTTTAAAAGTAACAAGTTAAACTTATATACTTGTTTAAAAAGCAAGAGGCATGTAATAGAGATTCAGTTTCATGTACTTTGTATATTATTTTTCTGTTCTACCTGGTAAATAGAAATTCCCCAATGTGAATATTTTATGTATATGTTACATACATATATAGTATGCACATGTATGTATATATTAAAAAAAGCTCTCCAATCCTACCACCACTCAAAATAGCCTGAAAAGGGATTGGGAGCTAGAAGTGAATGATTTGGACAGTAAATGGGAATCTTCCCTCCCCTCCAGCCTCCACCTCATCATGTGTGTGTACACATCCATCCATCCATCCATGTATACATACACATGTGTGTGTGTGTATACACACCACACAGTAGGAAAGAAAGTAAGGCATTGTGGTTTGAAGGGTTTTTATGTGCCATATTGGTTCTATGACTTGTACTTTAGCCTGTTTGTGTTCTCAGTTCATAGCAATTTCCATTGGTCTGCCTTGGCTGCTCTCTTCTGATTCTCAATAAACAGTTTGAGAGAGCAATTTGCCCTGATCCTCCTTCTAGGCCAGCATGCTTCTCTTATAGCAAGTCATGATAGCTTTCTGGCATCCTCTGATACCTTAGATGGCATCCTCTGATACCTTAGATGGCATCCTGTAACTCTCTTTTTCTCACAAGACAATTCTAGTTCAAAGTCAATAAGCCAGTCAGTCTACAAGTAAGTGTTTACTCAGCACTTACTATGTGCCAGGGAATTCTGGGTAAACCTTCCTCGCCAGTCCTGTGAGTCATCGTTGTGACTACAGCCAAAATGTATGTTACACTCTCAATAAAAGTTTTTTGAATGAATGAATAAGTAGTCATAACTTAGGTCACAACTGAAGAAAAAACCTGGACTAAAGACACAGCTGATGACTCATTGCCAGATAAGCATAGTCAGGTTGGCATCTACATCCACCCAGGTTAATTGATGGTAAAGAATGTCAGAAGATTGAGACACTGTGGGAGAGGTGGAAAAATTACCCCTCACCTCTTGATATTACAGGGGCTCTTTGAAAAAGAGGCAACCGATGTGATCTCTGCTAGAGTAAAGTAGGGAAATCAAAAAGTAAGCCAGTGACGTGCATGTAGCAAACACGTTTAGAAGTCAGACTGGAGGGTGTGAGGGCCAAATCCTGGGAGAAGAGCCATTGATTGTAGGAATTCAGTTTCAAGTGTGCATTTCAGGATGAAAATGGAAAGTAATTGTGGGAGAATATGGAGGCTAGACACACATTCACACATATTTAGAATCTATTTTCCTATTTTAAAGTCCTACTCCTTTATTATTACACTAATATAAATAAATCCTAAAGGTCATTTAAGACCAGATTTTGGGGAGTTATAAATATCAGGTTCCCTCTATATTCAACTTCTTAGTTGCAACCAGTTAGCAACCTTATCTTGAATCTCCTTCCCCACTACGATTGTCATGGTGTGTAAGGATATGTATGTACCTATCTATGCACAAATATAGGGTTTGTGGCCTTTAGCTAGTATCCCCTCACAGAATGTCACAGATATGCTCAAACTAATGGTCTGAGATCTAGATCTTCTTCTGTACTCCAGAGCTCTATCCACAGAAACCACAGAGATTGCATAAGATATTGGTTTAGATAGAATGAAAATTTGATTTGTGGCTGCATAAGAATCTCCTCTATGGCATCCCCAAAGGGTGGCCACCCAAACTGTGCTTGAAGACCTTTAGGAAAGGGAAGAAACTACCTCCCAAGGCACTCTTATTTTTGGGAAGTTCTAATTTTTAGGAATTTTCCCCGCTACATCAAGCTTAAATCTGCCTTTCCGAAACTTGTGCACACTATGCCTAGTTCCACACTGTTTTTTGACTCCAAATTCAAAGACTCTTTCCACTATTTTCAAGAGGCATGGTACAATAATAATGATAAATAATAATAACATAGCATTTTAAAATTTGCAAACAGCTATACAAATATTATTTTGTTTTATCCCCACAACTCTGAGAGGTAAGTGCTATTATTATCCCCATTTTGCTGACAAGACAGCTAAGGCAGAAAGATCAATTGATTTGCTCAGTCACACAGCTAGTAAGTATCTGAGGCAGGACTCAGGGTTTCCTTATTCCAGGTGCATCACTTTATCGACTCTGCTACCTCCCTATAAAAGATAGCATGATGGAGTTGTAGTCAGGACACACCATGAACCGTGTGATCGTGGGCAAGTCACATCTATGAACTTCTATTTCCTAATCAATAAAATAGGGGGTAATAATTCTATACAAACTACTTCACTGAGTTGTTGTAAGGATCAAAAGAAATGACACACATTCACACATATTTAGAATCTATTTTCCTATTTTAAAGTCCTACTCCTTTATTATTGCACTAATATAAATAAATCCTAAAGGTCATTTAAGACCAGATTTTGGGGAGTTATAAATATCAGGTTCCCTCTATATTCAACTTCTTAGTTGCAACCAGTTAGCAATAATAATGATAATAACTAACATTAATATGACACTTTAAGATTTGTGAAGCACTTTACATATGTTATCTAATTCTATTTATTATTATTACTCCTACTATTGTTAATAACTTAAGGTAAATGTGAATTTCTACTAGATGTCTTTTGACATTTTTTTTCTTTGTAGGAAATGGTATATAGCGGCAAACAAGATTTCAAAATATGTCTTTTTCCTCATTACAAAATTATAGAAAATAAGGTTTAAAATGAAGGAACCAGCAGGCACTGCCCATTTTCAACACTCAGAAAATATGATGCAATATCATGTCAACACCTAAAAAAATATTGTCAAGAACTCTTAGATCACTGGCAAGACAAGGTACCCAAGGCAGAGTAGAAAAGCTGTCAAGCTCTCCCCATTGTCCTTTACGGGATTGTCTATGATAGGGGGCAGATGCTCTTGTAGAAATACTTTGTCTCTTGGATCAATTGGATCCCTAGGCACAGCACTGCCAAGTCTGCTTTTCCTACATCAACTCTTAAAGTAAGATTGCCCTCTTTGAAAACATTTACTTTGAAACTATCCCCATAGAGTCTAATGGAACTGATCTGTACTTTTTTTTCTTCAGGGGGCAAAGAAAGAAGCTGGAAGTTGAGGAAGACAAATATTGCAAACAACCCTATGAAGACATAATCATTCCAATTGAGGAATGACATAAAAGAAAGGACTAAAAAGAGCTAGAGTACCAGCAAGTGAAAGAAATGGAAGAGGAAGATGAAGAAGAGAAAGAAAAGGAAAGAATCATACTTCTCCAAAGTAAGGATTTTAGGTGTGGGTGAAGATTTTATAAATATGTACATATATGTGTGATAGTATATATACACACATCCATACATATATACATTCATACACACAGGTTGTCTGAAAAGTCTTAGTGTGGTTTTAAGTCATTAAAGCTTAAATTTGAATAAGACTGTTGGGACAACCCATATATAATATGTACATATGTGTGTTAACCATGTGTTGAGATACCTATGTATAATATATACATATTTATATGTGTGTGCACATATACGTATATATAGAGAGAGGGTTGGAAGAGGAAGAAGGGGAGGTGGTGGGGAAGGGAGAGGGAAGGAGAAAAAGAGAGAGAGAGAGAAAGAGAAGAAAGAGAGAGAGACAGAGACAGAGACAGAGACAAAGATTCTAGACAACTCTCTGAGGCTATAAGTTGCCAGCCTACATGGGTAGAAGGAGTTTCTTCATCTGAGAGCTCTGTATAGCAGAGATATCAAAAGTTCATTCCTCATATATACATGTCTGTGTCTAATACACAGACATGTATATTATATGCTTATGTATTTAATTAATTACAGTGGTTCATCCAGAAAAACAGAATGGAGGTTTAAGAATTTTCTATTTCTGAAAATGATGCTAATCAAGAAAAACAAATTAATCATTGAAGTTGTAATCTGTTTTCTAAAGCAAGTCTCTAAAGTCAAGTCTCTAAAAAACTAGGTCAATCTCAGAAATAAAGCATAGGATTAGTGATGTACCTTCTGTTTAAGATGTACAGTTTCATTCTTTTATGAGTTCCTTTAAGACTGTAAAATGGTGCAAAAAGGGGTTTCCGAGAACAGAGCATTGAGTAACACCTGTGTATTATGCAAAAAACCCTAAAGCAAAAGTGCTAACTTTCACAAGTTGCTTCTGAGCAGACCGAGGATGAGTTCAAGGCTAGATTTTTCTCCTGAAGGGCCCTTCTTGGCCAAATTTCTTTGAACCATTTTTGAGAGGATAAATGAGATGGTTTGTGTTAAATTGCATGACTCTTGATATGTAGGTGTCTCCAAGCAAAGTTTTCATTGAGATACATTTAAAGTTAAGGTATTTTTAAAAAAGTGTTTCCAGTATAGTAATAGAGAAATTGGACTATCTATGAGATAATGAAACTTACACCCCTTCACCTTCCCATTTATATAACCTTACTAAACTACTAGAAATAGATGTTTTCCCATATGATTTATTGGCTCTATTTCTCTCAAGTTTCTCTCAGGATTAGTTTTATTCAATTCAATTCAACAAACGTTTATCAAAGACCAAAGATAATGGAGAGCACCGTGCTAAGTGCTAGAAGAAGATACAGGCATGATTTAACATAGTTGTTGCCCCCTCGGAGCCTATACCATTCTCAAGGACTTATCATCATTATTGTTATATTATATAATTATAACTGTTATTAATAATATTATAACAACACTAATAACAAGTGATATTTTTTTCTCCAGTATTTCAGTATATCTGCAATCTCAGCATGGGTATTCTCTCCAACAATGCTAATTCCAACCCATCCATGCCTTTTGTCCTCATCTTCCCACATATTCACTACAAGGGGTCCAATTATAGCCTTTTAGAGTCTGCAAAGCACTTTACCTATATGACTTCATCTGTACCTCATAACAGTGTTGTGAAGTGGATGAAGGCTCTAAAAGAATAAATTATTTGTCCACATACTCAGTCACACAGAAAGCACGAATGCTGGAGATGAACTCTGGGCATATGTCTTTCTGACTCCAAGTCCAGCACTCTATCATACACTATGCCACCTGGTGGCAATATTCCTTCCTAGGTTATTATACTATTTTGCTTGATCATTGGTTTGAAAACTACACTTGTTTCCTTCTCTCCTTCCTCCTCTTCCATTTCTTTCAGTTGGTGGTAATCTATGCCTTTGTTCTGTTTTAAATATCTCCCTTATACTACTCTTAAAAGAAGTGATAATTCTCTATAAGGTAGCCTGAAATATCTCTTTTTCTCAAGTAACCAGATAAAAGAAATTATTAGTATTAGAACTTATCTCCTTAATTCTTGAGAAGGAAAATGAATTCTGTCATTTTCTGGTCTCTGGTAGAATATTTCTTATATGAAAATAACACATTTTTGTCTAATAAAATAAAACCACCCACAGAGAACCAACAGGTGTTCTTAGAATTCATAGAAAGTTAAACCTTGAAAGATTGAGAGATGAAAGGAACATTAGAAGTCATGGAGTCTAGCACCCTCATCTTACAGCTAAAGAAACTGAGACTGAGGGGTTAAGTTGCCGAAGCATCACAAAACTAGTACATATCTGAGGTAAGATTTGAACTCAGGTCTTCCTGCATCCATACCCAGCACTCTATCTATTGTGTCCCTTAATTTTAAACCTTTAAGAACTAAAGGAATAACTGGCACTCAATTCCTTCTTAAATTTTCTTTTTTTAATTTCTACACATAACAATGTTGATATTGTATATAAAGAGATGAATCTATCTCTGACACCAATAATTTTCTTTTCTGAATTGAAGCAAAGGTTGTAAAAAGCATGTTCAGTATATAGAGTCTTGAAGAAAGATGTATTTAATAATGGTAGCTCTACATAAGGTTCTGGGAATCAGAGCCAAATTAGCATAAGGTACTGGTATCATTTCTCTAGACTGTGACATGGTGGGGAGGGCCACATTTTCTGCGCTCCCCCTCCCCTTGTGGAATACCTGCTCCAGTATTGGTCCCAACCTCTTGTTGACCCAGTCTGCTTTCTGTTATGGGATTTCACTCCTCTCTTTAGGTGCTGGGCTGCCATTCAGAAACTCCATGTCATATACTTACCTTGGCACCATGTCTCTTAGGATTAGGTTAGTGAAGGACAACCTCGAGGGCAAAGATCAGTCAAAAGGAATCAGTCAACTGGAGAATCATCAGAAGTCCCCTGTAAAGACAGAATAATAAACTCTTACACATCTGTGAAATGGGGACAGTCACATGTGCTACTTACCGCAGAGGATAATTGGGAGTAAACAAAGCGAAGTCTTGTCTGACCCCATTTGGGGGTTTCTTGGTAAAGAATGGAGTGGTTTCCCATTTCCTTCTCCAGTTCATTTTATAGAAGAGGAAACTAAGGCAGACAGGGTTTAGTGACTTGCCCAGGGTCACACAGCTAGTAAGTGCCTGAGACCAGATTTGAACTTCCTGATTCCAGGCCCAGTGCTTTCTCCACTGTACCACCTAGCTGAGTATTAGACACCTGGTTAGGACATCAGATTTAGACTCAAGACACCTGGGTGCTGATCCTGGCGCTGGCACTTTTAATGATACTAACCTCAAATTAATGATTCTGTGAGATATCAATCACAGACTGTCAGGTCCTTTGGTTGTTTTTTATCTGAATTATAAGCAGAAGCAGGCCTTCCACATCATGGGTGCTCAATAAATATTTGTTCAATGAATTAAAATGGATGAATGATCAAATATTGTGCAGCCAGATAGTTACCTCTTACAGTGTTTAGAAAAAGTTGAAATAAAAGACAGGAGCCATCTGTTACCAGGAGAGAAGCTATAGTTAATAGAGGAATAAGTCCCAACTGTTCATTGTGATAGACCATAGAATGGGCGTAGTGACATCTTATTGTGTCTTTTATATAAACCAGAAGAAAACATTCAATCAAAAGGAAGAGAGAATTGTTTAGATTTAGAGTATCTCACCACTTTACTCCATGTTTCCTTATTTTTTGTTATTTTAACATACTTCAAGTTGTGTTCATTCTTAAGGCACTGGGGCATGAGAATAGAAAAACAAAAACAAAAAAAAATTAGGGATGGGGATTAGACTTTTGATTTCATTAATATAGGGAACTCCTTATACCTAGGCAGGATGACACACTCTCTCTGCAACTTACAGTTTTAGAAAGTTGTCTAGAGCCCTGAGAAGGTTAAGTGATCTGTCCAAGGTCAAATAGCCAGAATTTATCAGAGATGAGAGAGCATGGCATAGTGGGTAGATTACTTTAACTCAGGAAGGCCTGGGTTTTAGTCCAACATTCAATAGGACAACAAAATAATAAGAGTTAGCACTTATGTAGTACTTTAGAATTTACAAAGTATTTTACATTTGTTATCTCATTTGATCCTCTCAAAAACCCTGTGAGGTGGGGGCTACTATTATCCCTGTTTTACAGATGAGGAAACTGAGGCTGAGAAAAGTTAAGTGACTTGTTCAAGATCACACAATTAGTAAGCACCTGAGACAGGATTCAAATTCAGGTCTTCCTGACTCCAAGTTTAACGCTAACTTCTGTACCATCAATTTGCTTCCTCAGTATTATAATAATAATGGTTGGCATTTCTATAGTTTTAATATTTCTAATGCATTTCATATTATATATACATATCCTTTTAATCCTTATAACAACCCTATGCCATCTGTTAGTAATAGCATGAGGTGATGATAAGATTATTGGAAGGATTATTTACTTTAATAGTCTTTGATTTAATTGAAGAGAGTTGCTCTTTCCACCCCAGATTACAAATTCTCTACAACTTTAACAGTGGATGTGGCCAAAGTGTTCATCATTCTGTGAACAATCTGATAATTATGCTGGTCCTCCAACATAGCTGTAAAGTCCTATTCTGATTCCTCATCAAAGTGATCTGGGCTGTTGAAAGTATTGTCAATAAAGTATAAGCTGTGGAAGGTTCTACTCTACTGGAATGGTTTCAGGTATGGGCCAGGAGGTGATGATGTTTCAAGGATCGGCCCAGTGGTGATTAGAAGAAATAGGAAATTAATAGTTCTACAGTCTCTAGCGTATATTCTTGCTGTTGTTGAGTTGTTTCAGTTGTCTCACTTTTCATGACCCCATTTGTGATTTTCTTGGCAAAAACACTGGAATGGTTTGCCATTTCCTTCTCCAGTTCATTTTACAGATGAGGAAACTGAGGCAAACAGTGAAGTGACTTGCCCAGGGTCACACAGCTAAGTATCTAGGACCAGATTTGAGCTCAGGTCTTCCTAACTCCAGGCCCTATGCTCTATAGGACCTCCATAATTCATTGTGTCTAGATACAACATGGTGTTCTGAAGGAGAATCCACCACAAAGCGAAGAAAACTTGGGTTCAAGTCATGTGTCTGACACATACTGGCTTGTATGTCCTTGGGCAAGTCATTTAACTTCTAAGTGCTCTAGGCAGCTCTCTAAGATTACAACCTGAAGATAATGTGGCTACCTGAACAGATGGAAAAAGTTTCCTCCAACAGGGGGTTCCACCTAAATATGCAATCACAGGACCAGTCTATTCCATACCTTCTTGCTTCAAAACAGGACTCAGTTTAAACTATCCCATTCACAAAGCTATCTTTCACCTTTAAAGCTCTCCGGGGAAAAGGATTCCACAGTTTATTTTAGCAACCAGTTCCCAGTGCTTATACAATAGACTACCATTTGAGGCAGTATGTGATAACATTGTAAGAATGGTGGGAAGTTATGGTGTCATGTCTTTGTTAGCAAAGGCAAGGATAAAACTTATGGGAGAAGGAAAATGCGGAAGAGAGGAAGGAAGGGAAATGTAGACCTGACGGCAGGTTGTTGTTCCATCCTGTCCATATCCTCGGTACTGCCAACTATGGAGCAGGTCCCTCTTTCCCCTCAGTGCAGTGGGTAGCTGTCTTCTCCACCCCAGTGCACACCCCTTTCAAACACCTGGACCTCTCAGTTCCTCCACATCCTGAGCTCCCAAGACTGCTTTATCTGGGACACTTCACACCACACACGGGAATGGGTGTGGTCGTACCAAATTCCTCCTTCCCTCCTCCACACCCTGACTCAACAGAATCTGCTCTGATGACAGAATTCCTCATAGTAGAGCTGATGGGAGATTAAAGAGTTGAAATTAGTCACACGTAATAACAATAGCTTGCATTTATATAGAGTTATAATGTTTACAAAGCACTTTCCATTGATTTCATTTGCTCTCCCTAACAGCCCTGTAAATGAGGTATTATTAATTGTTCCCATTTTCAGATTTGGAAACTGCAGATTAGAAAGGCTGAGTCACTTAGCCAGGTCCACAGCCAGTAAGGTTTTCCTGACTCCAGGTTCAGTGCTCTTTCCACTAAGACAAGCTGCCTGGTGGTACTTTGGGAGCCTTCAGCACCAAGCATACTACCCTGTACACGGTAGGCACTTAATAAAAGTTTATTACACGGACAAGTAAATGAAGGCTGTCATTATAAATCAATGGAACTGATGTATTTTTCTCTTTATGAATCAGAGAATAAACATTTATTAAGCATCTATTATTTGCCAGGCACTGTACCAGAAAGGGCAAAAGACAGTCCCTGCTCTCCAGGAGCTTACAGTCTAATACAGGAGACAACAAGCAAATTTTATACTGACAAATTACCTACAAGATAAATAGAAATTAATCACCAGAGGGAAGGCACATGAATTAAGGGGATTGGGAAAGGCTTCCCGTAGAAGGTAGGATTTTAACAGGGACTCGAAGGAAGCTAGGGCAGTCAGGAGGCAGAGATGAGGAAGGAGGTCATTTTAGCCATTGGAAGACAGCCAGCAAAAATGTCTACAGCTGGGTGGTTAAGTGTCTTATGCTAGGAACACCACGGATGCCAGTGTCACTGGATAGCAAAGTATATGACAGGATGTAAGGTGTAAGAAGACTGGAAAGGTTGGGGAGGGGGTGCAGGCATAAAGGTCTTTGAATGCAAAAACAGAGGATTTGATCTTTGATCCTGGAGGTAATAGGAAGCCACTAGAGTTGATTATGTTTGTTGACCAGCAAGTGTTTTTAAGACTTATAATGAACATCATGAGATAAATTACTAATAAGCAAAACTTATAAACTTGTATCTACCTCTGAAGAAGCCAAGAGATTCCTTACTTTCCCATGTCCCACTTCTCCAATCAATTACCAAGTCTTTTGGCTCATTCCTTCACATCTCTTGCATCTATCCCTTTCTCTCTTCTTACGTGACTTCCACCCTAGTCATCATTTGTATGGATTATTTGTATAAGAGACTCCTGATGGGCCTTTCTGCCTCAAGTCTCTCTCTTCTCTAATCCATCCAGCTCCATTCAGCCGCTAAAATGATGTTCCTAAGCATAGGTCGAACTGACCATATAAATCCTTGCTCATTAAATTATTGTGGCTCCCTATTATAGCTAGAATCAAACTAAAAACTCTTCAGCCTGGCTCCAACCTACATTTCCAGGTTTATAAATTGTTCCCCTTCACATACTTCTTGGTCCAGCCAAATTATCCTTGCTGTGCCTCACACAAGAAATTCTACCTCTCATTTCTTTGCCTTAGTACAGACTGTCCACATGCCTGGAATATGTTCCCTTCTTACGTCTGTTTTTTGGAATTTTCTTTTAAAGTCTCTTCAAGGACCAGCTTCATATCTCCCCCTGAAATTACCTTGTATTTGTCTATAGAGTATTGTCTATAGGGTATATTTTCCACACATGTACCTGTTGTTTCCCCTTATAGAATTTCAGTTTCCTAAGGGCTGAAATGGTTTCATTTTTGTCTTTTTAATCCTCAGAGCCTAGCACAGTGGCTGGCATGTATTGTAATGAGTGCTTAAGGCAGGGAGGAGGCACAGTGTATAGAGCAGTTGTTTCGAGGTTTAAGTGAGATTATTTTTGTAAACCTTTTAGTACAGTGCCTGGCACGTAGTAAGTGCTTGATAAAGGTTCATTTCCTTCTTTAATAAATGCCTGTTGATTGACTAATTGACTAATATCTCCAAGGATGAGAAAAAGAAAGCTTTACACAAAAAGGATATCCCATAAAAAGATTTAAGGGTGGCAGATTTTAAGTGAATGATAAGTGGAATATTTCCAATCCAATTTAAAAAACATTTATTAAGCATCTACTTATGTGTCAAGCATTGTGCTAAGTGCTGGGAATATAATAAATACATAAAAAGACAGTCCCTGCCCTCAAGGAGCTTACAGTTTTATCAGACTTGTTTGATTAGAGCTAAGGATGTTGGAAGATGTATATCTGTAAATAAGCACTGTGAAATATGATAAAGTCACATGAAAGAAACCTGGAATTTTGTGTCCAGAGGGTGAAATAAAACCAATGTAAAATACTGAGAAGAGGAATATTTATATTTATTTTTATTTTTTTGCTTTTTGGAGGAAGGAAGGCAGGGCAATTGGGATTAAGTGACTTGCCTAAGTTAAGTATGTCAAGTGTCTGAGGCTGGATTTGAACTCAGGTCCTCCTGACTCTAGGGCCAGCACTCTATTCACTGCACCATCTAGCTGCCCCAAAGAGGAATATTTTTAAATTAACTTTTTTTAATTTTTAAAAGTTAATAAGTATTTTTTTTCTGTGTTAAAAGAATATATATATAAATGTAAATCCCTCATTTTGTAGATGAGGAAATCAGGCTCCAGGGAAGTGTAGAGATCTTGTTTTATTCTGCTTATTGTCAGTAGTCCAGAGAGAGAGAGAGAGAGAGAGAGAGAGAGTTGTTGTTCTCTCAATAAATGGTCTGGGCCAAATCTTAGTGTGGATGGAAAAGAAGGGCTTAAGCAATTTTATACCAAAATAAAGAGCATTGCATTTAATGGGGAAACAATGAGATTTCACTTTTCTTTTGCCATCCTACAACAATACACATCATTTAGGCAGCTGGGTGTGTAATAGACAGAGCACTGGACTTTGAGTCTGAGGAACCTGAGTTTGTATCCCTCCTAAGACACTTATTAGCTGTGTGACCTGGAGCAAGTTACTTAACTTGTCTCAGTTTCAGCTTCCTAACCTGAAAAATGGAGATAATGATAGTATTTACCTCACAGGGTTGTTCTGAGGTGCAAATGAAATCATGTGTAAGTCACTTTGCATTCCTTAAAATGCGACGTAAATGTTATCTATTACTCTTTTTAGCTATTAGAAATTGCCCATTGCTTCTCAAATGGAATTTAGACTCTTCTTGAGTCATTTTCTCTTTTGTCTTTATTTTACCTGGATATACCAGGACAAGGGAAAGTTTGCTCTATTGATCTGTATGCTAAGCCCACAGCACAGTTTCATACCCAGAGGGGAACTTAATAATCAAGCTCAGATGTAGAGAGGCTTATGGATGGTTAGCCTTTCAGTCAGACTGTCTAGGGGTGGACAAGGAGGGCAAACCACATTGGATATAGGTCACATTGGGACAAAAATGAGGGATATGTGTTGAATTAATTGAATGCTAATACAGAAATGAAAAGTTCTGCTAGAGAGTAGAGGTTTAAGTATGTATCTCCTCTTCTCTCCTCTCCTCTCTTCCCTTCTCTTCTCCTTGTCCTCCTCTTCCCTCCTCTCCCCTCCCCAATAACATTAACAGAATTTAAATCCATCCTCAGTCAATTACTAGCTCTGTGACCTTGGGCAAGTCACATAACCTTCTTTGCTTCAGTTTCCTCAGTTATAAAATGGGGAATAATAATAGCACCTGTCTCCCAGGATTGTTGTGAGGATCACACAAGCTCATAATTGTAAAGCACTTAGTATAGTGTTGGCACTTAAGTATGATCATAACTATCATTTATATAAAGTGCTATATAAATGTTGGCAATTATCACCATCACCACCATCATCATCATCATCATCATTATTGTTAAAGGTAAGTATGCTGGTTGTGGCTTGAAAGCAAGATTTAGGAATAGAGAAGAACCCATTAATCCTAGGGTAGTAACTATTCTATGGGGTACCCAATCCAGAGTATGAGCCTGAGCTGGAAGGAAGCACATGGGGTACTACACTTACAAGTAGCTAGCAATCAAATATGGCTACGTATGTCAAAAATACATAAACAGCTCACAAATATATAGGGCTTTAAGAGTTACATAGTACTTTAAATTTACTGTTTCTGTTATGAGATGTCAGCAAAGTCCCACAGATGTTACTAAATTGATTTTTACTAAGGAAGAACCTGAGGCCTAGAGTTGTTAAGTGATTTCCTTAGTCATACAACTCTTGGTCTCAGAAGGTCTCTCCTGACCCCAAATTTATTCTCTCTTTTCACTATACCCATCTCTCATACCAATTATCAATCCCATGTCTTGCTGGATGTCTTTTCTCACCCATAACATTAGTTTTCATCTCTCCAGATGTTTTCAATGGGTACAGGGTGCAGGGAGTAAAGAAACTGTACAGCTCCTATCAAGGGCAACAAGATGTAGTGGAAGGTTCACTGTATTTGCAATCATGAGGCCTGACTGGTTTCAAGTTCCGACTGTGCTGTTTACTAGCTATGCACCCCCTAGGCTAGGCAGATTACTTAATTTCTCTAGACATCACTTTTTTTTTTAATCTGTAAAATAAAGGATGTTGGACTGATCAAAGGATCATAGCTATAGGACTGGAAGGGACAGAAACAATCACAAGCAGGGTTGCTGTGGAGATTCTTCGGGGCTCCAAGAGCCAATTGTTAAATTTTCATTTATATTTACATTTACACCTTAGAAATCAGCAAACGCTAGATTTAAGAAAGAGATAGAAATGTTAATAATACGTGTTAAACTTGAAAGTGCGTTTTGCGAACATTTCTTCCCCGACATCCAGTTGTTTAAATATTTAGCAGCCCCACGGCTCTGTGCCTATGAAATTAACTTAACTTTGGGTGAAGCGACCAACACTGTAGCGGAGAAGGACAAAGACCAGATATTATTATGTGGGCCACGAGATGAGGGACAGCCGGGGGGGCGAGAAAGCACTCTTCTTCAAGGCTAGGCTGCAATTAGGTATTCTTGAGTACGTGGCTGGACCACTCACCTAAGACCCCAGCCAGGTTTACCCTGGAACAAATGCCAAACTCACTGCACCCTCAGCAGGACCCTGCTTGGGCCTGGCTCTTTGCTGTCACCACTCACGCCGCGGATACTTACACCTCTGTGGGTTTCTTCAGCTGCTGGGAAATGAGCTGGATGCCCAGCCCTCACCCCGCGCCGCGGAGATTCCACGAGGTTTGGGAAAGCCCATCGTGCCTCCCTCCACCAACCCCTAGTGGAGGCCAGGCGTGCTGGAAGGAAACCATCGCTCAAATACCCACAGAAACACGCCCCTCCACCACCCTCGTCACACTCGGTCCTCCTCCCGACCTGTCTGGTCTGCTTATCCTCTCTCCTCTCGCCTAGTTGGACAGGACCCAGCAGGGATAGAATCATCGTACGGTACTTCTCTTTTCCTCCCCTTCAGTTGGAGGCTAAGCTGCTGATCTGGGGGGCGAGCGGGAACAAAAAAAAAAAAAGAAAGAAAGGAAAAACAAAAGACAAGAAAAGAAAAAAAAAGAAAGAGGAGAAAGGAGAAGAAACTAGTTCAGCATCGACTTTAGTGGGACTGTAGGGACGCCGCCTTCCCATCCTAGCAAACGCACTCCTCCTAGTCCTCTCTGCCTGTGACAGCCAGGACGGGGTCGCGCAGGAAGGTTGAGGGCGTAAAGACCCTGTCTTGGAGCCAAGCTGTGGCACCTCGCGTGAACTCAGTCATTAGTCGGGCAGGGGGGCCTGACGAGCCCAGCCGAGCCCAGAAGTGCAGCCGGAGAAGCTCTTTCTAGGCAACAGGTTTCCCTCTCTCCCACTGCACCCAACTTGGAGCGGCGCCTGAGAAGACAGAGCGAAAAGGGCAGCGATTTCAGTTCTCGGTTAGTTTCCCCCCTTTCTGTGTTGCTATTTCTCTCTGATAATACGTACCCCACAGGACAAGAAAGCGAAAGCTCTCAGAACTGGTGGGTTTATGGAGAGAGGTAATCACTGGGAGTCACTTAGGTATCTGGGAGGAGGCAAGATGCCGGTCCATTGAGTGCCTTGTGCCTCAAGAGAAAAAAGACTTTGAGCGTCCTGATCGCTTTCTTTCTCTCTACAGTATTCTCCCAACTTAACTCTACGCTGTGCAGAAGGAAATTCTTCGGGATTTCAGGAGGCATTAATTTAAACAAATGTTTCTGAAGCGATAGAGAGGGGAGGGCTTGTGCTGCATTTGTCTTTATTAAAAAGCCACATAAAATGACTCAATCTAGACATAGACTTAACTTAATAGGTTATTCTTACAAGATTCCACTTAAATGCTTCATTAATAAAGGTATTTCAAATTTTCTTTAAAACGTTTGGGAGACTAAACTTCCTGAGAATTTATGTAACAGTTCCATTCCATTGATTGTTTATTGAAGTTCCTACCAGGCTATGTATCTTTTCCCTGACTTGCTCTGTCACAGAGAGTGACAGTGGGACAGGAAGTTAACAAGAAACTGTTGTGGCCTTGAAGCGGCTCCTTCACAAGGCTTTTTGAGGAATGGAGGAGAGAAGTTTGTGGTGCCAGGGTTGAGAGAGATACATGCTTTGTGGAGGACGATCAAACCCCCCACCCCTCCCACACAAATTTCCAAATTCTCCTGGAATAAGTAAATATCTGCTTTACTTCCTGTGATTCTTAAGCACTTGTGTAGTTGGTTTGCTGTTTCTCAGCCCTGGGAGGAGTTGTTATTTCATATTGGCTTCTTAAAATGAGTCACTGTGCTGTTTAATTATATGGGCTTTTGTTAATGAAAAATTAGACTTGCTTTGTATGTTTTTTTCAAAATAAGACTACAGGTATGTTATATGCATTTTAAATGTGAGATGAGTCGTGTACAGAAAGTGACAATTCAGGCTTTCATTTCCTTTGGAAATTGTCCTTTGGTACTTTCTGTCAGATTGTACTAAGATACCTATTAAATAATTGTAAGCTCTGCCACACACATCCCCAAACGAAAATTTATCTCATCCTTATTTCATTATTTTATTATCTTTTGGACAGTGCTAATGTATCCTTTCAGATGGTGCTAATCTTTTAGAAAGTGGCTTCTAAAGTGTTTCTCTACTTGTCTGTCCACAGTAGTGTGGGCCTTCACTGCCACTGTACATAATTGGTACCTGAGCCAAGGGACAATTTCAGGAGCAGGAACTATGCATTGAAATCCTTAAATTCATAGCTCCTCACATTTTAGCACCCCTGAAACAGTTGAATAGCAGTTGAATAGCAAAATTCTGGAAGAAAACTACAGGCAGACATTCATCACCAAAAGTGGGAAAAGGAAAGAGAGAGTATTTCTGAAAGAAGGAAGCTATAGTCAATGGAGGAACTATGGTGCTATGACTCAATTTACCACAGAACTGGCAGATAGAATGGTCAGGGGTGGGGAACCTTTGGCTTTGAGGTCACATGTGGCCCTTTAGGTCCTCAAGAGTAGACCTTTGACCGAATCCAAACTTCACAGAACAAATCCCCTTAATAAAAGGATTTGTCCTGTAAAATTTGGACTCAGTCAAAAAGCCCCACTCAAGGAGCTAGAAGGCCACATGTGGCTTCAAGGCTATAGGTTCCCGATCCCTAGTCTAGGTCAATGCTGAGATATATAGAAAAGTGGTTAGGGTGGAAATAATTTTGACCAGTGGTAAAGTCACAGACTTTTCTTTTAAGTAAGCCTCATTTTCATGACAGTTAAGACTTTCATTTGAAGAGTAAAGGGCCTTTAAAGATTTTTAATTATCCACATTCATATTATTCTTTATTTTAAAATCAATTCCCTAAGGAAGCTAGGGAATAATGCTTCAAATTACATTGCTATTTTAAGACAGTAATAATACATGAATGGCATAGTATTTTTTTTTTCTTTTTGGAGGGCAGAGGGCAGGGCAATTGGGGTTAAGTGACTTGCCCAAGGTCACATGGCCAGTAAGTGTTAAGTGTCTGAGGCTGGAATTGAACTCAGGTTCTCCTGACTCCAGGGCTAGTACTCTATTCACTGCTCCACTTAGCCACCCCCATAGTGGTTTTTATACCCCATTATGCTGAAGTGGCTTCCTGAATGCTAGAGATAGAACATAGTTATCTTTGTATCTTCCTCGGTACCTAGCATAGAAATACACACATAATAGGAAATTAATTAATGATTGTTAAATTTATGAATGAATGACTCCATTCATTCATCTGGTCCTAACTTATTTTGGATGTATGCTCTGATTGGCCAACATCATGATTTATTGTTAGAATAGAAAACACTAAAATGCTTAGAAGTACAGACATTCAAATTGATACTAAAGGATGATAGATTTCTTCTCATTCCATGTATGGGAAACCAGTCTATGGGGAATACTCCCAGTTGGTTGAGATTAACTTGACTATCCTTAACCTCAATTCCTCTGCCAGAGCCATACATTCATTTACTTACCCTGCACTGGGTCCTATAAATGATTCTACAAAATGGTACAATTATAACCATACTTTCCGTGGCATTGTTAGTCATTTTAAATATCAGGATAAGTATTTTCTTGACCAAGATTCGTTAGTTTGTTATTTTAGTTCCATATCTCAGCATGTGCTGTAGTAACTTTTTTTTTTCTAAAAAATATTCTCAGGCTCATACTTGTGGTGCCTCTATTAACACAACAGAAGTTTGATTGTGTATAATTTTAGCAAAATTATGCCTGCTGTTATAATTCACAGCACTGAAGGTTTTATATCCGAGGCCTCCTAATTGTTCTCCCTGCTTTATGTCTTTCCCCACTCCAAACTATCCTCCACACACTGCCAACATGATTTTCCATAAGTACAGCTCTGACCCTGCCATTGCCCCAGTCAGTTAATTCTAGAGGTTCAACATTGCCTCCAGAATCAAACACAGAATCTTGTTTGGCTTTGAAAACCTTTCTCAATCTGACTCCAACCTATCTTTCCAGCCTCATTATATATCCCTATCCTTCCTGTACTTTTTGATCTTTCTGAACTGGCTTTCTCTCTGTTCCTCACACCTAACATTCCAACTCTTATTGCTGTTTTTGTGCCAGCCATTCCTCATCTCTACCTCATAGAATCCCTTCAAGATGCTGCTCAAGCACTACTTTGTACAGGAAGCCTTTCCTGATTCCAGACTGGCTCCAGACATTTCTCTGATAGAATGTAATCTCCTCAAAAGTAGGGACTATTTCATTTTTTGTATTTTTATCCCCATTATATAGGACAGTCCCTGTGGCATAGTAGGCATTTAATAAATGTTTACTGATTGATTGTATCAGCCAATACATAGTTGATTTGCTAGTTTTCTTGTATGTACTTGCTAACTGAATTTTCCATCATTATTTAGCTTTAGCAGTTGTCAGTGGCAAGCATCCTATCTTGATGATCTCAAAAAAAAAATCCTCCAACTTCACATCCACTATGAATCAAACATAGTTTTATGCACTTTTTTTTAATATACTCAAACACATTCCATTATTCCCTTTTCTCCTTCTCCACCCCATCCCCACCAATGGCCAAATCATGGATGTATCTTCAGAAAACACTTTTTCCATAGCATATCTCCATCTTATACAGATTCCCCTTTTAGCTTCCTCAACATATACATGCAGTTGGTACCTTCAGAATATTGATTCTGTCACACATCTATTTTGTGACCAAAATTGAGTGTAGAGTCTCCTAACTGTTCAAGCACCATTGCACTCTATGTGATTGGTGGTGGGAGTATATTGAGAAGGAGACAGAGAAAATTTTACCCTAGTTTTTATGTAATTAATCTTGGTTAAGTTATTTTGGTCAAATGATAGGCAACTCAGTTTCTTCATCTGAACTTGTTCTTGATTTGATAGTCTTTTTCATTTGAGTTGGTTATTCTCAATCTTTCCAAGTTTTTGTGGAATGAAGTGATATTCTTCTTTCCTGATTCATCTGTATAGGTTACCATGTGACTTACTATAGAAGTAACTTCTTAGGTTTTATTACAAATCTTTTACCTTCTTTGTGTGGTGGTCATATACTTAGACTCCTATGTTTTGCTGCTAATCTGTTGTGTACAGCTGCCAAGAGCCTTTGGGAAAGCAATGAGGCAGAGGATTTCAGTATGATAAAATAATAGACCATAGAATCTCAGAGTTGGAACAGACTTGAAATAACATCTAGTCCAGGTGTTCTTAAATTTCTATGTGTGTGTCGTGGTCCCTTATGACAGTCTGATGAAACCTATTGACCCTTTTCTCAGAATGTCTTCTTGTTTTATCGTTCAATCATTTCAGTTGTATCCAACTCTTCATGATCCCATTTGGGATTTTCTTGGCAAAGATATTGGAGTGGTTTGCCTTCCTTCTCCAGTTCATTTTATAGATGAGGAAACTGAGGCCAACAGGGTGAAGTGACTTACCCAGTGTCACACAACTAGTAGGTCAGATTTGAATTCAGGTATTCCTAACTCCAGGTCCAGCACTCTATCTACAGCAGCAGTTCTCAACCTGTGGATTATGTTCAATTTAAATACATCCTGCATATCAGATATTTACATTACGATTCATAACAGTAGCAAAATTACAGTTATGAAGTAGCAATGAAAAAAATTTTATGGTTGGGGGTCACCACAACATGAGGAACTGTATTAAAGGGTCACGGCATTAGGAAGGTTGAGAACCACTGATCTACAGCATCACCTAGCTAATGTCTTTAAATACATAAAATATACCTAAGATTACAAAGGAAATGAAATGTATTTATATATATATATATATATATATGTGTGTGTGTGTGTGTGTGTGTGTGTGTGTGTGTGTGTATACATACATACATACATACATATATATTTTCCCATACAATTCAGACCCCCTGAAATCTACCCCAGATTAAGAACCCTTCATCGATCTAATCACTTTCTGATGTATGATTCTTCTCTACATCATCTCCAATAAGTGGCTGTCCAGTTGTTATGCCATTTTTAGATCTCTCTAGTTATCAGAAAGGTCATCCTTACATTTAGTCAAAATCTGCCTCCCTACAACTTCTACCCATTGGTCTCTTTTCACATGGCACCTTCCAAATATTTGAAACAGCTATATCATGTTTCCCCTCAGTCTTTTCTTTTCCAAGGCAAATACCCCTACTTTCTTCTAATCATTTTCATATGACATGGTTTTCTGTCCTCTTAACATCTTGATCTCCCTCCTCTGGATATATTCCAATTTGTTAATATCCATCATAAAATGTACCAGCTGCAACTCACTCATGCATCACTCTCCTGTTGCAAAAAGTTCCAGTGGCTCCCTATTTTGTTAAAGTATTAAATACAAAGGCTTGTGTTTAGCATTTAAAGCCTTTTACAAGTTGGCTCCAGTCAATGTCTCCAGCTTTATTACATATTCCTCCCCTTCACAAAAGCATGCTATAGTTCAGCTAAATTGACCTACTTGCTGTCCCACATAGGTGACATTTCACTTCCCATCTCTGGGCACAAACTGTCCCTCATAACTAGAATATATTCTGTTCTCATCTCTACCTCCTAGAATCACTAGTACTTTTCAAAGTTTAGTGTGCATGTATGTGTGTATATACACATATATGTATATGTATTTAAGTGGGTAATATATACATGTCTATATATGTGTATATACAAACATACATATATGTGCATGTGTGTGTGTGTATATATATATATATATGTATATATATATAAAAATAAAAACTTTACAAACCTTGAAGTACTACATTTGTTGTTTAGTCACTTTTTAGTCGTGTCCAACTCTTCGTGACCCCTTTTGGGGTTTTTCTTGGCAAAAATACTGTGATGGTTTGTCATTTCTGTTTCCAGCTCATTTTACAGATGAGGCAACTGAGGCAAATGGAGGTCAGTGACATGCTTAGAGTCACACAGCTAGTAATTATCTGAGGCCAGATTTAAACTCAGGAAGATGAGTCTTTCTGATTTCCAGGACCAGCACTTCATCCATTGTGCTACCTAACTGCCTCATAAAATATTATATGAATATTAACTGTCATAAAGTTCTATATAAATATTAACTGTTATAATTCCCCCCGTTGTTAGTCTCTCTCCCAACTCTACAATCACTTTTTTTTTTTTGCTTTCTCTGTATTTTGACTGGGGGTTGCCTAGAGTACCAAGAGGTTAAACTCTATATTTTATATTTATTTATCTAATACTTAATAACTGTTGCTTGATCCTTGAGCTGGGTTACTACTACACCTTCTCCCTCTCCACTCAAAAGCCCTTCTTAGTGGATCTATACATGCAGTGACTAGGTTCAGTCCTGGAAAAGCCTGGCTTCTAATGATAGGGGTTAACCTCTTTTTCTCAAACTTTTTGGCTTATAACACCTCCACTCTGGCAACCTAGGAGAAAATTACTTAAAGTTTAGGTCTGTCTCCTGTTTAGAATCTCTCCAGAGTGGGGAGTAGAATATTCAGTGTATGCAGAAAATAGGTATGGGACAGGTATTCGTTTTCCTCCACAGAAGAAATGTAATGTAAATGTAAAATTCTTTCACCAACACAAATGAACAGAAAAGCTTAAATAAGCAGTCATAATTTACTGTTAAACTCAGTTCAAAGGATGTTGTAGACTCTGGTGGAAAATTGAGAATTAAACATAAAAGATCATGAAGCAGTTTGCAGGCCTGCTGAATCAGTATTTTATATTTCCCTTTACCCTGTGCTGTCCCCTTCAGAACATTATGTCAAGCAAGCCAGGATTTGGGCCCTATCCTCTTGTATACAGTAGATGGTCAATCTGTATTTGTGGAATTGGATTGAATTGTCTAAATATGAAAAGGGAATGATTACTGAGGCTGAATTTCTAGTTCTAAACCTTCTATTTTTTTATATGGAAGAGTTATAAAGGCTGACTTACCTGACAGAAGGAAGTTTCTTATCTTGGTAATCATTAACTCATTTAGGGAAAAAGAAAGGAACCTTTTCTGAGGCCTGACATAACTATGAGATGCTTACTTATTGCCCTCTAAAGAGATACAGAGGAGGGAAAGAGAGAAGAACAGAGAAGAGAGAAGAAGAAAACCATAGCTAGCAATTTCTATGCCAAGAAAGGGGAAGCAGGTGCTGGGGAGCGCCCTTCAAGTATTTAAAAATATAGTGGTGAGGGGATGCTGAAAAGAGGAGGAAGTAATGCTAAGATAAAACCAGCACTGCTACTGCCTTGGCAGTGCAACAGGCAGGAGAGGAATACTCTTATTTGTTAGGACTCTCTGAATTCGTTGCACTGGGTCAAATCTCCATTGCCTCTACCCTAGTTTTGACTGATAGAAGTGAATCGTTTACATTTGTTTATATTTACATTCAATTTTAAGGGGTTGAGGTAGATAGTGTCATTTGTAAGCAAGATCAAATGTTCAGAAGTAGAAAGAATATATTCAATCTTCATAGATAGTAATGTATTTACCATATAATAGGTGGTAAAAAATTTTTTCTTGGAAAGGAAGGCAGTGGGAGGAGTGGAATTTGGTGGACTTGGAATCAATTCAGAATCAAGGATTTCTTAATGGATAGTCATATGTAAATCATCATCTTGAAGCATGATATAGTAGCAAAGATACTAAACTGGGAGTCAAATGAGATGATTTCAAATCCTAGCTCTGCTACCTACAAACTTTATTTCATTGGGCAAATAAGTTTACAAAGCCTCTTTTTTTTTTACTCATCTACAAAATGAGAAGTTTAAACTAAATTATCTCTAAGATTCTTCCAGCTCTAGACCCTGTAATCTAGCCTTCTATCTGTAGCATTGATAATTATGATTTTTTTTTTAAAAGTTCTTAGGGCAAGGAGATTCATTCATCAGTAAAATTTATTAAGTCCCTGATGTGTGTGTGTGGGGAAGGAAATGTATTTGCATTTCAGATGATACAGAATTTACATGAGATATGGTCCACACTCTCCAGGGTGATAATACAAATATGGCTAAATATAAAAATGCAGTATTTCATGATGACTACTTTATAGAAATACAAAGCAAAGTGGAGGTCTCAGGGTCATTCCACTATTAGATCAGCATTAAGGAATGTTTCTCTGTGTGATATATACTTATATACACACATAAACATATGTACACGTGTGTGTAAACATGCATGTGTGTGTCCATCCAGACTCAAAAACTTACTAGCTGTGTGACGTTGGGCAAGTGACCTAACTTTTTTCTGCTTCAGTTTCCTCATCTATAAAACAGAAATAATAATGGCACCTGCTTCCCAGGATTATTATAAGGCTCAAATGAGATACAAATAGTAAAGCACTGTGTGAATGTGAAAGCACTCTGTATATGCTACCTACAGCTAGCTAGTATGACACCACAATTTATTAAAATTTTCTGTTTTCAGAAGGAAGAATTAAGAATGATTACCATACTTCTTATATAGGCTAATTAGAATAAAAGTTGCCTTTTGGCCTTCTTTTCTGACTAGCTAGAATATGAAAAGGAATAAGTATGTGCAGATATATGTATACACACAGATAGACATATTCCTAAAAAGGAATGTTTGTATATATGTATGTATGTGTGTGTATATATATATATATATATATGTATATATATGTTCTGTCTATCTATCTATCTATCTATCTATCTATCTATCTATCTATCTATCTATCTGTCTATTGAATTTTTCCTATTAATTCTCCAAGTTAGATTTTTATTTTCTTGGTGACTTTTTTTCAGAATCAATTTGCATAATTTATTTCAATGAACTCTTTACTACAATTATAGTCTTTCTCTATGCTTACTGTTACAATGTATGTTATAATGCTCAAACACTTTTAAATAATTTTATGTAACATATATGTATGACAAGTATATTTACTTATTTACAAATCAAGGAAAAATTATGGCTTATAAATGCTGATTATATCACCATAAGAGTATGCTTATTTAGAAAGGCATCTTGGTGGCACTGAGCCTGGAGTCAGGAAGACCTGAGTTCAAATTTAGCCTCAAATACTTACTAGTTGTGTGACTACGGGCAAGTCACTTTACCCTATTTGCCTCAGTTTCCTCATCTGTAAAATGAACTGGAGAAGGAAATGGCAAACCAGTCCAGTATCTTTGTCAAGAAACCCTAAATGGAGTCACAAAGAGTTGGACCAAACTTAACAGTAACATGCTTATTTAGACATCTGATCAGGAGATACACACACACACAGACATGTTTATATACATTTATAGAGCTATATCATATGTTTAGATAATGATATATGCATATACACACATGTATCTATATTTTAATCATAAGGGATCAGTTTGCTCTGTTTTTTCCTATGCCTTCTTAGATTTAAAATTTTAAATGAGCTTATCGCTTTTTTTCCTTAGTTTTGTTTAGTAGTTAAATAAACAAAGCTGCTCCGAAATTAGGCTTCTGAGCCAAGGCTGACCTTAGAGAAAATTTCCAATTAGACAAAGTCCTCCTGCTGCCCTTTGATTGTCAAAAATCTCTTACTGAAGTTATTACACCCAGGCCTGTCCTCCCTTTTCAGTATTTTAACTTCTAGACTTATCTCTCCACTTTCTCCAATTAAAAATTGCTTCTGTATTAATTCCCTCAGGGTCTTGTTCTCTACTTTCTAAAGTGACAGCTAGTGATAAACTAATCCGTGATTAAGCTGGTGGCTAATTGTGTAAACTCTCTTAAGCATTTCCACTTTAACTGGGAGTTCCTGAAGATTGCAGATCCATTAATCCAAACATTGAGTCTATAAGGGTAGAATGTCAAGGCTGGTGGTAGGCAAAGCTAGCAGTGGCTTGGGAAGTGGTGGTGGGGTAGGTTTGTGTGCGATATTGGTCAAATTATACAGACACCATTATCTGTCTATGACCGCCCATTCTTGCCTACCTGAAAGAGGGTAAATGGGCAGTTAGGTTGATTAAGCAAATTATCTCTTTTAACCGCTAGACTGTTTATCTAGGCTATTACAATCTTTGGCACTGCTCCTTCTTCACTGGATCCTTATCTTCCTGGCAGCATAAAGTGAGAGTTCCTCAAGGTTCTGTCCTTTTTTTTTTTCATCTTAGGCTGTAATCTCTCCCTTAGCCATCTCATTCATTCCCTCGGTTTCAATTACAGACACAGACCTGACTAATGTCAATCCTATCAAAAAGTCTTCAGTGATTCTAATATTCTCTAAGATGAAATACAAAATCCTTTTCCTGGCATTTAAAATCTTTCACAGGAGAGCTTCTGCCTACCTTTTTCAGTCCAATTTCATATTATTCCACTTCACATATTTTCCATTATGGTCAAACAGTCCTGTTAGCTAGCTGTTCCCTGGACACATTGTTCTACCTGCCACTTGTCTGCTTTGTCCTGAGCTGACCCCATGCCTGGAATGCATTCTGTCCTTACTGCTACCTCTTGAAATGCTTAGCTTCTTCAAAGCACAGTTTAACTGTTACATCCTACACAAGACCTTTCCAGAAACACAGAATTTGTTCTTTCTACTGAAATTACTGTGAATAGCTTGTATCCACTAGTACAATGTAAGCACCTGTAGGGCAGGGGCTGAGTCGTGTGTGTCTCTTGCACTGGGCCTTACATACAGTAGCTACTTAAGAAATATGTATTTGGATGAACTCTGTGGAAGACTCTGGCAATGTAGGCCTGGTGATGATAGACTGATTGTACTTGAGTCTGTATTATTCCTGTCACAGAAAACCGCTTGAGATTTAGTGTGAAAAAGAACCCTGATCACTAAAGGAGAAGTGTAAGAAACCAGTGGGTATCTTTATGCAGCAGGGATATCTTAAAATCTTTTTTTTTTTAATATTTTTAAATTTTATTACAGTTTGAATCATTCATTTCCACAAGATTTTGAGTTACATATTTTCTCCCCCTCTTTCCCCCACCCACC
>CM053586.1:79892563-79908911 GCA_028646515.1 Pseudochirops corinnae | reverse complement strand
AGGGGGGACACACTGGGATGGCTGTTATGGGGCGGTGGGTGGGGGAAAGAGGGGGAGAAAATATGTAACTCAAAATCTTGTGGAAATGAATGATGGAAACTATAATAAAATTAAAAAAAAAAACGTAAAGTGCTGCCCCATTATTCTTTTGCCTTCTTGGAAAGATTCTGTGGAGAAAGTAAGCTTTGAGATGTGCATTAGAAATTTTGAGCAAAAATAGATAAAGGCTGGTTGTATTGTGATGAGAGATTGTGTATAAGAGCTCAAGATCAGCTAAGTAGTGAATGTAGTGAACAGAGAACAGTTTAACTTGACTAGAGTAAGAGAAAGTGGTAACTTGGAATAGTGGAAGTTTCGATAGTATTAGTATGAGAAGTGAGCAGTCTGTCCAGAAGCATTATGAAGTGCCTTCATGTTATACAGGTGAGCACTAGGCATTTAAAGTTAAAATGAAACAATTTCAGAGCTAAGGAGCTGGCTCTAGGACAGATTGTATACAGGCATGACAACTGTGTTAGAAGTCCAAATCTTGGAAAGAAGGGAACCAATGTTGTCATGGAAAGGATAACAGCATAATTATATTGATGAATATAGTAAAGGAAATTTAAGATACAGGAAGGGAAGCCATAATTTTAATTGTGTTTTAGAACTTTCTGGGGCATTGGAGACATTTGGTTCAACTCTGATTTGTGTAGGTAAGGAAACTGAAGCCTCGAGGGGTGGAGTGATTTATCCAGATTTAAGCTGAGAAGAAGTTTATCTGATGGCATAATGCTTGACAGAAAAATTTCACACAAACATAGTAGAACCGCACTCCTGAGAGATGCACAGAGCTGGTCTCTAAAGTAATGACACTTTATCTAAATGAGATTTCAGCTAAGAACTAAGCTTTATATCATCTCATTTAATGGGATGCTGCAAAGAGCACCATAGTGGACATTTGAAAAGAAGTTCTCTGCCTTCTGAATCTTGTGTTCTTTTTTATGTACTATGTTGACCAGGAAGTAGATGAGACAAACAGCATTGGTTTCAAGAATGATGGGATAGATATGGGAAAGGATAACATTGTCATTATTTATTGACTAATTGAATGTGTATAAAGCAAAGTCTTTCTTGGTAGCCAGAAGGGTGGTGGTTGTATTTGCTTCAATGGACTCTGGAGGAATAATTAAATGCTTTCTTTTTGGCTCTGCAAATTTTAACATAGAGGGTCTTGTCATCAGTTGGGGAAGGCAAACAGTAGTATGGAAGTGAGGTCAGAAGTGGATAGGCAGATTTATCAGACAGCCTTAAATGTGGTGGATAAAAAAAGACAGGACTGCTTTCATAACTAGGATTTGATCCCCAAAACAATTTGTGCAAAAGCAAGGAGAACATTTAGGAGTGTTGCTAAAGGGCTTGAAGTGAGAATACGTGGTGAAATTGAGGGTGACAGCCATCTTTAGGTCTAGTGGGAAAATTTGAGGAAGATGAGAAAATAAATGACCATTAGACTCAGAAAAGCCTTGGAGACATTTGAGGTGATACTTTCTATCGAGGGCCTAGAATGAAAGCCAGATTGCAAGAATATAGATTAAATGGGATGATATAAACTTAGTTCTTAGCTGAAATCTCATTTAGAGAAAGTGTCATTACTTTAGAGACCAGCTCTGTGCATCTCTCAGCAGTGCGGTTCTACTATGTTTGTGTGAAATTTTTCTGTCAAGCATTATGCCATCAGTTAAACTTCTTCTCAGCTTAAAAAACTGATTACTTCTCTTTTCTCTTTAGCTTCTAAAACTGCTTATTTAGAACCAAGTCTAGCATTATGTGCTTACCTCATTTAAAAAACGAGAGCTACTTTCATTTATAAATTTGGGTTTGAACTTGGTCAGTGTTTTCTGATGATTACTTTGTGTAAAGTTGAGATCTGGTTAGTTCAGGAAAGGAAATCTCTAGGGAAATGGGCACATGTAATGTATTTAGAAGGCACATTTGACTGTTAGAGAGATACTCATTTCAGATCAGCATCATAAATAATGGCGTCACAGACAACTATGTACAAATCTCAGATGAGTATCCCAGAAGTTGGTGATCTCGAGCTAGATTGTCGGTACAGATTGTTCCTCATCTCGTGAATCCAGTAGCCATTCTAAGTGTATAACAACCACAGCTAACATATATATACGTAGTACTTAATATATGCTTTCCAGTTATTATCTAATTTGATCCATTTCATAATGGCCCTGGAGAAAGGTGGTGTTTTCATCCCCATTTAGCAGATGAGAAGACTGTGAAGCAAATGGAGGGTAAATGACATTGTCCAGGGTCAGAGAGCTAGGGAATGTCTGAGGCTGGATTTGAACTCAGGTCTTCCTGACTCCATGCTCAGAGTTCTGTCCATGGCACCACCTCACTGCCAGATCCTAGTATTATTTCGGCCTTGTAGAATAACCCTTCAAAAACATGTGATTGGACATTTAGGTCCAGTCATCGTATTTTACATTTACATATTTAGGATGGGGAGGCATATCCTTTGCCTCTTTGCCCTTAATAACTACATATTTTAATGATGTTGGATCATGTAACTGCTTCTGAATTATAAAATCATACCTTTTCTTTTTAAGTAGGGCCTTGGTCTAGATTTTTCTAATGGGATTGTGTGTTCTCTCCTTCCTGGTTTACTTTTAGAGGGTTTGTGCCTATTCTAGTATCTAATACTTTTCTTGGCATGTTTTAAAATTGTCATTGAAAAACATCATCTGTAGAAATCCTGCCTCACTCCACTGCTATAAATATTCAACCATGGATTTGTGTTTTTTAGATGTACCTTGGATCATGTTTTCCCAAATTATTTAAGGCCTCTGGTAATTGAGTTATATAGTACAGCATAATTTAGATTTGATACTATCGTATGGTACTTAATTCCTTAAATGAGGAACCTTAGCCATGAATGGTACCACCATCTAAACTAGAATCATGGTGAAGAGTTAGTAGATTTTTACTACAAAATCAATATATCACTTGTGATTATATACTTGTATATACTAGTTTTCATGCATTTTTTTTAAAGGTAATGAGTACGTTTCTTTGAAATGCTGGTATGCTCTAAGCCTTAATTTTAAAGTATATTTTAAAGAATTCATGCTGCCATAGCACGATTGAAAGTTTACTGTCAATACCTCTCCCTTGTTAATATGGACATTTCTTTTCAACACAGTCTTTTTGCTGTTAATGAATACTATAAAACAGTGCAGGAAAAAATGACCACTTATACCACCACTCTAAGTACTCCACACTGTGGTTTCACTTGTCCGATTCACCAATGGCCTAGTTTAGAAATTGGCTGCACAAACCAGAATCAGATGTTAAAGGAATTCAAAAAGATGGGGGAGGAGCAAAAGAAATGCCAGGAATTTAACCTCAGATTATCCCAGTGAGAGAGTTGGATCGAAATAAATACTGCTTTATTTGGACTTCTGAATCATATTCTGTTTAGATGACAAAAATTGGTTTGACAGTATAATGTTGGATATCTCTGTTGAATCTTTGAAGGGTTCATTAGAGTTCTCAAATGGACGAAGAGTACCTATCCTTTGAAATCTCTTGTCTGTATTGGTATCATTTATTACCTTAAGACCTGAGCTCCAAGATTTTCCCTCTTTTGCCCAGATTGCTGTGGGTTTTAGGTGTGGCATTTTTTTTAAAAAGATTTTTCATTGTTACATTTTGGTTTTATATCTTTTATATATATATATATATATATATATATATATATATATATATACACACACACACACACACGTATATATATATACTAGTCTATTTTCCTTGGCCCATCTGCCATTCACCATAACAAAGATTAAAAAGAAAGAGGGAAAAAAATGTAACTGAACATAATCAGTTCGCACACTAACATGTCTGGTGGTTTATGTAATGTTTCACAACTTTAGTAACTTACCTCTGCAAAGAAGAGACATAGGTACATTTTTCTCAGTTCTTTTGGGCCACTTTTGGAGATTATAATTGCCTGACCTTGTTTCTTTGTTTTTGGTTCTTTACATTTACATGGCTATACTTCTTTAATCTAAGTTTTTTTTGCAGTAATTTAATGTGCTATTTTAGAGAGGACTAAAATATAAATTGATGCAATAAATAGAGTAGGGAAAACCCCCCCATACTATCAGGTGGCCTAGATGACAGTTTATATTTACAAGAGTATTTAAAAATATAATTTAAAAACCCCATAACATTTACTTGGTCCTTTTCATGTTCCCTGCTCAACTCCTTTGTCCTAGAAAGTCACTCAGATTTGCCTTAATTTTAAGTTTCCTTTTAGAGAATTGTCCAGCAGCTTGTTAAAAGAGACACCAGCTTTTACTTCTGGATTAACTAAGTAACAGATATGCTAGGGAACAGTATAAACTTTAGAAATATAAGTTCTGTGTGATTCTAGAGGAGTAACCCTTTCTGTTTTTGAGATTCATAGGCAGGTTGTTGGAGAGCGTGAAGAAACATAAAAATCTTCATGATATTATTTCTGGCTGTGCTCTAGCTGGTCAAGCCAGAAACAAAGGAAAACATCACAACTCACAGCGTGGCTTTCATTTTAATATGTGAGCCTATGAAGAAGACCATCTGTTTATATGATCAAAAAAAGTTTTTTTGTTGGTTGAACTGAGTCAAATATCTGCATAACATTTTCACTTCAATATAAGAGTTACTAAAGGGGGAAAAAGTATCATTTGTAAGTTTCCATGTTCAGGAACAACAGTGTTAACAGGGCACTGACTTTGGACACAGCTTCAAACCAGGCTCATTTTCTAATAACATGTCACAAGTCTCTTTTGTAGTCCTATTTGTTTGCTATTATAAATAATGATTTTATTTATTTATTTATTAAATAACGAATGAAGGCAAAGAAGCCTTTTAAAATTTGCAAGTGATACTAAATTGGGAAGAAAAAGGTAAGGAATCAGATTCCAAAATGAACTTAACAACCATTATAATCATTTTCACTAAATCAATTGTATGACTAAAGGATAAGGAGAGTCTTATCATGGGAAAAATCTATAGCTTAAAAAAAAAAAACAAAGGGAGGGATGGGAAGATTCTTGCCTACAGTCTTAATATGAGGCTGTAATTTCAAGGAGATAGTAATCGAGCTAATGCTGCCTTAAGCTGATTTGCATAAATATTATTTCTAGATCCCAAGAAATAGTAGTTCAAATGTACTTGTTGCTGGCTGGCCTGAACATTGGGTTAATTCTTTTCCGTCACATTTTAAGGGTGCTACTGACAAAAATGAAATATGTTATCCTATTTATTAATATTTATATGAAAAATGCTTCAAATCACTTATTGTTACAGAAGTGCAAATAAAAGCTACTCTGAGATTCCGTCTCATACCTATCAGATTGGTTAAGTTGAGCAAAAAGAAAAATGACATGAAAGAGGGGGTTGTGTTAAACCTTAATTCATTGTTTGTTGGTAGAACTATGAACTGGTTCAACCCTTCTGGAAAACAAATTGGAAATATACATAAAAAGTTACATCATTTGACCCAGCAACATCATTACTATGCTTGTATCCAGAAGAACTTGAAAAAAAGAGGAAAAAGACATCTATGTGTACAAAAATACATTAAGCTATATTTTGTGGCGACAAAGAACTGGAAACCAAGGGAGTGCCCATCAACTCAAGAATGAACAAATTATGATGTGAATCAAATGAAATGCTTTTTATGCTTGAAGAAATGATGTGAGGATAGCTTCAGGGGAATCTTGGAAGTCTTGTATGAACTAACCAGAGTGAAGTGAGTAGAACCAGAGTAACAATTTATACAGTAGCATCAGCATTCAAATAAAGACAAACAATTTCAAAAGGTTTAAGTACTCTGATCAACACAATAACCAATCATAATAATATTAATAGCAGAAGACTTTATGCTGTGGGAACCTACTATACACTATATACTACCTTACAGAGAGGTGATGAATTCAGGCTGTAAATTGAGAGAGAGATTTTCAGATGTGACTATTTGGCAGGGTTTTGTTTTTCTTAACTCCATATTTGTTGAAAGGATTTTGTTTTTCTTTTTTTTCTTAGCAAGTTGGAGAGGGAGAGAAAATAAATTTTTGTTGATTGAAAATGACATAAAAAATGTCCAGAAATTAACCATGGTTATGAGGCACTTGGAAATCATAGCATATGAAGAATAGTGAAAAGAACTAGGAAGAGCTAGATTTGGGGAGAGAAGCCTGAGGGATGCATAGTTGTTCTTAAAAGGGCTTTCCTTTAGAGATATTTATAAACTCCTTTTGTTCTATATTCCTGAAATCATAGATTATATAAGTACATGAACAAACAGTTCTCAAGGGAAGAATTCCCTGTTTATCTATAGCCATATGAAAAAAAGCTCCAAATCACTACTAATTAGAAAAATGCAAATTAAAGCAATGTTGAGATTTTATCTTACACTTATCAAAGTAACAAATATGACAAAAAAGGAAATGATAAATGGCAATGGGACTGTGGGAAAACAGGCACACTGATGGATCTGTGAGTGGGTACACCCATTCTGGAAAACAGTCTGGAATTATGCACAGAAATTGCTAAGTGGTTCATGCCCTTTCATTCAGGTATATGTCTGGTAGATCTACAATCAAAAGAAATTAAAGAAAGAAGAAAAGTTCCCATATATACAAAAATATTTAAAGCAACTATTTTTTTATGCCAAAAAAACTGGAAACTAAAAATTGAAGAATCACAG
Source organism: Pseudochirops corinnae (assembly GCA_028646515.1). Classification (NCBI taxonomy): domain Eukaryota; kingdom Metazoa; phylum Chordata; class Mammalia; order Diprotodontia; family Pseudocheiridae; genus Pseudochirops; species Pseudochirops corinnae. Next base: position 79,902,160 of record CM053586.1, on the reverse strand, counting down.
CATAAGTTTTTTGTGGCACATGAATGTTATGGATTATTGTTGTGCTGTAAGAAATGAAGAAACAGATGGTTTTAAAAAGACATGGAAAGGTTTGATGTACTAATGTGAATCCAGTGAGCAGAACCAGAAAAATCTTTTGAATCATAGTATCAGTATTTTTAAAATGGACAATTTTGAAGACTTTTACAAACTGATAAAGAATGAAATGAGCAGAGCCAGGAAAATAATTTATGCAGTAATACCATAAAAACCAAACTATTTTGAAAGCTCTAAGAAATGTGTTCAATATAATAACCATTCGTTATTCCAGATGACCAGTGATGAAATGTGCTCTCCATTACGGAAGGATGATGGATTTAAGGTGTGATATTAGACATATATTTTTTATGTGGGACCATTTGATAGAGTTTGTTTTACTTGACTATGTGTATTTGTTACAATAAATTTGTTTTTCTCTATTTTCTTTTTTTATGCTATTGAAGCGTGGGAGAGAAAATAGGTTTCTCTTAAAATAGAGGGGTGAGTGAGGGGTGCTATAGATGTGAAATACTGCATTCATTTTTCACATGAGGTCATTGTATTATTCATTTTATTTATTAACTGCTTTGCTTTGTTACAAGATGCCTCAAAATGGTAACAGTCTGTAAATGTAAATAATGTAAAAACAGAATATATCAATAATGCTTAAAATATATGGAATGAGCAAAAATTAAAGAAATACATTACAGATCAGGGTAAGGAAAAGATTTTTAAGCATCAGTTCTGTCCAACCATGGAATGAGCTATATTGCGACATTATACTACCTGTCTTTGAAAATAATTGAGTAAAAACTGTATGATCATTTATCAGGCATGGTAGAGATACAGAGGTTGGACTAATCTCTTCCAGGATCTTCCTTCTTTGTCTTTGCGTGGCTGTATACTTTAAATCCACTATTCTTCCACAAACAGAAAACATTCTGTTTAGGCCATCAACCATGTATGTTTAAATGCTGGGAGCATCTTCTGGAAGGAAGTCTGGGGTTATTTGTTTTTAAAGATGCTTGGAATTAAAATACCAAAATTTAAATTAAATTAAGATTCAAAATGTTGCAGCATTATCTCTTTGACTGCTTTGCTTTCTGAGAAAAACTACCTCTTTTGGGAGCATCTTAGAGTACTTAGTCCCTTTAAATTTATGCTGCATATATTTTGATATGTACTTGTCTTCCCCTTCAGAATTTAGTCTCCTTGGGAGGAGGGATTTTTCTGTCTTTGTTCTTGTATTCCAAATGCCCAGCACAGTATGTAACACTGAATCTTTGTTAATGGATTGATTTATTAACAAATTGATGCTTTTTTTGGTAACCTGAATGTTGCTTATGCAAGGTCCTCCTTCCTACCCACAACCAAAAAAAGGTGCTAAGCAGAATTTATTTATTATTTATTCCAGCCCTTGGTAGACAGTTTCTGGAAAAAAGGCAAAAACATCCTATAATAATTTGCCTCAAATTAAGTATCAAAATAAAAACAAATTTAGCTGATGTTAACCTAGGGATGTCATGTTTTAAAAAGAATCTGAGACTTTCCTAGATGTCCTAAGTACCTAAGTACTTACATTTATAAAGTAAGTTTTTAATAACATAGGTTTTAATTTTACTAATGTATATTCAGCTGATAATAGTTTATAATTTGGGGAATAAAATACATTATTGCTGTGGACATGAGAAGAGCTTGTTCCTGAATGGATAAAATGATTCTGTTGAGGATAATTTATAAAAGGAAGCAAGAATAGATGGAAGTGATACTATCAAAGTTTTCTAAAGTTGCTCTGTTCAATAGCAATTGGTCTTCAGATGTAGGAGCTTGTTTGCCCCGGGCTGACATCTCCTTTTTGTTGCTGTGTTCAATTTAGGCTGATTCTAAAGTCATTGAGAAGTGGGTGAATGGTGTGAAAGACTTCTTACTGACAGAGCAAGCTGTCCAAGGAGATGCTGAAGGACTTCAAAGACAGCTTGACCAATGCAATGTGAGTTTTGCTGATCTCATAAGTCTAGTGTAATAAATAGTAACATTTTGCTTTATCTTCCTTGTTTACTAATACTATCAAAACTTGAAATGTATGAGATGATACACTGTAGGTAAAGTATTTTTCTTTGTGAAAGTATGTTGACTTTATTGTTAAAAAAAACTTGAAGAGTTTTTACATTTTCATTTTAGTCACAATATTTGTGTTGAGAGATGGCCCGGCATTTTTGGATAGAGAATTAGGCTTCAAATTAGGATGACCTGGTTTGCAAACCAGTTATTTTCCATCCTGATGAAATGATGCATTCAAATCCCCTTCATCAGACAGAATGTTTCATTGAAAGCACCTGCACAAATATACGTGAATTTTGTTTTAGCTTCTGTGATTAAGGTAACAGTTTGTAAGAATTATTGCTTTAAAGGAATTTATAGACCATCTAATTCTAGCTTTTCATATTATATATGAGGAAGCTTGGTGGCTTGTTAGATAGACTTGGAATGCTAGACTTGGAGTTGGGAAGATCTGAGGCTAAATCTTGCCTCAGACATTATACCAGCGTTGTGATTTTAGCAAACCATTTAACTTCTATTTTCCTCAGTTTTCACATCTATAAAGTGGGAGTGATAATAGAACATACTTCACTGGTTCTCATGATGTGAAAATTATCATGATAATTACAAGACAATTTCACAAACCATAAATCACTGTAAAAATGTTAGCTTTCATTATGATAAAGAAATTAACATTTTCTTTTAAGGAATGTTTTTTAGTGCATTCATTGGACTTTTTGTATGACTTATATTCATTTCATCTTTTCACACCAACACCTAAATGTGAACGTTTTCTTAAATTGCTATCCATTGTGGACTATGTAAATCTTAGTGCTTCACAATTCCACGGTAAGCGAGAATTACTTACATCCCCATTTAGAGCACTCTATATACTGAAGCACTCAGGCAAAATGAAATACTTAAAGGTTAATAGCAAGGCAGTTGCTAGGGATCCTTGTCCGCAGCTTTTGTTCATAAGGCCTTCAGAGTTATAAAAATAATAGCAATTCTTGTTACTGCAGTGATTCACCTCTGTATCTCTGTGTATTCTCTCCATCATCTTAACTGATGAGGTTCATATTCGTGAGCGACATCATGGAGTAGCTACTGGCCTCAGAGTAGGGAAGAACTGTGTTCACGTATGGTTTCTGATGTATTTGAACTTTGTGACTGTGGCCAAGTAAAGCCTCTTCAGTGCCCCTCACTATATATTGCATGGATGGTGCCAGTCTGTGCTGCTAGATAGAGTTCTTGACCAGGAACTCCTTACATAACTAAAATCACATTTAATTTTTTTTTTTAATGTTCATATATAAAGAAAGAGAGAGGGGTGTCTAGGTGGTGCAGTGAATAGAGCACCGGCCCTGGACTCAGGAGTACCTGAGTTCAAATGTGGCCTCAGACTTAACACACACCCACACAAAAACTAGCCATGTGACCTTGGGTAAGTCACTTAACACCAATTGCCCTACCTTCCCCCCTCCAAAAAGCAAAAGAAAAAAAAAAGAGACATCAGGTAAATATGAATATTATATAGAAAACTGCTCTCTGGCTTCTGGTTTCTCTAGCTTCCTTCAAATCCTATCTAAAATCTGACATTCTGTTAGAAGCCTTTCCCTTTTGTTGTTCTTCCATCATGTCTGACTCTTCATGACCCCATTTGTGGTTTTCTTGGCAAAAATACTGGAGTGGTTTGCCATTTCCTTTTCCAGCTCATTTGACAGATGAGGAAACTGAGACAAAGAGGATTAAGTGACTTACCCAGGGTCACACAGTTAGCATCTGAGGTTCTGTTTGAATTCAGGTTTCCCTGACTCTAGGCCCAGTGCCCTGTCTACTGTAGCACCTAGGTGTCCTAGCCTTTCCCAATCCCCCTTTGATTCTAGTTCCTTCCCTCTGTCGATCATACCCATTTTATCTTAGCTTATTTGTATATTGTTGCTTTCATGTTGTCTCGCTCCTTAGACTTTGAGTTTCTTAGTGCAAAGGCTTTCTTTTGCCTTTCTTTGTATCCTCATCACTTGGCACAATGTTTGAATATTGCAGATGCTTCATATGTATTGGAAGACTGAGCAGGCAGCTAGTGGATAGTGGATAGACCCTGGCCATGGAGTCAGGAACTGAGTTCAGATCTGACATCAGACTTTTACTAGCTGTGTGACCCTGGGCAACTCACTTACCAACCCCTCCCTTCCAAAAAAAAAAGTGAATGGAAGACTAACCTTGGAAACAGGACAACCTTGCTTCAATCTTTGCCTTAACCATAAACTAGCTGTTCCTGGGATAATTCTCTTAATCCCATAAGTGTACTAGGCAACTCTTAAGACTATATTTTACAGATAGCTTGAAGCGCTATATTTTTGGAGGGAGTTTCCATATGAAGAATTCCTTATACCCAGTAAATCATTTGTCCATCCCACTCTCCCCCCAATAACATATCATTTTGCTTGTCTTTATAAGGAATGTGGCTGATTGTAGAAGTTCACAGAATAATGTTTGACAAGACTTTGGTGCTTATTTATTCCAAGACATATATGACTGATATATGAAAGAAATAATTATGCAGCTTCTATTTCAAGAGCATGTAGAGAGAATCCACTATTTCTTAATGCATCTGATTGTTTTTTTGGAATATTCTAATTATTATGACCTTCCTCATATCAAGACTACATTTGCTAATTTGCAATTTTCACCTATTTGGTCTAGTTCTGACATCTTGTGCTAAAGAGTACGTGTCTAATCTTTCTTCTACATAGCAACCATTCAGATACTTGTTGATAATTATCATGTGTTACGTGGGTCTTAATAATGGTGTAATGCCAATGTAATAGTCACAGCACTCACGATCACTATAAATATACCTATATAATGCTGGACTGCAAAATATTGTAGGCTCTCCATATAGAAGACAGAAGCAGAATATTTATTCAGACCCTAGAAAACTGAATCCCAAAACCAGTAAACTGATTCCATCATAGTAGCAAAGAAGTTAATAAGCCATAACAGCACAGAGAGCCACAGCATCCTTTAGCCTTCCCATAAACCAATGTAAGACCAACATTTACTCAGAAGCCTATCTGTCTCCCTTAGAAACATGTTGTCCTCTGAACCATCTAGCTGACTCTGACTCCCAGCTTCCTGTGGGCTCTGCTTCCCTTCAGCAAACTCCTCCTACCAGAGGCTTCATGTGATTACATTCAGCCTATTAGGGGGCAGAGTTTATTTTCAAAGCAGGGAATGTCTTCAGATTCCCTTAGAATTATTAAGGGGCAGGGGAGATCTTCAAATTCCCATTACCATTATAAATCATAGTAATACTTAGCATTTATATCATAATTTAAAGGTTTGCAAAGTACTTTACATATATGGTCTTATTTGATCCTCACCACAACCCTGTGAGATAGGTGTTATCATTATTATCATCCTCCTCTTATAGATGAGGAAGCTGATGCAGAACGAAGTTAAGTGATTTGCAAAGATTCATAGAGTTAGTATCTAAGGTAGGATTTGAACTCAGATCTCCCTGACTACAAATTTAGCATTTTTTGCACTTAAAAATTTCACCTACTACCTAGTGTTCTCTTCTTCAGGATAAATAGCTCCTTCCTTTAGCTAATCTTCATGTTAAATATATACAGGGCCATTTATCATCCTGATCTCCCTACTCCTGATATCCTCTCATTTTTCTAGACTATGTTGTCAAGAACTGAACACTGTACTTCACATGAGGTTTGACTAGATGGGACAGAACACAGAAGAGCTATCACCTCCTTTTTAAAAGCTATGCTTCTTTTAATGCAGTCTATGACAGAAGTTATCTCATCTAACTCTTCCATTTTTTTATATGAACAAACTGGACCCCAGAAAAGCAAAGCGATTTATCTAAGGTTATATCACCAATAATTCCGTATTTTCAGAAGATAAGAATTTTCTTTACTCCCATTCCAGTATTCTTTCTACTAGAATCCTATAGTTATTAAGATTGTTATAAACTTTGCTATAAATTCAGACAGTCATGCCTGCAAAAGAAGGAATTAAATCTTAGAGAACCCTCTTAATATTTAAGAAAGTAGAAACAAATGAATTGACATAAAATAAAAAGACAAAGCTACTTGTACTCTGTGTCCCCTTCCATGTTCTCACTGAAATTTCTTTACTTTTATTTTCCTAAACCAGTGTTTTTATTATGTGTATAGGTATTAATTAATGAAATGGAAACAGCTGATTCATCCCTCAAAGAAATGAAGGAAATAGAATCTGCTCTGAGAAGCCATCCAGTTGCTAGAGTTAAAACTTGGGTGCAGACAGTGCTTGTAGACTCTCAGACCCAGTGGGAGAAACTCAGCAAGCAAGTGAGTTTGATCATCATCATTGTCTATATATTGTTTACTTAGTGATTGACAGAGTTTAAGCATGCTTCATTGTTTTTAACATTTTTAGCTTTTCAGCCAATAAGCATTTATCGTCTCTTTCTCTTTCCTTTCCTACCTCTCCACTGGCAAAAAAAAAAAAAAAAATCAAACCCTTCTCCTTTTTCTCTTCCCTTCCCCTTGTCAAATTTACCTTTATATTCTTGACTTTTTCTTGTTTCAGATGAATTTTGCTATTTTTTTCTATTTCTTTCTATTTCTATGTAGTTTGAGTGATATGACGCTGCATAGGTAAGTTAATGTAGGTGGTATTGTTATAATTTATTGGCCCAGTCTAATGATGAACAATCAATATCTTGTAGGGTATCTTTCCTTTTTATTAAAAACAGTAAAGACTCTTTTATGATTATAGTCATAATTCCTGTGTATCTAAGACTTCTAGATCTTTTATAGATTCTGTAGTTACTTTGAATGGATGTTTTTTCTGTCTTTTCTGCCTTTCCCCCCATAATACATTGAAAGTTGGATTATTACTTGACATTTTACTTTCTCTTATGGTTTCAATCATTGCCTTTTTAGAGATGCTTCTTAAAACTGAGTGCCCAGCTTCACCTACTACTTTTCGTATCTACTTTGATGTTTTGCTGATCCCTTAAACTCATAAGGTCTCAGATCTATCATCTTTCTTATTACATCTTCCCCTCATTTTACTATCATTTTTTCACTTGATGACAACACCATTCTAGTTATAAATGCTCAAATCCTCAGTCATCTTTTATTCATTCATTTCCCTTATTCCCTATTCTCATATCTAGTCATTTGCAAAAACCTAGGAATCTGCCTCTTGGAAAATTAAAACCAAAAACCAAAAACTTTCCCCTCCTTTCCACTTCTACTTTTGTTATTTTAATTCAGACCATTATTACTTTTATCCTGGACTATTATAATATGCTTCTAAACTAATTTCCTTTCTTCAAGTTATTCTTCTCCATCATATGTGAGCATGTGCCAAAGTAATCTTTGCAATGAACAAATCTCATCATATTAAAATCTGCTTTTAAAAAAATCAGTTTTTTTTTTACTTATTCTATACCCCAACAAAACAGGAAAACACACACACACACACACACACACACACACACACACACACACGATTTCTCTTTACTTTTTGATGACCTACTCTTATTTCATTTTTTTTAGCTGGGGAAGGCAATCAGAGTCAAATGACTTGCCCAGTGTCATACAGCTAATAAATGTCTCATGCCAGATTTGATCAGGTCCTCCTGACTCCAGGGTTCATTGCTGTATCCACTTTATCACCTAGCTCTGTGAATTTTTTTCCTACATTTTATCAGTTAGGACTTCTCCCATCCTTGTTCCTCTCTGGCCCTTCAGTTTTTATTTTTTATGCACTTAATTCTTTTGCAAGTTGTGAGATAGTTAATTGTGTCTTATCATCGCAAGCACCTAGAGTAGAGTAAGTACTTAATGCCTCTTGGTTTCATTGCAGTGAATTCTTACTATCTCACGTTTTCCACTGGGCTTAGGACCATGCTAGATATTCATGTATTTGTTGCTTAATTTTATTCTATTTAAATTGTTGCTGGGGAAGGGGAAAGAAACTGGGATAAATAATAATCTAGATAGATTTCATTTTGTTCTTTTCCCTTCCTACATCAAATTTTCCAGCAGTTTTCAGCATAAAAAATACAATTAGAAAAATCAATAATGTTTAACATAATTGAACAACCTATCTAAGCCATACCCAATCAAGAAAAAAATGCCAGGAAGAGAAAGATTGTTCATGTTATCCCCACTTTCCCCAACTGTCTCTAGGACATTTTTCACTTCCTAATAATTTAAAGTTGCCAGTTGTCAACACTGGATTTTTATCACCAGCCTCTGTCCTTTGGGAATGTAATGCTTAGCATCATATTCTTGATGAAATTATACTTTTCATTTCTGCAAAATAGTGGATACTCTGTGCATTTTTTATGGTGTGATTTTTAAAGCAAAGTTTCAAAATAATTTTTCAAAAATTTACCAAAAAAATTTTTTTTGTAACAATTTATCCCCTAGATTGCAATTCAGAAGAATAAGTTATCTGAAAGTCAGGAAAAAGCTATGAATCTGAAGAAGGACTTGGCTGAGATGCAGGAATGGATGACTCAGGCTGAAGAAGAGTATTTGGAAAGGGATTTTGAATACAAATCACCAGAAGAACTAGAGAGTGCTGTTGAAGAAATGAAGGTAGGAATATAATCCTATAAAAACTGGATTTAGGCCATTTACTTCAATTTTGCAATGACTGTAATTTGTTTCCAGGAACAAGAAAGTTTGCCTTTTAGAAGCCAGCTCTGGCCTTAAAATCTCATGGTCCTCTCTTCTTTCCTTTATATGTGAAATAACTTGCTTTTGTTTTGTTTTCTTTTTTTAAATGCCTGGGACTCTCCAATTGCTACATAGTCTAACCAATAGCCTCTCTGTCACATAGTAAGGCAACAGAACCCTTCAACACTCCTTTGATATCCAGTCAACCCACAGCATTTTTTTCCCTCAAGTTTGTACTATGTAAATTGTTCAGTGCACTTAAAAAAAAATACTCTGGGCACAGTGCCCAGCTTTCAAGTGTTGCTTCAGTTGTCCTTGAATGTTTTAGCTGACACAGAAACTATTACTTTCAAGGGCATTTTGATACACTTGAGAACAAGTAGTGACTTTTTTTAGCCAAAATTTAATCTGCCTGAATGTACAAGGTGAAGAAAACGTCAAACCAGTACCTTTGCTGAAAATAGCATTATATGTGGAATTAGTTTTGTTGCTTAGAGTCTTAGTGCTTTGTTGGAATAAGTGCTTATTGATATAAGTGCTCTTGGGAGGCACTTACTGTTCATAAAAATCATGTAAGGAATTTTGAATCACCAAGAATCTTTAAGTTAGCTTAAAATTTTAAGAAGAGTCAATTCTTGCTTACTATTCTTCTACTGGGTAACTGGCATTTTTTAAATTGTTGAGGTTAATGGAATGGATGAGTGAATATCATTTGATTTAATACATAGAATTAATATTCTATGTATATTCTGTTGTTCACACTTAATTCTCAAAGAAACTGGAAAATTATAATACAGAGAGATTATAGAAATTAAAAAATATATCATTTTAGAATATT
>CM053586.1:79842166-79892063 GCA_028646515.1 Pseudochirops corinnae | reverse complement strand
TATTATTATTATTATTATTATTATTATTATTATTATTGACTACATCCAACTGGAACTTGAGATACACAGGCACTGTGGTTGGGAGATCCATCCTGCCCTACTGAAAAGTGACATAGGAGAGAATAGACTGGGGGAGGGGGGACACACTGAGATGGCTGTTTTGGGGTGGTGGGTAGGGGAAAGAAGGGGAGAAAATATGTAACTCAAAATCTTGTGGAAATGAATGATGCAAACTAAAATAAAATTTTTAAAAATAATAAAAAAAAAAGTGTAGTATTTTGCTAAGCCTTTCAATGTTAACAGGTTTTCTTGCCTCTTAGAAAACTAGTGAATCAATAGTGTTGTCTTGATAGGTTGTTTGGGGTGGACCTTGCCATGTAACTTCCTATTGTGACAGTATCGACTGGCAGGATTTTTTTTTTTTAATTCAGTTATGTTTAACACTGAAAAAAGAAAGAGAAAGAGCTATGTCCTGGAATTTATATACCAGATAAAAAATTTCCTAGCTATGAAAACCCTTTCACAAAGAGGCAGGTAATTATTTTCGGTACTTTCCCAATGTTCCCCTTAATAGCACTTCTAGTACACCTGTAATTTTTACTGCTCAACTAATACCTAAAGATGCTACACTGCAAGATTCATCTAGACATCTTTTCTCTTCTGATGACTGATTGCCACTTAGTGGCATCCTGGTAGCTGTAGATTTTTAAATATTTGGAATGGGGTTTTTAAGGTTCCTTTGGTGGAGGGAAAGAAGTCTTTTTCTGCAAATTCCATAATAACCAGCTTCTCTGGGGAAAATTGAGGGGGGGGGGGGTAGGGAGAGAAGGGGAGCTGGGAGCTGGGAGCTGTATTGTTTACTTTTTTAATCCAAAGACTTGAACCATATTCCCTCTAAGTGAACTTTTGTTTTCTTCCTTTTCTGAAAATTCCCTTTCCCCCTAGTAATATGGTTGTTGTAGTCATCTGCATTTTCAGAATATTACCCTATTCTCATACACGCGTGTGTGTGTGTGTGTGTGTGTGTGTGTGTGTGTAATGTTCAAGAACTACTGACACTGTCTGTATGTAGAAGAATAAATATTACAACTTGAAAAATACAGATACCTAAGGAACAATAGGCATACTGTGCTTTAATGCTTTATGGCAGGTTACTAGAGTTTGCACTGTAAATGTAGTAATCAGACAAGCACATAAATCACAAACAAAAACAAAAAAGATTTGCACCAAAGTGAGAATAACTTCTAAGCAGTGTCTTTCTATTGTAACCTGTTTCTTAAGATACTTAAAGGGAACACTGGCCATTCACTCTATATGGTGTTTAAAACCTGTCTAAACTTCTTCTTTGGTCCTGCCTGCCAAGAACTTAACTTTGACTGTGATGCAGAAGCCCTTCCAGGAAGGTAAGTGAAGGCGCGTGTCCTATAGCTCTCAAAACAGAAGAGATACTATGGATTTGCTATAGTTAGTATTAAAACTATGTATGGTGAATTCATTCTACATTGTTTATGCTTAGGTGACCAGGTCTTGACATGAGGTCATTTTTTAATTTTTTTTTTTAAATAAGTGCTGTCCTCCTATATCCAAATACACATCTAAGAGGATTTTTGTGTTTAAAGTAGCATTGCTTTTGTTCAGTAAAATGATTAAGCAACAGTGTTTCCAAAGTGCCCTGATGCATAGGTAAATAATCTTTCCAAAGTAAAGTATATCTGTGCTACTTACCATTCATAATAACCATACATATCACAAAATCCTTGGTACCCACTAGGAGAAATGCAATGGTTTTGTTCTTTTAAAAAAAGCTGGGGGGGGGGGGGTGGGGGCGGGGAGGAAATGTCCACACATCTCTTCGATCCCCTTGGCAAGAATATAGACTATTCTATGACATGCGCACACACACAAAAAGAAGTTCCCATATATTATCAAAATCTTCATTGCAGTACTTTTTTGTGGCAACAAAAAATGTAGATATCCACAAACTGGGAAATGACCACAAAAAAAAAAACCGGTATGTGAATAAAATAGATTATTGTGCCGTAAAAAATACCAAGTAAAAAGACTCTGGAAAAGCATGGACAGTCTTAATACAAACTGAGACAAGGTGAGCAGAACCAAGCAAATGATGTGCACAATAACAACAATTCAAGGGAAAGAATACAAGAAAATTTTAAATCAACATGTTATAATTTTAATGACAAGCTTGGCCACAGAAATGAGCCAAGAAAATGCACTTCCCTCCCTTCTTTTTTCGGAAGTGAGGGACTATCAGCATGGAACATAGTATATACTATCAAACTTGGCTGAGGTCTAGGTTGGTGTCCACCCCCTCTACTGGTTTGAATCAAGGGGGAGGGGAAGTGCTTGATAGAGGGCTAAGAGTGGAGGAAGTCAAGCAGAATTCCCCCTGGGTCCTTAGGAAGCAACAAAAACTACAAAGGCCAATGAGCTAGTCAAGCAAGTAAGTTTATTCAAAACACACTTGCCATCCCAAACAGCTTAGACTGGAAAAGGAATACCTCCAGGAAGCACTGCCTTCAGATGGAAGTGGAGCCATAGTTTGGACCATACAGGGAACTTATATAGCACACAGTAAGTGCTTAATAAATGTTGTAAGTGAAATGGAACTTTTGGTCTTTTCATTAAAGTAACCTGTTTCTGTCTATTCAGTTACCCTAAATCAGTAGCAGAGGCTATTTTAGACATAAATATTTAAATGTGATTACATCTTGTTAGACATCATTATAAATTGTTAAATGTGAACATCTATGGCCCCCAAACTACTGCAAGCCAGTGTGAACATGAGCCTACTTTTCAGTTGCTAATGGACAGAGAATCGGGCAAAAAGTGACTTTATGGGCTTCTTACAAACCTGTTTCATTTTCAGTAATTTGTCAGTAGAAATTTATTCTACACACACACACACACACACACACACACACACACACACACACAAAATTTTTTTTAATGTATAACCTCAAGAGACAGAAGGCAGATGCTGAAAAGACAACTTTTATACTTACATGTGTATATGTATGCACATGTGTGTATATATGTGTATATATTCATATGTGTATATGCATACATATATGTGTTTGTGTGTGTGTCCATACCTCTTTTCATACTCATGTCAGCAGATTGTTTAACATCACCAAAGCCATGTAAGGAATAGAAACAAATATAACAGACCTCACCTTTTCCCATTTGCTCCAAAAGATTTTGCCCACTGTGGTTTAATTCATTTAATTTGGAGCTTTTTTCAGTTTGCTCTTTTTCTAGGACCTAAAAATGCAATCACAGGGAAAAAATAACGTATACAGTCTTTTCAAAACGATTTTAACGATTATTAGAATGTACAAAGAAAAAACAAATGACGTGCATACAGCCCTTTAAAACATTTCCTACAAATTGCCTTATTTGATCCATCCTTATGAGGTAAAAATGACAGGTGTTATTGCTGTTGTTAATATGATTATTATTATTCCTACTTCACAGATAAGAAAATTGAGGCTAACAAAGGTTCTCTGACTCGGGGTCATTTAACTATTAAGTCTGAAGGTCTTCCTGATTCCAGATACAGTGCTTTATTCCCTATAACATTAAACCCCTTAAATATTTCTATGTATAATTCCTTCCAAATTTATGGATTCAGTTATTATCACTATTTAGATGAGGCCTAGATCTATTTGCTCACCCTTTTGTCTCTCTCCTGAGATGTGTCTAGCATCACCAGATGCCATTAGATATTTCCAATGGATATCTCATAGCCATCTCAAACTCAACATGCAGAAAGAACTCATTATCTTTCCGACAAAATCCTTCCTAACAAGGGCATCACTATCCTCCTCCTCACTAAGCCTCACAAGTCTGGAATCATTTTCAACCCCCAAGTTGCCTTCCCCCTTTAGGCTGTGAGCTCCTTGTGAGTTGACAAGCTCCTCTGCCTTGCTTTATATCCCCAACGCTTATAACACTGTCTGCTACATGGTAGGAACTTAAACGGCACTGACTGATAGAATGTGACAAGTGTTGACTGAATACAACATTGTTGAAGCCAACAGAAAAAAACAGCAGCAAGAAGAGTTAACTGACAAGAAGGCTTTGACTGCCAGTTCTTGATTGGCTGAATAAAGATGGCAGTTCCAGCTGCTGCCCTTTAGCGCCACCTAGAGCTTGAAAGCGTAAAACCCTTCAGAGTACCAATTGTCCTCTCCAGCCTCTTCTGGTTTGTGAGGTTTAAAATAAGAAGGAAAAAGAAAGATTTCGAAGCAGCTTTGCTAATGCTGAGCATTTATCTTACAAAGCAGAATCCTCATGACTGAAGAAATGACAAGTTATGGGGTTTTTTCTCCTTGCTCAGGGTTGTCTGAAATGAGCTCTCTTGGAAGCAGTTAGCCAAGTCTCAGTCAGGGAAAGGGAACTGATATTCAAATTAAGAGATTAACACTTTTCCAATGTTCTTTTAAGGGTGACAGAAAGTTAAAGGCTCTCTTAAGGGTAACAATTGTTTGACTATAGGAGACAAGAAGATTTGCTCTTCTAAAGAGCTCTGAGGAGAAGCAAAAAAAAGCAATTAGAAAAGATCAGGTTTCCCATAGTAAAGATATTCCTTAATGGACCAATCCTATCAGTGATTGCAATCCTGAATTATGAGTTTTCTTCCTTCATACCCTTCCCTGTCAAAATCCTATTAAGTGTGTACCTCCCCGTCCCCCAGGGTGATTCATGTGTATGTGTGCACTGTCTATATTTTGTTAGTCATCCCTCTGATAACATACTCGTACCTGTGCTGATATTACTTTCACCTAATTTGTAAGTAAATGATTATGTTCAGTTCTAAAAATGTAACGTAAAAATGTAAGATCTCAAAATGGAATTATGTTTAGTGTCTGCTCTGAATAAACCAGAAAGACATCAATGAGGGATCATAAGTTAAACTGCTAAGTAAGAGAAACTATATATTCCCTCAACAGGGTTATCCTTGGGGCTTAAGAGAAATTTAGTGTAACTGTGTGGTCCTTATCTGGGAACCTAGATTCACCAGTGCGAGTGCAGGATAGAGAGAATAAACCAACCCAGAAACTAAGGTGTTTCAACATGTCTAGGTGATAGGTATGAAACACCACAGTGTAAGTACCTATCTAACCAGGTTTCCACATGTAACCTTCAACCAGTTAACAATCTACCAGGTCCTCAGTTTCTTCATCTTTAAATTTAGAGATTGGACTAAATGATCTCCGAGTTCTACTATACCATTGGACACTGACTCAAAGATTCCTTATTAAAGCTAAAATTTATGAGCTAAAATTTCACTTTATTATAGCACCTATATTTTACAACCCTGAAAATTTTCTTAATTTTGTGATACCTTCAGAAGAATTTGAGGTATTGAGAATTTTGTTGTCAGAAAAGAGAATCTGATCTGAAAGCATTTCCTTTATAAATGATGAGCACAAAATTAATCATGGTTTAATCATCTCATAAACTCCCTTTTTGTCCAGCTCAGATGTTACTACTAAATGGACAGGGGAGAAGGAAGTCTATTTCTCCTACCATGAATTTTAAGCCAAATATAACAACATCCAATTTGAGATTTAAATACAACATTCTAAAACTTCTTCATTAGTCCATTGTACCATGGTAAGCTTTCAGTTCCCATCATCTCCCTCCATGCTAACAGCTAGCCTAACCTTACAAAATATTTTATTCATAAGGAACTATTTACTTTACCTCCAGTTTCTTCTTCATGTCCAAGATGTCTCTCATCTTCTTATATTCTTTGATATCTATGCTGTGAATGGCACTGTTGGATTTTGAAATCCAGTTCAATAATTCAGCACTTACAATATCAAACCTAGTTTTAAGAGTTCAGATGTCATTAGATTTCTTCCATTCTTTACTCCCTTTGGGAACATAAAGGTATTGAAAATACAAATTGTTCCTATGCTATGGGAAATCTCCCCAACATCTAAAGAAAAAAAAAAACTCATACATTACCCAATTAATCAAAATTACTTAGCATTTTAATATTAGTCATCTATTACAAATTATTTTATGGGTGTTAACTACACAGAATCACACAAATATGCAAAATAACTCTTAAGGATTTCTAAAAAGTCCTAATATATGAACATAATTATGCCATAGGAAATGACAAATATGAAGAATTCAAAGAAACGCAGGGAGACTTCCATGAAGTGATAGAGAACAAATAAAACAGAAAAGAAAGAACAATACATATTGGTTAGAATGATTACATGTCAACATTGCCAAATATTTCCTTTCATGTACCTATGGTATAAAGGTAACCACTCCAGAAAATATTGGAGATGGAGAAGATATAACTAACCAAAAAAAAAAAAAAATCATTTATAACCTTTTAAACCATGAATCTGAAGGGGGATACTGTGGAATGAGAGAAAAACTGGACGGCCTAGTGAAATATTAATCAGAAGGAACATTTTGAAAGGAACGGCTTCTTGTTAAAAGAATACTTTAGGGGCAGCTAAGGGGCACAGTGCATAAGAGTTACTGCCCTGGAGTCAGGAGGACCTAAACTGAAAGCCAGCCCCAGACACTTAACACTTACTACTGAATGACCCTTGGCAAGTTACCTAATCCTGACTTCCTGGAGAAAAATAAATAAACGAATGAATGGATGGATGGATAGATAGATAGATAGATAGATAGATAGATAGATAGATAGATAGATAGATGGATGGATGATAGATAAATGAATTAATGAATGAATAAATAAATAAAAGTTAAACATTAAAAAAGGAGAAGCTTTAAATTTTCAGGTCAAAACAGAAATAATAGTCTTCAAAAACTACCCCAAAGTTACACAAATTTTGTTATTCAACTTCAACACAAGGCAAAAAAATGTTCAGTATAGTCTTCAAAATTGCAGGGTTCTCACGGAAGTGAGCCAGGACTTCTTTGTTCTAAAAATTCCCAGCAGCATTGTCTCCAAGAAACAGAATTAAACAGCCTTTCATAGATTTAAAGCCAGGCACCATTTCTCTTCCTTGCAGATGGAGTCTCTCTCAGACAAGCCTTTCCAAAAGGGCCCCATCTCATCAACATTAAATGCTAAATGAACACTATAGATTGTCTTCTTAATTATAGCAGGAAATTTCTCAAGATAAGTACTGGCTCCTTTTTTTAATCAGTGCTACTAGTATCCCCACTCGATTTAACATTATGTAAGTTTGCCCTAGGTTTAAACCTATTACCTGAAACAAATGCTTCAAAATCTCTACAATTTCATTTTGATTCTGTGAAACACTTGTTGTTGTTTTTTATTTTGAAACACTTGTTAAAACACATACTACGGGAAGGGTACAGTGCTAAGATCTACTAATGACACAGGTAAAAAAAAAAAATGACATGTCCTGTCCTCAATGAATTTATACTTTAGCAAACGGAAGAAAAAGAACATATACAAAAATGACAGTAATACATAAAAGAAAGTGAGAAGTGAAAAATGAGGTGTGAGAGTTCAGAGGAAGAGGAGAAAATCTGTATGGGGAACGTATCAGGAAAGGTTTTTAAGAAGCACATGGCATATACAATTTATTTTGAAGGATGAGTAGGATTTCAGCAGGCAGAGATTAGAAAGAGGGCATTCCAGAAAAAAAGGAAATTGCATAAGCAAAAGCATGGATGTGGAAAAATGAGACATACAACAAGTAATTCAGTTTAGTAGAGAAAGTGGTAGAGAGATATGTGGAATAAAACTGCAATGCTTGGTTAGCCCTTGTATAAGTCAAAAGAACATGTATTTGTCAGAAAATTAAGAATGATAAAATTTTTTCAGCAATGAGTGACATGATCAGGATTACACATTAGGAAAATTATGTTGGTGAGGAATGATAAATAGGAAAAATTGTAAGAGAAACACTGGAGGCAAGCAGACCAAGCTACTGACCAAAGTCTAGGCAAGAAATAGGGCCACAACTAGAGTAGTGACAGTGATAGTGGAAAAGTGAGGTTCTAGAGATAAAAGAGATATCTGGGGGATTTAATATGGGACTTGATAAAAAGGAACAAAGGAGAGAAAGAAATGTCAAAGATGACTGAAATTACATGCCTGGCAACTAGAAAAAAATCATTGTACCATGAATGAGAGGAGTAAGGAAAGGCACAGATTTGGGGAGAATTGCAAATAGTCTGGTTTTATATACGTTGAATTTGACATGATGGCATTCATCCAAATTAAGATATCTCTGAGGAAGCTGAAAATTGGTTCTGAAATTCAAAAAAGTAAAGACTAAAAATAATAACATGACAATAACCTACAGAGAAGCAAGAGTTGAAGACAAGGGCATGACCTCAACAAGACTACAAAGAGAGGAAAAAAACAAGATGGAGACAAAGAAAGAATGAGAAAAGAAAGAAATACCATTTTGGGAAGACAAAGAAGAAAGGGTCCATGAGGCAGAAAAAGAACCAAGAGAATTCAGTATTAGGTAAGGGAAAAGGTAAGTATGCATAAGGAAATAGGGCGACATACTGCAAAGAAAGCAGGAGGTAAAGGACTGATTTTACCAATTAGGAAGTGACTCACCTTTTCGAGGACAGTGTCAGCAGAGTAGTGGAAACAGAAGTATTATTACAAAGCATTCTGGAATGAGAAGAAAGAGAGGAAGAGGAGATATGGAAAATAAACTATCCATTTTAGAAGGTTAGGAAGGCAGTGGAATTAAGAGACAGTGGAAATGGAAAGAAGATACAAAAAACACGATATTAAAAGTAGAGCATATTTCTGGGGAAGCAAAAGGGAGGGGGATTAGAGGTCAAAGGTAGCCTAGAACCAACCTCCACAAGAAACAGCAGTTATTTCTTCCCTTGAGACAGAGAGGAAGAGGATAAAATTAAGAGAGAAAACTAAAATTTTTAAGATAGGAAGGAAAATTAAAGGAGCTCTTCCTGATGGGCTTTGATATTGTTCGGAAAATACAGGGCAATTATCACATGCTGAGATAAAATCAAGTGTGACAGATGGGACTTTAGTCAGTCAGTATGTCAAGTTGATATGCACCTTCTATGTCACAGGCACTAGGTACATGACTGTTTTATTGGTTTTTTTGTTTTTGTTTTTTGGAGGGCAATTGGGATTAAGTGACTTGCCCAAAGTCTCAAGGCTAGTAAGTGTGTCAAGTGTCAGAGGCTGGATTCATGACTATTTTATTGCTCAACTAGTATGAACCATGTAGGGAATGGTCTTAGTCTGGGTACACAGGAAAGGAAAGCATTTCTATTTAAGAACATTCCTAAGTTAAATGCTCATCATTAAAGAGGTGTCTTTCTTTTATAATAATAGTGAGCATTTATACAGCACTTAACTGAGTCAGGCACTGTGCAAAGAACTTAAAAATTATTATCTAATTTGATCCTTACAACAACCTTGGGAGTTAAGAGCTACTATTATCATTCCATTTTACAGGTGAGGAAACTAAAGCAAATAGAGGTCAAGTGACTTGCTGAGGTTAGAGAGCAGGTAAGTGTCTGTAGTGGGATTTGAACTCAGGTCTTCAAGGATACAGGCCTAGCACTGCATCTACTGCACCACCTCGCTACGTTCTAATGATGTGCATAATAACTTCAATTTATCCAAAGTATAAAAATATATAACGTATAGGAACCTTATTCAGAAAATCAATATACTCATCCTTACTTTTTCTTAGCTTCAGGGTCCACATGGACTTGTCTCTTCTTTGGCGGAGGAGGGGGAGGTAATTCTTGTTTGGATTTCTTGGCAGTGACTTTCTCTCTAATGCCAACAGTTTCTAAAAGAAGCTTTTGGGGAACCTGAGACATCCCTAGCTTTGCTACTGCCTGAGTCACCTGTTTAAAAAAAAAAAAAAAAAAAAGAATTGAGACTTTGTTCTGATTATTAAATCTTTTATGATTTTTAAGCTACTGGTATTTAGACATAAATAAACTATTCAGATGTGAGTAAATGATGAGGCACAAATATGTTCTGAAATGTTTTTTTCTTTTCATACTAGAAAAGAAAAGCTTTAAAAGTCAGATTTTTTTTTTAAAAACCACTCAGTCCTACTTTACAATAAGCTAAACATCAATTATCCAAAGTAAGCACCTTTCAAGTTTATCTTAAAATCCTTTATTTCAAAAAGAGATGATGAAACACATTTTAAACAAAGAACTACCTGATTGGAATAGTCTTCTAGCCTCTGAACCAAGCTATCCCACCTCTGAGTCAGTTCTTCAGAATCACTATTGATCTTCTTAGAAAGCCTGGGATTGTCAAGGAGCTGATTCACATCTTGGCCAATCTCACTTAGTTGGTCTAGTGTTTGACGTTTCATTTCCATGTCTTCCTTCAAAATCTAATATTTAAGATGTTAGTTAAAGGATTCTATCCTGACAGGAATTGGTCTTACTATTTCCCTAATTTAAAGTCATCGACATAAAGACAGTACAATAAATAGTAAATAATATGATAGCACAAGGTAAAAAGAAATAAGACTTTTGGTACTAGAGAGATTCTAGACACATAATTAGCATAGGCTAAAAAATACTAAAAATCATAGGCCATCCAAGGCAGCTGCATAAAAGAGATCACTGGCAAAGAGAGTACTCACTGCCAGTCGCCGAACACTGACACTCAGCTCCTTTTGGTCTTTGAAGTTGCTTGTCTGCACTTTATTTAAAGCCTCTTCTTTCTCAGTTAGCCAAGCTTTCAGCAAACACTGTAGATGAAGAGGATAATACCAAATGGATAATATAATTAGGGAATAATTCTCAAATCAAAATCACCAGGTGTTTAAAACTATCAAGTCTTATTTCACCAGAAGCCTCTTCTAAAACAAAGAGACTTCAAAAACAAAAGTTTAAAACATATGTAAAAAACAAATTAAAATAAAAGTAACATACCAAGGGTAATAATGAATCAGACAAGATCATGATAATGAATATTCAACCAAAGAAAAAGGGAAGACATTTAATACAATTAAATCATACCTCTGAAATGTTATGCTCTTTGCATTTGCAACAGATTACCCAGAATTAAATAAGTGGTTGAGTAAATAAAAAGCATTGCCAGGTAGGCAGGATATTTCTGATACACAGAGGTAAAGCTCATCTTTAAGCAAGATTGAGAAACCAGAACTTACAAATTCAACATCAAAGTTATCAGATCAATAAATCAGCAGTTAACTTCAGAACCCCCCAAAGACAGGTCTAAATCATTAACCTTAAACGTCTATGGCTTTCATCTCTTTCAAATCAGTTGATATTAAGCAGTGTAGACATACATGAGTTGAGTAGTAGTAAGACTAGGAAACCTTTTAAGGTCCTTTTATGATTTGATTCAGTGAGATAAAAACATATGGGATATGTAGAACCCAAAAATCCCTTGTTAGGACCTTCCTGCAGAATCACAGATATTGATCTGGTCTCTAAGCAATAATTTGCATTTAATCACTTCCACAAGGGGGAAAAAAAATCATCTACAGAAAGAATTAGAACCTAACCCAAAGCAGTATCATTCACCTGACCATGTAACTGTAAAAGCTGGGGTAGTTGGGTGGTGAAGAGAATATAAATTTTAGATTTTGATGTGTGGTTATTTATCTGATATCCCATTTTCTTCTTTTTTCTTAAACTAGAGCTACTTCCTTAACAAAAACAATTATTCAAAAGGACCTGTTTATGCTGTCTTTTGTCAGGCAGCCAGAGAGGTTCAAGAGATTTACCTTTCCTTTAGCATTTGATTGGAGCATTGGAAAGAAAGGATAGCAGATAGAGTTAAAATATTTTGCAGTTTCCTAAAAAATATTTTGCTGAAGTTGGAACTAATTCCCAGAACACATTTCCAATTATCTTGAGGTTTCTGCACCTGGGTGAACAATAATCCCTTGACAGATTATTTAATCGAATACAGTATGGCACTTGGATTTAGCTCATGCATCTACAAGAGATCAATATATCAAGCAAAAATGATGGCTTCAATTTTCCCAAGAGAGTTTCATTATGAGAGCATTTCTGTCACATCTCAACAAAACTAACCTCTTTCTACATTACCTAGTGGCAGTACAGTTAAAGTTGTTAGCTTCTGCTGCAACATCTTAAAAGAAATAGAAGGCTTAGCGACCTGGTTTTGTCAACAGATTGTTTCTTCTTTACATAAGACCAGAATTTACACAGTTTACATGACATTACTCAGGAATATAGTTTCAAGCAACGTAAAGATAGTTTTCAATATTCGTTTTGGTAAAATTTTGAGTTCCAAATTTTTCTCCCTCCTCCCCAAGTCAGCAAGCAATCTGATATAGGTTATACATGTACAAGTGTGTTAAACATATCTCCACATTAGTCATGTAGTGAAAAAAGAATCAGAACAAAAGGGAAAAACCACAAGAAAGAAAAATAGCAAAAAAAAAAACAGGAAAATAGAATGCTTTGATCTGCATTCAGACTCCACAGTTCTTTCTCTGGATGTGGTTAGCATTTTCTATCACTAGTCTTTTGGAGTTATCTTGGATCACTGTATTGCTGCAAAGAGCTAAGTCTATCATAGTTAATCACTGCACAATGTGGCTGTTGTGTACAATGTTCTCCGGGTTCTGCTCACTTCACTCTATCACCAATTCATGTAAGTCTTTCCAGATTTTTCTGAAAGCCCTTTGTTCAACATTTCTTATAGCACAATAGTATTCCATTACATTCATATACCACAACTCATTCAATCATTCTCCAATTGATGGGTGTGCCCTCAGTTTCCAATTCTGTTTCACTAAAAAGAGAGCTGTTATAAGTATTTTTGTACATATGGGTCCTTTCCCCTTCTTTTATTATCTCTTTGGGATACAGATCTAGTAATGGTATTGCTTGATCAAAGGGCATGCACAGTTTTATAGCCCTTTTGGCATAGTTCCAAATTGTTTTCCAGAACGGTTGGATCACTTCACAACTCTACTGATAATGCATTAGTGTTCTAATTTTCCCAAATCTTTGCCAACATTTATCATTTTCGTTTTCTGTCATATTAGCCAATCTCAGAGGTGTGTGATGTGGTACCTTAAAGTTGTTTTAATGTTCATTTCTCTAATGAATAGTTATTTAGAGCATTTTTTCGTATGACTATAGCTAGTTTTAATTTCCTCCTCTGACAACTGCCTGTTCACATCCTTTGAGCATTTGTCAATTGGGGAATGACTTGTTATATCTCATTTTCAATAAATGCCAAAATACTTGTACAGTCAGAGCATTCTCAGTAATTATTACTGACAACTTTATTTAGCATTCTTGCTCTTCCTCTTGACTTTCTGCTTCATGGTAACAGAAATGGCATTCTCTTAGCCAATGAAACTCAACATTTCAATCACCTTTGAAGCTTTGAATCTAGTTGAATATATATGTTGCTGTTATGATGAATGTGGACAAAGACAAGAGACTGTCAGCTGTTTACTGTCCCATAGATGTCCTTCATGAGACAAGTATAAATATCAGATGTGCAAATTTAGAGACATCTCCACTCCAAATGTTTATATGGACTATTTGTGCCCAACACATGGTAGATCTTTCCTTTTTATTGGTCATTTATTGGTGAATTGTTGATCATCAGCCACAGTTGGACACACTGTACCTTGACTCCAACATACTGATGCCATTCTGGTCCTCTTCAAGAACAAAGCACCAACAGTCAGACAATCAGATGTCTCTCCTAAACTGCTTTTCAAACATTCTGTCTTACATTATAGTTATTCATCTATTTATCTAATCCTCAAGCCTTTATTTCAAGCAACTTGAGGACAGAAAAAATATTGCCTTAATCTTTGCAGCTACTTGAGGACTTAGCATATAATGCTTCACATCCAGTAGGCACTCATCAAATATTTGGTAAATATCTTATAATGACTAATGATAACCAAAGAAATTAACAAAACATACCCACTTGTTTGAGTTATTTTCACCTAGCTATTCTCAAATATTACTATGTACGTTTCTATTAAATTATTTGCAAAACACAGGTATTTCTCTTTAAAAAAAATAATGGAACTGATCTTTGTGGAAATAAATGATTATGTTTGAAAATATTAAACTGAACATTTGAATAAGTATTCTGGAAACAAAGTTGGACCATGTATTTAATTTATCATTTCCAAATATAGCAATGTGAAAGGAAAATAAAAGTGATTTATATATTAAAATCATATTTAGGCATACTAGAAGACTTGATTATTAAACCAATGATTAGGCCAAATTATTTGACTTAATCCAATAAATATTTCATTCAATAGATATCAACATAAGGAATAGTCCAACTTGGATTCGGTAGGTAATACTTATTTTCATTAGCCTCTAATAATCAAGAAAAAATCTGTTCAAAAACAAAATTATTTTTTTGAGGTAGCAGAGTTACCAATGTGTGACTTCATCAGCCAGGAAATGGTCTCCTGCAGATTCTGTCTACCAATGCAGACTGGCAACTTGACAATAGCTCACAGTTTAAGGGTAAGTATGTTGTGCTCAAGTATTCCTGAATCCATGGTCATCTCTAGGTATGTCCTAACACTACTTTTCCTACACAGCAAGAAAAGACGACATTATCCTTACTCTAAGGTAGCATCCAATCTAATAAGTAAGGTAAAGTATGCCCAACCACAATACAAGGTATAATATATACTGTATTGCAATGGACTATCATAATTCAGAAGAGGGAGAGAAAATTATAATTACTAACTTACTAATTGATTATGAAAAATTACAGTTACTAATTAATTATCTGTCATAAATTAAACCAAGAAAACTCTATGATGTTCTCTATACACTACCTGGTTTAACCAATGATCATTCATAGTTTCTACATTTTAAAGACAATTAATGACCTAAGGGTTAGTGTTCTATACCCTAGTCATTAAACTGTGGATGAAATAAAAAATTGTTATTCCAATAAGCCATAAAGTACAAGATATATCCTCTGACCTTCAATGATAAAATGGAGATGGGGAAGAATTTTTAAGAAAGCCATAGGAACAGCCATTAATTTGAAGCAGAGCTAAAATTGTAAAGACTTGAAAGCACATCTTACAAAGAGAATAAATAAGTCTTTAAAATGTAAATTAGGTGTTATCTCTTAGCATATCTCTAACATTCCAAATGTTTTTGAAAATATTTCTTCATTTAGTGACATATATTTGCAATAATAAAGGAAAGACTGAAGTAGTTAAATTTTTTGAAACTAGTCATAATTAAAGTTTTTATTTTTGAAAAAATTCTACTTTGGCTATTGAAGGTAATTGTTTCTCACCTGTTCTTCCAACAGCTCTTGCCATAATACATTAATCTCATGCAATCTGTTCCAGCGTTCCTCAGTCCAACGGCAAACAGCTGTCCAACGCTCACCAAGTTTCTGAAAAAGAGATGAAATTTTTCCTCAGTGAGCCTAAACTTGCAGATGTAGTGATGTCATCTCAAAAACAATGTATGGCTATTCAAGAAACCAAACCTTTTCCTATTATTCCTCTAGGAAGCAACTAAATTGATGACTACTTAATATGTAAATAATCTTATATCCCCAGTAGAGTTTTGAAATTTTGACATATTTTCATAACAGAAGATCAATGTGATTTTTTCTAAATGCACTTAGTACTGGGAATCTCACCTAACCATATTTATTGAAAAGAGATTTTGAAGGTCTTAGCTACATAAGGAGAAGAAAGGATCTTTTATTGTCAAATGTATTGAGAATTAGAGCAGTGAAGCATAGGCTTGATAGAACTGGCACACTTAATTTCATACCCAAAAAAGGATTACAAAAGTTGAATTTATGGCATTCCAAATGTAGAGAAGGGGATGGAAATTTCAATCAATTAATAAATCAAATACTTCAGAAGGTCAGACTGTGAAGGGCCCAGAGGAGGTGCTTTATAAATGCTCACTACTGATTGACTGATGTAAGTAAAAACATCCAATAATTAGACATGTATGAAAGTAATACAGACCATTGCTGGAAAGAGTGAGTTCTGAACTAATGGATGTCATCAACAGAACACCATAGGAGTTTCTGTTCAAATACAAATCTGCCTAAATGTTCAAGGGGTGGGAGAGGGTGGTCTTTTCCAACTCTTAAGGTTCTGTGACATAATAT
The DNA here is from genome assembly GCA_028646515.1 of Pseudochirops corinnae. NCBI lineage: Eukaryota > Metazoa > Chordata > Mammalia > Diprotodontia > Pseudocheiridae > Pseudochirops > Pseudochirops corinnae. Next base: position 79,875,943 of record CM053586.1, on the reverse strand, counting down.
CACATGCAAAGTGTAACATCTATCAGAAAATTCACAATTCACCAAAATAAACCCCTCAATTTCTCTAAAAGTCATCAACATCTTGGCTTTTCAAATGCAGGAAATATTATATTCAAAGAGTGGTTATTGGAGCTTGTCTATGGCCCAACCCAAGAACACACGTGTAAAACCTTAAGTTGGCTAAGAAGCTAAAGGAAAGAGGACAGAGGTTCAAATAAGTACTGAGTCGTAGACCAGATGTTTATGGGCTTAACTATTTACCTGCAGTTGATCTTCCAAAACAGCTGTAGCACCTTCTCCACTGTTCTCATCAACAATCACAACCATGTGAGTTAATGAATTTACTTTCACCTGCTCTGTCTCAAGATCATTTTGCAATTCCTGGGGGAAGAAAAAAAACCCAACTCTTATACCCACTCTTGCATATTTTCCCATTTAAAAATCCACTAAGTTTTCATTAGTAATTAAAAATACTTAATGGGGCAACATATTTAAATTTCCAACCATTAACTTAACGATGTTACTAATGGAACCAATACTCAACACATCTCTAAATTCCAAGGCAAATAAAGGCAATTTGAAAATCTAATACATGTCAAGAACATTTCCATAAAGAAGTCAATGCTATTTTCCTAGGACCGAACTAAAAGTATGAAGCATAGAAGAGGCCCAATACGTGATGAGTGGCATACCACTGACATAAGTAGGAGCATAGCTATCTTCCTAACAGTCCTATTTCTACTGAATACACCATGACATTTTTAGTCACCCAGATTTCCAAGACTGGAGTCATCCTTGACTCTTCACCTTTCATATCCAATAATCACCAAATTTTGACAATTCTAAACCTAAAACATTTCTCACATCTGGAACTTTCCACACACAGAGCCAATGTCGTAGTTTTGAGATTTTACCACTTCTCCTCTATCTAATACAATCTCTATGGTTACTGAACTAAAATAAATAAATAAAATAAATCCTAAAATACAGTTCTGACCATGTGCTCTGTGCTCCCTATCACCTCAAGGATAAAATACAAATTTTATTCTGTGGCACGTAAAGCCCCTTCACAGTCTGTATCCACGTAAATATTAATTTCATACTAATTCCACTAACCCACGAAAAATTCCAATCCAACTAGCCTGCTTGCTGTTCCCCATGACATTCCATGTCCCACCTCCACACCACTGGGTGTTCCCACAACTGAAATGCTCTTTCTTCCTTCCTCACCCCTGCCTCTTACATAGTCAAAACCCAACAAAAGCACAACCACCAACAATAGTCATTGCCTGATCTCCTCAGTTATTGCTGCCCATGCGTTACTCAAAGTTATTTTGTATCTAAGTTGCAAGAATGTAGTACTTTGCTATCTGTGTACATGCTCTCCCAAAGTAAAATCTAAATTCTTTGGGGTAGGGAATATTTCATTTTTTTGTTACTGCATTCCCCCTGCCTAGCAAAATGCCTATAAGTAGCAGACACTGACAGCATAAATTGACTGATTAATTAACTGGGGAGTCTAAGAAGTACTGAACTTGATGACATAAGCATACAGAATATGAGCATACATACAATTTAGTGAAATTACAAATGAGTAGTCACAGAAAAGTCCAAAGCTCTATTCTAAATAGAGGACTACAGAGAGAGTGCAGTTATTAATAAGTTTAGAGAGTCAGTAGCAGAGGGGAAAGAGACAGAACTGGAAAGAACCTAAGGAAATCATTTAAGTTCTTTCAGGTTCTTTCACCACCACCACCCCCCCCCCAAAAAATAGAGGTAACAAAAACATCTATTCTGTTTTTCCCACAATTCAGAATTTATATGAGTAAAAGGCAAAAATTCTCTGCTTTAGCTTCCTTGTACTTTGCAGATACCATTGAACAATAAAAGAGAAAAGAACACGAGACTGCAAACAAGATCATAAGACAATGAAATACCTCCCGCAAAGCCGATACCTTAAATTTTCCTTTTCAACAAAAACTAAATGATCAACAACTGGACTCAATAATCAATCAATAAAATTAATGTGAATCAACTTTTCATAAGAATAGTACATATTTAGGTGACAAAGTGTTCCATTCCATTAATATAGCCCATTATCTTCTCAGCATTATTACCACCAATCACCAGCAAATACATGGTTCCTGATCTTACTGAGGAGCCACTGTCTGACCTTTCAGTGTTTTCTTCCTCACAATCCATTCCTTCTTCTGCATACACAAGAAAATAGTAGGCAAATGAGAGGATAGTGATGTTCCCTGAAATCTGCCCTCAGTTTCTAAACAAAAGAAGGGCATTTTAGGGACTTTCCCCTTTTTCCAGTTAGGATAGAAGCCAGTGAATTTTTAGAACGCTAAATGCTGCTTCTCGTATTTGATATGGTACACAAGAAATACTAGACAGATTTACTTTATGTTCTTCCAGCTGCTTCTTTAAGGACTGTAAATCATCATCCAAGGGGCAAGTTTCCATCTTCTGAATGCGCGCTTCTGTGAGAGTCAGCCAATCAGAGAGTTGTTCCAACTGCTTCTTCTGCAACTCCATGAGTACATCATGCAGCCTGCCCACAGAACAACATAACACAGATTTACTCCAACTGGTTCTTTCATTGTCACAGGAAAAGTAAAATTCAGGCATCAGAAGAACACAAAATAACACATCGAGTTCTGACTATTCGAAGCAGCATCAAGGATTAAACCTTTTTTCTTTCCATAAACTCAAGTCAATGAAATTCAGGGAAAGAAATGAATTGAGAACCACCCGTAATTCATAACAAAATAATTGTTTCATGAATCAGGAATTCCTGTTTATTAAATAGGTGGAAGTTGCTATGAAATGCAGCTTGTCACTTACTACACAAGACATGGGCTAAAATGAAATACACCACACACACAAAAAAAACCTAACTTCAGAACAATTTTTAAATGATCAAATTCACAACAAAGTACGCAGATATTGTCATACTCAACAATTTTAGTACCTACCAGTAATCTATTTTACTCCAAATTAGTTTCTACATTACATCTTTTAAAGAGGATTTTGTTAATCAGTAAAAAAAAAAAAATCAAGACTGAAGGAATTTAATTATGTTTTTCAACAGAAAATATTTAATGAATATTTGGTGATAGATTTATTTTTAAATTACTGGCTCTTTTTTTATATGCCATGTGGACTACTTGATCCAAGGTAGTCCAAGGAATAAAATCAGAGGTATCCTGACTGTAACTTACCGGGACTGTCTTTCCATACTTTCTACTCTGAGAGCTTCCCACCGAGAGTTCAATAGTGTCATTTGTTCCTGAATCTCAAATTCTTCTTCATCTGATAAAGTGCCCTGTGTTATTAGTTGGTTTCCAGCCTGCAGGACACTACCAACATTGCTCTGATGTGCAGTCAACTCCATCATAAATTCCTGGTAAGACACAACATTACCATGTTTTGTGGGTTGTTCTTTCTAAAGAATCTTAATAAATTGTTAATGTTTAGACATTAGTGCTGCAGAATAATATAATGCCCTCAAATTCAGGAGACTTTATCTTGTTTATTTCTAAATATTAAGTCTCAGAAAATGGATATTTTTAAAACATTTCCCTTTTCTTCATTTATTTTAAACTTAAATACACAATAAGAAAAGAAAAAAGCACAGCCATATGCACAGTAGAATGCAAGAGAAGATTCAAAATATACAGCAATAAATTTTAATTTCAAGAAAGTCTATGGAACTACACATTGTATTACAAGCTGCCTATCTTTTCTTTCCTTCTTTGTAAGTTTTCCTTTGTTCTCTGCTGTCCACTTTTTACTTTGTTCTTTTTCTATCCCTTCCTCCCCTCTTCCCCTAAGAAGGCTACAATTAAACATGGATATATACATACATACATACATACATACATACATACACATTCATACAAATATACATATACACACAAATACATATATAAACACATACTTGCCCTTACATGTATTTAAATATCTATAATCAAATTCATATAGAGACATATACATTCATAGGCATCAATGTATGACCATATTATACTTATTGTCCTCTTCCTCTGAGGGTGAATAACATCTTCTTACATAGGTCCAAGTCTTTCCATATTTTTCTAAGTCTACCAACTCATCATTTCCTATATCACAGCAATAGTCCAACTTCATACTGTCTAGTTGTTTTAAATACACTAAAACAATATTGATTAATATAGCTGACATATAGTGCAATTTCCCAATTTTTCTCTTTCGATTAAATCTTAGCTTTAACTTTGTCTGAGATCATAACTACTGCCTGTTTTTTTCCTAATAAATTTTACTCTTTATCTTTATTTTGTTTTTATGCATCTCTTAATTCCTATCCCTTCTGATTCTGCTACTTTACTTCTACCTATCTTGCCCTAATTACTTAACCTACCCCCCCCAATAAAGATTCTTCCCTTATCCTCTCCCGCCAACCCTAAAACTTTGCCTTATAATCTCCCCCATCTTCACCCCCTTCACCTTTTATTTCTTTCTGAATTAAGAAGAGTTATATGCCCTTTTAGATATATACCTATTGTTCCCTCTTTAAGCCATTTCCAATAAGTAGGGTTCTAGATCTACCAGCCTTCCTCCCTCATCTAAATCCTGTCAGTTCTTCTTCTCATACCTCATTTGCTTAATATAATTACTCTTTTCATCTATGTCCCAATCTTTTTTCCAAACTACTCAATTACCAATAATAATCTTAGAAATACAATTTATATTTCTTCATTTAAAAAGTAAACAATCTGTCCTTATTGAGTCCCTTGTAATTATTCTTTGATGTTTACTTTACATTTCTCTTGGATCTTACATGTCAAATTTTCTATTGATTTCAGGTCTTTTTGCTACAAAATCCTCAAAATTTGGCAATTCATTGAATATTTGTTTTGTTCATTCAGAATTACAGAATTGCTGGGTATGATATTTTCAGCCACAATTACCAGGTTCTTTGCCCTTCAATATATAGTGTTCCAAAACCTGTGGTCTTTTAGTGTAGCCACTGCTAGGTCTTGTGTGATTCTAATTATGACTGTGCCATATTTAAGTTATTTTTTTCTTGTTACTCATAATATTTTCTCCTTGAACTAGAGGTTTCAGAATCTAGCTAGGATATTCCTGTAGGTTTACTTGGAGGACACCTTTCAGGTGGTGATCAGTGGGTTTTTTCTATTTCTATTTTCCCCTATTATTCTAATGCTTCAGGACATTTTTCTTTAATTATTTCTAATATTATTGCATCAAGATTTTTTTTTTAAATCACAGCATTCAGGTCATCAAATAATTCTTATGCTTTCTTATCTTGATCTGTTCTCTAGATCAACTGTTTTTCTTATGAGATATTTAATTTTCTCTTCTATTTTTTCATTCTTTATATTTTCTTTTGTTATTTCTTGGTCCCTTGTAACTTCACTGGCTTCCTCCTGCCCATTTCTCATTTTCAAAGAGTTGTTTTCTTCCTTAAGATTCTGGATCTCCTTTTCTAGTTGGTTGACTTTCTTTTCATAATCTTGTTTTTCTTGAATTGTTCTTGTTTTCATTTTTTTTATTTTTCCCCAATCTCTCTTATTCGATTTTTAAAGTCTTTTTTAAGTTTTTGTATAAATTCTTTTTGGTCAAGTGACCATTTGATGTTACTCTTTTAGTTAGGAGAGGTTTTTGTTTTTTTTTTTACTTTAATATACTCCTCTCAAGATGACTCTAGTCTTTTCTATTACCATAGTAACCTTCTACAGTTGGGTTCTTTCTCCTTTGTCTGATCTTTTGTTCCCCCACAGCAGATTGTTATTGTAATCACCTCTAACCCTGATGTCTCTGGCCTCAGAGCCTCCTTCAGTTCTCCCCTCTGTCCTGGAAGTGAAACCAAGAATTCTGCCTTCCTGTAAGTGCCCATAGCCAGTAGCATCACCTACCCACTGCTTCTGCAGTCACTGTGGGTGTTCTGATTCTTTCTTGCCCAGGGCCACATCTCAGCAGCACAGGTGGCCCTGACATCCCTCATCAGGAAAGATTCCCTCAATCCTCCCCCGATCAGATACCTCAACTCCCCATATGGTCCTGTGGCTGGGGTCAAGCTACCTCCCAACACTGGTAGCCCCAGGTCTCAGTGCTTACTGTTTCAATGGAATTTGCCTGTAGGAGTTTATACTTCACTGGGACCAAACCTCAGATCTTCTCTGGCTGTCCTAGGAAGACCACTTTTCTGCCCCAACTGTTGTTTGTTTGTACCCCTCTATGTGCCTCCTGAGGCACTATTTTGTCCTATCTGTGGATGAAATCTGGAGAGGTTGGAATTTTCTGACCTACTCCGCCATTTTCCCAGAATCCTCTCATATTAAAAAATTTCTAAAGAAAAAAATATATAAATGGATATTTTTCACTGGTAATGGTAAGGAACAATAAGAAATAGCTCTGTCTTTAAGGTTAACACAGAACATACAATGATCCTATGAAGTTGATAATATAAACATCCCCATGCTCACAAACTGAGGCAATATGTGTTTAAATTACATGCCTTAAGTCACGCTGCTTTGAAATGGTAGAGCAAACAAATGAACCCAGTTTTTGTGAGTATAAATCCTAACTCCTCTACAAGTACTGACTGACTCCTTTGCCACAAGTTACACCAAATAAATTTATAACATGAGAAATAATGCATGAAAACGGGAGTGTTTTCAGTTATTTTCATCTCTAAAGGACAATGGATGAAATTAATTATGAAAAGTCCACCACACAGAAAAACTATACAATCATTAAAAAGTTTATATCACACACATATTGACTATTACAATAATAGAATGGAAACTCTTTGAGGGCAGAACTTTCACTTTTGTGTTTGTATTCCCATAAGTCAGTTAAATGCTCTGTACAGAGTGGGCACTTAAATATTTGTTGTATTAAATTTCTTTTAATTACTTTTAATTTAATTCAGTGTTTGTTCACCAGATTCCTATCACAAAACAATTGTTATCTTAGTGAAATTAAGATTTAAGACAAAACTGAACGTGGTACTTCCTACAGCACCAACAAATAAGGAATCGCATCAAAGAACAAAAAAAGTCTTTGACGTTTCTTCCTTTTAAAGAACATACTTTACGACTAAGAAAACTGTGCCTTAATTTTCAGTCTTACTGCAACGTATACAATTTATAATAAGATTAAAATCCTAAATCCAATTCCAATCCTCAGTTAATCATCTGCCTAGAATTTCATAACAAAGTACAGTTTAAATATCACAAGCCTGAAAATATGCCATGACCTTTCCAAAGACCATAATTCAGGAAAGAAAACAAACACTACTGAAAAACTTCTGCAATGAAGTAATGAAAAATGTGCTTGATGATTCCTCATAGTAAAATACAGGTATTTACTTCATGTGTAGCAAACTGTTCTTTGACTTCCTCAACATCAGCGGAAATGTCATCTTGCTCTTGAAATGTGTCTTCAGCTGAAAGTAGCCATGTGAGAACTTCTTCCAAAGCTACTTGGTAACTATCCAGGTCCATATCCATTTCTGTGACCGTACTAGGGGTCTCAGCTCTAGAACCTTCATGTTCTTCCTCTTCTGGTGCTACTGCCTATAAAACAGAAAAACAGAAAAGGGAAACTGACATCTTTGTAAAGAATATAAAAGGCTTCCTATCACTAAAGATGAAGCTCTTCAATTGATCAATCCATATTTATGGTACACCAACCAAACATGGAGCCCCATAGTCTGTCTCCTAATCAGGTTAGGGAAAAATGACTAACACATGAGAAACATTCAAGAGAAGAAATAACTAAGGGGTTGTATGTTACAGACTATAGATGCTACTGGAGTACAGAAAAGAGAGGCAATAAGCAAAGTTGAGAAAAATCAGAAAAACATTCATAAAAGAGGCATGGCTAAAGTCATATCTTAAAGGAAACAGGAACTGGAGAACCAGAGATGTAGAAAGAGGACGTTCTGAAGGATCAGCAAGAGAGAGGCCTGACACAAAATGAAATGTGTTTGGTTGGTGTGTTGCAGAAATTAAAATTAGATGGTACATGGCATAATGCTTTAAACACTCGATATGCTTAATTTCTGATGGAACTGAATGCAAGTTGGATAGGTAGTATAGGACCGGATTATAGAATGCCTTGAAAAGCACACAAAGAAATTTAAACATCAGGCCCCAGAGTATTACAAGTTTGATCAACAAAAGGGTGCCGTAACCCCAAAAACTCTGTTCTTAAAAGATTACTCTGGATGCAATATGCAGGATTGACAAAAGTAAAGAGAGAATGAAATCAGAGAACAAAAAGAAGAATGTCACAGTCATCCAGCCGTAACGTAATAAGGGGCTCAACAAGGCTAATGAAATGGTAATAGGAGCGGAACATGCATGTGCATGCACACACACACACACAGACACTCACACACACACACACACACACACACACACATATGAGAAATGTTTTTCAAGAAAACTAAAGGACTGATGTACTGGATCTAAGAGAGAAAGGAGACTGATGAATCAAAAAATGACTCCAAGGAGTCAAGCTTGGATAACTACTAAAAGAGCAGCATTGTTCTGAGTAACTACACATGTACAGCCTATATTGAATTGCTTGTCTTTCCAGTGGGGGGGTTCTGATGAGAGAGGAAGGGAAAGAATCTAGAATTTAAAGTTCTATAATCAAATGTTAATACATGTGTATGTGTAATATATAATATATTTATTATTATTATTATTATTATTATTATTATTATTTGCATGTAACTGGGAATTAAGATATACAGACACTGGAGTAAGGAGATCCATCTTGCCCTACTGGAAAGTCAGAGGGGTGATGGGGGAGGATATAGGAGAGAGCAGATTGGGGGAGGGGGTAAACACTGGTTCATTGTTTTGGGGTGGTGGGTAGAGGAAAGATAGGGAGAAAATTTGTAACTCAAAATCTCCTGGAAATGAATGATGTAAACTAAAAATAAACAAAAGTTAATTAAAAAAATAAAAGAACAGCACTGCTACAAATGAACTGGGAAGCTGGATTGTTTCAAATCAAAGAGCACAGGGAGCATATAGGAAAATGCATCTCATTTTACGAAGGAAACTGAAGTCTAGAGATAGTGAGTAATTTGTTGAAGTTCATTTATGAAGCAGTTTGGTGGGATGCAGTGGACAGAGCACTGGGACTGTAGTTAGGAAGACCTGAATTCAAATTCAGCCATAGATAACTAATCAGCTGTGTGACTCTGGGCAAGTTACAATCTCCATTTGCCCAGGTTTCTGCAACTATAAAATAGGGACTAATCATAGCACCTACCTCTCCGTGTTTTTGTGAGGATCAAATTAGATAATATTTGTAAAGCTCGTAGCACAATGTCTGGAATATGGTAGAGATTACATAAATGTTTATCCCCTTATTTACCTAGTGACAAAGATATGTTTGCTTTAAAGTGACTATCAAATAGCCAGATAGAAATATCCTAGGAGAATAATGTTATTCTAAGACTACGACAAGGAAGCAGTATCCAAAAGGAGGCAGGTCATGATACTATTGATTCTTCCCTGGTCAATGCTGGATCATTCAAGTTCAGTTCTAGGCACTACCGTGTAGGAAAGAAACAGATGAGCTTAGCTATGCCTCCTTCCCCTTTAAATGCTACCTATTATTATTATGCTACCACGAAACCTAGCCCTCTTCCAAATTTCCTTTTTAATGTCAAGGATACCAAAAACCATCTTGTCACCCAAATATGTAACTGGGATATCATTCAAGATTGCTAACTCTCACTCACCTCACACAGCAAGTCTTGTTGTTTCTAGTTCTGAAAAGACATCTGGCATTCAACAACTTCTCTCTATTCACACAGTCACCAACTAAATTCAGACCCTCAACTTCTCTTGCTCAAATTCCTAATTGATCTCTTTGCCTTATGCCTGTCTGCACTCCAAACAATCCTCCAAATGCAAATCAACTCTGCCTCAGTCAACTAACTCCACTGACTGCCTTTTTTATCGTTAAGATCAAATATAAACCCCTCTGGATAACGTTTAAAGCCCTTCAAAACCTGGCCCAGCCTTATTAAGCAGGATTCTTCTTTACACAATGTATGGTACAACAAACTAGCCTGCTGTTTCTTATGCACAGAACTCCATTTCCCATCTCTTTGCTTTGGTACTTGTTTTCCCTCATACCTAAAATGCATGCCCCTTTATTCTCTCACTTGTGCCTTTTAGCATCCAGTTCCCTTCAATATTAAGCTCAAGAGCCATCATCTCCACAAAGCCTTTCCACATCTACCAAAGCACTAGTGCCTTGACCCCAAAACTGGTATATACGTACATAAGTGCATGTTATCTCCCTAGCTTAACTGTGAGCTTCTTATGAGTAGGAACTATTTCCTCTTTATTGTTCTCTTTCCAGTATCAAGCACAGAGAAGGAACTCAATAAAGTATTCCCTGAATACAATAAATGAGAGTACCCAAGATGAGATTAAACTTGAAAAGGCACATACAAAATCCAAAGGGCACAAAACCAAAGACAAATCTGAAAGAGCAGTATAAACTTTTGAGAATGAAGGAAAAGCTCAATCAATTCCAGAACTAACTTGAACTTGACCAGAAAAATATCAAAGGATAAAAGAAAGTGATATTTTCAACTATGTTTAGGGTAATAAACAAATTGTGGAGAAGGGAAACATGTAGGCAATAGGTATTTATTAAGCCCTCACTATATGCCGAGCATTGAGCTTAGGAGCAAATACTTACACAAAACATTCAACTTGGAATTAGGAGTTTTAGTTCTGCCATTAACTGGGCTTGTTACCTTATTCCAGTTATTTACCTCTCTGGGCTTTATTCTCCTCACTTATAAAATTAGGAGGTGGTACTAGATACCTTTTCGGCTCGTCTATACCTACAAATCCTAGTACTCTATGATAAAACTACGGTACAGTTTTTTGAGGGGGAAAAATTGTGAAAACTCCAAACAGAAAACAGCTATGATCAGGAATCAGAATGAGTTCCCTAAATGCAGGTAAAACCAATATGCACCTCATTTACATTTCTGTTAGTGTTGTTAGAATGATAGATATCAGTGCAATACAGTGGATACAGCTTAGCTTAATACATTCAAGGTGTTTGAAAAAAGGTGAATTAGATCCTTGTAAACACCATGGACAAATAAGTATTCAATAGCAGTATGATGAAAAAGATTCATAACTGTTCAACAGAGCCCAAAGAGTATTGATTAATCGGTTGATGCCACAGAGAACTCAATAGCACACTACAAGACTCTCATACTTGGTCTATTCTAGTTTGACACTGTTATCCACTGTTATCTGAAGAACATAGGAAAGACACGCAATTCAAACTGGCAGGTCAAATAATGTTGAAAGTGATAGTAAATACTATTTAGAAACAAATAAAAACTCTTAAAGATTCTGACAAGGTGGGATGGTCTGAAACTAATCTGGCATGATTTATTCAAGTCCTGTACTTTGGTTTTTTAAAAAAATCAACTGGAAAAATACAAGATGGGAGGTAATTCCAAAATTCATCATTTATCTAAACCTCCCCCCACAAATACAGGACACTAAATGACTTCAAGATAACCTTAAGGCTTAAGCCAAAATTATACAATGACTTGGACCACACCTTAAATTTAAGAAGTACAGAAGGAAGAGTCAACAAGGTGATGAATGGTCTGAAAATAATGTCACTACAAGAAGAGTTAAGAGATTATCAAGGATTAACCCTGAAGAGATTTGGAGGAGTATGATAAACTATCTTCAAGTATGTGAAAGGTTGTCAAGAAGAAAAGGAAATAGATTTACTCTTATCTACCGGGAGGAAAAATTGGTGCAAAAGAAAAGTTATAGGGAGGGTTACCTTACTTCATTATAAGGAAGAAATTCCAATGATTGAAAATATTTAACAAATACTTGGAACTTCCTTGTGAGTTCTCAAAACTCAAATTATTTTTAAAAAGTAAGTGGATGACAACCTGCCAAAATTTCTCCAGTGGGTAGTCCAGGTGATTTTTCCAACCAAGATTCTATGAATTAGAGAACTGGTCAGTCAAAAAATAGGATAACTATCTACATGAATAAATTCACACAACAAGATAACAAAGAAAGGAAAAGAGCTTCATAAGTTCTGTTTCTTCCTTTAAAAATAAAAAAAATACTCAACCGAAAATACATAAATGAAACTTGGTGGGGAGTAACAATAATATCTATGGAAGAAATGGAAGAAAAGAAGTTGCTAATCCTTCAAAATGCCTTTTGATTTCAAAGTCCTTGCAAGGTCAGAAAGATAACTATTATTTGGTTGGGAAAGGAAGAGTAAGAGTGAATCAGGATGAGAGACTGGATCGCTATCATATCATAAAAAGTTGTAATCCTAAGCAAGATGAACGAATTTTATGTTGTTTGAACATTTTCCTCAGTTCTTAATTGGCACCTGTAAACTTGGGCCCGGCTGGACTAAGAACCCAAATAACCCTGGCACATGGCTAGAGTGGAAGAAAAAAAAAAAGCCCTGATATCATCAGAGTGAAATAGTCCCAGAGTGAGCACCTGACTGGTTCCTGTATTTTCTTTACTCCAAGATTCCTTTGTTCAAATGAAAATTAAAGGGAAGGAATCAGATCACACCACTCTACTTAAAAGCTCAATGGTAAAAGGAAATTCAATACCTGAAAATGAGCATCACTTCAGACAATAAACACTAGCCTTTTTGGCAGTTCACTCAAGGAAGCTGCTTTAAAACAAACCAAAATATGAGCAGACAGATAGAATGGAAACCACGTAGGACAGTGAAAATTGTACTGGAATGGGAATCAAGAGACCTGGGTTTGAGGCTTGCTTCTTCCCTTATGTGACTTTACATACATTATTCAATCTCTTAATACATCATTTGCACCACTGCATCTCTAAAATGTCCTTCCCTCACTACAGAGGTGGGAAGCCCTGTAATATGCTAACACTTTGAGCTTCTTGGCGGGGAAAAAAAAAAACCACAGGTCAGAACAACCAAACTATTGTGGATATTTTATTGAACTCATTTGAAAATATTGGCCAGTTGAACAATTCCCTCGGAGTAAACTGATGCTAAATAGGTGGAGGTGGTGATAGCGATGGTAGGTGGCATCATAATAGCCACAGTATCAGCAGCTGACATTTACATCCAGTCTTCAGATTTTAAAAGTATTTTACTCATTTATTATTTCATTTTAGCCTTACTGCTGGACTGTAGGTATTATTATTCCATTTTGGAAAAAAGTAAAGTAAAGTTCAAAGAAGTAACTTATGCTCATAACAAATACGGTTAAGCTGAACTTTCCCTAGATCATGTAGCTAGAAACTGTCTACTAGGTATGGGACATAGTCTTCCTGACATCAGATGCAGTCCTCTTTTTTAAAAATACAGGGTTATACTGCATTCCCTTCCAAAGAGAGGCCATAAAGCCATAGAGAAAAATCAATCAATCAGAAAGTATCTGTTAATAGCCTACTATGCAGCTGTATTGGGCAGTAGGGATATACATACAAAGAATGAAACAATCCCTGTTCACGAGTTTGTAATCTAATGGAGGAGATATGCATAGAAAAATATGGAGCATAATTTTCAAGTTAGTAATACAAATATATAAGTTAATTGACTTTAAGGTAGCTTGGGAGGGATCACTGTCAGTTGGGGGGATCAGAAATGACTTCCAAGAAACAAAGATTCAGCTAGAGCAGAATTTTAAAGAGAGGGACTCTAGGAGTTAAGAGGGCATAGCAATCTTCCAAGGAAGGAAATGGAAGACAGAGCATTCTGAGTGAGAAATACATACAGAGGGCTTTAAAAGCTAACAAAAGAAGTTTATATTTTATCCTAGGGGTAGTAGGAAGCCACCAGAATTGTTTGAGTAGAAGAGTTACAAGGAAAATTACTTTAGCAGCAGTACATAGAATGGACTGGAGTGGTGAGACTGAAGGCAAGAAGACCAATCGAGAAACTAGTGCTATAATCAAAGGGAAGAATGATGAGAGCTTGAACTAAGGTGGTAGCTGTGTGAGTAGAGATCTAGGGAGCTGGCATTCTATTACCAAAAAAAAACACACACCAAGTATTACAATAACAGAATATAGCATGTTAAAAGCAAGAGTCTATATCACTTTTTAATGGCATACTTGCTTTGGCTTTGCTTTTAATTCTATTATTTTGGAGGGAAAAACTAGGACACCAAGAAATAAGCTGAACATTGAAGACCCAGTATGGTAGTAGGGAAAGAGACTGAGCTAGGAGTCTTAGAAAATAGATCGGACACTTAATAGGTACGTGAATAATATTTATAATAGTAATGATAATAACAATGAGGATGATGGTGCTGATGATGACTAGCATTGCTATAGAAGCCTACAAGGTGCCAGGAATTGCATTCAATACTTTACAATTATTACCTCATTTGATCTTTAAAAACAACTCTGGTAGGGAGATGTCATTATTTTCCCTGATTCACATTTAAGGAAATAGAGAAAGAGGTTAAACAACTTGTTCAGGGTCACACAACTAGTAGGAGTCTGAGGCTGAATTTGAATTCAGGTCTTTCTGCCGTTCTCTATCCACTGTGCCACCTAGCTGTCTTGAATGGAGAAAAGGTCGTCATTAGGTAACTCCAAGACTCAATATTCTCATATATATAATAAGGAGAGCTGGACTACACTGACCTTTAAAGCAACTTCCAGATCTGTGAATTCTCACACACTTACTTGCACAGTAAATTCTCCTTCTTCACATTCTTTCTTATATCTCCTTGGAAGAGTTTCAACTTCCCGAATGTCTTCCATGGTGACTTGCTGAGGAAGCACCTCAAACAAAGATGTTAAATACATAATTATGGATTTCTTGTCAGGAAGCTGAACAGCAACATCTATAAATAGAAGGAAATAAGAAATAGCTTAGACTTCTCGTGTAAAATATGTGAAAGGAACATATTGGAGTAATCACTCAAAATTAGAAATAATCATCCACCAGCTTGCACATGAACAGTACCTAGCCAATAGCATATGAAGTTAATAAATTACTAGAACTAACCAAATTTCCTTCTGTGTGATATGCAAGACATAAAAAATATTTAATTTTATTTATTCCTCACCCAGAAAATTCTGCAAAAATATCCCTAATTCATGTGCACAGATAATATCACCACATTCATAGTGGCCATTTAAGCTGTTGAATGTTGGCTCTTCTAGCAAAACATTTTGGCAATAGTAAACAAAATTAAATAATTGTCACTACGTATCACAGTCAGAAGAGTAGTGAATTATACTATTTCAAAGAAATTATATTTTTAAACTTCATATTCTATATGTTATTCACACAAGGTACATTTTATAACTACACACACCTCACCTCAATATTGGGTTTGAAAAGCAACAGAGAATAAATAGCAACATCTCCATTTATGATAAAGAAGCTGCAGAAAGAGTCAGTCCGAAAGCAACGACTGATTGAAATGTGTATCATTTCAGTAAATGGCAGAAATAGTTGAAAAATATTTTAAGTAAAAAGTCTCTGTGGAAACGCACGGTCCTTACATTTTAAATTATACAAATGTAACTCCCATATCAAATGATGTGGAGAAAGCTATTTACTCATCACATTTTCCCAGAGGTTAAGGTTTCTTCCCCAGGAGGAGAATAATCACAAATAAGAAATAAATGGCACACTACTACAGTGGATACTTCAGCCTGTTTAAGGGTCCTTACACTGGCTAAGAAGAAATAGCTTAGCACATGCCTTTTCGAGTTGGGGCCACAAGTATGTTTGCGGCCAAAAGGATGTCAATAACTTTAACATACTCAAATATGTAATACCTCTCAAAGGAATGGCATTCGTGCCCAATTTTTCAAATTATAAAATGCCTTAATATGCTTAAAAATTAGAAATGAAAATCTTGTACAGTACCTTCAGGATCTAACAGTTTTTCTATTCCCAGATGCTTTTGAGCCTTGTTAAAAGCATGTTCCAGTCTTTCAACTGGGGACATTTTAGTAACTCTATCCCAGTTAAAGAGATCGGGTCTGAAAAAACAAGATAAACAAGGTCAACACAGAGGATAATGTAATTATTATTATAGTCTAGTAGAAAGTTTGTTTGAGGGTCTTAAAAATTAACAAAGTAATAATTTGCTTTCTTTATCACTATGGTCTATAATCCAAATATCATCAAATATATCACAAATATCCAATGAGCTATGTATATAACCAATATTTAAACATAATTCTCAAAAAGAAATGTATCAGAAAAATTAATTTGTTCAACATTTACTGAACATGCAGACCCTAAGGGAAAAAGTCTGGTCATATCTCTATTGAGTGAATTGCCATTTTCCTTAGCTGCCCAATTTTGAGTCTTCATTTCTCTTAATGGTTTAATTTTCTCCAGTAATCAACTGTTCCTCCTTCCAACTTCTGTTGATATACCACTAATCACCTGTAAATCACATTAAAAACCTTGGCGCCAACTTTGACTCTTCTATGTCATTTCTCACATCCAAACTCTATGGAAGTGACTTCCATAATTTTTTCACAGCTATCTATCCCTTCCTCTCCATTGCCACTACCATGGCATTCATACTGAATTCCAACATCAGCCATTTGGATTATTACAATAACATATTAACGTGTCTTGTAAGCTCTACTCTCCATCTCCAATTAAACTATCATACTATGGTCATATTTAATTTCATCATTCATAAATCTGGTCACGTCATTCTTTACATCAAATCTTTTTGTTGGCCTTACCGCCTACCACATAAAATTCAGATATCTTCGCCTGACATTCAAGACATTCCACAGTTTACCACTACTATATCTTTCCATCTTCATCTGTAGCTAATGACTCCTCATAAAGGGCATGATACTTTCTCATATTTATTCTTTTGATCATGCTGTATGTACCCTATGCCTGGAATAGTCTTCCTTTAACAAAACACTCCACATTTGCTAAATCCCTTTTTAGTTTAAAACTCAATTCAAAATATTAGCCTCCTCCACAAAAAAGCCATCTCTGACTTGTTAATGGACATTCCCTTATTAGAGTCAACAATGCACTGTGCTC
This sequence comes from Pseudochirops corinnae, assembly GCA_028646515.1. Taxonomy (NCBI): domain Eukaryota; kingdom Metazoa; phylum Chordata; class Mammalia; order Diprotodontia; family Pseudocheiridae; genus Pseudochirops; species Pseudochirops corinnae. Next base: position 79,858,846 of record CM053586.1, on the reverse strand, counting down.
TCATGTCTCTTATGCATTTAATGTCTTATTACGGTTATCTGTGAATATGACATATTATATCTTCTTTCTAATCTATAACTTTTATTGTGGGGCCATGTCTTTTCTGAAATTTTATCTCACCTAGCATCTAGCAGAGAGCACTATACAGAGAGGTGAAGTGATTTTGTTAGTATGCCTTTTTTTTCTACTTACAAGGGCATGTTCTAAACCTATCTTGAAGTTTCTTCATAAGCAGCATTTGCAGATCTGTAAATATATGGTTGTATATGTGTATATATACATACACACTGAAACACAATAGTACAAAAGAACTGCAAAAACAGGTTAGGAGGAGGAAGAAGAAAGAAAAGAAACAGTAATTGCTAGATTGAAATCAATGCACTGGAAGTCAGAAACTCTGGAAATCATTGTGTTATTACTTTTTATTCCAATATGAAGCAGAATAACTTATTAACTACCACTGATTTTGACTTTTGTCCCATAAATGAAACAGGGATAATTATTCTTGTAATGACTCTTAAATTTAAATTCACACTTATGTGGGTCTTAAAACAATGAAAGTGCTAACTATAAAGATGTGATATAGTTATGTTTTATCTTTATTTTTCAATTCTTAGCAAGAAACCTTTCTATCAACAACAAAGTCTACATCAGACCTTATTAAGGGAAACATCAAATACTTTATCACTATTTTCTACATACTTTTGTTTTCCTTGTGATCGCTAATATCCCAAGATAACTGAAGTCCATTCTACCTCATAACTGCATTTTCATTATCTACTATAAGACTAAAATAAGTTACTCAGGAAAAAGATACAAATCAGGAATCTTCCTAAATACGCAATTAAACCTACTGTAGCTAAGTACATGATATACAATAGAAATAGACAAAATAGTTCAAAGCTATAATATTCATTCAATAATCAAAGTCTAATTTCTTTATATATTTTGTATAAACTTTTTCCCTGTAATCAAAATAAAGCATACTTGATAGGTATGTGCATGTGTGTTTCTGTATTCATATACAAACAAACAATGGTTCGTTTTTACTGTCACTACACAAGAATCACAACCTTGAAATCACTGATTATTTCTATTAGTCTAAAACACTAAAAATTTGCTGACTTTCAAAAAAATTTAAATATACACTACAAATCACTTAGTATTTCAGGAGGAAATGGATACTTAGATGATGTTATATAACTGAAAACAAATGTCTAAACCAAATGCTACTTGATTATCTATGAAGAAAAAAAAAAAAGAAAAATTTCTTCAAGGACATTGAAATCCCTTTATTCCCCCTCAAATGGCTTTAAAAAAAATTTTGGCATTAAGAATACTTGAAACTAACAAGCACTATTGTTTACACATAAGACTGGCTGAAGTTTAAAGAGTGGGATTGAAGCATGCCAAGCATTTCAACTTTTCTTGTTTAACTCGGAAAGTAGGTGGAAGAAACCATGGAAGCTATATTGTGGCCTTGGTATTTTCTCATGTAAGAAAAATCTCCATTGGTAGTTTTCTTAGTTACAATTATTTCAACAAAACAAGATGTTATTTGGTAAAGTGGGCAAACTGAAAATAGGGGGCTATAATTAATTACCCAAGAAAAATCTATACTTTCATATAAATTTGCCTTATAAGATATCTTAAGTCCTTCTCCAATTCGTAATCTATGACTTCATGTTTTTATGATCTAAAACAGAGTAAAATTTCTCACTTGTGTCGATGGAGAAGAGCATTAAAGGCCAACCCATCAGCCCAACTGGTAGTGAAATTGAGAACGTTGACCTGACTATAAGGCCGTGTTGACTGCCGAACCCAGCTCAGGAGAATCTTCTCACTGTTGGTCTGCTGTAGGTCTGACATGATATCTTTCATAACATCTTTCACCTATTCAATTAGAAAAGCACCACTGCCTAGTCATTTGGAAAAATTCCTTGAATGAAACATGTTACATCCATAAACAAATAGCACATAACTCATAAGTATCTTAGAGTTACATGTTCTTTTTAAAACCACAGGTATAACAAAGTAGTCATTAAAAAAAAAAAACCATAATAGTTGGTTTTCTGTAAGAGGGAGGGAAGAGACAGGAAGGGAGGGAAGAATGCAGAAAAGAAGAGAAGGAAGAAAGAAAGAAGGAGGAAGGGGAACTATTTCATGATTTAAAAAAATCTGAGATCAAAGAATAAAATCTACATATGCCAAAGAAAAAGAAATAATGATATAAAACAGGGGTTCTTAACTAGCGTTCAAAATTTATTTTTTTAATATTTTAATTTTATTTTTAAGAAAAATAAATACTTAAGTGTTTAAAACTAATGGTATTTCAATATGACTGGTTTCTTTTTCAATACTACATATTCTGTTTTATACTTTTTTTTAAAAAAATTTCTGATAAGGGGTACATGCACTTCACCAAATTAATACAGGAGCCTAAGACACAAAAAAAGTTAAGAACCTTTAATTTAAAATACGACAAACATTCTTCAATTATTCAAAAATTATGTACTTTTTTTAAAAATAGAGCAGGAAAAAAGAAAACTTAAGTTTGGAGGTCTTTTATATTCTTAAAGAATGGAAAAAATGGACCAAAATTTCCCCACCTGCCAGTGCAAGATGATACTCCACAGTAATCCCAGTGTCAATTTGTGATTTCCATCCACAATATCAGTTCCTCCTATGTTTACCAGTTCTACCTGTGAAAAAAATTAATGACTTAAAGTCAATCATGTCAATAAAATCTTACTTTCTTGAGTATTTTTCTCTTTTTTAAATAAATATTTTATTGATTTTATTGATTTTCTTAAAAACAATGGTGCCACTTCTCAATGATTCCATCCATTTCTCCTCACACCCAAATACTCTCTTGTAACAAAGATGCACATTTAAGAAAAATAATCAACATATCAGACATGCCTTGACTTTTTGACTGAGTGATAAGAGAAAAACTAGAAGTCAATAATGTTATTACTGATGCACATTTAATACTAGAGATTCCACTAAGGTACTATGAATACTTAACTTCAGTGCATAGCTGACTCCTAGTTCTCAAAGACTCTGTCAAGACAGGTTCTGACAGATCCTTTCCTCTCCCGAAGGTGGAGAGACTAAAAATACAGCCCAGTGTTGAACTCTGTGCCTCTCATCTAAGGACTAACCTAAGAAAAAAATCTAAAAAGTCTCATCACCAGAGGGTTAACCACCAGATGTTCAATTTTTATGGCCACAGAAATTCATTCAACTGTTTATGAGAGGCTCAGAGCAGTTGCCTCTGCATTCATGGCAGCAATGTCCACCAAGAGGAATTATCACTATTTTTACTACTGTTAGCAATCAAATGACATATCTTTTGAAATATTTCAGCAATAGAGCAACTTTCTACTTACTTATTAGAGCAAATGACTATATAAGAAGTCATACAAAATAAGCTTAATTTTTCTCATAACTTACAGACACAGGATAATGTTTTTTTAAAACAAACAAAACAAAACATGATAATTATACTTGCAGAGTTACAGCAAATATTTGATTTCACAAAACTAAGGGATGCTTTCTTGCACAACAGTGGGCATGAAGAGTCCTAAATGCCCACAAGTCTTGGCTAGCGCTACAGTTATTTAAGAACATTGGTGATTCATTGCATAGGCTATTACATACAAAAGTCAACAACACTGTCTAAAAGCAATGAAGGTCTAATAAGAGTTCCATTAATAAATTTTATATTTATTTCCTTTTAGAATCTGCCAAATTGCTTAATAATCACCTTCAGTTTCATGGATCTTGTCATTTCAATTTTTTAAATGTATACATTCATACATATATACATACATATACACACACATATATATATACACATGTATATATTTTTTTGAAATGTATACACATGTTCATATATGCACATGTAAAGAATCTCCTAAGGAGCTGCATTAAAAAATGTTACGACTTTAAGTATATTTATTTAAAATATTGATACTTTTGTATATCAGACATATTCATTCTAAAATATGTATTTAAACATTATTGCATTGTCTTTATGTGACATATGACATAGAGGAGAGGGTTATCTTACCAAATTTATAAAATACAACAGATTATAATAAAGACCACGACTTCCGTAATGGAGAACCTCTGATACACCATATACGTATTTAACACATAGAACAGCCCAGAACAACCTGCAGCCTGGTGGCCGCTTACGACCCGTGGGTCACTCGTAGGAAGTCAAAGGATTTCCTCTACATACAAAGGATGTTTTCCTCCCCATTTTTCACTGATTATACATTTTTTCAGCCAATCACTTACCCAGAATCCCTTGGTGTGAATCAAGTCACCCAACAGTCATAAGTGGCCCATGGGCTACAGGTTGTGCAAGCATGGTATAGAACAAACCACTTATAAAGAGAATTTAAAGTACTTACGTTGTTCTGATGTAAAACCTGTAGAACTCTGTTGACATTATTTAAAGCATGTACTCTTGTGGAGCCACGTTCCTTAGGCTAGAAAAATCACAATAGAAACAAAAATTATGGTGAGTTTTCTTCTCGCTTAATGAATACAAAAAGATCTAAATACAATATTAGAAAGACATTTCCATTACGGTGATTTGTTAGATATTAATCTAAATATACAAGTCATTATGCAGTGCACATACTTAAACTATAATGTTCAATAAATCCTCGGGGAAGAAAGTTCCTTTGTTAACAAAGGTGAACCTGCACACAATGTGATTGGGAGGAAATTCTGGTCTTCTTAGGGCTAAGTACCTGGGAACAGTATTTGAGAAGGAAGCAAAATAAAGAAAAGGATCAAGGCCACAACTAGGAGTTCTTGTGCCCAAGGCAAGCAGGACCCGCGGCATCAAACATGCTTTCAGTTAGAAGTGAAGACAAGGCAAAGGGAACCCTGGCCTACTGGAAAAGGAACAGAGACCTGGAGACATTTAAAAAGTCCCTACCTGAGGAGGCTACTACGGGGGGAAAGCGCACCCCAGTCTGCCATCTGATATCAAAATAACTAAAATAATTACTTGCTATATAATAACTAATGATAAATCATTTCAAAAAATTTCTAAATCCTAACAATTACATTAATCAAAACATGAAATGAAGTTTCTCAGGAAGTATGGGGTTCCGCCCTTACTGAAAGTGTCGCCTTAAAGGGGAGATGACAGCTCGTCAGGAATGCTGTATATAGATAGGATCCTTTTGCTAGAAGGGCTTAGACTAGAAGACCTCTAAAGTCTCTTCTTATTCCAAAATGGTGCGAATTAAATGCTAAACCTGTTGTTTCTTTGCTGCTGAAGGGACACAAAACTTACTTTTCCTCCCTCCTTCCTCTCCCCCTCTCTCCCACTCATTCACCCCTGCTAAAATTCAGGAACCTTTAAATTCATTACACTGGGATAAAGACCCAAATGCCCTGTATTTTTTCTGTTGCTAAAAAGGATACAGTGACACCGATTCATGTAGAAAGGCCTCTTGACAGAAGGCCAGGATTTGTGACCAAGTCTGGCTGCCAGCGTAACCACAATCTCAGGACTTAAATACGAAAGAAAGTTCTAAATGATGACATTCACAAAAGGCTAAATAGTTCTGTGTAGGCTCTGAATCGGTGGGTAAGGGGGACCCTTCCTTATAGAGAGGAGTTTTTTCTCCATTCCCCACACCTACCACAAGGAACCAAGAGTCACAGATCACACGGCCAAGAAAGAAAAAAGGAAGAAAGCAAGCAGAGAGGACAGTGTTAAGACACAGGGAAAAGTAATCCACCTCATGGAATTCCAAGATGCATACTATATTATTTTTTCAAACCTTATAACAAAGTTCCAGACAATCAAGTGTGCCTGTGTAACATAATCCCCATTACATTTAAGAAGTAATGCCATGTAAATATGCACTGAGTCACATAAAAGAAATTTATTAATATTCTAATAAAATGTCTTTAAACATAATAAAAATATGTTTATAATAGATAATAATTATATATTATTTAATGTAATTGAATAATAAAGATTATTTGTAAAATAAATAATTGAATAATAACATAAAATAATATGATAATAAATATGTCTTGATAATAAAAACTTTATAACTCACAGGAAAAAAACTATTTTGAAATAGATAAAGATGGTTAAGTCATAGAATTGTGTACACATTTTTAAAATTATATTTAAAATATGCACACATATATCATCCTACCTATATTAAAATCATACTATCTCACCTATCCTCTGTAATTCTAAACCTTAACTGTTTTCATGACCTTATTTAAACCTTAAGTCCCTTCCTAAACAGTTACAGTTCCATGACTGTTTTCTTTCTCTATACTGGGACAATGTACTGTTCATACCTTTACAATCATTTACAAATGGCAAAAGTGAAATTCTCGAAATGACAGAATGAAAGTTACTCTATCAAATAATCTGAGAAAAGATCACTAAAAATACACTTACATTACAATTTGGTAATTATCTATATTCATTCCCCTCATGGGAATAATGCTTGAAACAATCCATGGCTTAATTCTTAAAATGCAACTTTTCTTACCAATGAAGTTCCTGTGAGTCCCTCTAGAAGATCCAAAAGCTTCCTTCCATCTTTGAGATCTGTAAACATATCTTTGATTGGTGATTTCCCACTCTATAAAATATAAAAATAAAATAAGATTTTTCTCAGAAGCTGACAATTCCTAATACAACCAGCAAGTAAACTCAGTTCTGTGTGTATGCATGTATACATTGCGTATTATACATGTATATACGCATGTTTATGAGATCTATATATGTGTAAGTATTTATGTGACTATTCATGTGCATATGAGTATATATGTGTGTATGCATGTGTGTATATTCATATGTACTTATTCATGTGTTCAATTACAAAATGTGTCTACTATTACAATGATCATTGAAAGTCCTACTATCCATGTAATCTATGAAATGAGCCAAAATATCCTGGGTCACACGTGGTCTCAAGGCGTGGGTTCCCCACTCCGGTCCTAGAGTGTCACTTAACTCATCTGTGAAAGAAGTTTAGTAACTTACCAAGTTACTAAAGGGATAAAATGAAATAGTACGAATGCTCCTTGAAAACTGTAATGTACTTTAGGAAAAAAAAAGGTGACAATAAGGTGACAACAGTACTAGAGCAGTGGTTCTCAACCTTCCTAATGCTGAGACCCTTTATTACTCATATGTGGGCATATCTGCGTGTGGGTGGACCCACCTGGAGACTCATAGAGGAGCGGTGTCTTGGTTCCTAAGACCATCAGAAATATGTGTTTTCCTATGGTCTTAGGTGACCCCTGTGACCCCTGTGAAAGGGGTGTTTGACCTCCAAAGGGGTCATGACCCACAGGTTAAGAACCGCTGTACTAGAGTATTGCTATAGTTAACAGTTTTTAATCAGATCATTCTATTCTATTAGTGGAACAAGAAGAGGCTGAAGCCCACAAGAAATCATAGAAAGCTTAGTCAGACTCAGGTACATAAATTCAAACACTCATCTCTTTAGAAGAAATGCCAACTAAAGAGAAATAAAACCTCTAAACAAAACTCTAAATTATAAAGAATGCAATTACATTCCAATGAAAATTTACTGGTTTTTTTGTCAGATAATCTTTCTAAGTAATTCAGTCCACTCAAAGAGAATAGACTGACCTGACTGGTTACTTTTTACCCTGTGGAAAATAAGATTTGCTTCCCCAGGGAAAAGTTCATTATCTGTGATGGGGGGGCGGGGGGAGGGGAACAGATTCCTAAAATGATTGGAATTCCTTTCAAAAGTGTGAAGCTTACTAACCACCACCCTTCAATTTAAATCAATGTTAATATTTTTTAACGTGATCTGTAACTACAATAAGCAACTGTCCTGTTCTCAAAAAGGGAAAAATCACGACCCTAAATTTCTAGTTATGAAAAAATAACTTCTTCAGGCTTGGGTTTCCAACATCTTTCTTTTTCTGTGCTGCTGCTTTTCACCTTTTATTCTCACATAAAATCACAGGTGCTCTCTCTCACTGTCTGTCTGTCTGTCTCTGTCTCTCTCTGTCTTTCTCTCTCTCTAGAATCACAATGGATCCAGGAGTCCAAACCCACTGTAACCAGAAGGAGCAAGAAGACCTTGGTCTGACAACGTTCCAGCCTCTGGCAAGAACATGATATCCCACCTCCTCCTGACACCACCTGACAACCATTCCCTACATAGCAATATTCCTAGTTGTATGCTTCTCTACCTTTACTATCCTTCCAATTTCCCTTGTCTTTCTACCATTTTGCTTGCCCCCTCTTCCCACGACCTCTTATTAAAAGCTTTCCTTTGGGGTAAGGCAGGGAGGAACAGTCACATTCATGGTGTATAGATTTCAATTGACTGACCTAATATTTCTGTGAAGTCCCTTTAAGACTCATCAATAAACCACAATATGTACCTATTTTACAGATCAGGAAGTTATGCCTCATAATAGTTAAAGTGACTTGTCCAGGATAATATGTTAGGTCAAAAAGGTCATAATCAGGTGTCTCCAAATTAATTTCAAATATAAATCTTAGAAGTCATCAAGTCTAAATACTACTAGAAGCAAATATTCTCTCTCCATCTCTAATGTGTTTCTGTTCTATGAATGATTCTATTAAAAATAAGTGTGTAGAGAACTTCACAAGTTTATCTGCAATTCCCCTGTTTTGTTCTTTGCATATTGTAAAGTTTGTTCTTGTTCATTTTTTTTCAATGGACTTGGAGTCAACAATATCCGAGTTCAAATCCAGCCTAACACTTAATAGCTGTGAGACCCAGGGAAAGCCACTTAACCTCTCTGCCTCAGTTTTCTCATCTGTAAAATGTTAAATCAACAAGTATTTATAAAGCACTTGCTACATGTATATGCCAGACACTTTGTACAAATGCAAGAAAAACGCCAATCCCAGACACCAAATAGTTGACATTTTAATGGGGAAACAATGTGTAAAAAGAAGAAAAAGCTGAAAGTGGGGGAAGAGGGGAGCAGCTTGAGAAGATAGATAAGTTACCCACTGGGGACATAATAGGAAAAAAATCCCGAGAATCAAAAATAGAGACTGGAAAGGAATGAATAGTGGCCAGCCTGAGCATTTTCCTTGAAACAGAAGTTCTGGGAAAAACCAGTAAAATGAGAGGGAGGGACTGAAGGGGCCAGGGATGCCATACTTCTAATCAAAGAGTAGAGCAAACTTCCAGGGTGAGGTTTCTATTGTATGGCAATAGTAGCTAATACTTATATAGTACTTACTATATTGTCAGGCACTATGCTGTGTTCTACAATTATTATCTCCTTGGATCCTCATAACAACCCCCAAAAGTAGATGCTATCATAATTTCCCATTTTTCCCCCACAGGTGAGAAAGCTGAGACAAAAATAGGTTAAGTTTCTTACCCAGGGTAACATAGCTAGAAAATGCCTTGAGGCTGGACTTAATAATAGCTGACATTTATATAGCATTTATTCTGTGCTATACTCTTCACATTTATTATCTCAGGATCCTGACAACAACCTTGGGGATACAATCCACATTTTACAGGTGAAGAAACTGAGGCAAACAGTAATTAAGCAATTTGCCCAGGATCACGCTGTTAGTAAGCATCTGAGGCTACATTTGAACTCAAGTCTTCCAGACCTAATACTCTATCTACTGGACCACCTACTTGCCCCTCAGAAATTCTGGATAAAATGTTTAACAGAGAAAATCTTGATAAAATAGGGGTAATAATAATATTTACTTCACAGGGTTGTTGTGAGGATCAGATGATATAACATATGTAATATGTTTTCCAAAATGCTACAAAAATACTATTTTTGTTGTTGCTATACTGGCAAGTGACAACAGTAGGTGCTTAATAAATGCTTGTTGTTAACCTCTCAATGCCTTCAGGCAACTTTGTAAGACAATAATTTTCAGAGATTCACTGCAGCCAGTTGCAGGTCTGCACAAGCAAGAGTAGTTTCTCTATTGGGGCCAGAAAGTTCTCAAGAGAAATGGAGACCATTCAAATTTTCCTCCCCCACCCCTCATTTACCCCCACCAAAAAAAATCCCAGCACCTAATACAGTACCAATACATAGTACTCATGTAATATATGGTCACTGACATAAAATTTTAGGGTGGAAATAATTATTCATCAAAACACTTAGGACAAATTCCATATGCAGATCAATTTAATAATGAGCACAACACATGAAAGTAATCTAATTAGTCAAGCACATGTCTACTGTTTTCACAATACAAGCTCCATACATGGGAATCCGAGCTGGGAAAAAGTTCAGAAATGTCAGAAGTCATATTCTAACAGAAATAAAAGATAATGCATCTTGCCAGTTTGTAGCTTGGTTTAGTTTTTTGTTGTTGTTTTTTTTAAAAAAACATCTTATGTGATGATTTTTTTAAAATATGAGGAGCATAATTTTCAATTCAACTAACATTTATTGAGCTTCCTATGGGCTTGGCACTACAGATAATAAAAGAGAGTTTGTCCTCTACTCCTGGGAGAGAGGTTCTGGAGTTGCCCACTAACACACAACTTCATAAAATTATACATCACAAATGAAAGCAGGAAGGACAGGCCCTCCCCTGGTTTTATTCCACCAAACAAAATAACGTAAGACTTCAACAGGAAAACTACTGTTCTATAATGAATGAGATTTTCCCTCATTTCTAAAGTTATATGCCTCCCTTTCAACCCAAATCAATATCATCTCCTCTTTAAGCTAAATAAACTACCTTTCCACTAGAAAGACCTGCTGCTACATTTTTTAGGAATCTTGGTTGGGATGGGAGAAATTTTTCTGTGAGAATCACTGAGGAATAATGCATTATAATAAAGGATGGAGGAAATGGAGCTCTCTGCCCTTTGATGTAGTAAGTATCACAGATATTTAAAAGCAAAAACTAGAAATGGTGAGGGTCCAACTGTATAAGATGCATTTGTTGTCAAGGAGGACATTTCCCAATATCCGGAGCCAATTAGGCAATTTTTCAAATGAGCCTTTTTGTTCCATTAAGTAATTTGCTCTAAAGTTGTAAGTTAAGCTCTGTTGGAAGTTGCAAAGTCACCTTTACTTTCAGGTAATGAAGTCAATAAGTCCAAAGAAAAATGGAATTTAAGTAAGTCCACTGGAAAATGGAATTCAAGAATTCTATCAGAGGGTAAAAAATTATAAACAGCGATGCCTTGAAAGTTGATGGCAAGGTAACATCCACAATGCAGCATAGCTTTGTTTTATGAAGTTTATACTGGATGGTATTTTTAGGAGGCTATAATTTGACAAGTGCTATATAAAGCCTAGTTATGAGTGGTCAAGTTATAACTGGGTTTTACTGCATAAGGGAACTGTAAAAATAAAGCTATTTGATTGTTGGTGGGGAGGGGCAAGGTTTCCACTTTTGTACGCATTTAATATAAACTCTCTTATCTGCCAATGACGTGAAGGAACTTAGCCAAACAATATTACCAGAACACTTGAAGAGTTATCCAACAATATTACTGGCAATTAATAAAGAAATATTAGAGCAGTGATGGAAAACACCATCCACATTCAGAGAAAGAACTGTGGAGTCTAAAGGTGAAGCAAAGCATGCTATTTCCTTTTGTGGTTTGGTTTGGTTTGGTTTTTTTCGTTCTCGTGGTTCCTCCCATTCATTCTAATTCTTCTATACAATATGACTAATATCACTAATATGACATGTTTAATAGGAATGTATATGTGGATCCTATATCAGATTGCATGTTGGTTTGGGGAAGGGGGAGAGGAAGGATGGGGAGAAAATTTAAAACTTATGGAAGTGAATACTAAAAACTAAAAATGAATAACTTTAAAAAATAAATAAAATAAACAGTTTAAAAAAAAAAAGAAACCAGAGCAACAGGATGAAAGAATCTAGCTCTAGAGTTGAAAGGAAGCTTAACAAGCCATTCCAGATCAAGATCCCAATTTTACAGATGAGGAAACTGAGGACCAGGGCTTGAGTCATTTGCTTACAATCACACAAGTCAAAAGGGGCAGAGTCAGTTCTTCCTACTCCAAGTTTAATGCTCTGTCCACTGTGGCACACCACCTTCTTAAAACTAAACAAAGTAAATGCTGTGATTTCTATTTAGAAAAGCGAAAAGAATGGCACTGATACACTGAATGATCATGATCAGAACCATAACCACAACAAGGATGTAGTAAGTGCCAATCCTGGGACCAAAAAATCAATTTATAACCACCTAGAAAAGGACAAAATACCTGAAAGTAGCAAATGTGGATCACCTGGTGAAAAATACATCATGCTAATGAAATTAACTCCTTTATGCGTTCAAGGGACTGGCTATCCAGACAAGGAGACGTGGTAGAGTTCCAAAATTCCCATAAATTTTCCCTTTTATCCCACATACTGCTGGTCAAAGACACCAGTTATACCAATGACTTTCTATTTTTATTCCTGGAAATCACAGGTTCCAGTGGGATCTCTATGGATCACAAAAGACATGACTAATCTTTGCCTGCCCACCCAGCATCAGAAGCTGAGACTCTAGAGAATGCAAAAACAATATAAATAAGGTTTATGTATTCCCAGAAATTGAAAAATTCAGCTGTTAAAATGGCAAATAACTACTTGTTTTTCAGGTGACTCCAAAGGATGTATCTTAGTGACTCAGCATCAACTTGAGCATTCCAAAAAAGGTGGTGGTAGTAGTGATGGTGGAAGAAGAAGAAGAAGGAAGAAGAAGGAAGAAGAAGGAAGAAGAAGGAAGAAGAAGAAGAAGAAGGAAGAAGAAGAAGAAGAAGAAGAAGAAGAAGAAGAAGAAGAAGAAGAAGAAGAAGAAGAAGAAGAAAATAGTAGCTACCATTTATATATATAATGCTTACCACATAGCAAGCCTGAGCAGCTAGATGGCATAGCGAGTAGGGTACTGATCCTGGAGACAGGAAAACTCATCTTATACAGTTCAAATCCCACTCTGAACACTTCCTAGCTGTGTGACCCTGGGCAAGTCACTTAACCCCATTTGCCTCAGTTTCCTCATTTATAAAATGAGCTGGAGAAGGAAATGGCAAACCAATCTAGCATCTTTGCCAGGAAAATCCCAAATGGGGTTGTAAAGAGTCAGACAAGACTGAAAACGACTGAATAAAAATCTGCCAGGCACTGTGGAAAGTGCTTTACAATTATTATCTCATTTGATGGTCACAACAACCCTGAGAGGTAAAGGCTTTCATTATCCTCACTTAACAGATGTGGAAACTGAGGCAAACAGAGGTTAAGTGACTTGCCCAGGGTCACAGTGTCTAAGGTCATATTTGAACTCAGGTTTTCCTGACTCCATATCTATCTACTCCTCCACGTAGCTGCTTAACTTCCTAGAAAAGTGTCAATCAATCAACAAATCTTAACTGACCATTTTACTTTTGGCAATAAGAAGGATCAGCATCTTCTATAAAATGCAGATTATAATACTTTTAATACCTATGCCATAGAATAGTTCTGAGAAAAGCACTTGGTAAATCTTAAAATATTAGATGGATGGATGGATGGATGGATGGATGGATGGATGGATGGATGGATAGATAGATAGATAGATAGATAGATAGATAGATAGATAGACAGACAGACAGATAGATAGATAGATACAGATATACATGGTGGGGGGTGCAGGGAGAGGGGCCACGAGATACTTATCATTACCACTATTATCATCTTCATTTGGGAGTGATAATTGGTTATATGAAATTCAGTTGTGTCAAGCAGAATTTAAAAAGGAGGAAGGAGAAAACCAAAGACCATGAATAATACAGAACAGGGGAAAACAGCTGGTACCAGCACAGTACAAAGAATACCTGTGTTCTGAAGAGCAGAACACAAACTGAATGAGAGTCAGCTATAAAACTCAACTGGGAATCAGGAGTCCTAATATATTCTGAATTAAAAATTTTGACCATCTTTGCAACTGAGAGCATTTGGGGAAGGCCTCACAATACCACAAAATCTCAAAAGTCGAAGGGAACTCAGAGAATATCTAACCAATGAATAAGGATTTATTAAACACTTATTATGTGTGCATTTATTAGATACTTACAGTATTGTGCTAAGTACTAGGGGGAGGGAAAAAAAGACCCCTCCACCCCACTTTACCCCCAAAATGGGCCCTATTCTGGAGGAACTCATGGTCTAATGAGGAAAACACCACACTAACCACTATGCAGATGACACACAAGATCTATAAATGACAAATGGAAGATAATCACAGAGTGTGGGCATTAGCATTAATGGGGATAGGGAAGGCTTCTTGTAGAAAGTAGGATTTTAATAGTCTAGAAAAGAAAAGAAGAATTCAGGAAGCAGAGATGAGGATAGAACTCGAGGCATAAGGTAAAAATGCAGAGTCAGGAAGTTGAGTGTCTTGTACTGTAAAAGGACCATTAAGGAGGCCAAAGTCACTAGATCAGAGTACGAGGAGGGAAAAACCTGTAAAAAGCCTAGAAAAGTAGAATGGGGGCCAGTATTTAAAGGCCTTCAAAAGCCAAACAGAGGATTGTATATTTGATCTTGGCAATACGAGGACACTCTAAAGGTCTCTCTGAAGAATTCTGCAATTGATTGTGAGACATGAGAGACACTGGCAAAGGACTGCCAAGCATGGCATGCCCACCTCAAAGAAGGCGCTGAGCTCCATGAACAAAGCAGAAGGGCAGTAGCTCAAAAGAAATGTGAGACACACAAATTTAGAGCTATCTCCACTCCAAATTTGATGTAGATTCTTTGTGTCAAAACTGTGATAGAGCATTCTGAGTTCAGGTTGGTCTCATTGGACACAATCAGACACATTACAAGTCCACTCTAAAATAGTGATGTCATTTTGGTCCTCGTCCAGAATGAAGAACAACCAATAGAGAGACACTTGAGTTTATAAATAAGGAAGGGATGTGGTCACAGCTGCACTTCAGGAAGATCACTTTGACAGCTGAGTAAAGGATGGCCCGGAGTGAGGAGAGGTTTGAGGCAGGGATATTAACCAGAAGGTCTATTACAACAGTCCAGATCTGAGGTGAGGGCCTGCACCCAGCAGGTGGCAATGTAGGAAAATTCTAAGAAAGGATTCCCTTCCCAATCCAGTCTTTACATGAAGAACTCAAGTGAGAAGAGTCTAATCCCTCTTCCATATTAAAGCCCTTCAAATTTGTCAAGGTCTTAGATGAATTAATCTACCTATGTTTTCAGAATTACATCACAGAAAGGCTTTTTAGGAGATAAAATTATCCCCCAAAGTGAAATGTAAGCTCTTAACTTTATGCATAACAAGAGCTCGGAGCTTTGAAGTTTACAAAAGAGTTTTTCTCAAGGCACCAAAGTACTATTATAGGAATTTCATAAATGAGAAAATTCAGACTCAGAGAGGTTAAATAAATGACTTAGATCACATACTTCCTAAAGCTCCAGAAATGGAGCTCTAAGTTTCCTAATATTAAGTAAGTCCCTCACTTTTTTCCACACTCCCACAGTGAATCTATCTACGGCCCACAGCACCCTGTGAAACACAAAGTAGATACTGACTAAATGCTTGTTTAAACAATGAAAAGTATGAGTGACAACAGCTTTCTCCAACAAAGGATTAGCAGATAAGGACAAACTGTGATCTTACAGAAATCGTCAAAATTAATGGAGATCATAAATCCATTTTGAGGTCTAAATACTATAAATAAAGGATTGTTTTGATTATGATGTTAAGTAGCTCCCACCCACAGAGTAATAAGAAAAATGGATATGAATTTCACCAAAAGAGTTGGTCAACATGAAAAAAAAGTAAATATATGAACAGATTACCAAATGAGGCTATAGATTTTTCCATCATGAAAGATCTCTCAATAGAGAGGTATCTTTTCTTGGATATTTTGGGCGTTCACCTCCCTAGAGGTGTGGGTCAAGGCCACAAGACTTTTAAATTCCTTATAAAATTAACTGAATAGATTTCAAGGGATACATCTAATCCAGGGCAGTATACATATGTTCTGACAAAGCTTCACTTGATTTTGATGCTGAGTTTCTTTTTTTTTTATTTTATTTTTTTTTATTTTTTTTTAAATATTACTTTAGTTTGCATCATTCATTTCCACAAGATTTTGAGTTATATATTTTCTCCCCTTCTTACCCCTACCCTCCACCCCAAAACAGCCATCCCAGTGTGTCCCCCCTCCCCCAGTCTATTCTCTCCTATGTCACTTTTCGGTAGGGCAGGATGGATCTCCCAACCACAGTGCCTGTGTATGTCAATTTCCAGTTGGATGTAGTCAATGATAATAATAATAATAATTGCATATATATATTTATAACATTGGATTATGGAACTTTAGATTATAGATTCTTTCTCTTCCTCCCTCATCACCCACCCCCTACTGGAAGGATAAGCAATCAAATACAGGCTGAACATGTGAAATTACACAGAACCTCTCCATAGTGAGCACACTATGAGAGTCTGATTATATGCTCCTTCTTCTTATCCTGCCGCCCCCCCCCCATCCACTCTCTACCCTGTCCCTACCCCTCTACAGAAATGTGAACATTCATCAGCCCTCCCCCCCCACCCTGCCCTCCCCTCCATCACGCCACCTCTCATCCCCCTTCCCCCTACTCTTCTGTGTGGAAAGATGCCCAGTATAGAGTTT
>CM053586.1:79806339-79841666 GCA_028646515.1 Pseudochirops corinnae | reverse complement strand
TTATCAATTTAAGTGCTTTTTTGCTTTTAACTTATTAATTTTTTAAATTGACTTTAAAATTTTTGGTGTGGTGTTTATTTTGAGATATATGTTCTCTTTTTTACTTGCATGTTCAATTTATTAATCTCTGTTTTGTTGATAAAGGAGTTTAATTATATAAAATTTCTCTTAAGTGCTGCATTCTCTGCATCCTTAAATCTTGGTATGTTTTCTCATTATCCTCCTATTCTTATATTTTATTTTTTTGCTTTTTGGAGGAGGGAAGGCAGCACAGTTGGGGTTAAGCGATTTGCCCAAGGTCACAGGGCTAGTTTTTGTGTTAAGTGTCTGAGGTAGGATTTGAACTCAGGTCCTCCTGAACTCCAGGTCCTCCTGACTCTATTCACTGTGTTACCTTACCAACCTTATTCTCCTTTTCTTTGTAAAATTGATCTGTTTTTGACCCCTAATTCTTTAGAATTAAATTATTTAGTCTCCAATTATTCTTTAATCCTTTTTTCAAAGGGTTCTTTATTTTATTGCATTGTCATCAGTAAAACATTTGTTTGATATTTTTGCTTTTATGCATTTGTTTGTGAGGCTTTTATATATTAATACACTGTCAATTTGTATAAAGGTTACATGCACAGCTGAGAAATATGATCACGCTCCTTTCTATTCCCATTCAATAATCACCAAGGAGTTATCATATCTAACTTTGCTAAAATCATATTCTTAACTTCTTTCTTTATTTAAAAAAAAAAGATAAATACTGTTAGCTGTTCAGAAATATCAAGTTTTTAGTAGTTGTACAAGCGCAGTCCCAAAACATACTTTAATTAGCTTTGTTTGTATAGAAGTACAGGGGCAGGCACAGTGCTAGTCACTGTTCAATTTTAATCATGCTCATGAGGCTGTCTCACATTTAAGAGGATGAAGTTATTTCCTAGAACTGTGGAATGTAGTCAAGGCATATCTCAGTTTCAATTTGCAGCACTAATTGTGGCTCTTAGCTCTACTTTCTACCGTTTTATAAAAGAGAATGTGCTCTCACAGAGTCAAGTGGACCCCCAAATTGCCCAGAATTTGTCCACAGAGCCATAGCTTTCAGAAGGTTGGGCACTACTAACCTGGAGTATATTGAGTTCAAATCCCACATCTGATACTAACTGTGAGACTTTGAACAAACCACCTAATCTTTCTGAACTTCAGTATTCTTATCTATAAAATGGGGATAACAAGTCCTGTAGTACCTACCCTCACAGGGTTGTTATGAGCCTCAAATGAGATATTACTCTTTAAAGTCCTGTATGAAATGCACCTAGAAACCCGTTGGCACTAAGGAGGGGATCTCAGTCAGAGGTGCTGCAATGAGGCTCACAGTCATAGCAGGCAGACAACCTTGTAATGAACTATCTAGAAATACCCTATATGATCAACCACACCCCGTGCTAGAGACCCAGATTAGAATGCTCTGGTTAGGAAGCCCCAGGTGGTTTTAGTGTCTAGGGAGTACTAAGCCAGAATGTGAGAATGGGGGGAAGCAGGCATTAAAGCAGCAAAGCTTCTACTAACAAAGAGGGCAGTGATAAATAAATACTTATATATAGAGGTATCCAGAGAGACTGTTTGAAAAACAAAAGTTTAGCACAGTCAAAGAGGTTAGATACTACTGACATAGAATATATTGGGTTCACATCCTACCTTTGATACCAGTTATGAGACTTTGAGAAAGCCACCTAACCTCTCAGCCTTAGTTTCCTTATCTATAGAATGGGCATAATAAGACTATAGTACCTACTTCACAGGGTTGTTATGAGACTCAAGTAAGATAATTTTCTTTAAAGTCCTCCATAAAATGCACCCAGAAGCTTGCTGGGATCCCCAGTCAGAGATAAGACTTATTTCTACCAATGAAATCACAAGTCTGGCCCCAAATCCAAAATCTTATCCATTTTACACATTTTGATTTTGATTTGATTTTGAATTTTTGGAGTTCTTATGTCCCTGTGTTGTTTCCTCTAATGGACTGTGAGGTCATTGAGAAAAAAGGAGGTACAGGTAAGGCAGTACTTTGCACAAAGTGAACAGATATTTATTGAACTGAATATTTTCATGTATAGCAGTACATTTCAAATATTGCCTACTCTTGAACAACCTAAAGGACTTGTTTTGCTTTTGCTTTCCCTCCTATGTTTCCTTATCCCCATCCAATAAAGTCTACTGAGGCAGACTGGAGAAGAGTGTATAAAAAAGATCCAGTTTTGGAGGTGGGGGAGGGAAGGGAGGTTGAATTAGGTCACCTCTCCATTTTTCGCCTGAGTTAGCTGAATTGATTGACTCTATAGTTCAAATTTACTGCATTGTTGCTAGGTTTCCACTCTAGTTTATGGTCAATAAATCTAATCTCTAATATCATCTCATATCATCAAAACTGTCATCATCATCATCATTTTCCAGTCATCCAACAAGCATTTATTAAGTGCTTTTTATGTTTCAAGGCATAGGGATACAAACTCAAAAATGAAATAATCACTTTTTTCCAGGAATTAACATGGAGAGGAGGGAAGGAGTGAAAGCACATTTATAGAGAAAAATTAATAAAATGTAACACTAATATAGGCTGCATGGGATACTTTGTGAGTATCACATGATAACTGAGATGCTACAAAAGGAATAATATCTTTTGTGTACTGTGTTATTTAAACCTATATGATGTTAACTTTATTAATGATCCTGCAAGGGAACATAATGGTTTCTTTTTTCTACATAGTGGCTCTACACTCAAGTCAAGAGGTTTCTATAGTCTCCCTGATAAATATGGACAATCCTCTCTACTATGCAAATATGAACCCAATGCTACTAGGCAGCTTCAAATGTTTGTTCTGGTCTCAATTCTCTAGTCATTGCTCCTAGTTTAGAATGCAAAAGGCAGTAGTCTAAGTCTACTACTGCCATGGCCATTTTAGATGTCCTCACTCTCAAGGATTAAAAAAAAAGGCAAAAGGGACAGAGGTGACCTTCACATATGCAGCTGTACCAAACCTCACCACATCTCATCTTCCTTTTCCAAGGTTTAATCTTCTTGAGCATGCATTTGGTGTAGTCCTGTGTTTTCCCAGTGAGAGAAATGGGAAAAAAAAAAAAAAGCAGAACAGACATCTGAACAGCTTTATTATTCCTCTTTCTGTTTCCCAAACTATCATCACCCTAGGCTTTGGGACAAATAATAATTTGAGGGAGATAATGTGGTGTAACATGAGCACCAGTTACCTAAAATATACACAAAGTAGATACATAGTAATTTCCATTGGGGAGGGGACTAGTAACTGAGGGGATAGATTTCCTATAGGAGGTAGAATTTGAATGGTGCTTTGGAAAAATCTAGGGATTTTTCTTTTATTCTTTTCAATTAACAAAAATCTATTTTCTCTCTCTCTTATCTTCCCTTTCCTTATCCAGTAAAACTTACTGAGGCAAATTCCAGCAAAGTCTATATAAAGGATCTAGTTGTGGGGGTGGGAATGGGAGAGGAAAGAAGGTTAAATCTTAGAGGAATAGAGAGGGAGTTATTTTGGGGAAAAAATGCTTATTTACTTAAGTCATAGAAACAATTTTATAAATATTATACTGCTATTATATATTTATAATTTATATTATACACTTATATATTTATATAAATATAAAATCAGTAGAATGATGTTATTGTGGTAACTGCTTTTGTAACTTTGTGGGGTGGGGTTGGGTTAGTAATAATGTATCAATAACATTATTGTTCCATTGATACGTTTCATTGTCCAGAGGACTCAAGAAACACTCTCTCACATACCTGCGGGGAGCATAGATGAGAGTCTGAGAGTTTTGAACTGCAGTCATGGAAGAAATATCCACAATCAATGAGATGGCAGATCCATTAGAATTTTGGAGTAGTACACAGCAGGTTTATTTGGGGCAACCTTTTGTGGGGTCTCTCTGTATTGAATTTTCTTATAATAAGGCATGCCTATACTGTATACTAAACCGCTTTCCATTTTGACCATGTTAAACTTTTCTTTTTCAACCTTTCTCTTTGAGTACCTCCATGTGTAAAGTACCAGCAGACTATTTCCTTTCAGGCTTTAATCTCATGGTTTTATTAAATATGTTCAGTGATATCCCAAAATTTACTAAGATATTTCAGAAGAGAGTGAGCTCCTAGAACTACCCCCGAGGTCTCAGGAGTTCTCCCTTGCAATCTTAAAATGATTAATCTTCAAACTCTTTAATCTGCTAACAAGTTTTTAGTAGTTCCACAAACTTTGATCATCTGACTTTATTTCTGTAATTCCAACATAGCCAAAGCTGAAAAGACAGGAAGAAAAAGTGTCTTGCAAGATTTCCCCCCCTCTTTTTCTCTTTTCTTATAACCTAAGCTCCCTTGGAAAACCTAGAGTGGGAATTAGTCTTGCTTACTGGGACAATTGCTTCAAGTATGATAGTTCATTAACCTTTCCCAGCGTTTTAAACTCTTTGACTTAACCCCCTAGAAGTTTTTTCTAGCTAGCTGCATTTTAAACCTTTCAATGTAACAGAATCTAGCTCATAATACAAACATGACGCAGAAATTTTACAAAGACACAAACACAGACAAAACAACAAGACAGAGACAACAGACATAGATAGTTTTAACAAAGCATGCAGTTACACTCAATACAGAGGTACATGGTTACCGAGCCATACAATTTCAACTTTACAGAGGTATGCAGTTTAAAAAAACAGCAGAGGCACACAGAGAGACAAGAGGCACGTCAGTTACAATTTTACAGAGGCATGCAGTAAAACAAACAAAAAGCCAAAAACAATTGAGGCCAATTAACAGAGAATTGCAGTTTAGGAAAGGATATCTTACCAGAGTGATCCCAGACAAACCAGGTCACTGGAGGGACTCTGAAATTTTCCTCACAAAGAATGATAAACTTGACCAAAGAGGGAGTTCAGGGGATTGGAGCAGGATAAGGACAGAGGACTCACCAGACAAGAAGGGGTCAGACTCCAGAGATATAAATCTCTGATGGTGCCTAGTCTTTTCCCACCAGCGCTGGAGAGTCCAATAGCCTGGTTCCATGTCCAGTTCCACTTCTGCCACTATTAAATGTCAACTGAACAGAACTGACCTCTACCCTGTAGGTGGCCAGAGTCAAACAGAGTAGGCTAGAGACAGGAGAGTCAGGAATCAAACAGAAGTTTAATGTCAAAGTGAGGGAAAGGGCTTGCAAGCAAGAACAAGTGCCAGAGCCCCACCTCTGGGCAGTGAGGGGAGACCTCAGTACTTTAAAAAAATTTTAAAATTTTTTTCCTTCAATTTTATTTTATTAAATTTGTTTATCTACTTTTAGTTTATGACATTCAGTTCCACAATCCCTTGAGTTCCAAATTTTCTCCCCTCCCTCTCCTTTCCCTTCCCCCTCTCAGTGGCATGCAATCTGATACAGGCTCTACAAATACCTTCGCATTAAGCATTAGACAGGTTGTAAAGAAAAATTATAACCAATGAAGCGGACGGCAAGAAAGGAGGAACAAAACAAAACTAAACACAAAAGAAAGAGCAAATAGTTTGCTTCAATCTGCATTCTAACTTCGTAGTTCTTTTCTCTGGATGTGGATATCCTTTCCATCATGAGACTGCTGGAGTTGTCTTACAACCTTGCATTGCTGAGAGGAGCCCAGTCTATCAAAGTTAGTCATCACATATATGATGTGTCTGTGATTGTGTACAGAGTCTCCTGGTTCTGCTCTTCCCACACAGCATCAGTCAGAAGTCTCTCTGGGTTATTACGAAGTCCGTCTGCTCCTTATTTCTTATAGCACAATAGTATTCCATTACATTCATATACCACAACTTGTTCAGCCATCCCCAATTGATAGGCATTCTCTTGATTTCCAATTCTTTGCCACCACAAAAAGAGCTGCTATAAATATTTTTGTGCAAACAGGTCTTCTGAGACCTCAATACTTAATACCAATGGCTATGCAGTGAGCTGTAGCCCTGACAATGAGAGTAACAGCAACAATGAGACAAGTTTGATTCGTAGCAGGGCTTCATGACTAGAACATGGATACTTCTCTGAGCTTATCCAAGCTCAGAGAACACCTGGTGCTGGTCAAAGAAGTACAATAATTATGTGGGATTTTGACAAAGGGTGAGATCAT
The DNA here is from genome assembly GCA_028646515.1 of Pseudochirops corinnae. Lineage (NCBI taxonomy): Eukaryota > Metazoa > Chordata > Mammalia > Diprotodontia > Pseudocheiridae > Pseudochirops > Pseudochirops corinnae. The sequence continues at coordinate 79,835,498 of CM053586.1, read as the reverse complement.
TCAGAGTGTGAGCGCAAAGGATTATTGTTGTGCCAAGACCAGGGCACAGCTTGTTTGCTGGGCCTTAGCTCTGAAAAACAGGGTGTCTCCTCATATTTTGGCATTAGCCACAAAGACAAAGTAATACTTTGGAAGTCATAAAAACATAGGTAAACTATTATTGATTTTGCATTTGCTTAGTGCTTTACATTAAAACTGGCTTCCTCAGGAAATGCTGTTTTAGTAGGTACCAAAGGATTAGCTATCAGGATAACTCATGATGCCACTGTATATATGTAAAATAACAATCAGGTATAACTAGGAAGCTAAGGATAGAATTCTAAGTGTTTTTCATTTTCTTTTCCCCCTTTTTTTGGGGGGCATTTTTGATGAATTTATTTGTTTGTTTTTATAAGTTTTTCTTTTCTCTTCCTGTCACTGTCGCTCCCAACTAAACAATAAAGAAAGAAAGAGGGGTAAAAAAAACTCTCAGAAGAAATATGCATAGTCCAGGAAAATTAATTCTCCCATTGGTCACATCCCAAAACCCCTTTCTTACTCTACATCACAAGAGATGGGTGACATGTTTCATCTTCAATCTTCTGGACTCATGGTTTATCATTGCATTGATCAGAGTTCTAAAAGTTTTTCAAAGTTGTTTTTTCATTAGAATTCATCATATGAATTGTTTGCCTAGTTTTGTTCACAATTTCATCTTTCTTCAGTTGTGTCAGTCATGTCCAAATCTTCATAACCCCATTTGAGGTTTTATTAGCAAAGATACTAGAATGGTTTGCCATTCCCTTTCTCCAGCTCATTTTATGGGAGAGGAAATTGAGGAAAATAGGGTCAAATGGCTTGCCCAGGGTCACACAACTAGTAAGTATCTAAGGCTGGATTTGAACTCAGGTCTTCCTCACTCCAGGCCCAGGGCTCTGTCCACTGTACTACCTAGTTGCCCTTCCTCACATTAATCTGCATCACTTCATAGTAATCTTCCTAGTTTCCTCTGAAACTATCCATTTTGTAATTTCTTATAGTACAATAATATTAAATTATATACCACAATGTAGCTGTTCTCCAGCGTTTGGGCACCTTTTTGCTTCAAAATTCCCTCCTTAGCTTCAAAATAGAAGTTTGACATTTTTTTAATGAAAAAAACCTTCTGTAAACAAACAAACATGCATACATACATGCACACACATATGTCCTTTTCCTTTGATCTCTTTGGGACTTGAGCCTAATAATGATATGCTAATAGTTATTGATGAATTTGCATTCTTAAATGTCACAAAGTAGACCAGTTATGCGCAGGTTTACTTACTACTACAATTTAATGCACTAAAAAGAGTAGTTTGTGCATCTTCTTCCACTCAAAACTACTCCAGCAAGGCTTTTAGAACATGGATAGTTCTAAAACAATGGAGATCTATTCTAAAAAAGAATGTGCTATAAGCTGTATGTGCTGCCCCATATTGGGATGCTGCAGTAACACTACACATAGTCTGGTTAACAACCTCCTCAAAACCTATCAAAAGGCATTATTAACCCACAAGAAAATGAAATAAATTATTTGACCACCAGGTGGTGCCAGACACAAGCAACCACCCCAATAGTCTTTTCAAGATCTTATATATGCATATGAAGATGGAAATGGCAAACCACTCAAGTGTCTTTGCCAAGAAAACCCCTCAAGAAAGGGGTCATGAAGAATTGGACACGACTGAAAAATGTCTAAACAACAAAAACATATGCACAAGAGAGCTTCCTCCAGCACAAATGCACAAATTTCTTACTGTGATCAAGTCACATAACTTTAAACCACCAAACAAGAAAGAAGCCCTTGCTGACTATGTTCTAAATTCTACCCTAGAGGTTGACATTAAATATGGATTTAAAAAAATTAGAAAAATTTCTTTGATTCCACCCCCACCCCATATCTAGTACATTTCCTCGCTCAGTCTAGAAACCCTCTGTATTAAAATCAACTTTCTATAACCAGTGTACTTGAGGAAGAACAAAAAAAGAAATGGAAAGGACATAGGTCAAGCATCTTCATGTGAAGAAAGGTGGACCCATGCTCCTACTGGCTGTGGAAAGAGAAGTGTTATTTAACATTGGCATCCAAGGCTCAACTTGAGGTCCTGGACTGAAACAGTGAAAGCAAAGGAGAAACCCTAGGATATGTCAAGGTTTGGACTGATTCTCACTCTCAACTGATGTTTTCATAAACCACCTCAGCTTGCCATCCAGTTCAGACTCACCTTTCTGCACCCTGGCCCCCAATTGGATGCTCTGGTTACCAGTTCTGTTTCAGCCCTGTTACCATGGTTCCCCATGTATACTCCAGAAACAACCAAAGTCAAAAGCCTCTTTCTGGTTGACCCCTGGGAAATTTCAATTTTAAGGGAAACTCAGAAAACCCAGGAACATATCTCTGCTCCCTAAGCCCAAAGCAATGGATGTCAGGAAGTCTCTCTTGAGGGTAAAGGAAGAATAAATGAGGAGCTCTAAAAAACTGCCTGCCCATAGGTAGTTTTACTACTTCCCTAGTCTCATTGATCTTTTCCCCCTCATTAGGAACTTCTGATGAGAAGGAACAAACATGCTCTTCAAAACCTGAGTTAATATTACCTCCCTTTAAGTTAAAGTATCATTATCACTGGATAGAAAATAGGATAGGGACTTGACCTGTAATTTCATTAGTGTAGAGAATTCCCAGGTGAGAGAATTTCCTCTATTAATGGACATATACACATTCTTTGCAATTTAGAGAATTGCATAAAGCACTAAAAAATTTTCTTGAAAAAAGTAAACCCAGTCTGTTAGGTCTGACAGAATGGCTTACATCTATATATGAAAGACAATGCTTTAAAAAATTTAGAAGTAAAAATTGTGATTTGCAGGGAATCTTTTGGATGTGGGAACAGTGACTTTCAAAATATTATTTTAATAATAGCCTTAGAAAACCCTGGTCAATATCATGTAGCAATGAGGCATCTAAGGACATTTGGAGGGGTGGGGGAGGGCTCACTATTTGGCAACAGAGACACTTAAGCCACAAACCCAGAAGAAAAGAATGACTCTAAAACATATACAAGCAAAGCCTCAAAGAAAACACAGCTTGGGCACAAGTTTAATCAGAATTCCTGGAAGAGTTGAAGTAATAGTGATTTTTGAAAAGTTTTAAAATGTTTTTTATAAATGAATTGAGTGCACTAGATTTTTAAAAACTGGAAATAAATGAGAGCTATGGAAGAAAGAATTCGGAAAAGAATTAACAGCTTGGCACAAGAGATACAAAACAACAAAATCCCTGAAAATTAGAGTGAACTAAACAGAGGGTAATGATTCTATGAGACAATAAGAAATATCAAAACAAAGTCAAAAGACTAAAACAAATAGAAGAAAATGTAAGGTATCTCATAAGAAAAACAACTGACCTAGAAAATGGATCAAGGAGAGATAGTTTAACAATCATCAGACTATCCAAAAGTTATGACAAAAAAAAATTAAGAGCCTGGCTATCATATTTCAAGGAATCATAAAATAAAATTGCCTAGAACTCTTAGAACCAGAGGACAAAATAGAAAGAGAAAGAATCCATCAGGTACCTTTTGAAAACCCAAAATGAAAAATCCTGGGAATCTTCCAGCCAAAATTCAAACGTCTATGTCAGAGAAAATGTACTGAAAGCAGCCAGAAAGAAAGGATTAAGTACTTATGAGCTACAAGCAGAATCACAAGCTAAATAGGTTAGATTTAGCAGCCACCACAATAATGGAGGGAAGAACTTGGACTACAATATTCCAGAAGGCAAAGGTATAGGCTTAGAGTAAAGAATAACTTACCCAGCAAAATGGAATATAATTCTAGAGGGCAAAAAGAAATGAAGTGTTGATGAAATAAAGAATTTCCAGGGATTTCTGATGAAAATAACAGCTATTAAAAACTCTGAAGTATAAACACAGGAATACATGGAAACATAGACAAAATAAGACAATAAAGCAAGCCAGCTTTATTGAGGGAACATTCTTACAACATGAAGAACAAAGAAGACGGTAGAAAAAAATCATATCTGCTGAAATTCTAGGTGTAATTGGATATACCCCAGAGGGAATGGGGTACCCTCTTAAGCCAGTAAATTCTGGTGGAATTTTATAGGATTCTTATGTAGGTAGATCAGGAGAGTTTCAAGGGAAATTGAAGGGCCTGGATCTGAAGACTGTAGTAATCAATGTTGGAGGATTGAGAAGAAGGTGGAGAAGAAAAGCCTGGGGGAATTGGCTACTATTCAAACTCCCATAGTAAAGGAACTTTGGGCTATCACTGTTGGTCTTTCTCTGACAAGATGACTTGGGCATTTTTGAGTTTCCTTGTGGCTTCTTTGTTTAGACAGTCAGAGGGATCCCTTACAATTTATACAGAATTTACATTCCTTACAAATGCCAACATAGGATTGAGTGGGTGCATAGGTAAAATAAGAAGACAAAAAGAATTTTCCAAGTTGACAATCGGGTTATCATTGCCCAAATCTGTAATGTAATTAATTACCCTCTACTTCACTTTATATACTATTTCAGAGTATCAGAAAACTACCATGGTAGGAAAAGGACATTATCCAGATAATGGGGGAGGGACCAGGATTAAGAAAGAGATAAACCTGCTTTAGAACCAAAAGAAGAATTGCATAATACAGTGGAAAATACACTGGATTTGGAATTATTGGACCTGGGTTCAAATCCCACCTCCATCACTTGTGACCTATGTAATATTGAGGGAGTCATTTAACTGTTTGTTGTTGTTGTTGAGTCATTTCAGTCTGGCTTAATTTGTGACCTCATTTGGGATTTTCCTGGCAGAGATACTGGAGTAGTTTGCCATTTCCTTCTCATTTTACAGATAAGGAAGCTGAGGCAGCCAGGGTTAAGTGACTTGGCCAGAGTCACACAGCTAGTAAGTATCTGAAGCTAGATTTGACCTCAGGTCTTCCTGATTCCAGGCCTGGCACTCTATTCACTATACCACTTAACTGTCCCAGTTTCTTCATCTGTAAGAAAGATGAACTACCTGCCTACTAAGGTCTGTTTCAGCTATAAAAATCTATGATCCTTTGATCATACACAATAATTACAATAATGGAGTTGAAAACAACACTAAAAGGCAAATGGATCTGAAACAGTTTGGGTCCTGGAGAAGAAAGGATAAAACATATATCTCTCTTCTAAGTAGAGAGGTAAGAAACTATATGTTTGTATAAATCTGTATTAGGAGACTATGTGGCTGTATTATCAGGGACTTTTATTTCTCTATTTTACTTGTATTTCCTCTATTTCCTCTCTATTTATTTCTCTATTTCTCTTTGTTACAAGGGAAGATTCAATGTGATATAGGGGCATATGTGAATATTACTGTGATTTTTAAAAGTCTTTAAAAAGAAAAAAAAAGTTAAAGGGTTAATTGCCTGGGCTTTCTAAGATCTAACTTAAGATAGCTCTTTATCATTTGACTAAACTGACAAGATGGACTTTAAAACCAAAGCCAGAGGGTTTTAGTAAAGAGGCAGGCCCTGAGAACAAGAGTGGAGATGTGCTCAGACTTGTGTTCTTTGTTTCCAGCCTAGCTTGGCACTTATGCCTTGATTGCAGAAGGCATTTCAAACATCATTGAAATGTTGCTTGGTGATAAAACCTTCTGGTTGTGTTAAAAGTCAGACTATTCTGAAAGTTCATTAGTCTATATATAGGAAACCTTTCCATAAGAAAATTTTCTTCATTATAGCATATAACCATTATACTTTAAAGGATCTGGGATCTTCTAATGCAGCCACTTCTTGCAACTATACAGATTATAACCCATTCAGTACTCTCTTATTCTGTGTGGCCTCTTGTCCACATCCTTCTTTATGTTCTCCAAATCCAATGTGCATGAAACCTTCTTCTTATTCTCTTAATAGTGCATGGATACCAACAGAGAACGTGGGCAACCTGTTGATTATGTAATTTTTGACACAGTTATGTAAATAGCTGTCTCTATATCCACCAGAAATAGAAAGTTTCTGAGATGGCATATATAATAAACTAATAAAAGTGACTCAAGGTAATTTGATCCTTTTAACTTCATAGCAGCCATAATTGTGATGACAATTTAGAGGAGGTCAATGAGACATGATTGAAAATTCACAAGTAGTAGCAATAGTCAATGTTGAAGGGACTGCAGAAGAAAATATGCATATTAATAAACTGTTGGAAGAGCTATGACTTGTCTAGTCATTCTGGAAAGCAATTTGAAATTATGCTAAAAAAAGTGACTTAAGTGACTTTGACCCAGAGATTCCATTGCTAGGAGGTGTAAAGTAACATCCTTTCAAGGCCCTTTTCATATGAAGTAGTTCAGTGATAAAAAGGACGTTCAAAGTATTTTTATGTAATGATAATGAGGAACCTGAATAGAAATGTGCTCGGACTTGTGCACTTTGTCTCAAGTTTAATTTAGCTCTTACTAAATCAACTTATTAAGGATGTAAGACACTGACATCATCATACATGAAATTGCAGTACCAAAAAGGAGTAGGAAAAGAACTTTGACTTACTATAAACTTCTAAGATACATGTATGAAGAAACAGCTTTCAGATGAGACTTCAGTACTTTGGGATAGAAATTTAATTGTGACATAAATATAGAGACTTAAATCACCTTGTGAAATATGTAGGATCATGCCTCATTTTTATATGATCAGGTTGATGTATTTTAAAGGGATAGAAAAAGCCTTTTGTTTAATAAAAACAAAATGGGAATACAAAGAAACATATTTCTAAGGACAAAAAAATGTTATGGTAGACTATATTAAGAACTTAAATACTATAGGTCATTATGGTCCTTTTTCTCATTTGCATGTTGCTATTTTAAGACTTAAGAGGGTAAACCTGAAAAAAAAAAAGAAATCATTTAAATATTTGGAGACTTAGGTGTGATTTTAGAAGGACTGTTGATTTCGTAGAGGAAATTAGCCACTAACTGTGAGGAGGTTTTGATTTGAGCTATTAAAAGAGATAGGAAAGTGAGGCTGAGGCAAATAAACACTGAAGAAACAGCAAGGGGTCAGAAAGGGAGTTTTGTCTGAGATATTTGAAGAGACCAGCAATGAGAGCTGACAAAGAGGATTTGGCTGCTAGCTCCTTACTGCTTGAATAGACTGTATTTCCGGCTACTGCCCTTCAGTTCTGTGCAAAGTTTATGAGAGATGAAGCCTCTCAAAAGTTCCTACTTCTCTTTTCTGCCTCACTCTGGCTTGAGGGAGGGAAATAGAAAGGGAAAGGTAGTTTGTGTGTGCGCTTTACTAATAATGGAAAATTTAATTGGATGACATAGAATCCTGGTTAGTGAAGCAAGCTAGTCTCAGAGAGTCAACTTGAACTGTTTTCTTTGAGCCCTGCAATTCAGCATTGTAGGTCTAGGTCTAGGCTATAGAGTCCAGAAATAGCTTAAAGAGTTTTGTTGTTCTTGGTTTTGAAGGGAAATGCTATTCAAATTAAAAGATAATACTTTCTGAATGCTCTTTTAATTGACTATTAGATGAAAAAACTTGTAAATTCTTTGCCAGTTTGAATACAGAGGAAATGAGCGTATACCCAGCTAGAATGTGGTGAGGACCAGCAAACAGTTAACAGAGAAGCAGTTTCATGAGGTACAGCTATTGCTGAATGGACCATTGACATCAAAACCTGTGGTGAAGACTAGAGTTATACTGAGTGCATGAATTTATCTCCTTTATATATTTCTGTGCTAGGTGTATGTAACTGTGTTCACTCTTTTCCCACAGATACAGAATACATTGATGGGAGAGTGATCTAGATTATATGTAAATTGAGATGTTCATGTGCTGGTTTATCTATATGAGTACCTATGATATTATTATTTCTTTTGCCTAGTTGTTAAGTTCGTTGTTTATGTTTAATATATTGAGAATGTCATTGTTGTAAGTGGATGATTTGTTTGAATAGAAATATATTAATGTATGCTCAAGATGAGTAAATGCTGGCAAATGAATATTTATCAAGATGTCCCAGGCACTGTGGTAATCACTGGGAATACACATATGAAAAAAAGATAGTTCCTGACCTCAAGGAGCTTACAATCTCATGGAGGAAAACAACACACAAAAGGAAACTGAAAAGGGGGGAGGAGGTACCAACTTGAAGGCATGGTGAAAAAGTTAATCAGAGAAGTCTCAAAGTGTCATAGCCAGGTGAAAAATGAAGAGATGTCTGAGCTGAATTGTCTCCTTAAATGGAAGTTTGGAGTTCATGGCCCCACCCTCCAATTCCAGAGACAGAGGGTAGTGGATGAGATGGATGGAGTACCAAGCCTGATGAGATCTTACAGGATCTTGCAGTATAAAGTACAGTCAGTTCTGTATAATAGGATGTAGGAGTTTCTAAAAAGCACAGTACTAGGTGAAAAAGTATAATAAAAAAACACAGAGCTTTTGGAAAAGATGGGTTTAGGGATGTGACACTCAAAACTTTGTCAGCAACTCATTAAAAAAAAGACATAAGAACCTAATAAAATAGTAGCACAATTTTATGCATATTAATTGATTAAGAAATACATAAATACTACAACAAAGAATGGCCTCTTCAGCTACTCTGTGCCTCAGGCTGTATGAGCATGTTAGGCAGTTGAGCAGTATGGGGGTGAAGCTGGGGACAAAGCTGACCAGCCTCTCTCTTCTAATGGCTCCCACTGAACCAGAAGATGAACAATAAATATGACACCTTATCTTGACAAAGAGCTGAAGCGTGCTTGTGGAAGTTGGCATCAGAAGGGTTGCAGTTTGTGAGTTATTGTAAAGTGATGTAGTTTTCTGGATTCTCACTATTTCTCGAGAAAGAAATCTTGTAAAAGAAAACTCAAAATTTCTGTTATGCTCAAAAATTTCCCTAATATATCAAACAAGTGGGAGCAAATTTACATTTTCAAAACACAAGTTATAACAGAACTGACTGTGAAACCATGTGATAGTATTCCTTCTCTGAGAATGATCTGTCCATGTGAAAAGAGGTCCAAGTAAGCAAGCTGATCCAGAGAGCAAGTAGGTATCCACATGCCTTTGTAAGAGCTATGAGGCTCTATGCCTCCATATGTAAGCAGAATGAACAAGAACAACAAAAAAGATATTGTATAATTATGTTGACATTTTTGAGAAAATGCATATCTCTCTCCCCTCCCCAGAGAAGTGGGACACAATGAATGTAGAATATTGTATATGCTTCAAACAAAGGTATGTTGTTCAATTGTGCTGAATGAACTGCTGTTTTCTTTCTTCTTTTTAGATCTCTGTTGCAAGAAATGACTCTCTGGGCAGGGCAAGGGAGAGAGTTATATTTGGAGGTGGAGATGATGTAAAAACAAAATATATCCATGAAAATTAAATAAAGAAAAGAAATACAAAACAAAGAAAAGGCCAGAGGGTTTTAAATTCAGAAATTGTGTTAGTCTGCTTTGTTTATTAGGCTTCATAAAGAAGTGGTGGGAGTTATTTTGCTGTGAGGCTCATTTGTGGTTGACATACCATTATCACCAACTCCTTCCTAATGAAAATGTTTTTTTTTTTTTTTAATTCCTTGAGTAGTTCTTAGGATCAAAGATAAAATAGGGTTTCAAATTTTAAGTTTCTAAAATGCATGGTAAGTGAATTTATTGTTTTCTCCTGGGTATTACACCCACTGGGTTAGTCACAAATAACTATCTATATTAAGGATGTTGTTCACATTTTTTCGATACTAGCAAGTCATCAGCCCCACCCAGTTCAACCTCACTACTCAGTACAATCCAACTACAAACTTTTATGTTACATAAAAATGTCAGAAGTTTTTCCAGTGGCTTGGAAACTATGTAAGATAAGATTGAACTGAAATACTCAAACAAATCTGTAATCTCATCTTTTGTAGGTCTCAGCCAATGATGTAGCTCACAATCCACCCATGTCTACCCATTCTATGGAGCTTTTGTCTATATCATCCCGTTAGTTCAACAGAGGATATCTATCTAAAGGACTGGAGGCCTTCCTCAATTTTTCTTGACATCTCAAGGATGGTAATGAAGGACTTGAATTGTCTACCTGGCCTCCTCCTGGCCAAAGTCTTTCTTCTCTTCTTATCATATATTTAGCATGATGCATGGGAATAAGCATTGACATATATATCATCTACTATGTTCTAGGCCTGGTGCTAAGCACTCTTTTTTAAACAAATATTATCTCATTTGATCCTCACAACAACCCTATAAGGCAGGCGCTAGTATTATGCCTATTTTATAGTTGATGAGACTGAGGCAAACAGTGACTTGCCCAAGGTCACACAGCCAGCAAGTATCTGAGGGAAAATTTGAACTGAGGTCTTACTGACTCCAGACCCAGCACTCGATCCACTGTGTCACCAGCTGCCTCTAATAGAAGCAGTTTATTCTCATAGAGTGAACAGGCATTCCCATCCCAACTTGTACAGAGAAGAGGCAGTCAATTCATAAACTGTAGTGGCTAAAGGGCTAGCCTCGGTACCAGGAAGAGTGAGGTTCAAGGCCTAATCTTAGATTACAGATTATAGATCTGTTTGAGTATTTCAGTTCAACTCCCTAACACTCAAAACTACAAATGAGTTGAATCTTCAGTGGAATGGATCTAGGAGTTCCCTGTACCACTGAAATCATAGGAACAGACTCCTTGTTTTCCTTCAAGACAGAGAGAGAGAGAGAGAGAGAGAGATTCAAAGGAAAACTCTTACTTTTATTCAACGAATTTCTTGATCTCATTAGTCCATAACAAGCAGTTGAGGTTCATAGAATTGCTATCTCTAGATAGAAGGAACCTCAGATACTACTTAGTCTAATACTTATTTCACAAATGACGAAAACTAGGGCTCAGGGAAAGTAAGTGATTGCCCAAGGTCACACAACTAATAAGTTTCAGAGGTGGGATTCCAGTTCAAGTCCTTTAACTCCAGAGTCCATGCTTTTTCCATGATGATACCACCACTTAAAAGGGTCCATGAACTCAAAATGAAATTTTTAAGTGGTTTAATTAGATGAAAAGTGTTCAATGATAATCAATTAGTCAGTTCCTTCCATGATAATTTTAGTTCCTCATAAACTGGGCACTCAGTCAAAATGGAGATGGTATTGCATAAATTTATTCATTCATCCATTCATCTATTAAACCAACATTTATTGAGGGTCCAGTATAAATAAAGTGGTTTAGTTAGATGCCATTAAAGATACAGTCAATCAATTAACAAGTATGCCTACTATGTACCAGCCTCTACATTAAATTCTGGGGATGCAAAGAACACAACAACAGCAATAACAACAACAACAAAAAATATTCCCTGCTCTCAAGGAACTCATAGTCTAAGACTTGTCATAGATATTACTGGTTCTCAACATATTTTGGTCCAAAAAGTCCTTTCAACAACAACAACAAAATGTGTTGTGAAACCCCAGGGTAAGAATACACACATATATGCATGTACGTGTATGTGTGTACATGTGTGTATGTGTATATGTATTCATGTGTGTGATTCAATGAAAAACATGTTAAATACTCTGTGCCAGGCACTGTGCTAGCAATATAAAGATAAAACAAAAAATTCTGACATCATCCGTGGTCTCTAATGCCTTCATGGTACAAATAAAACAAGGTAAAATGTAAAATTAATAAGTCACATTTGCAAAACTCTTTAATATCTACAAAATAGCCGGACAAAATCTTCTCCCCATATCAAAGGAGTGTTCCTGAATTCAGAGAGTTTTAAGAAAAGAATGGACACTTCAATGACATAGGACACTTCATAAGGTTTATCTGGAGGTCACAATTGCTATGTAATAGTACTGAAGCAAAAATGCTGTAGCCAGGCCTGCTACACCTCCCCCTCAGGATTCTCAGGTATTATGAGGGGTTGGTGGGTGTCTCTTTTCTTTGCCATAGGCTGTAGCTCCAGATTTCCCCCACTGTTTGGTTTTACCTAAGACCATCTCAAAGACATAGCCAGAACAAACAAATAAACTTTCCTTCCAGCATCTTGGGGGCACACACTACTCTCTTCTGCACAACCCGTCTCTCTGAGAGGAAGGAAATTCAACTTAATTCAATTCCTATACAGAATTTGTCTTACTAACTTCATGTGCAAAGATGCCATCTCATTGGGATGATCTTGGTCTCAGGTTACACTGGGCCAGGATTCCCAAGGTCCACCCAAAGATTGCTTCTTACTCCTCAGGGCATCAGTGCTAGACTGACTATAACACTCAGCTTGGGCTCTGGCTCTCAGATTCCTGTGGCTCACTCTCCTGACTTTTAAATACTCCCAAGGTTTACTTTAAACAAAAGTCACTGAGACCCTCCAGAGACAGAGACAGTAGCTGAAGCTGACAGTCTCCCTAACCAATCAAAGAGCTTGCTCTTCAACATATGGTTAGCCAAATGGAACCAGTTAATGAATGTTTACCCACCCTCCAAAGCCTATCTCTTCAAGACATTTCTCTCACACATCAACACTATTCTCCCAAAAGCAAGCTTCCCAGGATCTTTTTAAGGAGAGACATTGTTCCAGGCACTTCAGAGCAATACAATACAATGAGTGTACCTTAGCTATTGGTTTTTGATTTTGAGCTTATGCATATATAATCTCTTCATTAAGCTCTGTGTTAACGTCTCATCATAATGTAGAGGTGACCCTAGCAAGTCAAAGTTTATACCTGTGCAGCACAAGGTCTTGAATGTGGTAGGCTTTTAGTGAATGCTTGTCGAATTGAATCAAAACCGTAAATGTTAAAGCATAGCCATATTTGGGGAGAACAGATGGGGGGTAATTACTTGTATGAGTATATAACTACACAAAAGCCTGATGAACTAGAGGACAGGAAATCTGTTCATTCTCTGGCACACATCATACATGATATGATCCTATGATCTCTATGCTTTTATGTTCTTTTTCTATATATGGAGTGGTAAAATGTGGAGGTAAGAAGATGGAGGGTCTGAGGTGGTATTATAGATCCTTCTGGAGAACTGACTGAGGATAGGGCAGGAGAAACATTGTTTATATTCATAGCCTACTATTCTTCAGAACCTATCATGCTATACCCTGTCCCAAGAGATTAATTTATCAACCTACCAAATATTTATTCAGCAACCACCATGTACAAGGTGCTGTATGAAGCGTGAGAGATAAAATACTCTTTGGGGAGCTTACATTCTGCTAGAAGATATGACACATATGAAGATATGTGTATACAAGACCCAGAATAACAGGGACAAAGAAGAGATTCAGACAAAGCAGTCCAGGGAAATTTGAGAAAGGAAATAATATTTCAGGGAGAGATATCAGTGAAAGCTTCACAGAGGAGCTGGTACCTGAGTTAAGCCTTGAAGAAGAGCAGAATTTTAAAATCTGTAAAAGGATTTCATGGTAGGTATGGAAGACGGCCTCTGAAAATGCACAGAGGATTTGTTGAGTTCAAAGAATAACTGGCAGTCCAGTTTGGCTGGAAAATAGAATGCATAAAAGGGAGTAATGTAGAATAAACCTGGGGTAGACTGCAGAATACCTTAAATACCAGACTAAGGAATCTATATGTAGAGAAGACAGTAGGGGTCCCACATGTGTAGTGAGGCTCCACATGTGGGAAGGACTCTGTCCATGTGTAGCTTAAAGGGAGACAGGCTAGACATATCTATTAATCTTCTCCTCCCATCCTTCTCCAAGGGAGACTTTCATTATTGTCAGGAGGGGAAGCAAGAGGTTGGGCTCTAAGGTCACCATTTTATTGTCCTTAGAAGGAGAGTACCAGACTAGAATCACATCTCCTTTCTCCTTTAAATATTGTCCATCTAGGGGATAGGATTGGGTTTGAACTAACTTCTGATCATTTTGTCATTTTTGTGGAGAAGGATCCCAAGCCCTATATCCAAGGCTTAACCCTCTTTCCTACCTAATAACAGTTCCACAATTAAGACATATAGAGAATTGCAAAGAAGCTCATTTATCCAAACTGTAGCAAAAGAGAAATCAGAGAAGATACACATAGGAATATGTATATCAGACAATACAGAATGAAACAACTCTCCAACTGGGAGCAAGAAAACTCAGCTCAACCAAGAGAGTCCTGCATCTCACCCAAGGGGAAACTCCTCACAGTCTTTGTAACAAGCTGGAAATAGGGATGCAATGGTGATTGCCATCTACTCTCATATCTTCCTAGAATTTTTTCCTTAAGCAACCAAAAGTGGGGTGAGCCTCTTACATCTTCTCTGTCAAAGCTGAAAGTGATTCAATGTTCAAAAAAGATTTGAAGTCTTAATGAGTCCCAAAGGAGACTGCTCCTGAAGAGTGCTGAAGGGGGACTGGCAAAGGCTAGAGCTCTCTTGCCCTTCACTGATTCTATTCTGCCCCTCATATAGGGAAGGGCCTTCCTCTCCACAAATAAGGAGATGGACTTTGGAACAAGGGTTATATATATTTTATGTAGAAGGCAATAAGGAAACACTGAAAGTTTTCTTTAAATGTTTATATTTATGAAAATAAATGTAACATGAGTTTGCATAGATTTTTCTGCCTGATCAGGTGAGAGCCAAGGGAACTGGGCTTCTGAACGTATCTGTTTCATTCCTAAGAATTCTCTAATTGGCTACTGATATAGGAAAGCTGATGGCTCAGGAGATCTTTTATTTATTTTTTTAAACTTTATTTAGTATCTTATTTTTCCCAGTTACATGTAAAAACAATTTCAAACATTAGTTTTTTAAAACTTTGTGTTCCAAATTCTCTTCCTTCCTCCCTCCCCACGCCACCCACTCTCAGGGGACTTTTTAAAAGAAGCAGCTTCCCACTGGGGCTTCTTGGTTTCAGCCTGCCAGGTGACAGAAGGATTGCTCTCTTCTGCTCTGGTATCAAGGTGATCCCATGCATATGGTAACTAGTGCTAGGGGGCCTTAACCAGGTGAGCTTGTGCTGAGACTGGCTGCTTTTGTCCCCTTTTTGGTGTTTTCTTTCCTTAAATAGGTGAGCTTTGAAAGGTTTAGAAGTCTTTGATTATAGTGGGAACATCATCTCCTGGCACAGCAACCCCAACAGTATCCATTGGTGTGGAAGCAATAGTGGCATCCACCAAAGCTATTGTAGAGATGGCAAGAGAAGTTTATGTGCAGGAGGGAAGCTCCTGGGAAGAAGACTGGCTAACTTGACCATTTCACTGGCAATCTAGTACCAGGAGTTAAGTGAAATGTGAAATGGCAAATCAGAAGCTTTTAAAAATGTTTTATGCCTCAGTGAGTCTTAACTAGAAGACTGTAACTGTAATTTATAAATTAAGTTGTGAATCTTATTTAAATCATTTTGTTAATATGTGCTATAATTCAAAGTTTAGCATTGCCTTCTGTGTAGGAATGAATTACCTGTCCCATACCTGATTCATATTGTGAATTGGGTATCATTTTACTTTCCCCTTTGGAGCATAAACCATAACTTTTACCGTATGCATCATCCCAAGGATGCAGGGTTTGGAATTTGTTTTTGAGCCAATGTGAGTGTACCTACTTATCCTAATTAGAGATAGGTTGCCCTAGCAATTAACCCAGTCCAGGAACTCATGGCTGAGTATGACAGGAAAGAGAAGATTGCTAGTCCCTGTATTCCCAGTGGTACTTCCTTTGTTAGATAAATTTCTACGTATATGAATCCCAAAGTAATTAGTTGTCACTTTCTGAAAGGCAACGTGGTAATAGAAATAATATTGCACTGAGAATTGGAAGAACTGGACTTTAGTCTTGCCTCTCCCAAACACTAGCTATCTTGTTGCTAAAGCTTTCTGGGCCTCAGTTTCTTCATCCATAAGGTAGATATAATGCTTGCCTTACACCTTCCTAAAGCTGTTGTCAGGCTCAAATATAACAATAGATGTAAAAGAACTTCCTAAATTCTAATATCTTATGCAAATTCATATAAATGTCAGAGATTTATCATTAAATATCACTAATTTTATTATTAAAGCAGTTTTTAGTACCAAGTGATACAAATCTTACATAAGACTATCATAAAATATTTCACTGGTATAAGGAAGTCTCAATGATATGTCTCTGCTAATGTAGACTGGCAACTCCTCTCTTCCAACATATAGACTTAGAGATTTGCTCTGGGTTACACAGTCTATATCTATCAAAGGCAAGTCTTGAACTCTCATGTCTTTTGAGTGCAATGAAGGTTCTCTATTTACTTTACCATGCTGTCTCCTTCTCTCATAGTATCTTAAATCAATAACTTAAGTTTATGATAACTACAAATAAGAAACTTCTTTATGATATTGAGTTGTTTCTGTTGCATGCTAGTCTTCAGGACCCCATTTGGGATTTTCTTGGCAGAGATACTGGAGTGGTTGCCATTTCCTTCTCGAGCTCATTTTATAAATGAGGAAACCGGGGCAAACAGGATTAAATGAATTGCCCAGGGTCACACGGCTAGTAATTAACTAAGGCCACATTTGGACTGTGGTCTTCCTGACTCCAGGCTTGGTTGCTCTATCTTCTACACTACCTAGATGCCCGATAAGTAACTTAAGGAAGGTTAATACACTGTTCAAAAAAAGGCCAATAAATACATGTTCACATGTGTGTAAAATGCAAATTTTTCTGAACTCCATGTGTTGATTATCAAAGGCTGCTTTTCTGAATATGGAAGAATTGTGTTCAAAGTTCACATTCTTGAACTATTATTATCATGTTGAAGGGAGCAAATAAGCAAAATGAGAGAAGAAAGATACTAAACGAGAAAAGCTCCAAGTTGTGTAACAAAAGAAAAATCCCAACAGTTCCATCTATAGTGCTATTGAATAGGCAGCTAGAGAAAGTCGTGGGTGAATGTTCTAGTTTGAACAAATTTTGCAATGAGTTAGACAAAATAACAGAGACTGTACTGTGGGGAGTAGAGCAATCCAATGCTGGCAGCAGAAGTATAGAAAAAAATGACTTATAAGGGTTTGACCAGCTATGATTGAATAGTTCTATGAACTTGCTGGAAGAGAGAGGGCTCTCTGTGGGCCCTCTGAAAAATGAGCTCTAGGTCATAAGTTTCTTGTGGACTACCAGGTGCTCACTTTCCTAGCTGCCATGGAAAGAAATTCTGTGCTTGATACAGTGTGTTTCCAAAAGCTCCTGTGAGTGATATGGAATTATTTCACTTTGTAAAGTGAAGAGAGAGTTCTTATCCAGGCTACCAAGTGGGGCAGTGGATAGAGTGCCAGCCCTAAGAGTTAGTAGGACCAGAGTTCAAATCTAGCCTCAGACATTACTTATTCAGCCTTACTTAGTTATAGGACCCTGAGTAAGTCACTTAGTCCTGTTTGCCTCCATACTTTATCTGTAAAATGAGCTTTAGAGGGAAACCACAGACCACTCCAGTATCTTTGCCAAGAAAATCCCAAATGGGGTCACAGGGATTCAGACAAGACAGAATTAAGATGACTCAACAACAAAAACTGCTTATCTACCAACATGTCAAGTTAAAGGAATCTTTCAAAGTTCTTATCATCCGCAAATAAATCTTTTGTATTCTGGCTTACTGTTACTGCCCAATTAAAGCCTCACATTCAGAAGCTGTAACTATTCTAATAAAGGCTGCAGATTTGATTTGATACCAGAAAGGGGGAAAAAAACTTACATGCTTTTTTTCTCTTCTTATGCCAAGGGATTAAAATCCAAGCAGGAAAACAAAAATCAAATTGCCGGGCAAAACAAAATCCTTGAAAGCAATTTTTATGTACTTCTAACCGGAAGTATCTAACCATAACTATGTTGATGTCTCACCAACTGTTTAAATTCAACGTGTCCAAAAGAGAATTTTTTTATCCTTCTTTCAAAAGGGACCTCTTTGGTTCAGCATTATCACCACTCTCCCAATTTCTAGAGCTAGAATCCTTGGGCTCTATCTTCTCTTTCATGCGGTGAAATCATAGGATTATAAATTAAGAACCAGAAGGGACTTTAGAGGTCATCAAATCCAATTATCTCATTTTACAGAGTAAGAAACTGAGGCCCAGAGAGTTAGCCTAACATCATAGAGCTAGTAAGTTTCTAAGGCAAATCTTGAAGCTAACTCTTTTTTACTTAAAATCTAGTAGTAAAGGTATTGAACTAGATGACCTCTAAAGTTCCTGCAGCTCTAAATCTATGATTCAGATCCTATGCCCTATGTCAGATTTGCCATCAAGTCCTCCTGTTTCTTCTTTTAAAAGATTTTCTCGTCATTCTTCTTTCCACTGTGAGCACTGCAGAATTTATCCCATTGTGTGTTGCTGTTTACTACAGACTTTGAACTTTCACTATAACAACCTTGATACAGGGTGTATCCTATTGTTGAGTATTCTGAAGTGTAGTCCATTGTTGAGTATTCTGAACTTGGAGCTTTGAAGACCTGGGTTCAAGTCCTACTTCTAACATACTGGCTATGTGACCCTGGCCAAGTCACATAACTTCTCATTGTACCTAGGCAACTTTCTAAAATAAGATTCAGAACAGTTGCAGATCTGTGTTAGTAGAGAGATTTTCCTTTCTGAGAATTCTCTGTACAAATGAAGTCTCTGGTCCAGTCCTTTCCCCTCTTAAAACAAAACAAAACAAAGAGTGCCACACAATGTATGACTTAACTGTTTCACACATATTAGTTCTGACTCATTTAGATGGTAAATTCTTTAAGGTTAAGGACTGTTTCTTAAACTTCTTTTATATTACTCAGTGCTTAATGAAGTCTTGGGCATTTTAGTACTCCACAAATATTAGGATGATTTTTATTATGGCACATCTTATAATCAATTAAATTTTTCGAAGACATTCTCCTAAGTGGTCTAGTAGACACTGCCATACATAGGAGACCTTTGCATATTGTTTTCTCTAAATTGAACAGGGCAAAGTTCTCCTTTCCCTGTACGATCTGCTCCTAATGAATGTTTAGCTTATCAGTATATCATTAGGAACATAACTGGGAGATAGAACAAAAAAGGCATTTGAAGTGGTTAAACCTGACTCTCTGACCAAGATGTAGGGTTCAGACCATTGAGGGACACTCTTATTAAAGAATCAAGAAGAGGAAACTATGAAGGAGACAAAAAATTCAGTTAGAAGGGAGTTGTCTATAGTATCCAGTACTGCAGAGAGATCAAGGAAGATGAAGACTGAGAAAAAGTTCTTGACTTTGGCAATTAGAAGCCTATGGGTCTCCTTCAAAGGAGAAGTTTCTATGGATTAGTGTATATGGCAACCATACTACAAGGGGTTAAGGGAAGTGGGTGATGAGGAAGTGAAAGCACCTGGTATAGGATCTACCTTCTTAAAATTTGGTGTAAAATGGAGGAGAAAACACAATATTTTGAAGTATTGAATTTTATGAGTATAATAGGTGCCTGGTCCACAAAACTCCATCCTCAGAGCCATGCTCCAGTTATGTAAGAATAAGAGAAAGCTGAATATTTTTTGGAGGTGGATAGTGAAGAGCCAGGAGGGAGAAAAAGGAAGATGTGAGATCCCTAAGGAGACTGAAGAAGATTGGATCAAGGCCATAGAGTTGGGAATTTGCCTTAACTAGAAGGAATAGTTGAGTGCAAAGGACATGCTGTTGTAGAATGAATGCAGGACTTGGTAAATGGAAGGCTGAGGTTTGAGTTTTAGCTCTGATGTTTGGTCATTAGTTCTATTTTTTGAGCCTCAATTTTTTCATCTGTAAAATGGAAGAGTTAGACAAGAGAACTCCATGGCCTGAGGAGTTCTAAATCATTATGATTCTAGCAGAGGGGAGCAACCACCTCTTGCTCTGAAACAGGAGAGAAGGAAAAGAGAAGTGAAAACATGGAAAAATTTTAAGGAGAGAACAAGAGCACTAAAAGGAGCTAATGACAAAGGCCTTCAATCTTCTCTGAAGCAGGAGGGAAGGAAAAGAAAACAAAAACATGGAAAAGTTCTAAGAAGATAGTTGTTTAGTCATTTTTTAGTCATGTCTTACTCTTTATGGCACTATTTTCAGTTTTCTTGGCAAAGATACTGGAGCGGTTTTGCATTTCTTTCTCCAACTCATTTTACAGATGAGGAAACTGAGGCAAACAGGGTTAAGTGACTTGTCCAGGATCACACAGCTGGTAAGTATCTGAGGCCAGATTTGAACTCAGGAAGTTGAATTCCACTGCACCACCTAGCTGTCCTCTGAGAAGATAACAAAGGCACTAAAAGGAGCTAAAGAGAGGGGGTCTAATTTTTCTCCATAAATTAGAAGACTTAAACTCTAATGGTTGCATCAAAGCAGGCAAATCCATTTGTGTAGAGAGATATCACCTATATTAATTAGGAGTGGAGATATAAAGCAGCTCTGAAGTACATAGTTCAATTGAAATATGAAGGCAGATGTTGGTGAGTCTTATTTCTTCATACCCGTTGTCTCTCCTGACTGGCAACGTGGCCAGTTTTGATTTGTCTAATGGGGAGGATTTTCAAAAGACCAGTAATATTGCTACAGGCAGGTATACACAACAAAAGCAGGGTTTTATTTAAAACAAACAAAAAATAAGAAAACGGTCGCAAGTGAACAACTTTTTTTTTTTCTGGATCTCAAGTTGATTTGCGTGGCCATTGAGAGTTTGATGTGTGCTGAGGGGTGATTTAACCAGCACTGCCCAGGTCTTTTGTGGTTTTGTTGAGAAGAATCTCCAAAATGGTTTGAAGAGACGGAGACTGATAATCAAGCATTTGACAGGAAGTAAAAAAGGAATTTTCTGACTCCAAGTTAGATAGTTTGCAGGAGCCAGAGATTTTGAGCCATAGTGGGAAAAGAATGAAAAAGCTGATTCACTGAATGCAATTATCCTACCAGGGATGGGGGAACCTGTGGTCTCAAGGCCACATATGACCCTCTAGGTCCTCAAGTGTAGCCTTTTGACTGAATCCAAACTTCACAGAACAAATTCCTTAATGAAAGTATTTGTTCTGTAAAACTTGGACTCAGTCAAAAGGCCTCACCCTGTCGTACCCAAACCCAAATTCCAGGTCACTGCACACCACCTGATTAGAGGCCCACCATTAAGCCCCTTTTATATTTCTATTCTACATTTTGTAAAAGCTTGAAAACTGCTTAAGGCATGTCTGGGCATATTGCTCAAGGCATAGTTCCCTGACCCCTCCTTCCCTAATCAGCATTTTATATATTCTCCTTGAATTATTACAGTGTATAAGGTTCATTATGATGCAAGGATCTTATCTAGGGACCACTCTGTCCTGTCCCACTGACCAAGCAGGGCCCCTCACCCTCTTTGCCCAGAGCATGACCCCAGCCTGTTCAGGGGAATTCCAGTCCCCTTTACCCCATGACCCTCCACCCTGCTCTGGAAAGGGCTGACTATGGCCCTCCACCCTGTGCCCTCCACCCTCTTCCAGGAGGGACCCATGTCACACCCTTGTACCCTTGTGCCATATTCCCAAATTAGCCCTGAGCTATAGATCTAACCAATGGCTGTTTTTTGCTTCTGTACGTCATGGCTTCTGCTAGCTCCCCTCCCTGATTGTGGTTTTTGTGGTTTTAGAATATATAATCAAGTCTGTACCCCCAAAAGATTACTGCCTGATTTGAGTTTACACTCCAGGTGGTCGCACGCTTGATCAATAAATCCACACCTAAATTTAATTTATTTTGAACCCAGGTCTCAGCTTGCTCTTATTCTCTGCACAACAAGTATTGAATTTTATGAGTATAGAAGGCCACACGTATGACCTCGTCTCTCTGCTCTGCCTTGGAGCTATATAGACTTGCAAGGGAGGAACTTATGAAGAACTGCACAGTAGCAGATATTTGTATAGTTGCGGCAGTTAGAGACCAGAAAATACTGCCGATGTAGAATGGAGATGATGCCCAGAGACGATCAACGAAGAGTAGATCAAAGACATCACTAGAGGACATTGGCAGCCCTGCAACATGGAAGGTATAAGCTGTCTCTGCTAGCCACACAAGTTCCATATATTTATGCCCTTTCATATGTATTCCCTGACCATGTGTATTTCCTGTGCATGACCCTTCACACATTCCCTAATAATGTTTCTTCTCTGTACTCCTCCCATCGGTCGTGTAATAATATGCAGAAGAGTATATACTTATGATTATGGGGAATCTTTTCTATTCTTTGATTTATATGATTTAAGTGTCTTTTGCTTTAAGTTAATATATCTTCTGTTTAGCTTTTCAAAAGTAAACATACCAGTTGGGGCTTGTAAGCTATTATTTTCAGTGGGTGCTGACCCCACAGAATACATCAAAGATAGGACAAATTTTCAGGGATCCTACATCTAAGTGGGAACCTGGGTGTTGCAAGAAGTAACACCTTGAGTATTGATGAGCCCTATATCTTGGTGCCTTTTATATTTCCCAAATGGTTATGAGTGTCTCATTGCTTTCATCTTCACAACTGATGTTATTTCTAGTCCTCTGAATGGAAGTGAATTTGCCTGAAAAGATTCCTTGACTGCTTAATGTTCTTTTCATAGTGAAGTGAAAAAGTCATTAATTTGTCCTGGGAGTTGACAGTTGTGCCTATCATTTGCCCTTTCTTTTTGCTATGGCAGCTATTCCCTATTGAATCATAACTTTGTAATGTGTGTTTTTGCCACCTGAGTCACCTCCTCACTGATGCACATCCTCAAATTTCTACTTTCTCCATCATTGTCTAATATGCTCTATTGCTTTTGTATATCTATGTAAGACTTTGTTACCCCTAATTTGTGTCTGTCTCTCTTGAGAAATGTCTTGAGATATAACTGTTACTTAAGCATCTAATTGTTACATATACTCCTCAAATAGTAAAATAAAGATAAATTTCAATAAAGGTAGCTTTAATGATTCTGAGAATAGTAACATGTGTATGTACTTTAAGTCAGTCAGTCAATAAAGATTTATTTAAGTGTCAACTATGGGCCAAACAGTACACAAGTGCTGAAGAGACAAAGAAAGGCTTTAAGAATGTTTAAATTCACAAAATACAGCGGCCCAGTAAGACAGTACAGCAACTGGGAGCATCCTTCCTCCCTGACTCATAGAGCAGGTCCACCAGATGAAGCTGGATCAATTCAAGGTACCCTGTGGGCCTATATCAACTCAAAGCCACAGCCTCCTGAGTTTCCATCAATATGTTTAACTGTAATAGAAAGCCAAAGGACACAATTATTTCAAAGAAAAGGCAGTTAAGAAAAATAGCAATAAAACATGTTTCCATAAACCTGGGGCACACATATCCAAAGTACAAATACCATTAATGGCATATATACATAGAGGGACATATACCATAAGACTGACAAACACAGCACACAGGAGGGCTGCTAGCACAAGTTCACTCTTGATCTGGTCAGATAGGAAAGACACTAAAACAGCTTCAAAGGGGTTAATAATCTTACTTTATTATAATCTAGTTTTCTCACAAGAGGATTGCTGATAATGGGAGGACCAGTTCCTACAGCATTCTCTAATCACCTTTCTCACAGGGGCCAGTGAGAAGGGGGGGCAACTATTCCTACGCCTCCATGGGGTCAATAAAGACAGGCACAGCTTGTGCATTCCCTTAAATTCCCTTAAGCCTCAATGGGGTCTCGTTGAGGCATATCCAGATTCCCCCCAAGCCTAGATGAGGCCTGATCATGGCACACACAGTATTCCAGCTTGTGCATGCAACCTTAAGGGTTCCCCATTCACTGACCAGTGCTCACCTGCTTTCTAGGGCAACTGACAAAGAAGGCATAATGTCAGCAATAAACTCACAAGTTTACATCGCCTCATCCCTGTATCCCACTGTGCAGTCGCAGTGGATGTTTACAATTAAAAATTTTTTTTTTGCTTTTTAGAAGGGGGAAGGTAGGGCAGTTGGAGTTAGGTGACTTGCCCAAGATCACACAGCTAGTTTTTGTGTTAAGTATCTGAGGTCACATTTGAACTCAGGTCCTCCTGACTCCAGGGCCAGCACTCTGTTCATTGCACCACCTAGCTGCCCCGGATGTTTACAATTTAAGCACAAATGTTTATGTTATTTATCATTATATAATACTGCACAAGCATGGTGGAAGTATTTTGAACCATGATTGTGAGAACTCATATCTAATACCTGGGAACAAGAGATTGTTATGGCTATGGATCCTGGGAAACTGAACTCTAAGAAATAATAACAAAAATCCACTTTACATACACTAAAATCCGCCTTACATAGACATAAGGAATACATGTGACTACATGAATGGAGTAGACTAATGCCTTGAATACTATGAGGTCACTGAAGGCTTCTGGTGAAGGCCTTGTACTGCTCTCAATCAATATGCTACGAATTCATCCCCACCTGCTTGTAAAGCACAAGAGAAGATTGTTCCAGTAACCCTGGGAGATCTCTTTTGTTGGTGGACCCTGAGGCTGGGAACCATAGTATAAGACAAGGCTCCTGAAATTAAGCCCTGGAACTATGTTTCTAACCTCTGACACAGAGAAGCCAAGGAATCTGGAGGTACAGAACTGATATCTTGGGAGCAAAGCAGATTATCTTTACACAAACCATGAAAAGTCTCATCACATGGATTCACCATATAGGACAATATTGGTGGGACAATCTTTGGGGGGGAAAGGATGGTAAGGGGAACAAGGATTTATTAAGTGCCTACTAGTGGCAGGCACTAGTCTCCATCAGATATATTCTCTCTACCAGATACCGCTTCATTGGACTTTTATTCTCTGCTGTATACTGCTAGGAAAATCTTCACTGGGCACTTCTCTCTGCTTCTAGCTTCTGACTTCAGCTAGAGTCTTTGGCTATAGTGGTATCACTCCTTCATGAGAAAAGTGGACTTTTCCAGACTCTTTTTAGCCTGAAGCCCTAAGGTTTTCCATAATTCATTCAGATTAGTCCCCCCTAACCCTTTAGTCATCTTTCCAGATGTTTTTTCTTTAAGAAAAAGTCTGTCAATTTCTCAAATCCTTTTCATCTCCAGCAAGAGATTCTTTGCTTCAGATAACAAGTTCTTGAAAACACTCAAAGCTAAATACCTAGAGCCCTCTGACTCTTGTTCAGTCTTGTGTGACTTCATGACACCATTTGGAGCTTTTTTGGCAAAGATACTGGAGTGGTTTGCCATTTCCTTCTCTAGCTAATTTTACAAATGAGGAAACTGAGGCAAACAGGATTAAGTGATGTGCCCAGGGTCACACAGCTAGTAAATATCTCAGGCCAGATTTGAACTAAGGAAGATGAGTGAGTCTTTCTGAATCCAGACCCTGCACTCTACCTGCTATACCAAGACTTCAGTCTTTCTTTTAAAATCTCTTTCCTGATCTCTTGGCTTGGGTCTCTCTCAGTGAGAAGTTTTAGCTGTGAGTGGGCACTCCATAGGCTTTCCTGTTAAGCCTGCTCAACCTCTCTTACCTAAGCTGCTCTCTCAACAAACTGCCAGTACCTTTGTGTCTGAACTTCCCAGTTCCTCAGCTCCAAAACTCCTTTTGTCTCTAATGAGTGGTTATGAGTGAGAGTGGAAGAAGGCCAGGAGACAAACCCAAGCCTGAGGGTGAGGTATTTATTTTCTTCTAGCCTAGCCACACTCCCGCCTTTGATTACATATATGTATACAACAATGCTTAAAGCCTTTCAAAGCTTTCAGCTTCTTTAAAGTAGATACTACTAGTACCCTGATTTTATGACTTTATGCCCAGTTTCATTTAAACCACTGGGTTTCTTAACTTGGGGTCCATGGCCATATTTTATCTTTTTTTTTTTCATTTAGATAGTTTTATTGGCATAGAGTTTGAAAAAAAATTTTCTAATGATTGCTTTAAGTTCGCCTTCATTCATTTTTCATTCATCCTTTTTATTTTTGATACTGGTAATTTGTTTTTCTTTTTTTTAAATTAATTGATTTGTTTATTTACTTTTAGTTTACAAGATTCAGTTCCATATTTTGATAAATGTATTTTGATATAATTGGTTTCCTTTTTAATCCTGTATATCTTATTTTCTGCATTAAAAAACATTTTTCTTAGAAGAGGTCCAGACTGCCAAAGGGGACCAGGACACACACAAAATGATTAAGATCCCCTGATTTAAAAAGTTGCTGATAAAAATTGGTAGGGACATGAATTTTATCTCCAAAACAAATCCAGATCATATAAGGATCCATAAAAGTAGTTGGACAGACTCACTGATAGATGTTTCAATGACACCAAACAATGCCTACTAGATTCTCAGAACCTAAAGATGACCATCTTCACTGAATTTCCCTTGTCTTTGTTTTTCTAATCAATAGTTGACGGAAGGCAGCTGAGGTAAATAGTAGGCAGATTTCAGTGAACCCTAAATTTCTAACAAATAGTTGTGGTTGTAAGTAGATTAAACAGGACAAAATGTTTTCTTTTCTTTGGGGAGAGGCTGAGAGGGTTGTTGGGGAGATAGGGACTCAGCATTCTAGCAGAGTGTCAACACAGTTTAGTTGATGGAGCACTGGCTTTTGAATTAGAAATTATGAGTGCTGGCAACTACACATACTGGCTTCATGACCATAAGGCAAATTATTTAAACTCCCAGTGCCTCAGACAGCTCACTAAGACTGTTCCCAATGAGTTTTTAAAAATTTTTTTTCCCCAATGAGTTTTTGATACATATACCAGGAGTCCCCTGCAGCTCCCCAAGTTGATGAAATCATAGGTCTCGACCAAAACAAACCGAAGCAAAACCCCAAACCTGAAACACGATGATGCTTCTTCAAAGACACTGATTTTTTAAAAAAAAATCTCCTTTTTCATAATCTTCTTCCTAATTTTCAAATGGTTAGCTCAATGATTTGGGCAGAAACTCTTGATTTCTTGAGGTAAGCAACACTTCAGGAGATCTCTGTACCCCATGTTGTAGCCTATACGAAAGAGAAGAACGTCAACGACTCCTAACACCATTTGCTTCCCAGTTTTTCCTTTTCAATAGCTTCTTAGACTACGGAGAACTTCTTATTCTCATTTCTGCTTCTTAGTGCCTTGTATTATGGTTTGCTAAATATATTGCCGCCACTTTATTTACCTCAATTGAAGGCTTTGCCATCATGATGTAGCTTCCTCACAACCAGCTCCAAGCTGCACATTTCACAGATAGTTCACTGTAATTATTTATACTCTTGAAAAGGAATAGGAGGTACAAAAGCCAAATTAATGTGCACCTTCAACCCATCCTGATTGACACTTTGGAAACTTATTGCTATGAACCCTTAGCTCCAGCTCTGTAGTTCCAGACTCCTTAATAGCCTGACATAATTAAGGCTTATATTGGGTAAGCTGGGTGATTTTCTTTTTCAAGAAGTATAAGCTAAAACTATATTTTATAAGCATTTTTCACTTGATTGCAGGACAGTCATTGTAAGTTCAGCAATATTTTAAATTAGGAAATAGAATGGGCAATAAGACCAAAAAAATTGAGAAGGAAAAGTAGGAAAAGAAGTGCAGAGCAAAATTGAGCAGTATAAATTTAGAGATCTAAATGTACATTTGTAGTTTATTTGTGTGTCTCAGGTCACAGACTTCCCAACTTGGCATTCCCAAACTGAGGTTTTGTCTAAGGGGACAACTATTACTCTCAGATAAAAATACTAGCTAGGTCCATACTCCTAAAACTGATACTTCTGAGCCTCCACTGGTGTGCTTACCTTTAATAGATAGCCAGTAAACCCAATTAGCACTATACAAAATTATTTGCTTAGATGACATGATAATACATTATCTAAAAAACATTCCCCTCCCCCCCCAACCTAGAGTACATTCTCCCTCAAACACACAGTCTCAATGGGAAGCATGGGCATATTCATGTAGTATAAGAGTAGTGAGAGAAACATGCATTGAATACACATGGCCAAGGCAACTCTGGCACTGTAGGCTCTTGATTTCCTTCACCCCTGGAAACAATGCCTTTTTTTTTCTTAGTTTCTTTAGCTGGGTTCCTTGTGTCTGCTTCTCTCTGTAGTTCAATTCATGAATGCTGGCTTTCTCCTCTGCTTCCAGGAATCACACTCTTTGGAGTTACCATCATTGACTGGTTCCATTTCCTGCTAGGTATAATGTGTTTTACTAAACACATAGTTGTGTTTTAAGACTTAATGAGGGATTGGGGGAGGGTAAGAAAAATCCTCTTCCCTCCAAAGAAGGGAGGAGTGACTCCGTCTTTAAACTGAATCTGTATCCCACAGGCAGCTCTCCTCCAACCTGTCAGGAGTCATACTATTTGAAGCAACTTCTTCCCTCCTAGATAATATGTCCTACTTTTAAAAGGCCAACAGAAGTATGGCCTATCTTTGGTCAGCCAAGAGTTAACTGTTCTCTTATTCTACTAAAGATAACTTCTTCATATTTCATAAAAGTATATAGACATACATACACATCTTTGCACTTGGTTTAACATATTAACATTCTGTTGGCTCTATTACCTACCTCTCTGGCGATTTTATCAACCATGCTGGGTTAGAAATCAATTGATCAGGGTTGTCCGGACCAACTTATATGCCCTACATATTTTCTCCCAGAAGTTCAATTTAGTTTACATCAAGTAACTTTTAATCTCTTCTACTTCAGCACCCCCAAAATATGTTTTTACATTCTTCTTTGCAATGGGAAGGTAGAAAAAATAAGTTAAAAAAATCAGTTTACAAAGTAGAAGAAAAATTGCTCTTAAATTAAAACTCATGCAGATTGAGAACAGCCCCAGTGGGAATCTTGGACTGATTTAGCAAGGATATAAGGAGTGGCAGGGAAAGAATCAGAAAGGAAAACACACTTAATTCCGTGGAGTAGGAAATAGCAATAACATAATTTCCTACCTTCCCCCAGACCCTTCTCTAAACACACCACTATTTCCAGATTCGGTTCATAAACTGTTCATTTTTCTTCTGTCAAAGTCTCTTGATTCACTTTCAATTGCTCACTGTCTGGGCCACAAACAAAAGTCTACTGACTGGCTTGCCCGTTGTTATGGGAATCTAAAGATCTTCCCTGCCCCTAGGCCCTTTGTTAAAGTGGCTACGTGACTCTGAGGACCCTTGGATATTTGAAAGTATACTCTGTTCCCTAATAGGCTGAATGTGGTCACGTGGAGCCTGTGGCGCCAGG
>CM053586.1:79778210-79805839 GCA_028646515.1 Pseudochirops corinnae | reverse complement strand
ACGATCCAGATCCAGGCCGCTCAACGCGAGAGCACTGGCCTCAGAACAATGGCTTAGTCCCCCTGTTGTCTGCAGGCTGCGGCACGGAAGCTGCAACACAGAGGCGGGTGCAAAACCTCTGCCTTTCGCTTTCCCACCTTGGAGGCGTTTTGGCCGGACGCTTTTCTCTCCTGATTTCGCAAGTTTCACTGACCTATTTCTGAACGCTGCTCGCAGCTGCCGCTAATCCGCTCACCAGAGAGGCTCCTCCACTCCTCCCGTCCAGCCGCCCCCGGGGCACAGCCTCGGCTTCAGGCCAGGCTGGTTTCAGTTTGCAGTACTGATATGGTTCCTCATAGCTGAGCTGACTTTAATGGAAGGTATATTTGTGTGCGTTTTGGAGTTCTAGGATTAGTTTAGAGGATTAGTTTAGAGTCATGTTTTATGGGTATTTTGGGGTGGCTATGTGAGAGCTGCGATATGTTGCTGCTGCTACGCCACCATCTTGGCTCCACCCCCAAAGGTCTCATTTCTAAAATATATAGTGAGCTGAAAAAGAGCCATTCCCCAAATGATAAATGGTCAAAGGATATGAATAGGCAATTTTTGGAGGAAGAATCCAAACTATTAATAATCATATTTTTTAAAATGCTCTAAATCACTAATAACTAGATAAATGTAAATTAAAACAACTCTGAGGTACCAACTCAGATCTATCAGAATGGCTAAAATGACAAAAAGGAAAATGACAGTATCAGGGACTATAAGAAAACAGGAACACAACATTGTTGGTGGAGCTGTGACCTAGTCTGGAAAGCAATTTGGAACTAGGCCAAAAAAGCTATTGAACTGTACATACCCTTTGATCCAGCAATTCTCCTACTAGGTTTATATCCCAAATAAATCAAAGAGAGAAGGAAAGAACTCATACATACAAAAATATCTGTAGCAACTCTTTATGTAGTGACAAAGAATTGGAAACTGAGGGGATGCCTATTGGGGAATGGCCGAACAAGTTATAGTATATTAATATGATGGGATAATATTGTGCTATAAGAAATAACGAAAAGAGATGATTTCCAAAAAAATCTGAGAAGACTTGTATGAACTAATACAAAATGAAGTGATCAGAACCAGGACAACAATTTATACTATAACAATATTGTAAAGACAACTTTGAAAGGCTTAAGAACTCTGATCAATGGAATGATGGACCACAATTCCAAAGGAGTTGGGATGAAACATGCTATTCACCTCCAATAAAGAGCTTATACACTAAGAGTGCAAACTGAAGCATATTTTCTTCTTTTTATTTTAATTTTTTGACATAGCTAATATGAGAACTTCAGAACTAAAAATAAAATTGAATTTGAAAAGAAAAAATATATATAAAGTACTTTGCAAGCCTTAAAGAACCATGCAAATATTCATCATCATCATCATGGTTATTATCATCATCATTATCATTATAGCCTTTATAAGTTCTTAGGGCATCCTCAGACCAAATCCTACTCTTTTGGATGACTCAGGTCTCTGAGCAAGGCTACCTATTCCCTTGGTATATTAGCGGTACCTATAAAAGGTTAGGGAAAGATTCTCCTCTAATACTATCTATCAGCTCAAGCCCCTACCCTATTGGGGGTATATAAATATAAATCTCTAATAATTGATGTGCCAATATTCTTTAATCTATTAGATTTTACAAAGGGAAATTGATTGCAAAGATATAGCATGGGCATGTTCTTGCTTTATGGGCAAAATGGGCTTAAACTTAATGCAGTTTTCTTCAGAGCATTTGCTCCCACCAAGTTCATCTCTGAATTTGGCATAACCTCTGTAGCATTCTCTTGGTTGCCTTTAATCCATGCTGGGTTAAACAGTCCTCCAGGAACTTAAATCCTTACCACCACGTTTCTAGTAAATCCTTGCCTGCACTCCACCTCCCAGAAGCTCACACAGTTGTAGGCATCCCTATTACTCCTTCACCTCAAAGAGCAAAGAGCAAAGAACAGAAGTTCATGTTCACAGGCTGCATATCTGGCCCAGGAAGGGAGTCGGAGGCCTTTCTCTCTCTCTCTCTCTCCCTTTCCACCCCCCCCCCCCACTTTCTCTCTCTCTCTCTCTCTCACCAGTGCAATCAGACAGGAAAGAGGACAAGGATGAAACAGCTCAATTTAGTAGCATTTGAATATGTTACCAATTCTACCTCAGTATTCAACTGGCAGTCAACAGAATTCACTGTAGTCTTCAAAGTGGTGTATGTGGGATAGGGGTTGGGGGGAGAGAAGGCCTAGAGGGGTTTGTAAGCAACCAACTGGAGTGTACGAAGATGGGTTTTGTCCTGCTCCATAAATGACAATTGTGGGATTTGTCTCAGATAAAAATGACCTGCCAAATCTCTGCCTAGAGTACTCTTATAGTACTGTGCAGAGAATGGCCCTTTTCTTTGGTGATCAGAAAGAGGAAAGCTTTCCCTCCCGAACTAATCCATCTAATTTTATACTGCTTTGTTTGGAGCTGCTTGAGATGAGCATTTCTAGATATTTAGCCTAAACTTCACTCATTCAGCACTTAAAGTCCTATCACCAATTAGCCTCCCATGTTTCACTCTTGCAGAAGTTTCCTAGAATAGAATCTTTAAATTGAATCGTATGTTCTTCTGCTTGTACCACTAGAGGCTTTGGAGAAGACCACTTCCTGGAGAGTTCTATGGAGCCATGTCAAGCATCTTTCTACCATGCATGGCATGGTGTATTGTATGTACTCAGCATGGCATGCTGAGTTGCTGGGTTCCATGTGGTAAAATGAATTCTCCTTCCTCCTTGTATAAAAACAAAGAGGGCTCTCTCAGCGGATTTACATTAGCTCATTCTCCAACCATTAAACTGGAAAATCTGACTCAGTAAACAATGAACCCTGATGATGACCTTACCATAATCCCTCTCATCCATAGCGATTAATGAACTTTAGTTCTAAAATAAATCTATTCCTTCCATACTTGAAAAATAATCAGTACAGCATGGAACTTTTGGCCTTATGGAACAGTATCTTCCATGAGGATGATTGTGCTAATAAAAGCCTTGGTAGAATGCTGTTTCATTTTTCTTCAAACACTGTGGCTCACAACATCTGATACCAGTTTATGGATTCCATTGATTCATTAAGTATTTTTGGTCTGCTCCTACCCTTCTGCTCCTCTTTCTTCTCCCTGAATGGGCAGATTGTTTCCTCTGATTTTTTCGATGTTTTTTCTGTGTGGTCTCCTTTCTAATTCCACTGATTTACTGCTGGTGGTGTAGGTCTTAAGTTCCTTTCTGGGGTGGAATATCATTTTTGGCTTCAGATTGGAATGTCCCAGAATAACTGATATTCAAAAGAGCCCTTGTCTGTTATAATTTCAAATAATTCCCATGACTGAGACTGAAATCTATCTATAGGCACCAATTAGAGTAGAAATATTTATATCCCCCATTTCTGACTAAAGGGCTTCCATTATTTCCAAGCTAATTGAGTCCTATTCTCCTCTCAGGCCTGAAAGGAATTGACCATCTTAGGAGTATGTAAGTAAATCATAATTCAAGAATGGGGAAAATTCCAATTCCATGCATGGGCATAAAGCTGTTGCTAATGTTGGAACTATTTCATACACATACACACACATATACACATATATACATATATGTATGTATGTATGTATGCATAGTATGGTTTTACATATATTTATATATCTGTATCAAATGGTAGCCTTCTATACTGCAGGGTGGGGAGGGAAATAGGAAATTAAAATATAACCAAAATTTTAAAAATTAAAACAAATAAATGCTTACATCAGAATCTTCCTCCTGACAAAAAGGCCCTGGGTATACTAACTTGACTCTACTAAGATAATCTAGGAATTTCTGGCAGTCCCTGCCCTTCCAGGTGTCATCACCAGCTCACCTTGCAAGCACAAAGTCTCACAAAACTCAGAACAAGAACAGGTCCTTCTAGAAGTTAAGGGAAGGAAGAAAAGAAAGAAGAAAGGAAGGAAGAAAGGAAGGAAGGAAGGAAGAAAGGAAGGAAATAAGAATTTAAGTATCTACTATGTGCCAGGTACTATACTAAGCCCTTTATGAATATTATTTCATAATATGGTTTTCCTTCCCTTTCTTTCCCTCCAAGATTTCCCCTACAATATTGACCTATATAGTGAATCCATATGATGAGACTTTGCCCAGTCTTTGTGTAAAGATACACTACCTTGCTCTTTCCTCTTTCCTTATTACTTCTTGTTTGCTTGAAAATACACATCAATTTCTCCCTTCAATTTATACTTGTGATATTATTATAATTATTTTATATGTGCATGCAGATTAAACTTTCAAGAGGTTTAGTCAACAGAGAATTTAACCACTATATCTCAGGTAACTCCTTAAGTGTTATGTATTAAGGAATGAATAATTTGTGATTGGTGAAGAAAATTTCCATACAGGAAGTTTCCCACTGAGGGAATGACAAATGATTCAAGAATTGACAATTAAGGTACACCATCACCAGATGGCAGTGAAATGCAAGGTTGAGAAATTAGAATGTTTTTCTACTCATTCTTTTTAAAAATGCTAAATATGATCAATTTAGGGCAAGTTTTCTAAGAACATAACACCTATGCATATATTGCTACTTTTATCACTGACCTTTAACTAATGTATTCCCTATTCCTTTCCTCTTTCTAGTTTCAAAGAAACCCTTAGTTCCTCTTCCCATTCATATTTCTTTTGATGTTGAAACCCTCTGGCTGGTACACAGCTCCTCAATTCAGTGGTTATGTCAGTTCCAGGAGGTCTCAGTTTCTCCTCTCAGTTTCTGAAGTAAGACCCACTAGGACCAAAGACAAATGGAGTTTCTCTTCTCCCTTCAGCTTCTATTTGTTTTCAAAGTACAGTCACACACACACACACACACACACACACACACCCCACAACTCCTACCCCCCCCCAAGGTCTTCACCTCACTTCCTATCCATTTCTAGATCACACCTCTGTGAGTATTTTCTCCTAACCCTTTCACCACTCATCTTTCCAACAGCAACCTTTTATGGGTTGCATTCAACTATTAGAAAATATTGGCAGGTAGAGACTGTCTTGTTTGTTTCTATTTGTATCTGCAGTACTTAGGAATAATGCCTGACACATAGTACACACTTAAATGCTTTTTAAAATCAATCTACCTACCTGTCTGTCTATCTATCTATCTATCTATCTATCTATCTATCTATCTATCCAGTTAGTTAGCTATTTAGAAGTTGATTGAAACTTATCTAAGTATTATTGTTTCATTACAACTTACTTCTAACTTTTCCAGATAGTTTCTTGCCACACACATCCTCAGGAACTACTCTCAAAAAGGGCATCCACTGTCTGACTTAGGAACACTTGAACAGGTTCTTTAAACTGTTTTAAAGTGATTTCTTGACATCACTAAAGAGATTTGCTCTCCAGATTCTTTAGGAAACATCTGGTAACTATGTTAAAATGGGCCCTACTGACCTATGGCTGAGTTTTCATACCAGCAGGGCAGAAATGTTGGAGACTTCTCCATTTTCTCCCTAAACATCTCTTTGATGTATCTGTAGGTCCAGCCAAGAATTCAGCAGAGTATATGAGCACCTTCACTAAGGTCTGAAGATCACAGAGTCCAAATTCAGCCTTAATGTCAACAAAAGAACAAAGGACAGAGAAAAGACTTCCCCCGCTGATTCAAAAAGACAGAATAGATAGATAAGAAGCTTTTAAAAAAGATAGACACTCGGAGGCTATCCACCAGAAGAAAGGGGATCTGATAGGGAAAGAGCTAGTCTGTAGCTGGGTAGAGAGGACTGATCTGACTATTTGCTCCAACACAATGATTCATTGTCTTATTTGAGAGTAATTTTATTTTACTGGTCGGAAAGCAAATTTCATATATTCAATCCACTTGATGCAACTCACCTTCCCACTTGGGTTTTTCCAAAAGAATATGTGCATGTATATTCCACTGGGATCCCTGAACCAAGGATCATTGAAGGAGAGAGAAAGGAATTCTCCCTTTTTGAGAGTTTCTGGCATATTACTGACATGGACCCAGGAGATAAAGGAGCTTTGAGATCTGTAGGCTCTGACTCACAATCCAGACAAAATCCCAAGGAATAGATCACTGAGGTTAGGACTGCTTTCCTCCCAAGTGAAAGCTTTTTCTAATTTAATTTAGAATTATTTTTGGTGCTGACCTGTGATTTCATCAGCATAGAGATTGTCCAGTATGGAAACTCTGCTGATGCACGTAAGCAAACTGATCTGTAGCTTTATGGTCAATGATGAAAGAAAACCCCAAGAGAAAGAGTTTCTGGATAATTAAGTATATAGTAATTACATTATCCAGCAACAAATAAATTGATGGTCAGTGGTTTCTCCTAGTAACCAAAGATGCCAAAGAAATCTCTGAGAGTCTTAAATCTCTTTTGAAGGGGAACTCCCCTGACAAGTGAAACTCACTCCTGATTGGAAGACATATAATGAGGAGGCAGCCTAAAAGTTTAGTTCCTCCTGCTAAGAACTTGACTT
The DNA here is from genome assembly GCA_028646515.1 of Pseudochirops corinnae. NCBI lineage: Eukaryota > Metazoa > Chordata > Mammalia > Diprotodontia > Pseudocheiridae > Pseudochirops > Pseudochirops corinnae. Next base: position 79,799,282 of record CM053586.1, on the reverse strand, counting down.
GATCGTTAGACTCAGCAGCCTCAAGCCATCTGGGCAAAGGGAACCATTTCCATTGGGACCTCCCTGGCTAGTTTTCTCCTTTTGAGCAGAGTTTCCCTAAACTCTAATGGAGGAGATCAAGGACAAAGAGTTCTTTCCCCAAGCAAAGGCTGACCCTGACTAAATTCTGTTTACACTCTAAACAAAACTTAGATCTCCCAGTTGGTGTCTGGGAGCAAATCTTAATCACTCAGCCATTCCCTTCAGAGATTTACTAACCTTTTCAGGAGTTGGGTTTTAACAGAAATAAAAGGAAAAGGGTGGACCACAAATTAATTATTAGTTATTAATATAATAGTATAATATTAATTTATCTTCAGTCTTAGATAGATCTAAACAAAAACATTAAATGATTAAGTGATTTGCCTAGGTTACTGCAGCTAGTATGTGTTAGGTGCAAGACTTAAACTCAGGTCTTCCGAACTAAGACCAGCCCTCTGACCACTAGGCCATGCTATCTTCTATTTTTTTTAATGTATCTGACTTAAGTAACCAGCTACTTCACAGATCTTCACTCATTGTTGTACAGACACAGATGAAATGATATAATAAACTGAACTTGTCATGCTTTGCCTTAGGAGAGAAAAGGAAAAAAACCAAACAGGACCAGGCACAATGGGGATGATGGAGAAGGCAGAACTGGGAATTTGACTAGATAAGGGAAGGTTGATAGTTACTATTGAGTATAGAACAATTAAAAAGTTCAGGAAACTATGCAACAAAGTGTTAGGGATATAGTTAGAGATCTTAGGAAGAGGGACAAGTAACCTATGCTAGAGACTGGAGAACAAAAGGTCAAGTATTAGAGTGAGAATATTTCCTTCTCTTATGCCCAGTTTACCTGTATAAAAGTAATACTAATTAAAATTATGACTACGAACTACTCATCATTTATGCCCAATTCCCATATAAACCCTTTCACAGAAGGTCTACATTATCGTCTTTGGTTGGCATTGATGTGACCCTACGTTTTTGAAGGTTATATGAACAAAGAACAAACTTTGGCCAAGTCTGAAGCCCTTTGACTTGAACCATGGGACATATTGCTTCTGCTGTCCAAATCTAGCAGAGTTAAGCATGGAGAACATGGATTCCCAAAGTGGGTGATACTACCTCCTAGGCGGCCCTGGAATGATCCAGAGGAATTGTAGTAGCCATAACGTAAAGCCAAGCACTAGCAGCTTTTCAGAAGAATGCTACTGTGAACAGCTTTTAAGGTTCTGATTACACAGTATAGTGAACACTCTATTACATAACAAATCAAAGGAAAACATTCACAGTAAATCAAAGTACAGCATTTACAATGTTACATCTTATCACAGATGATCAAAATATAGTATTCACAATAACTTATCATAGAAAATGGCCACATAGTTTCCACTACAGTGGTCACAAAGTTTTGAACAAAGAACAATCATTTAGTAAATTAATCATTCAATCATCTTAATCATTCAATCATCCTTAGGGAGGTTTGCCTCCTTAAGGGACACAAAGTATGATAGTCAAAGTTGTCCACTCATGGGGCATACTAGGTTACAAATCAATTACTTATTCAGTCATCAATCACTAAGTACAATCATTTAGTCAATCAATCATCCTTCATCATTCACTATTCAATCATCAGAGAATACACAGACCTTTCACCCCTAGGTCACTAGTAAATTATAGTCTTCTAAGTCAGTACACAGTATCCAAGCAAAGTCTTCTTTCAGCTTGACTCCAGGTGGTCCCCAAGTAGCCTTGGGTGCAATTGGAGAACATTGGATAAAAGTAAGAGGGAGTGGAAGCATAAGGAAAGAAGAGAGGATAAGAAAATTTTGAAAAACAGTTCATACATTTTTCATCTTCTGTGTAACAGAGTTATAGTCATAGTGATTACATTATTTTCCAAATAAACACACAAAATGCATGTTATAACCAACGAGCAGTTAAGTCCACTGACAGGTCTTAACAAGCAAGTGTTGGCAGGGGAGCATGTTGCACGCTGTTGGGAAGTCTAGCATGCATCAGCAGGAATATATGCATGTAATGACTTGTTTACAATATGATACTATATGGTTACATGATGCAATATTGCATCATCAAAATTCCAATGTAGGAAAAAACCCACAAATTTACAATAAATTAGTAAATTTAAGATGCATCATTTTAAACATATTTTATATATTTTTTGAAATGACTCAAATTTCAAAAACAACTGTTAAAGGTAAAAGAATGAAGATGTCTGGGGAGCTCTGAGTAATTTTTTTTTTAAAGTGGGCAGTAGGCCAAATAAGTTTGGGAACCTCTGATGGAAAGGCTCAAAGCTGCTAGAAGGTTGGTATCACATACGTAAGTGTTCCAACCTTGTCAGTGCTTCCAGTGAATGCTTGCCCATCATCATGCTGTGTAAATATGTTTTGATCCAAGAGTATTTTGATGTATGGATGCAAAAAAAGTTTTGCAAAAAACATGTGTTTACCTTTGTGAAAATAACATGTTTACCTTCAATATGATCGGTTATTATGTTCAAATTATATAACTTGGAAAATAGCATAAAGATCAGAGATGCTGGCTGTCTCAAATGCAGCTTGATATCCTTGGGGTGCTATGGAATGTTCCACTCCCCAAAGTGACACAAACCTTCAGGTCTGACATCTAGATTCACTATTACTCTAGACCAACTTCCAAACTGACCTTCCTCCATAACAATCCTCTTCCTGTATCACTAGGATCAAGTTGTATGTTTGCCTTCCTGTAGTAAATCTTTCCACTAAAACCTCTCTTCTTGCCAATAATTTACATTTTATATCAGATTCACAAAAACAGAATATAACACATTTGGTCAATGTCATGAATTTTTTGGCAATGGCTGCCCAAAATATAAAAAGAGTCTTCATTGCTGTATCTGTTCTGCTTCACAGCGATGATTGGTTGGGTAGTTGGAAAGAGGAGGCTACAATTCACACAGTCTTAGGCCATCTCTAAAGACTAATTTCACTTTTTATAATCTCAATACTGTTTCTAAATTTTGGTCAGAAACCAATGGATCAACATTAATAACCAATAAATTGCTCACCTTGATGTTCTTGCTAATAATGAAATGAGAAGAGTAAAGAAGTCACATCTAAATGAAAGGCTTAGTCACAAATTCTCCTTAAAGAGGTAGATGAAGGAATTGGTATCACTATGTGCCTAAAGTCAAAAAACAAAAACAAGAAAAACACTATTATTTCGTGGGAAATTTGGACATCTTCCCCTGCAGTGCTCACAATAAGCAAATAAACTACCAAAAAGGCTATTGAAACTTTTGTACCAACAACTATTGTAGAATATGAAGAAGCAGAGAAATTATACAGAAAATATGACTAGAGTCTTTAAACTAAGTCAATTTATAACTTGACATTCAGTGATTTTAGAATAAAAGTAGACACAAGTAAGGACATTGAAAACTATACTGGAAATGACAAAATGCTTAAAATATCTGGGAGTCAAACTACCAAGATATGGTCAAGACATATAAACATAATTACAAAATACTATTTATAGAAACAAAGGAAGACAGAGGAATATCCATGGCACATGGTTGGATTGGGTTAACATAATAAAAAAATAATGATACTATCCAAATAAATGTATAAGTTTAGTGCTATACCAAACTACCTAGCACTGGGAATACAAAAAGAGGCAAAACGGTCCCTGCCCTCAGGGAGCTCACAATCTAATGGGGAGATAATAAATATATACAACACAAACTACATATGGGGTAAATAGGAAATAATTACCAGAGAGGGGTTGGAGAAGTCTTCCAGTAAAAGATGGGATTTTATTTGGGAAGTTAGTGGATTTTATTTGGGAGTGGAGGAGAGAGTTCTAGGCATAGGGGACAGCCAGAGAAAATGCCCAGGGTTGAGAAATAGAATGTCTTGTTCTCAGAAATGTATAGAAAGACTGGAAAAGTAAGAGGGAGCTACATTATGAAGGACTTTGAATCCAAACCGAACATTTTGTATTTGCTCCTGGCGGCAATGAGAAGTTACTGGAGTTTATTAAGTGGTTGAGGAGTAGATAGGAAGAGAGGATGACCTAAGCTTTAGGAAAATCACTTTAGTTAATAAATAATGAAGGATTGGATTGGGGAGAAACTTAAGACAGGCAAATCTACCAGCAAGCTATTGTAATAGTCCAGGTGTGGGGTGGGTCTGCACTAGAGTGGTGGTAATGTCAGAGGAGAGAAGGGGGCAAATTTGAGAAATGTTACAAAGGTGAAATCAACAGGGCTTGGCAACAGCTTGGATAGAGAGTGTAGTGGGGTGAGAGGTAGTGAGGAATCCAGGATGATGCCTTGGTTGTGAGTCTAAGGGACTAGCAGATGGCTTTGCCCTCTACAATAATAGGGAAGGTAGGAGGGGGCAGAATTTAAGGGAAAAGATAATAATTAAACTTTGTAATGAGGACAAAATTTGCAATGAAGACAAAAAAAAAAAGCAGAAATTGTCAATGTTCAAGGGAAGAGAGGCACACCAATGAGTTGCTAGTGGAATTATGAATTGGTCCAACCCATCTGGAAAATAATTTGGATTCATGCATGAAAAGTCAGCAACATATTCATCATATTCTTTGACCCAATAATGCTACTGTTGGGGTTATTAGACCCAAAGATGTCAAGAAAGGTTTAGAACGTAACCTCGGTTTCAAACCGGGAGCATTTTCACATACTGTTACATGGATGTGATTCTAGATGGACAGAAAACAAATTATTGGCTGTGTGCCTATGTAGGATTAAAGTTGGCAACCCTCATCATTCCTTCTTTGAGAGGAAGTCAATCAGTCAATGTCAAAAAGCAATTTAAAGAGGTTATTATGTGCAGGCACTATACTAAGCGCTAAGGATATAGAGAAAGGCGGTCCTTGCCCTCAAGGAGCTCACAGAAGTTCTCAACATATTCCTGATTTCCAGCCTCCCTCCCTACAGACTTTGGGGAATTTTTCCTTGGATGAGAGCAGGGTTTCATTCTTCGTTGAGCTATCTCACTCCCAGTGGAAAACCTATTTTAATCTGTGTATTTTTTGGTATATTCTAACCTGTACAACCTTTTCTATTTCCTTTTGCTAACTGCTTGTATAAAGTGAGTTTACTTGCTGTTCATTATTTGTGACGCTCTTTTGTATAAGTAACTTTTGATTGGGAAGGAGTTCAGCCTGTAGGTGTAAGCTTGGGTTACCCCTTCTACTTTAAGGTAGAGTGACCAGAAGAAGCTGCTTGAACTCAAAAAACCCATTTCCCTAGACCAGCAATATTTAAGGGGGCAAGTAGATATAATTATAATCTGACGGTAGTTCTCAACCTTCCTAATGCCGCGACCCTTTAATACAGTTCCTCATGTTGCGGTGACCCCCAACCATAAAATTATTTTCGTTGCTACTTCGTAATTGTAATTTTGCTACTGTTATGGATCGTAATGTAAATATCTGATATGCACGATGTATTTTCATTGTTACAAATTGAACATAACCACAGGTTGAGAACCGCTGATTGAGTGTAATTCTCTCTCTGGAGAACAGAAAAACCAATCTCTTAGCCCCCTCTTCTCTTTCCCTCCAGTTAAAACAGGCCTGTACAACTTATGGCCCACCAAAGGATTTCAGGCAGATGTCATGTGACCTGTGTCAATCAACATCATCAGTTTGTCTTTAGACTAACCTATCTGCAGCCCTAAGAAGTTCACAAGTTGTATGGGTCTGAGGTTAAAATAGAAATCTCCCTTGATGATTCTAGAGATGTCTTTCAATGTTTCTTTGTAAATATTAAAGTGCTGTATAAGTGTGTGAGATATTCCTATTAATAGGTGTGGAAGGTTAGAGGCTCCTCCATACATAAAAAGCCCCAAATTCTTTCTTTATCTCTGAGCACATCACTGCAATCCTTCCCACCTTTCAAAAATTTCCTTTTGGGGACCAGCCCTGTCTGGATTAAGACTCTAGCCAATATTTTCAGAGTGAAACTGCCTGAGACAAGGACCACCCCTCCTCCCTAGCTTTGGAGTTCTTAAAAAAAAAAAAAAGTATCCCACCCATCTACCCTAATCACTTAAATTGCTAGTGCCTCCCAAAAGAATGTTTATCTACTTTACAAATATACAGGTCATGTATGTAGGATTTGAGAGGCAAAGAAGGATTTGAACTCAGGCCATCTGACTTTACTACTGTCCTACACTGACTATTAATAGCATTAGAAAAAAAGTAAAAGTTGTGTTATCCTGAATTTATCAGCTGCAATAAAACCTAGATCTTCCTCTTAACTTCTTCCATCAATTCTGTCTCATAAATGAGACAATCAACTGTAATGTTAATAGACTTAGAAGCCCAATGAAAATATGAATTTAAGCTTATCAGAAAGGGAAAAATAAAATCTCTATCCCAAATTTCATATAACTAAAAAATGGAACATTTAGCAGCCCCTGAGATATTTTTAAAAAAATTTTAGCTTAAAGCATAAAAACATAAAAGTGCTTTTGAAAAATGTGTTAAAGACTTTTTGACTCATAACACATTTTTTTGAATATGTGAAAGACTTTTTTGATTATAACACATTCTCTACTTTAACCAGTTTGTAAAATAAAAAGATACAAAATGAGTTAATTCAGTCAAAGTACTGCTTAAATAAGTAGTCATTTAAAAAAATCATTTTTAAACTGATTTTTTTTCCCTCCAGAACATACAGGATATAGAGCTGGCTTTGGAGCCAAGAAGACCAGAATTCGAATGTAGCACTGATATACACTGGCTATGTAACCCTGGACAAGGAATTTAATCTCCAGCAACTCTCTTTAATCTCTTTAATCCAGCAAAACTCTTTAATCTAAGCAACTCTTTAAGATTATAAATTATAGAGAAAGAGCTAACCTGCATTGGTAGATGAAGTTTCTCCCCTCTCAGAATTTCCTCTACTGGTGAAATCACAAATCTAGCCTGTATCACTACCATGTTTTTTTTTCCTTTAGTATTGATACCCAAGATGGCAGATTTGGAGTAATAGAAGTATGTGTAACTATTCTTTTTTTCCTTTTCTGAGTTATCACTTAATCTCCTCTGCTGCTGTTTTTTTAAAAACTCCAAATAGAATTCTAATATCTGTGTGGCAGAAATGTAGCAGAAGCATGAGCCTCTTTAAAAAAAAAAATCGGCAAGAAGACTGATCATAACCACAGAATATCTAGTAAGAACAGAACTTTTGGCATGCCCTCAGTAACCACTGAAGAGTCTGGGGAGCAATGTATGTAGGCTCCATGGCTAAACCACACTCTCCTGGGGATAGTAAAGTGGAGACGACTAATAATGAAGACATAAGAATGAACAGTTTGAATTACCCCTGGAGTTGAAAGAATTTGTCTCAGAAAATGCTGAGGGATTTAGCATCTGTTACTGTGGTGACAGATGAAATTAATACAGGTCAAAAAGGATTCATCTTTCTTTTGATTACCTTATCATTAACCAGTCAAGAAGATAAAAAAAAAAACCACACAAGACTGCAGCAACACACCATCATTGTGCCATTTAATGGAATAACTCTTTGGATGTTCCAGTAACAACAGGGAAAAGAGCCGACTGTTTGCACTGATTATAGGAGGATGAAGACTGTTACAGTATAGAATGATTACTTACTCAAATTCGTTGAGCGTATTGTGATGTCAAGCCAAATTTATTTTGGCTTTACCTTTTGTTCATATCTGTTGACAAGTAACAGCACCAAGAAATCTACTCTTAGCATGGCAAATCTTTGTCCCTACAGGTCTTTGTTTTTTAAAGTATGTTTTTGGGGCTTTAAAATATCATACCTTCCTTTAAAGACTAACAAGCATTGTTTTTGCTAGCCTCTTTCACAATTCATCCATTGTACGTCTGGTTGACAAGTACAGCTTCTGTAATTAAAGTAAAAGATGTGTAAAGACAGGAACTGGAGATGCCTTGTTACTCTAAAAAAAATTAGAAAATAACTTTATAGACCGACCACTCTCTAGAAACATGGACTTTCTCAAAAGTAACTTTCTTAAATGAAACTGATGAATATTACTATAAAAATTCAGTTCAATTTCAAGGGAATAGGGTTAGAGAACTGAAAAGTATATTGGAGAGTATTAGAAATGAAATGTAAAGGATAGGTTTAAATCTCTCACTTCCTAGCTATGTGACCTTGGGCAAGTCATTTAACTCAGTTTCTGCAGTTGTAAAATAATGAAGATTTTTATAAAGGTCCCTTCTAACTAAAATTCTGTTCTAAACTTGCAAACTAAAATAATTTTGTTCCCTACCACTATCCTTACTCTTTGGAGGATAAAAGAAATGTTCTGTATTAGCATTAGAGAAGAGAGAGACAACCCTAGATGTGAGGGTTCTTCTCTGGACTCTGCCATTTACTAGCTGTGAGACTCAGGAGAAGTCACCTCACTTCCTTGGACTTCTTTCTTCACTTGTAAAATGAAAAGTTTGGACTGGCTAGATCTCTAAGGCCCCTTCCAAATCTAAAATCCTATGATCCTGCAGGAGGCTTGCTCCCTCCTGTCAGGTTAGGTGCAATGCTGTTCTATAAGAATGCTAAATTTTACTGGATGCAAATTTTCTCCTCCAAGGAGGCTTAGCTGAGGTGGAAAACGAGTCCAATTCCCTAAATCAGCAGCTGCCACACCAGTTTCCTGGGATGTTTTTAGACTGATATGGAGAAACCAAAGCAAAGCAAAACAAAACTTGCCTAGCAATTGCCACAGAAAATGAACTTAATCTGAGGAGAGGATTTGGGAAGGGGGCCAGATAGTTTTCTTCCACAGTTCCAGAGATGATGTGCTGATTGTGTTTTCCTGTGGGGTGAAATAGAAGCAATGTTAGAGCTGGAAAAGATGTTAGGAATTATTTAGTCCAAACCTTTCATTTGAAAGATGAGGAAACTGAGGCCCTGAAATGAGGTCATACACCTACTTAGTGGCAGAGCTGAAGGACTTAAACCTAGTTCTTTTTTTTAGGAAAAAATTATTTCTATATGAATTTATAATCTATCTCTCTCATTGCCTACTGCCCAGTTGAACAAAACAAAGCAAAAAAAAAAAATGAAACTATCATCATAAATACACTTAGTCCAGCAAAATGTTGCCTACATTGGCCCAACAACATATGTCTCTCTCTGCATTTTAAGTTCCTTGCCTCTCTGACAGGAGGAAAGCATCTTGTTTCATCGTCAGTCTTTTGGACTCATGATTTATCATTGGACTGATCACAGTTCTAAAGTCTTTCAAAGGGGTTTTCTGTTATAACGTTGCCATTGTATAAATTGTTCTCCTAGTACTGCTCACTTCACTCTGCATCAGTTCTTGGAGGTCTTCCCAATTTCACCTGAAGCTGTATATTTTGTCATTTCTTCTAGCATAGTAATATTCCATTACACTCATATGACCTAATTTGTTTAGCAGTTTCCTAATGGGAAGATACCCTCTTTGTTTCCAGTTTTGGCTACCTTGAAAAGAGTTGCTATAAATATTCTAATGCTCATAAGTCCTTTTCCTCTTTCTTTGATCTGTCTGGGTTACTTGTTTAGTTGTGCTATGACTTAGTTAAAGGGTATGTGCCATTTAATAATTTTGAGGGGCATAATTTCAAATTGCTTTGTAGATTGACTGGACCAATTTGTTTCTCTACCACTGGTGCTCTAGTGTATCTGTTTTCCTATGCCTCCCCTCAGCACCTCCCCCCCTCCAATTTGTCATTTTACTCTTTGGCCATCTTTAAAAGTCTGGTTCCCAACTTTCTTTTCCTCTTGCCATCATGGGTCATAGGATGATAGACTTAGAGCTGGAAAGGATGTTGAGATTCTGCTTCACATGCTCCTCTTCCTCTGAGAGTGGAGCAATAGAGGAGAGAATGGTGTTTATGTTAAAGTTATTTGAAATTTGGAATTAGAGAGAGGGAACTCAAGATAGTGGTCTCAATATCTTCTGGGCATCTTCTGCTAAGAGGGTGAGAAGAAGAGGTAGGTGTAGATGCCAAGAGAAAGGAGAAGGGCAGGGAAGGGAAATAACAGGAAGGAATGGATAAGTATAAGAAAGGATGGGGAGGGCAGGGGAGAGAAAGAGAGAAGAAGAGTAGAGAAAGGGAGAGAAAGGGAGGACAAGGAAAATGAAGAGAAAGGAGATGGGAGGGGAGGGGGAAAGAAAGAAAAGGACAGGAAGAGGAGAGGGTCAATTAAGGAAAAGTAAAATAATTGCTGTGCAGAAGTGAGGGTCCAGGTGAACATGGATTACAAATTTGTAGTGGACACCGTCAGCAAAGTTGTGTAACTTCCTCTGGCACCATTCAGTAGCATGAGAGCAGAAGCAGAGAAGCCAAATTGTACAAGTAATATAGGCTTGGGATTTGGAAAAGAATGAGTGGTATTAGGACAATGGGGCAAGGGATTTAAGAGCAAGGGACAGTGTAAAGTTGAACTGATTAACTAAAAGGTCATGATTTTAAAGAAAGGAAAATGAGGCTAGGTGAGAGGTCTGAGAAAGCAGGGAGGGGAGGAAGAGTATTGGATGTTGTGGTGAGGATTGAGGTACAGGAAGTGGGAAAAGGACAGGCAGCATGGTCAGATAGAGGAATTTCAGAGTTGCAGGTTGTTGAAGTGGAAGACTTGTGGGTGATGACAAGAGGTGCAGGGAAGGTACGGAAATGGGTCTTGAGAAGGTCAGTGAAGTGTGAAGAGAATTTGTGTGGACATCAATATGTAAATTGAAGTCTCAAAGTAAAAAAGCCAGGGTTGGGTTGGAGAAGACTGAACCAACTACTCAAATACCTTGAGAAGAGAAGGAGAATGACTCGGGATCCTGTAGAGAAAAGCCACCTTGATTTTAATAGGACATATTTGGATGCGTCCAGGGAAATGAACCTCTTTCTTTTAGAGACAAACTACAAGAAAATCTCATAACCTCTATTTCTTCAAACTCATTTTGTATCCTCTTGCAATCTGCCTTTCAATCCCACTGTTGGACTGAAACTATTCTTTTAATCTCTAAATTCAATGGCCTTTTCTGTCATCATCTTCATTGACCTTTATGCAGTTTACCGTTGATCACCCTGTTCACCTGGATATTCTCTCCTGTTTTATTTTCTCTCACACTATTTTCTCCTTGTTTTCCTTTCACCTCTCTGATTGCTTGTCTTCTCTACCCTTCACTGCGATATACTCCATCTCCTGCCCCCAAGACTCAGTCTTGGGCTCTCTTTTTTCTTGCTATGCCTTTTGTTGACAATCTCATCTGTCCTCTTGGCTAAACTAATCCTCTTTATGCATATGATTCACAGATCTATAGATCCAAGTCTAGTGACTCTTCTGTCCTCCAGACCTACATCACAAGTTGCCTACTAGACAATGTCCTCCTAGATGCCCCATAGGCATCCCACCCTTCCTCAGACACTTAATAGCTATATGACCTTGGGCAGGTCACTCTACCTTTCTAGAGATCAATCTCTGTAAAATTAGATGATTCAGCTTAAGGGCCTCTAAGGACCTATGATCTTCTCTGGTACTTCTGCCCTTCCTCCACTGTCTCTGCTGAAGGAATCATGATCCTTAGATCACTCATCATCACAGCTATAGAATCATCCTTTTCTCTTCCCTCCCTTGTACTTCTCCTTCCCAATTAGATGCCAAATCTTGTGAATTCTACCTCCAGAGCATCTTTTGCATCTATTTCCTTCTCAAAACCACCAAGCCTCATTCAGGAATTTATCACCTTTCATCTGGACCATTGCTCTAATCTCCTAATTGGTTCCCCTGCTCCCAGTCTCTTCCTTGTTTCAGTTTATTCTCTGCAGTTTCTAAAACAATTTCCCTAAAGAACAAGTTTGACAATTCAGTTTCATATACAATTCTCTTTCCTATACTTTGCATGTTGGAACATCCATGTTGATAGTTGCTCAGTTTGCAATAAAAATGGGATTAAAAAAAAAAAAGAACATGTTTGATGATATCAGTCCCCTGCTCAGAAATTTTGACATTCCCAAATTGCCCCTAGGTTAAAATAGACACTCTTCGACTTGACATTTGAGGCTCTCCAAAGTCTGGCTCAAAACCTCAGCTTTATTCCATATTACTCCCTTCCCATACTATTTACCAGCCAAAGTGGCTCCCTGGACTTACCATTCCATCTTCCAACTCTGTGCTGTCATTCTAGGAAAGTGCTCCCTTCTCGTGTTGGACTCTTAAAATCCATTAAGGATCCTCTCAGGTAGATTTTGCTCTGAGAAACCTTCCCCATTTGTAAGTGCTCTCTTCCTCCTCTCAGATTTCTGTCTATTTATCTATCTGTGTATATATTGCAACCTGTTCCTCCCAGCCTTAAGACTGTTAATTTTGTCTCCATATCCCTAGGGCTTAGCACAGTGCCCTGAACATTGTAGGCCCTTAATAAATACATGTTGAAATGAGACCCTTAGGATGTGACTTTAGTAGTAAGACCTCTCTCTGGGTCAAAAGTTATGATTAGTTTTGTCACTCTTACTATTAGATGACTCTCTAAAAATGTTTCTACAATTTTCAGTTCTACCAAAATTTTAACAAATTATTTCTCTATGGCCTCAGAAAATATCATTTTGTTGATTTTTAATTATTTGCCTATTCTGTATACATAAAGAAATCTCGAAGTTTTTTTGACTGACATTTTTTTCAATTAATTAGCAGCATGTGTTTCCTGTTTCTAAACTTATTCATATCATTTATCCACTGGGTTTTGAATATTAATCTCAGGAATTTGCAACCTGCTTCATAGACATCTGATAGCAGATTTCATCATATATATTTGCTATAAGGTTTATTTTTTCCCAATTTGTTTCTCTTATATTTTGATATGTTATTTATGGTGCAAAAAAAAAAGCTCTGTATTTTTTTATATAACCTAATCCATAATTTAGTCCATGTGTTCAATAGATAAAATTTTCTCCTTTCCACAAGACAATCTTCCTTAAGTTTTTAAAAATTAATTAATTAATTGAAATTTATATTCTGTGAGATATACTCATGAACTCATTCTCCTCCATATTCTATGTAATTTTCCCAATAATTTTTTTTTGCGAATGTTTCCTTTGGTGTTGTACGATTTAAATCTACCAACACAAATTTCTTACACATACTTGGTTCCATTTCTGAATTCTCTATTCTGTTCCACTGAACTATTTTTTCTATGTTTATCCAATACTAGTCAGTTTTTATAATTGCTAAATTTCATTTTTAGATCTTTTAAGTTTTCACCCTTAATTAATTTTTCTTAGTTCCCCATGACTGTTGTTTTTATGCATTTGTTTTTCCTTATAAATTTTATCTGATTAGTTATGAGACAACCCATTGGTATTTTGATTGACATTGCATTAAATCTATAAATTAATTTAGGAAGTATTAACATTTTTGCTATATTACTTCAATGTAGTCATATCTAGGGAATATCCTTCCAAGTGTTCATTTCTTCCATTATTTCTAATGAATTTATTTTAAAGTTTTCTTTATATAATAAGTCTTTGTACATCATAGTAGGTGAATGTTCAAATATTTAATAGATATTGTCATTTTAAATAGTACTCCTCTACTGAGTAGACAACTATTTATGACTGGGTGTTAAGCATCTTTGACACAGGCAGGCCTCAGTGACAGTGATCATAAGACCAATTTTGCTGCCAGTCTCTGGGAGTGCCTGCCCTTTAGCAAGGGGCAAGAGTATGTGGGTCACCAGAAGTGACCCAAGCACAAAGGCTCATTGGAATGGGCCAGGCTCAATTCTATTACATTTGCAAATAAATATATTTAAGCCTCTTCACTGAGGTTTTTCCATGTCCTACTTCTATAGCATTTCTAAAATTATGTAATATGGAAATGGTCATTTTAATTCTATTTGAGTGGGAAGAACTCTAGTTTTTCTCCATGGTTGGTCTGGGTCATAGCTAGTTAATTGAGTCTAATGTGGAGAAATTGCCAAGATTGGAGTTAATATCTAGTTTCAAATTCTGCCTCCAATGCTTATTAGCTAGCCGTAGGACTCTGGAAAGGTCACTTAACCTCTGCCTGCCTCAAGTAACTCAGCAGCAATTGTCTACTAACTTGTGTGCATCTTTATCGTTGAAGGGAGTTCCCTGACAGCATATGAATTCCTATGCGGCAAGAAATGTTTCATTTTTGTTTTTATACATCTGTCAGTCAAGAAGTATTTAAGTGCTCACTCTGTGTCAGGCACAATACATACCACTCAGAAAGATGAAACAATCCCTACCTGCAATAAGCTTACATTCTAAGGGGAGAGCCAACTACACATAAGAATATATACATCATAAATTAAAGTTAATAAATAGCTATATGTTTATACTTATATACATATTAAATAGGGGCACCTAGGTGGCACAGTGGACAGAGTGACATACCTGGAGTCAGGAAGACTCATCTCTCTGAGTCAAAATCCGACCTTGCACACTTAGTAGCTGTGTGACCCTGGGCAAGTCACTTAACCCTGTTAGCCTCAGTTTCCTCCTCTATCAAATGAGCTAGAGAAGGAAATGGAAAATCACTCCAGTATCTTTGCCAAGAAAACCCCAAATGGGGTCATAAAGAGTCAGACACAACTTAAAAGACTGAGTAACAACAATACATTAAATAATTAAATTCAAGGGAATTTGTGGGGAGAGAATACTAGGAGGATCAGGAAAACCTTCATGCAGAAAGTGATGTCTGAGATACATCTTAAAGGAAGAGAGGTACAAGGATGCTAAGAGGTCAGATAAGGAGAGAGTATATTCTAGGTATGAGATTGTTGTTGTTTTGTTGTTTGTTCTTTCATTTTGAAGAGGACCATGACTTGAGGGAGGTGATACCATGACATGCAAGTGAATTGGATTTAAGTGAGGGAGGACTGTGCAAAGTCACCAGCCTCACCTCTCTCTTCCACAGCCTTCTGGGTCCAGTGAAAAGATATAGATCAACACAATTGTAGATGGCTGGGGATGTAGTTGGGAACCTTGACTGAGGTTTTTAACAGGTCTCAGGTAGACTGAGTTGATGCCCATTCAGTGACGAAGGCTTAATAAGAAATGAGGCAGAGAATGACCTCTTTATCTAGTTTTTAAAAAATCAATCTGGGAGGGAAAGACCCTCAGGCATGGTGAATGGCAGTATAAAGGCACAAGGATAGGAGATGGTGTGTCATGAATAAGGAACTAAGAGAAGACCCATTTGATCAAAAAAGAACTCGGCACAAAATGATACAAATCACTCCTGATTGATAGATTGCCTACACATATGAAGTCATAGATTATTCTCTTAAGTTGAACCTGATTAAAAAACAAACAAACAAACAATACAGGGCAAGTACTGAGTGGCTGTTGATTTTCATGGGATCTGTTCAGAGTATCCTAGAGGTTGCAGGATTTCAGTGAAGTATGATTGATAGGAGAGGGATAGTTTGATGAATAGTCTTATTATAAAACAAACTCTTGCTCATATTCATCCTGGCAACAGTGGTGAAGGGAAGTGAGAATTGAGCTGTTATCAAATAAATTCAATCAACATTGACAGCTGCCCTGGAAAATTTAGACCAAAGGAACAGTTTTCCACCAGTAAGTTTTTATGTGAATCAGCTTCTTTCATCTTGATTGTAAAGATGCAGCCTTAGTGTCTGAACTGACTGCATATTTGCTAAGTTAACATCAGAAGCCAAAACTAAACTTAGTTGTGAAAGAAATGTATTCTTTTCTTGAAATCGGGAATCCTTTAAAAGCAGAACCACATAAATTAGGAAACAGTGATGCTTCCCACATTTTAATAGCTCTTAACCAAATGGACTTTACTATCTACTGGAAAGTATTTCACTCCAAGTCAGAGTTAGGAAGTAGAGGGGCAAGCACGGCTTTAACTAAATTTTCCCTCATGTGCCAAAATTGAAAGGATGTAACTTTTTAATAGGACTGATATTCATCATCTTTTTCCTACAATATGGATTAGGCATGTCCTTCTTCTTTCCTTTCTTTGACATGGATGCTGTTGTCGAGTCATTTCAGTCATATAAAGCTCTTTGTGACCCCATTTGAAGTTTTCTAGGCAAAGATATTAAAGTGGTTTCCCATTTTCTTCTCCAGTTCATTTTACAGATGAGGAAATGGAAGCAAAACAGGACTAAATGATTTGGCCAGGGTCACAAAGCTCTTAAGTATCTAAGGCCAAATTTGAACTCAGGAAGATGTCTTCCTGACTTCAGTCCCAGTGTTCTATCCACCATACTACTTAACTACCGTTTAAAAGCAAACAAAGTGATCCCAGGCTCCTGTCTCCCTGACATAGCTTCTTGCCTCCCCTCCCTGTCCCCATACAACCTTTGATAAACTCAATCTCCTCCTTTTTCTCTCCTACAACATAAATTGGCTTTCCCTAAAAGGAGGTAAAACTTCCCTGAGATCTAATTGGCTCTGCCTTTCCTCACACAGCTTCCTGGTGATCTGAAAACATAAAAAGTCCAACCATGGTGGAATTGGAGACCCTCTGACTAGTAGATTTCTGAAGACCATGAGAATGACCATATCTTTCACTGTATCCTGTGTTCATGATCATAGTGATTTCCATATGGAGATGAGAGAAGCCTTGTCCCGAGAAATGAAGTGCCACTCTATTCTTGTTGCAAAACCTTGCTATGCTTTGGTAAAGTAAACCTCCTTTTGCTAACTTTCGAAGACTTTGAAAATGCCTCATTTTATCTCTGCATTGCAAATGAATTAGAGCCACCACCAACATACTTCCTCTTCCTGTAGGTGGTAACATTTTTTAGCTATTGGCATCAGTTATTAAAAAGAACCAGAAAACAAAAGGCATTGTCCTTCTGTCTCCCAAATCTCTTGTCTAATATGGGCAATAAGTACTTCTCCCTATTTCATGATAAAGACATTCCATCTCTTGGCTCTGGCTCTGGGAAATTTTTCCTGTCTGTCTACCATGCCTGGAATGCTCTCCCTCCTCCACCCCCACTACTGACTTCCTTGACTTTCTTTTAAGTCCCAATTAAAATCTTACCTTCTACAGGAAGCCTACTCCAATCCCTCTTAATTCCAGTGCCTTCCCTCTACTAATCATTTCCTATTTATCCTGTATATAGCTTACTCTGTATATATTTCTTTACATGTTGTCTCCCCCATTAGATTGTGAGCCCCTTGAGGGCAAGGGCTGTCTATTTGTCTCTTTTTGTATTCCCAGAATTTAGCACATTGCCTGGTACTTAGTAGGAGCTTAATAAAAGTTTGTTGATTGATTAATTCTAAAGTCTTCTCTTACAAAGATCCTTAAGACTATTTCTTCCACTTCTCTGCATACAAATTCACAGCAAAGGTTATTGAGAGCTAAGCCTCAACAAACTTAAACTTCAGTTTTGATTCACATCTACATTGGAGATAACTAGACTAAAAATTCTGCATCAACATTTACATCTACATTCAACTTCTCAGTTAAGGCTTTGCCAATGAATGAGTCAAGAGAGTGAGGAGCTTTTAAGATATGAAAGCTACTATCTATCCCTACTCTTTGCCTTCTCTCTTAGTAAATCCTCCATGAATCACAGTTTTCTGTAGGAAATACTATTCTTTTCAGCAACTCATCTCCCCAAATCCAAGTTGAGTGAAATACAGCTTTCCAGAATAGCTTTAAAAGCTTCACTGTCAAATACTTACCCAAGAAACCTGAACAAGAGGGGAGTCACTATAGAGACCTGGAGAAGAGGATCAAAGGAAGATGGATCACAGGGAAATGGAGCTGAGGGGGATACATTTTGGGATACAAATGGAAGAACCCATTATTCCCAGCAGCCCCAGTCTGGGAACCACCCAAACCTATCACTTATCTGCAGCAATCTTCTGACTTCCCTTGCCCTGTCCTGGTCACTGATGATGACAATTGAGCCTTTACCCCTTGAATAGTCATCCATCACCCTCTGCTACTGGTTTACATTCACATTGTATCACAGGATTGAGGGAGATATCTGTTATGTTTTCTCTCCCACTTCCAGAGTCTTGAGGGGAGCAGTAAGAGAGTCATGAGTCTACAACTGCATTACTGGATAGACTTATATGTGATGGAAAGGATGGTACATGCAACCCTCTCCCCTGACATGAATACATCCATTCATGAGAGGCTGACTACTCATACATAACCCATGAGATGCCTGTGGTTCAATGAAAGGGATCTGCAGTCTGGGAGCTTACATCCTCCTGGGGGAAGAGGTAGGAGAATATTATAAAGGTTCAGAGAAAGAAAATCAAAATGGGCTATGATGTTCACAGTTAGGTATTTTTCCCCCCTCCTTTCCTCCACTTCTTATCTTCTTCCTTTTCTCTGGCAAGACAGTTATTTTATGGAAAAGGTTGCAAGAACTAAGATATTGCAAGAACTGCCCCCCCCCAAAAAAAAAACCCCACTCCTCTAAATAGATCTGGAAAATGTACTAGACCAATTCCTGTTGTGATTTCCAAGGGAAAAAACAATCACGAGTCATTTTTCTAGGCCAAGATGGCATAGGAAAAGAGACAGAGAGGTCTGTGGATACTAGGGACTGGCTTTGGCCAGGGGCCTTGAGGAGTACTCCAGTCCAGGATGACATTGTGCACCAGGTCAAGAGGAGGTCACAGATCTGGCACATGGTAGCACATAATTATGCATTTCAGGAACAGCCCTGTCACTCATTACCTACTTCTATGCCACAGATGCAGAAAGACTGGACTGAAAAGGTGCTCAGGGTTGGAATTCCAAGGTCCAAGCAGTTGCTGGCCCTAGACTATATATACACAGACAAATTTAGAAGCAAATAGCATCAGTGTAGCTCAGACCCCAGGAGCAGAGTGGGGTCTCATTTCCAGCCTACCATACAGTGTTAATTCTGCAGAGGAATAAGCAAGGTAGGAATAACCAAGAGAGTTCTATTCTTTCCGACCAGCAGTTTTCTAGTTGTCTGATAGTAGCTGAGTCCAGCAGCAGTCAACTGAAACTCCAAACAGATTAAGCCCACCCGCCTTTTGTCCAAATCCACACCCAGGTCAGGAGCTTACAGAACTCATTAGAGGCCCTGGCTCAGCTCACTTTGGAAGCATGGAAAGCTTTCAGGTCCTCAGCCTGTGCTGCACTTGAAAGCACGAAATAAAACAACATTCAATACCAGAAGAAAGAAGCAACAAGACTAGTTCAGATATTCTCTCCAAGAAAGATGAAGAGCCTGATCCCAACATAAAATCTAAAGTTAGAAGTTAGGCTGGAAGAACAAGCAAATTAAAAAGAGAATCCCACCATGAAAAGCTATTATGGTGACAGGGATGTTCAAGACCAGGCTTGGAGGAAGAGAATGACTCTAAAACATCTCCCAGCAGAGTCTCAAAGAAAAACAGAATTTGGGCACAAATTCTATCAGAACTTCTAAAGATGCAAAGCAAAAGTTATTGTTTTTTAAAAGAGTTAAAAATGTCCTTTGTAGATTAAATGAGAGTACTGGAGGAAAAATTGATAAATGAAATGAGAACTATGGAAGAAAGAGTTGGAAAGGGAACTAACAGCTTGGCACAAGAGGTACAAAACCTTGTCCAATGACAAGCTCATGAAAATTAGAATCGACCAAACAGAACTAATGACTCCATGAGACAATGACAAATATCAAAGTCAAAAAGTGAAAGAAAAAAAAGAGAGAAAAGAAAATAGCCATTAGCAAAAACAACTGACCTGGAAAAGAGATCAAAGAAATCTTTCAATTGCTTCTGACACTAGAATCTCACTCTCATATGAACTGGTCAAAAGAGGTAAGAATATTCATATATATACACACAATTGGTTACAGAAATATATTTTAATAGGGGAGGGAAAGGTAGGAAGGGAAAAAGAGAAATAAGAGAAGTATAGATTAAGAAAAGGATTACTCCTCAGCAAAACAAGCTCTTTCAGTCATGTCTGACTCTTTTTTTCCTTCCTTTTTTTAAATTTTATTTTTAATTTATGGAATAAAACAAGCATTTTCGTAACAGTACAATAAAAAAGATGATTTCACAGGAAACTGCAAATCTACTATGCACAACTTGGTATTCTTTATAATATACAACAAAACTATCATGTAAATGTCTTTCCAGGGGGGTGGAGCCAAGATGGCAGCATAGCAGCAGCAACGTATCGCAGCTCTCACATAGCCACCCCAAAATACCCATAAAATAGGACTCTAAACCAATCCTAGAACTCCAAAACGCACACAAAGATACTTCCCACTAAAGTCAGCTCGGCTAGGAACCATATCAGCACTGTGAACAGAAAACCAACCTGGCCTGAAGCCACTGCTGAGCCCCAGGGGCGGCCGGATGAGAGGAGCGGTGAGCGGATTAGCTGCAGCTGCAAGCAGCGTTGAGAACTAGGTGAGTGGGACTTGCGAGGTCTTGGGAGAAAAGCAGTCCAGCCAAAAGGCCTCCAGAGCAGAAAAGCGAAAGGCAGAGGTTTTGCACCTGCCTCGGCATTGCAGCTTCCCACCCGTGGTCTGCAGACAGCGGGGGGACTAAGCAATTGTTCTGAGGCCAGTGCTCTTGCGTTGAGCAGCCTGGATCCGGATCGTGGTCTTGGGCCTTGGTCTTGGAGTCTTCATTATCCAGCGAGCCGGAAGTAAGCAGGAAGGGTTCCAGCACCTTCCTGAGAGCTACAGCAGCTGGGAGGACCCCAGCAATTTGGGACAGAGCTTTCCCTTCTGGAAGCAGAGCCCCACAGAGATTAAAAAACAAATCATGGACTGACCAACCATGAGTAAGAATAAGCATAAGAAGCAAAGTAAGAACAGCACCCAAACCCTAGATTCCTTCTTTGGGGAAAAGAAAGATCATGGGAGAGAGAGGGAGGAGGAGACTTCAGCCAGAGCTCCCCCACCAGGGGCCTCCAATAAACATGAAGAATGCCTTAAAGCTAGAGATGAGCTGAAGAAGGATTTTCAAAACCAAATAAGGGAAGTGGAAGAAAAATTGGGAAGAGAAATAAGAATGTTGCAAGAAAATCATGAA
>CM053586.1:79756137-79777710 GCA_028646515.1 Pseudochirops corinnae | reverse complement strand
CTTCCAGTGGGGGTGGGTGATGAGGGAGGAAGAGAAAGAATCTAGAATCTAAAGTTCCATAATCAAATGTTATAAATATGTATCTATCTATCTATATATATGCAATTATTATTATTATTATTATTAACTACATCCAACTGGAACTTGAGATACACAGGCACTGTGGTTGGGAGATCCATCCTGCCCTACTGAAAAGTGACATAGGAAAGAATAGACTGGAGGAGAGGGGACACAATGGGATTGCTGTTTTGGGGTGGTGGGTAGGGGAAAGAAGGGGAGAAAAGATGTAACTCAAAATCTTGTGGAAATGAATGATGCAAACTAAAATAAAATTTTAAAAAAATGTCTTTCCACCCCTTTTTTCTTTTAATTTAAAATTTTAATTATTTATTTTTTAGTTTTTAACATTCATTTCCACAAGATTTGGAGCTACAAATTTTCTCCCCATCTCTCCCCTACCCCCACCCCAAGATAGCAAACATACTGAATACCCCTTTCCTCAATCTGTTGTTCTCTCTTATATTCACCCCCATTTCCCCTTTACTTTCTTGTAGGGTAAGATGTATTTCTATACCCCCATTGCCTATATATCTTGTTTCCTGATTACATGTACAAAACAATTTTTAACATTTGTTTTTAAAACTTTGAGTTCCAGATTCTTTCCCTTCTTCCCTTTTCACCTACTTCACTGGGAAGACAAGCAATTCAACGTAAGTTGTATATGTGCAGTTATGCAAAATGTTTCCATAGTAGTTATATTGTGAAAGACTAACTATATTTCCCTCCATCCTATCCTGCCCTCCATTTATTCTATTTTGTCCTTTGACCCTGTCCCTTTTTCAAAAGCGTTTGCTTCTAACTACCCTCTCTTCCAATCTGCCCTCCCTTCTATCATCCCCCTCTTATCCCCTTCTGCCTGTTTTCTTGTAATGTAAGATGCCCAATTGAGTGTGTATTATTCCCTCCTTAAAGCAAATCCAATAAGAGTAAAGTTTACTCATTCTCTTTCACCTTCCTGCTCTTCCCCTCCATTGTAATAGTTTTCTCTTGTCTGTTTTATGTGAGATAATTTACCCTCTTCTATCTCTCCCTTTCTCCTCCCTATATATTCCTCTCTCACATCTTAATTTTATTTTTTAGTTATCATCCCTTCATATTCAACTTATCCTGTGCCCTCTGTCTATGTATACATGTACACACATGCATATATATGCCCATACAACCTCCTCTACATACATATATATGTATATATATATATATATATATATATATATATATATATATACACACACACATACACACACAGACACACACACATATATATATTCCCTTCAACTATTCTGAGAAAAGTCTCATGAGTTACAGTTATCATTTTTCCATGTAGAAATGTAAATAGTTCAGCTTTAATAAGTTCCTTATGATTTCTTTTTCCTGTTTACCTTCTCATGCTTCTCTTGCTTCTTGCATTTGAAAGTCAAATTTTCTGTTCAGTTCTGATCTTTTCATCAAGAATGCTTGAAAGTCCTCTATTTCATTGAACATCTATATTTTCCACTGAAGTATTATACTCAGTTTTGCTGGGTAGGTGAATCTTTGTTTTAATACTAGCTCCTTTGACCTCTGGAATATCATATCCCAGACCCTTTGATCCCTTAATTTAGAAGCTGCTAGATCTTGTGTTATCCTGATTATGTTTCCACAATACTGAAATTGTTTCTCCCTGACTGTTTGTAATATTTTCTCCTGACCTGGGAACTCTGGAATTTGGCTATGATATTCCTAGGAGTTTTCTTTTTGAGATCTTTTTAAAGAGGCAGTTGTTAAATTCTTTCAATTTCTATTTTGCCTTCTGGTTCTAAAATATCAGGGCAATTTTCTTTGATAATTTCTTAAAAGATGATGTCTAGGCTCTTTTTTTGATCATGGCTTTCAGGTAGTCCAATAATTTTAAAATCATCTCTCCTGGACCTATTTTCCAGGTCAGTGATTTTTCCAGTGAGATATTTCATATTGCCTTCTATTTTTTTTATTTGTCTGGATCTGTTTTATATAGTATCTTGATTTCTCATAAAGTCATTAGCTTCCATTTGATCCAATCTAATTTTGAAGGAATTATTCTCTTCAGTGAGTTTTTGAAATTCCTTTTCCATCTGGCCAATTTGACTTTTTAAGGCATTCTTCTCCTTGTTGGGTTTTTGGGCCTCTTTTGCCATTTGAATTAGTTTATTTTTTAAGGTGTCATTTTCTTCAGTATTTTTTTGGGTCTCCTTTAGCAGGCTGTTGACTCACACTTCATGATTTTCTTACATTATTCTCATTTCTCTTCCCAATTTTCCTCTACTTCTCTTACTTGATTTTCAAAATCCTCCTCTATGGCCTGTGACCAGTTCATATTTTTCTTGGAGGCTTTTGATGCAAGAGTTTTGACTTTGTTATCTTCTTCTGGTTCTATGTTTTGATTGTCTTTATCCCCCCAAAAATGATTCAGTATTTTGATTATGCTTCCTCTGTTTGCTCATCTTGCCAGACAATTACTTGACTTTTGAGTTCTTTGCCATGGTAGTATATCAGCAAGCATCCTAGCATACCCAGGATGGCTGCTAGCACAGGTTTTTAGATCTGCTTTTTTAAAGGAAAGCAACTCAAA
Organism: Pseudochirops corinnae; assembly: GCA_028646515.1. Classification (NCBI taxonomy): domain Eukaryota; kingdom Metazoa; phylum Chordata; class Mammalia; order Diprotodontia; family Pseudocheiridae; genus Pseudochirops; species Pseudochirops corinnae. The sequence goes on along the minus strand of CM053586.1, from coordinate 79,775,063 downwards.
ATGGCTTAACAGTCTTACTTTAATCAATCAAACATATATCATTTAGTTCAGGGGAAAAAGTCAGCACCCTGAACTTCAGAGAATGCAAAGAGAATACAAGCAGAAGTTACAAGCAGACAAAGAAACAGATCAGCAGACTGGCTTCCAGCCATCTGACTATCACATCCATACCTAGTCAGTTACCAGAGAGGGAAGCACCAACATCTAGGTTTTTCAAAGCTGGGGGCTCAACAGCTTCCCAGAGTCTCGTCTGGCCAAATCACACAATTCTTCCCAAAGTGAGCCCCAAAGCAAAACCTCACATCAGGATATATATAGCCTTCTCCTGGATCAAAGAATGTCATAGTCCTCTTGACCCACTGCCCAATCACAAATTAATAAGGTGTGGGCATTCCTGAAGAACAAGCCTCCAGACACAGGCTTCATGTGATGACATTCAGCCTATTAGGGGACAGAGTATACTTTCAAATCAGGGAAGGTTCTCAGAGTCACTTAAGCCACTTAAGCAAAGGGCTTAGGGGCAGGGAAGATCTTCAGATTCCCATAACAGGTAGAACTCTGCTTCCAGAGTAGAGAGTGTTGCATCCCAAATTTCTGGGGCTTTGCACAGCTGTTGTCAGAAAGCTGTTGTGCCTTCTTCTAGTCTCCTGTCTCAGAACTGTGAGGAAGACTGCATCTCTACAGCCTCAACAAGCTCTGCCATGCTAGTGCTCTTCACCCCAGGACCACCATCTAAGACTTTGACCTCTGCCAAGCAGGGCAGAGCAAAAGAATCCTGCCTCAGTCCCAGCAGAGCTCAGATTCCTATAAATGCCCTCTGGTTGGTCACTTGGTCCCCCCCAAATCTGTAGCCCTGGAGCTCAGGAGGCAGCTGCCTGGAGCTGTTTCCCCCCTCTTTTCTTCCCTCCTCTTCCCCTACCCTAGAGATGGCTACTATTAGACACAAATATATTTTATACATACTTCCATTTATCAGTTCTTTCTCTGGATGCAGATAGCATCTTTCTTAATATGACCTTTATAGTTAATTTGAGTACTTATAATAGACTAAATAACTTATTCACTCAAAGTCATTCTTAAAATAATATTGCTATTACTGTATACAATATCCTCTTGGTTCTATTCATTTCACTCTTCATTATTTTGTGCAAGTCTTTCCCTGTTTTTCTAAAAATCATATTATTGTTCAGTAAGAAATAATAAAAGGGATGGTTTCAGAGAAATTTGAAATCTGAATGACATGCTATAGAGTGAAAAGGACAGAACAGTGAGAAGAATGTACACAATGAATGACAACAATACTATAAAGATAAACTACCATGAAAGAACTTAGGAACTCTGCTCAGTGTAATGGCCAACCATGTTTTCAGAGAACTAATGTTGTAACATGTTACCTGATTCCTGATAGAGAGGTCAAGGATTTGAAGTGTAGATAAAGAGATGGGTTTTTTTTTTTTGGACATGGTCAGTGAGGAAATTTGTTTTGCTCAAGTATACCTGTATGTAACAGGAGTTCTGTTTTCTTTTCATTTTCAATGGAGGAAGAAGAGTGGGGAGAAGGCATATTTATCTTTTTAAGAAAAATTTTTTTCAAAACAATAGCCTCTATAGCAAACATTTGAAAAGTTTGTTTTTTAAAAATGCTGTCAATCAACCGGTGCTGCAGTGGATAGACTACTCCATGTGAACATAATAAGGCCTGGGTTCAAATTCTGCTTCAGACACTTTCTGTGACATCTTTAGGAACCTGCAGAAATCACTTAAACTATTTCAGGCTTAGTTTCCTTAACTGTCAAAAGAGAGGGTTGGATTTACTCACTTACAAGAATTCTTCCAGCTTTTTATCTGTATCCTATGATCATCTTATATGTGAGATACTAAGAAAGTTATTTGATTCTTTTTTATTGAACTAATGTATTCCTACAAAAATAGTCTTAATGAGATATTAAATAAAAATAAAGGACCAAATTCTAAGTGATCAGCTCATTTTGTAACTATAAAGAGTTAATCTTTCTTTTGGTCAGAATACCAAAAAAACAAACAAGGAAATAAAAAACTCTGATGTGGAAAACAAACTGTATTTCACACATGAAAGTTTCACAAAGGCTACTACTGTTTTAATGTTAATAAAGACTTTATACATTTTTTTTAAACTTCTGAGTAATTTGGGCCCTTTTCCACCCAAGTCTGGTCAGTTTGTAGAAAAGTTTGTACTGTGTTAAGTCACAACCTTCCTGATTCTCTGAACCAAAGGAAATGTAATTTCTTCTAGCAATAAAATTTTATAATTAAATTATTTAGATCAAAAGGCATAATAAATTAAAAATGTTGCACTTGTTTTTCACAGACATTTTCTTATCTCAAGGCAAACTTGTGAAGTAGGGGACTCCATTGTTCTTCCATCTTCCCTTTGGTCCCTCTACTGCTTTTTGACATTTCTGTTACCCTCAATCCCCAGGTGTCTACACTCTCATGTTTCCTCTTAGCTACCCAAGATAAGCTCCACTACAGATGTCATGCATCTAAGCTTTCCCTACCCTAATCAAAACATAGGTTATTTTACAGATTTCCTCAGAGCCTTGGTTTCCTCTACTTTCTCTTCAAACATTGTCCAGTTCAGTAAGTGAATTCTCACCAAGGCTTTAATAGCTGTTAATGACTTCATATGTTATCCTTTCTAGAGAGGATATTTGCATTTTAAGAGATTTTTCTGGAAATGACACAAGGAAAGAGCTCGGTGGGAATTTCAGGCTCTGTGATAAGCTTGGAGCGGGAGGTTGGGGTAGTGCAGCAAGGGGGGATTTAAACATTTTTAAATGTTTTGGTGGGAGCAGTTTTTTTTTTAACTCTTTCAATAATCTTAAAAAAAAGACTTGCCTCTGAAGTTAGGCACATAAGCAGGTTATATGATTTTGTGAATTTTTGCTACATAGAGTGTTGTAGAGACAGCCTAAAGATGTTTTCCACAGTCAATTGTTTGAAGTTGTTTTTAATAATAATAATGAAAGCATTTATATAGCTTTAAGTTTTACAAAATACTTTACATGTGTAATCTCGCTTAATCCTTATAGCAACTGTGTGAGGCAGACAGTATCATTATCCCTGTTTTACAGTTGCAAAAACTGAAGCTGAAAGAGGTTAAGTGATTTTCCAAGGGGTCAGGGAGATAATAAGTGTCTGAGGCAGATCTAGTCCAACTCAGGTCTTCTTGATTCCAAGTTGAATGCTCTATTTTACTTTCATAGCAAGATCTTGCCTTAAATCAATGATGATGTGGGGTGTATGTAGTCATCAAGGTACTGGACTTAAAATCAGAACAAGTGGTTGGGCTGAGTCCTAGTTCTATCATTTACTGGCTTGTATGATCTTGAACTTCAATTTTCTCACCTATATAATAAAGGGGGCAGCTAGGTGGGGTAGTGGATACAGTGCTAGCCCTGGCATCAGGAGGACCTGAGTTCATATTCCAAACTCAGACACTTACTGGCTGTGTGACCCTGGTCAAGTCACTTTACCCTGTTTGCCTCAGTTTCCTTATCTGCTAAATGAGCTGGAGAAGGAAATAGCAAACCAATCCAGTATCCTTGCCAAGAAAACCACACATAGGGTCACAAATCACAAAGAATCTGACATGACTGAACAACAACAACAACATATGATTAAGGGCAAAATATTTACACAACCCGCAGTTATAGCTTCAATCAGTCAACAAGCATATTTATTAAGGGCCTGCTTTATGGAGGGAACTGGGGCCACAAAGACAAAAATTAATTATCCTCTGTCTTCAAAGAGCTTAAATTCATAGAACACTTATTGAGTGCTTAATGACAAAGCATATCTTTTATTCATCAACAAAACTAAGGAAATGGAAACTTAACAAAACTTAATTTTTGAAAAATTAACAATTAGGCTTTATTTTTAAAAAATACAAACTTTGAAAAGGTCCCCTTATAATTAAATCCTTCTCCTCATCCTTAAATACAGAATGACCTTTTTAGCCTTACCATGTTGTCTAAAAAGAATATTTTTGCCATTTTACCCATAATTCAATCATTTAATAAATGTTTATTGAGCATCTACTGGGGACTTCTGGGTCACATGACTAATAAGATGGAGGATTAGATATTTTCTCTGATCCCTATGACCTCTCAAACTTCTCCAAAACAGAAATTTTATACCCCAAATAAGGCAACTTCTGCTATTTCCATGGTGTAGGACACCTGGAAACCAAAAGAAGCTGGAAAAAAAAGAAACTATAACTGACACCTGATGAGCTCACAGCACCTACTCTGCTCACCACAATACCGACAGTATAGCTGTGCTAGTTGACCCAAGGACCTCATCCAAGGACTTGCAACAAAACAGAATTCCACTCTATACACTGATCTTCCATCCATTTCCCTGCCATGGAGACCCAAACTTTAGGCTGTGGAAATCTGCTGGGAGCAGCAACAGGCAGATAGTTCTGGGCAACTTCTGTACTGCAAAAGATTACTTCAGGAAAAAAGAAGAAAAGAGGGAAAGGCACAGAACACGTTGTTTGGGCTTGAAATAGAGTTCAGCCCTCACTCCTACCTCCAGAGCTTTGGAAATCCAAACTCCAAATGACAGAAATCACCATTTGCTGCAATAGCAATAGGAATAGAATGAATAGGACAGAATATCAAGTGTGTGGAGTGTGTAAGGTTCTGATGTGGAACTCTACTAAAGCTGAGGGACAAAGCTCATATCCAGATGGGGCCAGTTTTGTCCTCCCAAAAGTTACTTGGGTCAAAGACCTAGTCTGGTGAACCATGATTAGCCTAGAATGGGAGGGAGTCTGAGATGCTTTGAGATCCAGGCCCCAAGAAAACCACTTTCATAGGGAAAGGAGTCAGAAAATTAGCAATGGGGGAAAATAAGGGGAAAGATGACTGAAATTACCAAAGGTCTCAGGAAGAACAATGCTCAAAGACTTTGGACATAAGTAGATAAATCAACAGGGGAAAAAATGAAAAGAAATATGGCCTCCAGTTCTAGTAGATGAGTTCAGACATCTATGAATAAATATTGCAAAACAAAGGAAATTTATCTAACCTAATACTTCATGAGACAGAGGACCCTATGGAATTTGAGAAGAACATGGAACTACAACATAGTATTCCAGAGTGGTCTAAAAGAGAAATGAGAATTGTGAGAGCAGAATTTATGGCCCACACAGCAAAAATAATGGTTAGAATAGAAAAACTTGAATCTTCTATGTCAAGTTGCACCAAAGAAACAAGAGAACAATAGAATTGGAATGTATAGAAGTAAAGGACAATCTAGAAGAAAAGCAAAAAGCAATAACATTAAAAAAATACTCTTTATCCAAACAAACCATTCTGATCTCCAAAGCAGGATAGAAACAACCTAAGGCTTACAAGTCTACCAGAAGAACATGAGTCAAAAAAACCCTAAACTCCATAATACAAAAAAATAATACAAGAGAACTACCTAGTACTTCTAAACACAGAAAATGAAACACCACTTGAAAGATCACAACTTGCTTCTAGGAAAAAAAAAACACCCAAGGCTGCAAAACTCCAAGACACGTAGTGGTCAAATCTATCAATTGGATTCAGAAACAACAAATTTTATAAGCGACCAGGAGAAAAACCTCAAAAGACAAAGACAAGGAAATTCTAGTAAACTATTCTACAAGCACCAGAAAACATAGAAGATAATGGAATAATGAGTTCCAAAGAGCAATGGAACTCATAATGTAACCCATGATGACCCACCCTACAAATATGAGCTCAATCATAAAGGAAAAAAGATAATAATAAATTCAACAATGAAGAAGCATTTGAAACATTCTAAGAAAGAAGAACAAACGTGAATAGATTAATTGCTTCTCAAACACCCCAAAGAACAGAAATGTAGGCAGAATGGACAAAAGCACCTATCAGGCACTGTATTAAGTACACGGAATACAAAGAAAGGCAAAAGACAGTCCCTGCTCTTAAGGAGCTCATGGTCTGATGATGAAGATAACATGCAGACACCTATGTACAAACTACATACAGGATAAATTGGGGATGATTAGTAGAGGGAAGGCACTACATTAGGAGAGATTTGGAAAAGCTTTTCAGAGCAGTTAGGTGGCACAGTGGGTAGAGTACTAACCCTGTAGTCAAGAAGACCAGAGTTCACAATTCAGCTTCAGACTAGCTGCATGACTCTAGACTAGTCATTGACTTCTGTTTGCCTGTTTCCTCATCTGTAAAATGGGGACAACAATAGCGCCTACTTTGTAGGGTTGTTGTAAGGATAAAATGAACTAATTGTAAGGTGCTTACCATAGTTCCAGATACATAGTAAGCACCATATACACATTAGCTTTTATTATTCTTATAGAAAGTGGTTTTTTAATTGAGACTTCGGAGAATCCAGGGAAGGCAGGAGGCAGAGATGGTAAAGGAGTGTTGAGCCTGCACTTTGCCATGAAGAGGAGAGAAGGATATAGAATTTAAAGTCTGGTAAACAGAAGTCCAACCTTTTAAAAAAAAATTTAAGTGCTAAGTAATATTTACTCTTTTAAAATTTTTAAAAAATATTTTTATTTAAAGTTTTGAGTTCCAAATTCTATCCCTGCTTCCCCCTCCCCTCCCTTAGACAGTAAGCAATCAGATATAGGTTATACATGTGCAATTATGTAAAACATTTTCATGTTAGTTATTTTGTATAAGAAGACTCAAATAAGAGAAAGAAAGAAAGTGAAAAATACCATGCTTCAGTCTGTGTTCAATCAATATCAATTTTTTCTCTAGAGGCAGATAGTATGCTTCATTATGAGTCCTTTGGGATTGTCTCGTATAGTTGTATTGCTGAGAATAACCAAGTCATTCACAGTTCTTCATCAAATAACATGGCTGTTACTGTCTACAATGTTCTCTTGGTTCTGTTCACTTCACTATGCATCAGTTCATGTAAGTCTTTCCAGGTTTTTTTTTTTTGAAACCATTCTGCTTATCATTTTTTAAAGCACAATAGTATTCTTTTATATTCATATACCACAACTTGTTCAGCCATTCCCCAAATTATGGGCATCCCCTCAATTTACAATTCCTTGTCAACACAAAAAGAAGTGCTATAAATATTTTTGTACGTGTGAGTCCTTTTAAATGGGATATCTTATGAAAATTCAAACCCAGCCAATCCTAGCGTGTCCAGTGCTGGTCTTGCATCAAACCTGGTTCAGGTTAAAAAATAATAATGGCACTAGTAATTGAAATCAGGCAAAAGCAGTCCTAACTTTGATATTTCTTTAATCCTGGAGATTCCTAAACTGCTGAGCCTGAGATGTGCTCTTCCTTCTTCCTCCCACTACCCTTTGTACTTGCTGATTCTCTGCATCAGTGGGAGAATAGAAAAAAGCCAAAAGGGCATGTTTCCACAAATAAGATAGTACATACCACAGAATTTCAGGGGGGAAAAAAAGCTAGTTTCTTAAAAATTTTATAATTCCCCTGCCAATGGCTTCAACTACTTATCGACCCTGTAACTGCCTGAAGGCCCACAGAAGAAAAAAAGTCTGAAAAGATTAATTTAGTCTCTTTGGTAATCTCTTACGTAAATAAAGGTTCTATCAAATCAATAAAGGATATTTACTTAGGTGGTACAGTGGAAAGAACACTGGGTTTGGAATCAAGAAGACTCATCTATATTCATAAGTTCAAATTCAGCCTCAGACACTCACTAGCTGTGTCACCCTGGGCAAGTCACTTAACCCAGTTTGCTTCAATTTCCTCATCTGTAAAGTGAGCTGGAGAAGGAAGTTGCAAACCACTCCAATGTCTCTGCCAAGAAAACCCCAAATGGGGTCATGAAGTCAGACTTGATTGAAAAAAATGCCTGAATACCACCACAACCCCTCAATTTTAATCCTGCCTCTTCTTAATAGCTATGCTGTTGGGGTGATCAGAGACATGAAAGATTCCAAAAAATACTACATTTGCACTTTAGCTAATCTCCCCATACTTGCAGAAGATGTTCAATTACTCAAATTCACAGAATGTTAGATCTAGAGGGAACCAAGACCAGAGGTTTGAAATGACCTGGTGGATGTCCCGCAGACTAAGTCATAGGACCAGGGCTTGAATGTTGATCTTCTGACTCCAAGTCCTGGCCTCTTTTCTCACCACACTTAGTTATTCAATGTCTCTGCCCATGGGGCTCTGATCTTCTTGAGGAAACAACAATAACAACAAAATGATGAACAATCAGCTGGAGTCACAGTTAGGCAAACTGCCTGTTCCCTTTTCTTTTGCCTACAGATGGCATTATTACTGGAGTGGTCCATGAATTACTAGGGAGTATAGACCTTTTTATTTTACAGCTAATAGAAGAGAATGAGGTTCTTTGTGAAAATTTTCCTTTAAACCTCCTAAATTCCCTACCATCACATCATACTTACTTTTTCCCCTGACCAGAGCCTGGAAGCCCAATTACCTCAATCAAGGAACAAACCACACCTGGTAAAGACACTTTATGGAGGTGAACCAAGGCACTCATCTTCCAAATATTTCCTGAATTTCTGTTTCGATGAGACCAGCACCCCCTTCATTCTGTAGGCCCTTCTTTGTTGAAATATGTCACACTGATTTGCTTCCTATTGTACTGGCTCCAGGTTTTGGTCATCTGATTTCACCATCTTGGGAATAAGTAGCATTCTATCTCTACCTAAACTTTAAATATTATTTTAATCAGTCCTGCCCTTCCCTAAGACTAATTGAATTCAGTTCACAATCTCCTAGCCCATTCTATGATGTCTTTAGGAATTTCCAATTAATAAGTGAACTCCTGACAGGGTTTATAGTTATAGTTAATGGTTTATCAGTTTTTTTTTTACTTATATTATCATCACTTCCCAGTAAACTGACTCCAATAAAACTCTCCCTTGTAACAAATAAGTAAAGTTAAGAAAAACAAACCAACTGTATCATCTCTATCTGACAACATATGACTCATTCAGCACCTATAGTCCAGTATAGAGCGGTATGTTTCATGATTAGTCCTTCTCTTCTCTCTCTCTCTCCCTCCCTCCCCTTTGTCTCTCTCCTCCCTCCCCCTAACTTGCAGACATTACTCCAATTTAAATAGCATTTTCACTCTTTATAGAGAATAACATATTGTGCTTGCTACTCCTTCTCCCACTCCTTCATGACTACAATGCCAGGAAAAAGAGTTGACATACTTAGTTTCAAATGATGCTTCTAGAGCATTCTTCAGCTACTATCCTTCAATGACCTTTTTTCTTTTGAGAAGTGGCGAAATGAGTATATTGAGGTTACAGGGTTTGAGGGGATATCATTATATAGGCTGAAGTTCCCTAGTAGGAGTTGAGAAGAAAAAGACTGTGAGGCTTTGAATTCATTGAGGAGAGAATGTTCTGGAAAGCTGGTAGACAATTGCTACCAGAAATTTGAATATTTGGTATATATCAATTTTTTTGAACTTTAAAAGTGAAATGCAAAGAGTTCCTGTGAGGGGAGGGGAAAACAGAAAATGAATGAAAATACAGCCCACGTAATCTTTGAAATTTGCTTCCAAGTATGAACCTATTGGGCAAATGCCAGTGGAGTTTCATGTTTTTCCTCCACCTTTTAGAGGGCAGCTAAATGGCACAGTAGATTGAGTTTTGGGCCTGGAGTCTGGAAGATCTGAGTTCAAAACCATCCTCAGATTGTATAACCAGATCTATGTGACCCATGGCAAGTCATTTAACCCTTTTGGCTTTAGTTTCCTCATCTGTAAAATGAGCTGGAGAAGGAAATGGCAAATCCCTCCAGTATTTTTGCCCAGAAAACCCCAAATGGAGTCACAAAGAGTTGGACATGACTGAAAGCAACTGAACAACAACCACCACTTTCTGACTTCAGCTTAAGTCCTTGGCTATTCCACATGTACATTTACATCAAATTAGAAACTTTAAAAAACAGCTCTTTTATAAAAGGAACTTCCTCAGTCATGGACCAGCAAGTAGCTCTAGGTGAACACCCTTCCTTTTAGTAGTCCTCAGTCTCATATACTCTTTCTAGTATTGCCTCTCAGACCTCTTAATTCTCTAGCAGGAAACTCTCAGTGCTTGGCATTGAGCTCTTTAGAACAGTGGAGACACTCTCAGCTAAGTATCTACTGCCCTCTGGCTCAAATCTTTTTTTTGAGTGTTCCTTTAGTTCTATAAAAGCTCTCTAAAAATTTCCCAATTTTAATTTCTGAAAGTTCTGATGTTCAAGTTCCCCAGTTTTTCCCCTCTAAAGATACTTTGTTCTGTTACCTAGATGACATGAAGAAAAGGGCACAAAAGACATTGTTAAAGCTAGAGGGTTAGGTCCTTGACTCTTCTACTGGCCCAGGCACATTCCTGGCTTTTCTTATGTAGATATAGCTAGTGATGCCTGAAAAGACTCTGAACTCACCCTCATATTTGCATTAGAAAGATTAGAAATGGAAGTCAGGACTAGGGGGAAAAGAGTAAAAAGTCCCCAAAACTGTTAGGAAGCTATTGAAATAGTCTAGGTGATGAGGACCCTGTAAAAGAGTAGGAATGGAGAAGAGAGGACAAATTCTAGAGATGTGGAAATGAACTTGACAGAATTAGACATGAGAGGTAAATATAGGAAACAGTCTCAGATAACACCTAGGTTATCAACTTAGAAGACTCCATGATGCCTCTTGCAAAAGGTATGAACATTTTAATCACTTTATAGCATTATTCCAAATGACTTTCTTTCAAAGAGTGGATCAATCCATAGTTCTACCTCTAGTGCATTAAATCAGTGGTCTCCAAATGTTTTTGATTACGTACCCCATCAGTAAGTTTTTTTTTTTACTCTGTGAATGCATCCTGGCATGGGTAGAAAGAATTAGGGACAGACATTCCCAATGGTAAGACATTCCATCCCCACATTTCAAGCATTTTTACTGGCTGTTGCCCAAGCTTTCCTCATCTTTGATCTAATGAGATGGTGTTTGTAAGACATTTTGCACAGTGCCTTGCATATTGTTGTTGTTCACTTCTGTCTGACTCTTCATGACCAGGTCCTTGGGGTTTTCTTGGCAAAGATACTGGAATGGTTTACCATTTCCTTCTCCAATGTGTCCCCATTTTACAGAAGATGAAGTGAGGCAAATAGGGGTTAAGTGACTTGCCCAGGGTCATATAGCTAGTGTCCAAGACTGGATTTGAACTCATCTTCCTGATTCCGGGCTTGGTGTTCTATCCACTCCACCAACATGCTGCCCCAGAGGGGTATATAATATAGGTGCTTTATAAATGCTTATTCCTTTCTCCTATGCTTCCTGCTTTCCCTGGAGTCTTTCAAGAACCAGTTAAACTTATATCTTCTATAACATATCTTTTGTAAATTTATATCTTTCCCTTTAAGGCTGGTGCTTTTCCTCTATTGATTATCTCCAATTTATCCAGTACATAAATTGTTTGCATGTTATCTCCTCCATTAAGAACTTTATAAATACTTATTGACTGACCAACTGGTACCTGACTGCTGTTGTGACTGCTGGAAGAGGCTGGGTTATAATTGCCCTGTCATTGGGCCAAATGAGATTAAGAGTTATAAGGGCAAACTAGAAAGATTGTTGAGCATGGGTAAAGGTCTTGCACAGGTTTATATATAATGATTCTCAAATACATGAAATCAGTTGGGTTTCAAGACTTTCATCATGGAAAGTTCTAGAAAGAAACAAGGGCCGCTAGATGGTGAAGCAGATAAAATGATGGTCTAAGAATCAGGAAGACTCTTCCTGAGTTCAAATCTAGCTTTAGATACTTGCTTGCTAAGTAACTCTTGTCAAGTCACTTAACCTTGCTTACCTCCGTTTACTCATCTGCAACATAAGCTGGAGGAATGACAAACCATTCCATTATCTTTGCCAAGAAAACTCCGAAATGGGCTTATGAAGAGTCAAAAGTGACTAAAAAACAACAACAACAACAAAATAATGAGGGTTACTCAGGGGTAGAAATTGAAAGTCAGCAGCTATGGAAGGCCACTGGGACAAGGTATTCAATCTCTGTCCTAGAAGTCTCCCTCTCACTGCTAACTTTCTTGACTAAATTTGACTCTCCTTAATCCCTAGCAATCTGTCTTCTGTATCTCTGTTGACACTATTTTCAAAGGTTACTAATAATAACCTCCGAAACAGCAAGTAAAATACAAGGACCACTAGGTTCTGAGATCCAACATGAGTTCAAATCCAGCTTCAGACACTTAATAGTTGTGTGTCTTTGAGTAAGACACTTATCCTCTACTTGCCTCAGTGCCCTCAGTTATAAAATGAAGATAATAATATCATTTATCTCACAGGGCTGTTGTCAGGATCAAATGAGATATTATCTGTAAAGCATTTAGTATAATGCCTGGCACATAGTAGGCATTATATAACTATTAGCCATTATGATTACAAAGGCCTTTTGGCAGGTCTTCTTAGCTTCTCTGCAGCTTTGGACACTTCTCTTCCTTATTCCTTTTTCCTTTCTTCTCTTTTGGCTTTAAGAGACATATCATACCCTCAGTCCCTAACTAGCCCTTCACTGCCTCCTCTTTTTCTGTCCCATGCTCTAGTCTATGAATTCCCCCATGGACCTGTCTTTGTCCCATTTCTCTCTGCACTTTTTCTTGGGAATCTCATAGAATCATAGATATCGAATAGGAAGGGACCCACTGAGGCCATCCAATCCAACCCCCATTTTTCAAATGAGGAAACTGAGACTCAGGGAGATTAAATGCCTTGGCCAGGGTTACACTGGTAGCCAGAATTCAAGGCCACATGTTGCCACAGATCCTCTGACTCTATAATTATTGTTCTTCCCACTATAATGAACTGACCCATTTATTCACTCTAAATAACTTCTGGTACCACATCGATAATAGTAATAAGAAACAATAATAATAGCTAAAATTTTATATGGCTCCTTTGATTGCTAAGCACTTTACAATTACTGCTTCATTTGATCCTCACAACAACCCTGTGAGATGTAAGTGCTATTATTATCCTCACTTTACAGAGGAGGAAATTGGGACAGGGAAAGGTTAAGTGACTTGCCCAAGATCACTCAGCTAGTGTCTGAGGCTGGATTTGAACGCAGGTTGGGTGCTCTATCTACTGTGTCACCCAGATCTATATCTCTAGTTCATGCCTCTCCTGAGTTCCAGATCCATAAACCCAATTGTCCAAGCGGATACTTCCACAGTGATGTCACACTACTTTACAATATCTCAAACAGAACCTGCTTCCACTTCAGGTTCCAGGTGGTCAGCAGGCAGTCATTTAGCACTTATTTAAGCACTGACTGTGAGTGGGAGAAGGAAATGGAAAACCGCCCTGTAACTCTGCCAAGAAAACCCCAAATGGCATCAGGAAAGAGTTGATCACAACTAAAAGTACGGAATAACAATGTCAACAACAACAACAACAACGTGCCAGGAAGCACCAATTCATCTAGTCTGCCACAACACTAGATTTCCTTTGACTTTTTCTCCTTCTCTTCTCATAGCCAGTCAGTTGCCAGGCTTCTTGCATCACTTCCTTTCTTTCTACTCCCACTATCACCACCATAATATAGACCCTCATTTTCACTCATCTAAAGTATTTTAAAAGCCTCCTGACAGGTCTTCCTGACTTTACTTTCCCCTCTGATTCTTTCCTTTATATGTTGCCAGAATAATCATTCTCATGCATATAACTGGTCTTGTCATTCCTCAAAAGTCTTGAAAAGCTTCCTATTACCTACTAAGTTAAGATGAAATTCCTTACTCTCCCATTCAAGACCTCCCTGAAAAAAATACCACCTTTCCTCTTCAGCTGTTTAAATTTTTTTCTTCTCCCTCCCCTCCTCCATTATATGTAAAGACAATTTTTTAACATTCAAGAAAAAAATTTTAAGTTCCAGATTTTCTCTCTCCCCTCCCTGAAACAATAAACAATTTGATATATGTTATGCATGTTCAATCATGCAACATATTATCACATTAGTCATATTGTGAAGGAAAACATGAACCCTAAGGGAAAACACACGCATACATACAGAAAGTGAAAACTAGCATGCTTCACTCTGCATTGAGACTCCATCAATTCTTTTTCTGGAGATGGATAGCATTTTTCATCATGAGTCCTTTGGAATTGTCTTGGACTGTTGTATTTCCAGGAATAGGCAAGTCATTCACAGCTGATCACTGTGCATAATGTTGGTTCTGTTCACTTCACTTTGCATCAGTTCATACAAGTCTTTCCAGGTTTTTCTGAAATCAGCTTACTCATCATTTCTTATAACACAGTAATATTACATTACAATCATACACCACAGCCATTCCCCAATTGATAAGGAGCGTCCCCTCAATTTCCTCAGCTATGTTTTATATTATACAATCAATCAACATTTATTAAGTGCTCACTCTATCCCCCGCACTGTATTAAGGGCTGGGGATAAAAAAGGAGGGAAAAAACTGTCCTTGCCCTCATTGAGCTTACAATCCATTGTAGGGGAGACAACATGCAAACAAATAAATACAAAGCAAGCTATATACGGGATAAATAGGAAATAATTAATAGAAAGAAGGATGGAATTTAGAGGGCTTGTAGAAAGCTTCATGTAGAAGGTGGGATTATAGTTGGGCCTGAAAAGGAAGCTGGCGAGGTCCATAGTGGGAGGATACAAGTGAGAGCTTCCAGGTAGGAGGACAACCAGAGAGAATGTTTGGAACCAAGAGATGAACCATCTTGTTTATGGAACCACAAGAGTCAGTAGATTAAGGAGTATGTGTAGGAAAGTAAGGTGTAAGAATATTGGAAAGGTAGAAGGGGGCTAGATTATGAAGACTATTGAATGCAATAAAGCATTTTTTTTTTTTACTCTGGAGGCAGTAGGGAGCCATTGGAGATTATTGGGTGGAGGAGGGACTTGATCAAATTTGCACTTTAGGAAAAATCACTTTAGAGGCTGAATTCCCCATGGCTCAATTCACTCTCCAGGCAAATGAGACTTCTCTCTGAATAAGTGGTACCACTCTCAGGTTTCTGTGTTTTTGCTTGTATTTCCTTTGTCTGAATTGTCCTCCCTTTTCTTTTTTACCTTTTGAATTATTCCCCATCTAACTCTAAATTGGTGTTCCCTCATCCCTGACATCTCTTTGTGCCTGTATTGAACTAATAAATATTGATTGACTGACCACGTTACTGATACATTGCATTTTATTTTGCAACTCTATAATGTAATTGGCATGTAATATTATTAATTATGACCACTAGTATTGAAGTCTTGTTCCCCTACTAGATTGCAAGATCCATAAAAGAAGGGGTCCTTTCTTATCATTTATATCTTCCTTAGCACCTAGTACAATTTTTTGCATCTTGCATATACTGAAATTTTTGTTACATTTCTCCCTATGTTCCTGCTTCTCTCTTATTGTTTTTTTCTTTTTTCTTTTTCAAATTTTTATCTTCATTTGGTATTATTAAAATTTTGGGGGAAAAGAGTATGATTTTGGCTTGTGGCTCCTACTTTGACAACTGTTAACATTCATATAGCACTTACAATGTGTCAGGCATTGTGTTAAGCGCTTTACAAGTATTATTTAATTTTCACACCAACCTTATGAGGTATTATTATCTCCATTTTATCCATGGAGAAAGTGAGGCAAAGAAGTGCCTTGCCCAGGATCAAACAGCTAGAAGTGTCTGAAGCTGGACTTGAACTCAGGTCTTCCTGATTTCAAGACTTAGTACTCTTTTCTCCTAACTATCTGGCTGCCCCTTTAAAACATACAATATGAGCTGGAAGGCAAAAAGATTCTGTTCTTAACATATTGTTAGCAGTGGACAACTAATAACAATACATTTATACACAGCTTTAAGACTGGCAAAGCACTTTGCATTTTTTTTTTTTTTTTGCTTTTTGTAGGGCAATTTGGGGTTAAGCTACTTGCCCAAGGTCACACAGCTAGTAAATGTAAAATGTCTGAGGCCGGATTATGAACTCAGGTCCTCCTGACTTCAGGGCTTCACTGCACCACCTAGCCACCCCAACAATTTTTTTAATCTCCTTTGATCCTCAGGAGAACTCTGTGAGGTAGGTCCTACTATTTTGCAAAGTTTTCAAATGAGGAAACTGAGATTGAGAAAGATTAAGTGACTTGGGGTGGGGTATAGGTCGGTGGAATAGTGGATAGAATACAGGCAGTCAGGAAGACTTGAGTTCAAATCCTGCCTCAGATACTCACTAGCTATGTAACCCTGGACAAACCATTTAACCATATTTGCCTCAGTTTCCTCATCTGTAAAATGAGCAGGGGAAGGAAATGGCAAGCCACTCCAATATCTCTGCCCAGAAAACCCCAAATAGATTCAGGAAGAGTTTGACATGACTGAGCCACAATAACAAAAAAAATGACAAATCAGGCAGCAAGTAAATTCCTGAGTGAGGTTTGAACTTGGGTCTTAAATCCAGCACTCTGTCCCCTGTACTACTTAGCTACATATTCATTCGATATTGTCAGTATTTATTCTTTATACATCTCTGTTAATATCAACTAGCAATTTAATTTGAAATTTCTTTATTGGTCCTCCCCCCTACCCCCAACTCTTTACTCAGTTAAAGAAAGTCCTGTTCAATGCCTTATCTTGGTATATGGTTGAGTTTGGGTTTTGGAAATATATGCCAATGAAGTGGAAACTCTGATAAGGTCTATCAAATTGGTCAGCCTTGGATAGTACTTTCCAGAAGGCCTCTCAGCCCAGAACTAGCTTTCATAAAAATGGAGAGGCTCATGGAAGTGGGGGATTGGGGTAGGATGGACATGGGGGCTGGAAAGCAAATGATGGCTTTGTTGTTGGTCCACCAACTTAGGAAGACTAAGGTATAAAGGAGTGTAATCCTTGTGGTTGTTTGGAGTCCCTTAATATGATCTTTTAAAATACTGAAATATTGTTCTTTTTTTATTCTTGTAGTTTTAAAAGTAAATTTTATTTATGCTTTTTGTTTTTTACCATCATTGGATTTTCTCATAATATTCATCTGAAATTCTTAAGCAAGCTGTGGTGGTTACGAACACTCTGTAAAAGATTTCAAAGAAGCAACCTGAGAGTTAAAGAAATCAGATCCAAAAAAAATGGGTCCATTCCAGCTCTACTTCTGTGATCCCATGAGTTGTACATAGCACACACATTCTTTTATCTCCAAGCCTAGTTTGACCAATAATAGCTAATAGCTAACATTCATGTAGCAATATCTATATGCCTTTTACAGTTATTATATCATTTGATCCTCACAACAGTGGGAGATAGGTGCTATTATAATCCCCATTTTACAGATGAGGAAACTGAGGCAAATAGAGGTTAAGTGACTTGCCCAGGACCACACAGCTAATGAATGTCTGAGGCTGGCTTTGAACTGAGATAGATCTTCTCGATCCCAGCCAATGCTATATTTCCTTTATTTTTTTTTAAAGTACATATATTCTTAGCACTTTGAGAACACTTAAAGGAAAAGTTATTTACACCTGTGCAATGTTCAACACATAAGTGGACTTCAGTTGTGATGTTAAGAAATATATGATAAATATGTTATGTTGGAGTTAGCTAGGGGAAAAATATCTTGCTGCAATCTTGGAGAAGTGGAGCGAGAATCTAACTGGGGAGCAGAAACAGAAAGATTTCTTCTCTTAAAAAAAGGGGTAAAATCACTAGTAACTAAAGGCGAAGTTGCCGGAGGGGCGGGTCTCATATTCTAAAATAATCTGAATAGAAGAGATTGTTTTTCGATGGTCCCTTCACCGCACACAAGTCCAGACCAAACCACTGAAAGGTTAGTTCTCCCATAATGGGGGAGGGAGCTTCTCCTAACATCAAGCCTGAGTTGAGGCAACTGAAGCACGTCGGTAAGCTCTGGGCAGTCCGCAGGGCGCAGGGGAGGGGAGCTCCACGATTCCAGCCTGGATGATTGACTGAGCGCGCGGTCAGGTGACTCAGTCGCGCCACGTTCCCGGCGCTGGAGCCCCAGCAGCCGCAGGCGGTCGGGGCTGCTGCGGTGACTTAAGCCGGGGACCTCGGAGGGACTGAGACTGAGCTTCGGGAACAAAGTTCAGAGGCGGGCGGTGGAGTTGAAGCAAAGCGGAGGGCTGGCACTTGCGCTGATCAGCGGATTGGGCACTGCTGCCCTTATTCGTTACTCTTTCACGCCAACCGTCTGAGGTGGCTGCCCAGACCGCAGCCTCAAGCTTCCCAGAGGGGATAGAGGGACTTCTCGTCCTGCTGTCTCACTCCTTTCAGTCCCCTCCAACAAAGGGGAAACCTAGGGAAGAGGAGAAAAAACAGGAGGAGCCGGGAAGAACTGGGGCGGCTTTTGTACACAAAGTTCTGGAGTCCGCCTTTCCTAGGAGGAAGGGGGCAGCTGCAGCCTCTGGAGAAGCTCCATTCCACCAAAAAAGGAGGAGCAACTAGCAAGCAATCGGTAGCCGATTGGGGGAATTGCAAGAAGTTCCCTTATCCAGCCCCCCCCCCCCCCACCCTCTTGGTCTTTTCTGCAGAAGGAAAACACTTTAGTATTTGGCAAACTTGATGCGTGAGCGTCCGTTCCAGGTTTGCTATTGGATTTAAAAAAAATGTTTTTGGCGGAACTAGAGAGCAGGAAGATTGCATAAGTCCGGGGCGTTGTTTTCTTTTTTTTTTTTTCTTTTTGTCTTAGGGCTTATTTATTTTGTTTCTCTATCTTAAAAAAGGAAGAAAAAAAGGAAATAAATCCTGCATAAATCCAGTAAAAACTTGGAACCCAGCCGGGATCCAGTCGGGGAGAGAAGTGGGTCGGAGGGTCACGGGAGCAGGTAAGCAGTTGCATTATTGATGGCCCCGGGACAGTAATGTGACTACCGCACCTGAGCTAGGAAAAG
>CM053586.1:79745339-79756037 GCA_028646515.1 Pseudochirops corinnae | reverse complement strand
AAGCCTCCTCGGCAACGGGACAGCTTTTGTGTTTTCTCCTCCCATCCTCCCTTTTTTGCGCTCTCAGCTAGACAGATGTGAGTCAGCACCCAAGGATCCTTAAGGTGCCTGGCAGCTGGATTCGTTTTCTGTACTCTGGGTAGAGGGTGGAAGGATTTCGGGTCAGGGTAGAGACCACCACCAACTGCTTGGGTCATTTTGACCTGCAGGTGCGTAGCCGGACCTTTGGGGCCAGTAAGAGTGGGGATTTGGGTGGACCAGTGAGAGTGCGAGAGAGGGAGGGAGTTGTGGTTGCCAAGCTAGGAGGAAAAGGAGGAGGAGGAGGAGGAGGGCTTTTCAACCTGGTGGCTTTAGAGAAAGCGTGCTTGACTTCATTGCTGTAGCAGATCTGGAGGGTGGGGCTTTGCAGAGAGTATTATTATTTTGGCCTTGAGCCATTGGTAACGCCTTCGTTTGGCAATGGGGACGGGGTTGGCCTTTTACATGGGCGAGGAATTCCGGATTTGTGAGCTAATGACACTCTGGTGTAAGTATCACCGTCCTTTAAAACTTGTCTGGTAACTGACAGTGTTATGATTTAATTTGTGTGTGCGTGTGTGCTTGTCTCTGTGTGTATTTGTATGTTTGTATACAACCCCCGGCGGCGTATGTGTGTATGTGTATGTGTATACGTTTAGGGCCACTTTCCCAGTTCTTCACAGTGCCTGGCACATAATAGATGCTTATTAACTGGTAGACTGACAGCTCTTTTTGCAGTCCTTTAGATGAGACTATTCCAGCTATTTTCCAAACCTGAACTTTACATTAAATCCACAGCGCACAAGCTAATTCCTCTCCCTTCCCCCCCTTACTTCTCCCCCCGCCGCAAGTAACTTCACAGCCTTCCCTGGAAGCTCCAGCTAAAAGGGATTCTTTTTTCCACCCTGCAGGTGGCTATCTGAGGTGGAATCCTCGAGCTTTTATTTATTTTGACGATTCTGCCCCGTATCTTCATTGGTGAAAGGAGAGGAGGAAGGGAGAAAACAAGGTACAAACACAATCACAGGCTTCGAAAGGCTCTTCGGTAAAAAGTGGGACTAGGTTGCTTTGCGTTCTGGAATAAGTATCGCCCGGAGTTGACCGGTCCCTGGAAGCTCCGGAGTCCTCGGCTTCTTCCTCCTGCCTCCCCTGGCAGTTGGACTGCCTGTGGGCACAATGCCTTTGTAACTTGCACACGCAGGAGGAAGTTCGCCTGGCCCCTCCCCGTTGGTTTCTATCTGGTGGGCGCGGAAAGCGTTGAAACCAAAACATTGGGGACTTACGCCAGGCTGGAGGCTAGAGCCGGAGCTTGGCAAAACCTGCTTGTGCCGAGGATTCGGAGTGCGGGTTAGGCTAGAGCTGAAGTTTAAGTGGAGCAGTTCTCTCTCCCTTACCCCGCCCCCCTCCACCTCCTCCCATTTCGGAGCGTTTTATGTGGCTGAGACAGTTTTAATTGTCCCGGAGTGTTTACGTAAAAGTTATTGCCCGAGTTGTTAGAGCAATAATGACTAGTATAAACTTTCCCTAGAGGCTGCGTTGTGTGCACGTAATTTTCTTGGTTACCAGTGGACATTTAGGAGTTTAAGCTTTTATTAAAAGTGTCATTGCTATTTGAAAATATGATACTCCCCACTTCACTCTTCCTCTTTCAATATTTCTATTAATTTAGGGTAGTGGTCTCCACTGGTAATGAATTGACTTTTTCTCAAGGGCTACCACCTTGTATTCTCGTTAGTTTATACTAATTTATGTGTTTCTAGTAACTGTACTTTATTCCTAGAGGAATTTCATATGAAATATTTATTCTCTCCCCAATCCCCTCCCCCTATCATTTTTTTTTTTGCTTCCCTCTCTTTTCTCTTATTCCTTGACACAATGCATTGACACTAAATACACAGAATTTTGAGCTGGACTTTGGAGGTAGCATGACTTGATACCTAGAGTGCTGGATTTGGAGCTGGAAAGACCTGGGTTTAAATTACCCTTTTGACTCTAACTTTGCGACTATGGATGGGTAGGCCCTTTAATCTCTTCAGTTTCAGGTTACTCTTCTGTACAGTGAGAGGGTTAGACTAGATGACTTCTGGTTCCTTCCAGTTCTAAATAGCTCTGAATTTAGGATCTCCATGATCTGAGATAATCTAATGAAACCTTTACTGTTGAGGATGTCAAGGCTCAGATGTTAGGTGACTTGCCAAAGGTGAGGAAATTGAAAAGTATCAGAGTTAGTATTCAAACTGGAGAGCTCTGACTCTAAATCCAGTTTATGGAAGAAAGGGTGAGGTAAAGAGCCAGTTGAGTAGATTCATGACAGTGAAACCTTTGCTAGGCGAAATTTGAAAAAAAATGTCAGAATGGAACTTCTAAAAATAGTCATTTCAGTAATAGGGTACTTAACTCCTGCAAGATTGAGGAGGAGGCCCTTTGCCATTATACTCTCCAAGTAGAGGCAGTGCGGTAGGTGTCATGGAAATGTCTAGCTGGGTTTGCAGTTGGGAGACCTGCCTGGGATCTAGGCTTTAACCCTTCTGAACTCTGGGACCTTTGGGAGCAAAAATCTCCCAGTCTCACTTTTTTCATCTAGAAAAAAGGAATAATAATACTTCGTAATAATTAATGTTGCCCATCTCACAGTGTTGTTTTGAGGAAAGCATTTTGAAAGCCTTAAAGCCATATATAGAGAGACATGAATGCATTTTTTACACACACACAAATCCAGAACATCTTGCTCTATAGTGCTATTACTCCAGTCACTATTTTCTACTTTCCCTTCCAAAAAAAAAAAAAAACCCCTCCTCTTTATCCACCACTCCCTTTATGTGTTGGCCTTGTGACCCACATTAGTATGTAAACTTCTTGAGACCAGGAATTATTTTGGTTGTGTTTGTATTCCTGGTTGAGCCCTGTGCCTAACTAGTGACTAGACTTTAATATACTTTTTTTCATTAATTTTTTTCTCTTATAGTACATAATATCCCTGGGGAATATTTTCATGAAGCCCACCATAGGTCTTGCTCTCTTTGAGATAGACTTAAGAATTTCTGTTAAGTGAAATTGTATTGCACTGTTGAAAAAAAAAAAGGGGGAGGGGGGTCTCTCCATGTGACAAAATAACACTTAAACATGCAGTAAACCTTTTGAGATCACTAGTTTGTAGAAAAAATAACCTTCTGATAAAAGAATACAAAATGTTAATAGTAACAATAAAGTTGAAAATATAGGCAACTCAGACTATCAGGATCATTTTTGTCTCTGCTGTCTTCTGGACAGGTAGTAATATAAAAAGGTAATCTCAAACTACTTTATATCCAAGGAATTTTTTAAACCACTTTTTATAATTTCTCATCATTAGACCTTAAAGTTCTCTTTCCAGACATCTTCTCCTAGTGACATATGTCCAGTTAGTCACAATATCACAAGGTAGTGGGAGATAAAGTGAAGGTTAAAATATCCAGTCCTTGCCCACCAGTAGTAAATAATCTTAATATTTGCGTTCTCATCTAAAGTCCAGTGAAAGCAAATTAATAAATCACGTGTGAATTGAGAATTATATTTTCAAACTCATGGTTAGTTAATTTAATGAAAAGTTGGTGTCTTCCTTCAGGATATTGTTGAATCTAGAAAAATACACTGATGTTCTTTGGGTTCTGGGGTGGCATGCTGCAGGCCCATTATAATACATTAGAGTAAGCTAGACACTGCAATTATTGACAGGTGGTGGATGTAAAGGCTAGTGGATGAAAAGATAAGACTCGGAATTCCACAGATCCTGGAAATGCTTTTTTTTTTGTGTGCTTTTTGGAGGGGGGGGAAGGCAGGGCAATTGGGGTTAAGTAACTTGCCCAAGATCACACACTAGTAGGTGTTAAGTGTCTGAGGTCACATTTGAACTCAGCTCCTCCTGACTCCAGGTCGAGTGCCCTATTCACTTTGCCACCTAGTTGCCCCTAGAAATACTTTTCTTAAGAGTGAATTTGAGATAATTTGTGACTTTATTAAGGTGCTTAGCACAGTGTCTGACTTGTAGTAAGTACTTAATAATTGCTTGTGGACTGAGTTCAGTTAACTGAACAATACAGTACATGTATGCTCCTGACATAAGATTGTGTCTCTTGGAATGTGTTTATTGTGTGTGTGTGTGTGTGTGTGTGTGTGTGTGTGTGTGTGTGTGTGTGTGTATATTTTTGCATACAAATAAAGGCAGTTTATATAATTTAGTACTTTCCCCTTTGTTTTCAGGTATTGATGCCAAATCAAGTGTCAAAAGAAAGGCACAATCCTTAAGAGTATTTTGCAGCGTTTTATGCCGAGTTGAGTCTCTGCAAAGATGGCCAAATATGGAGAGCAAGAGAACAGACCAAGCGAGGGGCAGAATGAATTCACTGACATCATTAAGTCCAGATCAGGTAGGTGATGGACAACTTAGTTCCTTTCCCTTTTCTTCTTCTTCCAGTTCTCCTTTGCCAAGGCAGTTGTGGATTATCATATTTACAAGGGGAATAGTTATCCTTTAATTTTGGAGCTTGGTTTTGTTTTGCTTCTGTGATGTGAATGAAATGATCTTTTTAGCATCTGTTTTCAGCACAGTAGTTATGTTATTGAAAGAGAGAGGATATATTATATCTTCAAGTTTTCTATCTTAATTCCTTAATCAAATTTAATTACCTTTCTCTATTGAACTGCATTTCTTAGTAAAACACTATTTGGTTGGTTTTCATTTGTAAAATGAATTATTTCTCACTTGGAAAAGATTATATATAAAATTTAGGTAGTTGAAATGCTACATGCTGTGGTTATTCATCTTCATTCCTCCGATTTGTTGCCAATCATCCCCATCCTGTAGTTCAGGGGTTTTAATTCTGGATCTGTGGATAGATTTCTGTGGATCAGAGATCTTGGATAGGAAACAAGTTACACCTTTGTTTTCATAATGTTGGTTACCTATATTCTTAATTGTTAAATTATGGTAAATTTCAATTAAAGGTTAAACTGAAAATTATTTTATAAAATAAATTATAAAATTTTAGATTATATAAATTTCAACTTAATCTTTAAGTGAAATTTAGTTATCAATTATGAATCTAGGCAACAACATTGTTCTGAAAAAGGAGCCCAAAGGCTTCATCAGACTACCCAAAGGTACCAGGGCCAAGAAAAAAAAAAAATGGTTAGAATCTCTGCTCTAGGTGCACAGTTGTCATATTCACTTGCTTCTTTCACCCTAACTTTGAGTCTTGTCTGTGTTATATCTTACCTTAGCAGTGTGCAGCTGTCAACTAGCTAATCTGATAAATTAATCATAATCAATAATTTAAATGCAAACATTTTGACTGGGACTTTTGAAGACAGTATTTTCCTCTTTCTTTTCTAATCCATTTATAATTCTAATGATAGTAATTTCAGTTATTGGAAATCCTTATCAAAAGTTCCTGCTGAGTTTAAAAGATTTCTTCCCTACTTCCCTTCCCTCTATTCTTCCCCTCCCCCAACCTCCAAACATACTCTGACACGTGTTTGAGTAAGTTTAAAAGACAGATTTGGAGGGAGGCAGTCAGTGCTTTTGAAGACTCCTTTAGTCAATCAGAGTTTCATTCTAGCGCCTGTTAGTACTATACTAAATATTGAGAGTTCTTGAAAGGTATAAATATGCATTCCAATTTCATTTTTTTAAACAAATATTATATTCCCTACCATCATGTGACTTTAGAAATTTCCTTATGAGTGTGAAAGTGAATAACTTTGTCACAAATCACATAGGGACCATTTCCCTCCTTTCAGATCTGTGATCACAGGTATAGGGGAACTTTCCTACTTCCCTCTTCTGATAACTGACATTAAATTATTTAAGCTTTAAAGTTTGCAGAGTACTTTATATACACTGGAACTTCATAATACCCTGGTGAGGTTAAGTAGTAAAGGTATTATCAGTATTCTAATTTTATAAAAGAGGAATCAGTTAGGAAGGTTTAGTGATTTTTCCAGGGTTACCCAGTTAATATGCATTACAAAGAGGACTTGAGGCCAGGTCTTTCCAAGTCAGCTTCCTCATTTCTTCCCCTGTTACTCCACAACATATTTTACTGAAATACATTTATTTAAATACACAAATCTCTCCTGGGCTAGTGAAGATGTTTAGTAGGGATATAGATTTAAATAAATAGTACTTAGTATTTAATGTCAATGTCATTTTACTGAATATAAGAATCTTTTGGAAAGGTAAATTTTAATGCTCTAATACTCCCAAAATAAAATGTGCTGGGACTGTATTTTAGTCCTTTGAAATTCATGGTATGACTTTAAATGTTCGAATACCCCACATAAGTGTAGGATGTCACCATTGTCTTTACCCTCAGTGAATATCCAAATGAGGCATAACCCAGTGGAAAATCAAGTCAGAGAAAGTATATACTCTGTCAGGGTTCTCTCTTAGAGTGCCCTAACTTACCAGCAGAGGCAACTGGTTTCACACACAACTCAACGACGCTAGCGTACCTTTCAGGAACAGAAGAGTCACAGCTCTGAGGTCTAAACAGAAAAGTTTGTTAAGGTCTCTCCATGGGGAATCCTTAAAGCCATGTACTAAGGCAGGCTTCCCAAAATGCCTCCTAGCCCTAGGTCTTAAATAGACCCCAGATCTACCTACCACACGTGATAGAGCCCAGCTGAACAGAATTGTGAGAGGGGGAGTGCAATTACAAGGGTATGAAGGCCCCACGGTGTGGAGACGCCAATCAGGAACAGAGGGTACCCCCATGCAAGAGAGTCCTGAGCAATGCAGTATCTCCTGGCAGGGGACAGTGCGATATGCCCTGACCTCCACGTGACCCAACTAATTCCTGGGCCTCAAACACTTCCCTGTGGCATGACACAACCACTTGCAATGTGAACCTCACAATACTCTCTACTTTTTCTGTGCTTTATGAGACTGGAGAAGCCTGTTCTTAATGGTTTTCTGACTCAGTTTCCATAGAGTTAAAAACTTTTGATATTTATAATATGTACTTGGCCATAAAAAAATTATATGACTTTTATAAGTACTATAAACAAGACAGCAGCATTGTATAACTTTCAGACTGATCTTTAATTTATCAATTAAAGGCCCCTAAATTGCTTAGAAACTTTAAAACTAAAGTTATAGCTTTAATCTTGTTTCACTAGCACCCACTCCAGAGCATATTGAAAATATAACCATTGCGTATCTGAGAGATGAATCACACTGCTGAGCAGCTGCCTAGTGCCTGTGGTCTAGTACACGAAGTCAGTTAGGATAAATATAGGTCTGAATGGAGGCGAGAAAGGCAGGCTCTTCATGTTTTCATTTAGAGCCTCATTTTGTCTATTGCTCACTAATTCCTCGTTCTTTGTCTTTCATGAAGGTAGAGTATAAAAAAGGAATGTTATATTATACCCAAAAAGTCTTTTCCTGAAATGGGATATAAAGGTAACATTAATGAAAAATACAATGTGATTGTAAACATCTCTTGGATGCTCTTGGGCATGGTGACCATAGGAAATAGTTTTAGATAGAGTATGTTATCCTTATTCTGGTCAGGAATGCTTGTATTTTGGGAAGGAGCTATGTGATTGGACTTGTGAGTATCTTAATAAATTTGACGTGCTTTTGGTTTATAAAGATATATATATATATATCCTTATATATATATATATATGTATATAAATCTCTTATAAGGAGATTATTTTTGATGCAAATGGTCATTGGTTTTCATAGAGTGGGAGCGCGGTGTATCTGGCAGATCCTGAGAGAATATGCCTGTTGTCCTTTGCTCTGTGGGGGAAGGGGAAAGGCCAAAGGGAATGTTCCCCCAGGGTGTGCAAAGGTTATTGTCACTCCTTTTCCTTCTCAACAAGTTCTGGGTCTGTGTCTACGTTGGATGTACATACTGTGTTAGATGTAGATTTTGTTTTAAGTATTTTTTTTTGTTTTAAGTTTATCAGGTTGATTACTTTGCCCTAATTTTTTGGTGTAGTGGTTGACTGGTACCATTGTTTTAAGGAAAAAGATTAATTTGGTATTTATTGTTCGGTAAAATGTTAGACAAAGGAAGAAATCGATGAATTAAATTCCTAAAATAGAAAACTTCTCTTCTGTAGGCAGGCAGCTGTGGCACATTGGACATCGTGCTGGGAATGGAGTCAGAATACTTGGGTTCTAGTTCAAGAGCCAGCAGATAATAGTTATGTTACCTTGGGCAAGTCACTTAATTTCAGTGCATTTGTAGAATGTGAATATAATAATGCTTACACACCCTATCTCACAGGGTTGTTGTCAGGATCAAATGAGATAGTGAATACAAAACACTTTTTAGCCTTAAAATCTGCCAACTTTCTTTTTTTTGGGGGAGGGGGGGTGTCAGATTCAGACCTGTTATAAATCAGTGTAGGAAACTACTTCCATCAATGGAGTTAACATGTCTGAAAACTCTATTTCCTTTGATGGAGTTAGGTAACATGTCTGAAATGTATTGTCTTAGAGAATTACTTGGAGCCGCCAAGAGGTTCTATGAGTCAACCATGTTTACAGAGCTAGTAGTGTAGGAGGTAGGACTCAAACCCAGGTCTGTCTATTTCCAAGATTGATTTTCTCTCTCTTTTTTGGGGGGAGGCAATCAGGGTTAAGTGACTTGCCCAGGGTCACATAGCTAGTAAGCTTTTGAATTTGGATTTGAACTCAGGTCCTCCTGACTCTGGGGCTGGTGCTCTATCCACTTCACCACCTAGCCTCTCCTTCCAAGACAGTTTCTCTACTAATCCATGTTTGCTCTCAGCTAATTATTACTGCTATACAATTAAATAAACACATTGTCTTTGTGCAAAGTGCTATGTGTGCTAGGCCCCAGGAATACAAAGATGAGAAATGATTCTGTCCTTGCTATTAAGAAGTTTACAGAGGTAAGAGGAGACAAAGCTGTGCACATAAATATTATGTGAAATAGAATATTATAATAAAGGAGAGATCTATACAAAGTAATATAAAAATTTCCTAGTTCAAGTCACTTTAGAGGTCACTTTGGTTGGAGATTGGAATGAGAGAACCTTCATGTAACTGAACTGAACTGCATCTTGAGTCACATTTTTATGATGCTGAAAATAAAAATGGATTTTTTTGTATTTTTAAAAGCATGCCTACATGCATATTACTAATGTTCTAATAATTTTGTCACAAACAGTTTACATTCTTGTTGGTATAAATGTGGAATCATAACATTTTAGATGTAGAAGAGACTTAAGAAATAAAGCCTAGTCATTTAACAGATTGAAGAAGCTGAGATTTTAGTTGTTCAAGGTCACACAGCTAGTTAATAGCAAAGATGGGACCAGAGCCTGGGTGCAGCGCTCCTCCCACTCTTCAGGATAGTTGCTTAAATTGGCCTAATTTTTCTTAGTCATTTTGTCTAAAATTTGTATTTGTGTTATCCACATCTGGTTGCTCTGATGAAAATTATTTTTCACTTTCTGTTTGTCTTGGAATCAGGGGGAAAAAAACCTTAGTTGAAATTCAACCTCAGATACTTTGAGTTAACCTCTATTTGCCTTGGTTTCCGCATCTGTAAAATGGAAATGATAATAATGTCTCCCATGTTAGTCAGGAAGATTAAATTAGATAATATTTGTAAAGTACTTAACACAGTACCTGGCATATAGTAGCTATTATTAATTACCAATCAAAAAATATTTCATAAGTGTTTACTCTGCATCAGATACTGTCCTAAGCATTGAGTATACAAAGGTAAAAACAGTTTCTGCCCTCTAGGAGCCTCACATTCCAACATGCAAATTACTATTCATATGAGATATATGTATTGAAAATGGAGTTAATCTCAGGGAAGGCACTAACAATGAGAGAAGAGAAGATCTCAAAAGACCTTTTGCAAAAATTGGGAGATGAGCTTACTCTTGAAGGAGGTTATGGTCAGGAAAATTGAAGAATAAAAAAGAAATCGGTGGTTAAAATGTTTAGGTAGGATTATATTTTCCCTTGCTCTTTTGAAGACCTCAGTGTTTTCTGGATAGTCCTGGCAGAGGGCAGATGAATTATTCATCCACACTTCCAACTACAGGCATAGTTGAACTATAGGTAATGTGATGGAGTGGAAAGAAAAGTTGATTGGGAGTCAGATTACTTATTTTTGAATCTTGTCCCTTGCCCTCAGTTCTTGTATGTGATGTTGGGTAAGTCACTTCACTCAGTTTTGCTGGGTAGGTGATTCTTGGTTTCAATCCCAGCTCCTTTGACCTCCGGAATATCATATTCCAAGCCCTTCGATCCCTCAGTGTAGTGTAGAATCCTGATTCCAAATCCTGTGTTATCCTGATTGTTTCCACATATTCTACAATTGTACAATTGTTTCTTCTTGGCTGCTTGTAATATTTTCTCCTTGATCTGGGAACTCCAGAACCTGGGTATAATATTCCTAGGAGTTTTATTTTTGGGATCTTTTTAAAGAGGTGATTGGTGAATTCTTTCACCCTCTATTTTGCCCTCTGGTTCTAAAACATCAGGGCAATTTTCCTTGAGAATTTCTTGAAGGATGATTTCTAGGTTCTTTTTTTGATCATGGCTTTCAGGTAGTTCAATAATTTTAAAATGATCTCTCCTGGATCTATTTTCCAGGTCAGCTGTTTTTCCAGTGAGATATTTCACATTGCCTTCTATTTTTT
>CM053586.1:79729277-79744839 GCA_028646515.1 Pseudochirops corinnae | reverse complement strand
AATTATTATTATTATTATTATTATTATTATTATTATTATTATTAGCTTCATCCAACTGGAACTTGAAATACACAGGCACTGTGGTTGGGAGATCCATCCTGCCCTACCAAAAAGTCAGAGGAGTGAGGGGGGAAGACATAGGACAGAATAGACTGGGGGAGGGGGGATACACTGGGATGGCTGTTTTGGGGCGGTGGGTAAGGGAAAGATGGGGAGAAAATATGTAACTCAAAATCTTGTGGAAATGAATGATGCAAACTAAAATAAAATTTAAAAAAATATGTGAAAACCTTTTTATAAACCCAGATAATGTTTTGTATGCAATTTTTTTTAATGTATGTTTTAAGTAATGCGTAAACTGATGTTAAATAAATGTTTGTATTCTCCCTCAAAAAAAAAAAAAGGAAAGCCAACAGTAGGTCTCTGGAGTACAAATCTTTCTACTCTTCCCCAGGATTCCATGTTGTGGAAGTTGACACCTATTAGACAGAGAAAGAGAACATCTAGAGACCCTACCATTAATCCCCTAGAGATATTTTCTTAAATAAAACTTTGTCAGGGGGACATTATTATCTTAGGCCTCTGGATTCTGCAACTTTTTCTGTGAGTAGATGAAGTAAGAGGGTAGACATATGACTTCATTGATATAAGGAACTCCCTAGTGAAGAAATTTCTTCAATGGAGGTAGTCACTATCTTTGCAACTCACAGTCTTAAGGAGTTGCCTAGAGCAGCAGTTCTCAAATTAGGGGGATCTCAGGACCCATTTGTACTCTTTAAAAAGTCCCAAAACAGCTTTTCTTTCTTTAGTGAGTTCTATATTTCCATTACTGCATTAGAAATCAAAATATTCCAGTATTATTATTAAAATAGCTTTGATTTCATGAACCCCCCCTCAAGGGGTCTCAGGAACCAACCCACCCCAACCCATTACCACCAGGCCACACTATGAAAACCTAGAGATTAAATCACCTGCCTAGGGTCACATCACACAGTGTATGACTTGAAATCAAGTCTTCCTACCTTTGAGACCAGCCTTATCTATTACATTCCCCTATATCTTAATGCAGTGAGTGGATGGCCTGAGATTAACCACTGAACCCTCCTGTAGCTATTTTTCTCCCTCAAGAAAAGAGCTTGTGTTCTCACCAAATAAATATACAGTCCTTGTAATCCTTTTTTCTAGAAAGGAGCAAGACAAGCACAAAAAGTGATAATTCACATTCCACTAAAATATTATTAATATATGATTCCAAGAAATGAGCTGGTATGGGAGACTTTCACTGGCCAGCTCTTCAGAAGACAAATAAATCAGAAACTTTTAATTAGCAACAAATCTTTATATAAGTAAAAGTAAAATATTTTTAAACCACTCACTCCATCTAAGTTGCATCAAGCAGAAGCTCCATTAAAAAAAAAACAAAACATCTGAACAAGCTCCTCTGTTAATGAGTAATTTATGTATGATTATTTTCTACTTTTGGCAACAAAATGGAAAGATTCATCAACAAATAAATTCATCATATGCAAAAACTAGGTCAAACATTATCAGAAGAAATTTTGCCCTTCAAACTTTGCAAGAGACTCTCCAAAACTAGCTAATACCAGTAACACCAGCATTTATTTTCATTCTCCTCAGAGGGAAAATACCTATCACTATGTTTGCCACAACTTTGCAACCAAGAGGAACAGCACTGGCATAGGAATTAGGATATAGGGGTTCAAGCCCTAGATCTTGCTGGTTTAGATTACTTGAGAAATCTTGAAGAACAAGTTACAACCTCCAAGGCCCTCAATTAGCTCCTCAGAAAAATGGGGGGGGCTGGACTAAATGCCCTGCAATGCTAACATTCCATGGGTTTATAAAAATATTTTTACATATATACATATTTTTTTTCAGAATATATCTTTTAGCACATAATACCCAAAGAGAGTCATCATCATGGCAGCTAGGAATTAGGAACACCTCTGTTCAAAAATGGCCTGAAACGCTAGCTAGCTGTATGATATGATCGTGTCACTTAACCACCGTTTGTCTCAGTTTCCTCATCTGTAGATGATAATAATAGCACCGATCTCCCAGGGTTATTGCAAAAATCAAATGAGATACTAATTGAAAATTGTTTAGCAGAATGTCTGATATATAGAGCTATACAAATAGTAGTTATTATAATTATTGACAGAGAGCCACTGGCAGAACCAGAAAGACCCAAGTTCAGGTCTTGCCTTTGATGCATACTGGCTCCCAGACCCTGGAAAAATCCCAGTCTGTCTCTGCCCCAGGAGATTCACAAACACCAAACTGCTCATCTACTTCCCAGTGAGTGCCCTATACAAAGAAATCTCAGATCTGGACCAAAATGTTCTCAAAACATAGGTGTAATTATTTCACAGCAAAAGTTTATTTCTAAATATGAGCACAATTTCTGTGCCACAAGCAATAGCGATTATAAGAAATTCAGAGAAACACAGTAAGCCATGTATGCAGGGCTACGAAGTGAAGTAAACAGAACCACAACAATCCACATTGTAAAGGATTACCCCAAAGCAAAGGATAACAATATAATAAAACAGGCCAACTCAGATTCACTCAAAGGAGTCTCTCCCGAGCCTAGATAAGGAAAAAAAAACCCTCAGGATAAGTTCTTCCACCCAGTAGAGAGATGCAGGAATGTCTTCTGTATGTTTAAATGGTTTCTCTGCCTTTCAAGGAAGCATGGGGGCAGGGGAAGCGGAAGGGAAATGGCTAGTGTAAAAAACCAAAGACAACAAAAACTTTTTTTTAAGTTATTTAACAATAATGGTAGAACAAAGAAAGAAACACAAAAGCTCTACCAGTTTGTCACAGATAAAAATTTAGAGAAATAAATTCCCGAATTCTACCCAACCAATGACATGTGTGCTAACAAATAATCCACTCCTTTGCCCTCCTCCCACTCTTCCAGGGTCTCCAGCCATTCTTGCTGATTCTGCATTAGCTGTTCCTTGACATTTCATAAGAAATGATGACTATTCCTTTCTTCTGTAACTTTACCAACTACTATCACCGGTCATCAGACCAGTGCAGGAACCTCACTGCCTCCTCACAACTTTCCAGTCTCTTCCCTCTCCAATCCACACTTCACATAGCTGCCAAACTGACACTCCTAAAGCTCAAGTCTAACCATGTCACTCAACATGTGTGTTCAAGAAGCATCAGTAGAGAGCCCCTGTCTGCAGAATAAAATACAACTCATTTTAACACATAAAGCCCCTCACAATCTGCTGCTGACTTGTCTTTTCCAAGCTTACTCCTCTCCTTGTGCTTCAGCCAAAATAGACTCTTTGCTATCCTCAGTACAGGATTCCATTCCCACCTCAATGCCCTTGGCAAGGGTTATCCTCCTATATCTGGAATGCTCTCCTTCCATGTCTCCAACAGAGACAGTCCATGACTGAGTGGATGGAGTTTGGGGCCTGGAAACAGAAAGATCTGAGTTCAAATTAGACCTGACACTAGGCAGTTGACCCCAAGGAAGTCATTTAACCTCTATCTGCCTCAGTTTCCTCGAGTATAAAATGAAGATAATGCTATATCCCCAGGTTGTTGTGAGGATCAAATGAGATAGTATTTGTAAAAAGTGCCTATTACAGTGCCGGGGACATGGTGGGTGCTATATTAATGTTTATTTTATTCCCTTCCTTTCAACTCTCAGAAAAGCTCAATTCAAATGCCATCTCCTTCAAGAAACCTTTCCTGCTTCCCCTAATTGTTAGTGCCCCTAATCAATCACTAAATATTTGTTTTGCATGGATCCATAACACTCCAGTAGACTATAAGCTCTCTGAAGACAGAAACTATTTCATTTTTGTCTTTATGTGGCCAAAACCTAGTACAGTGCCTTGCATGTAGTATGTGCATAATAAATGCTCATCTGATTGGTCATGGATCAAATGACTGGTCAAAACCCTCAAATGCATCAATTCTACATAATATGCATAACACAAAATGCTTTATGACAAATTAATAATACATTGTAAAATATACATAGACATACACACATACGTACATATATAAACACAGCCAGAGGAACAAAAGGCAACTGATTACAATAAGATTTAAGATTTGGGTCACAAATTTCCCAACCACAATGTTACACCATGAAACAGTATGAAGTTTTAAAGAAAGCTAGGTTTATAGGCCAGTTTTCCTTAAATTAAAAGGAGCAAACATATGGGTATAAATAAATACTCAACTTTAAATTGCAAAGGGGCAAGTGACTGAAATCACTTTACAAAGAGTAAGGGAAACTACCTCATGGAAATTTTTTACTGAGGGCTAAGAATCTACTCTAAACCACCAGCATGAGTTAATCTATAAAATTTCATTTTTAATGGAAAACAAAAAGAGAAAGACAATAATCTATTTTTTTCCTCCACACAAGAGAACCTCACATTTAGAAAGCATCTGTTGCCTAAATATTTATGATATCTGAGAATCCCAACTTCACTGACTAAACCTGGTTGGCCTTTCTACTACTTAATTATTCCCCAAGTGAGCCGTGTTGCTCAACATCTGTTCTTAATTTGCTTTTAATTTCCATTTATTCTGCTTACCTGTATGAAGCTGAAATAAGTAATGTAGGCTGACATTATCTTCCCTATGTTACATTAAAAATTCTATATTTCATTTAGAGTGTACCTCTGCAATGTTATTTTTCCAGGCTTTGTTCAAATATAGATTTTGCTGGCCTGTCCAAACTGCTTAATTTCACATTTCAGTCTGGAATTCATATTACTCTTCTAACTTTTCAAAGTGTCTCTGTATTTTAAGCTTTGCAAAACTAAGTTTTACTTCATTTTAACTCATGCATTTTTACTTCTTTAAAACATTACCTTAACTTACAGTCACCTTTAAATAGGTACTTTTGAAATTTAACCTATTTCAAAATTGCCTAAATAAAATAAAGCAAAAATACTACTAATACTAAACACGCAGTTTCCATGGTAGGGAAAAAACAAATAAACACTGTCCTGGAAATCAGAAGTCTGGGGTTCAAAGGCCATTTCTGCCAATGACCCTGGAAAGTTTTTTTTACCTCTATGACTCAGTTTCCTCTTTTATCAAATGATCTGCGAGGTCCCATCTGCCTCTGACTCTCTGAAAGCATTAACAGTAAAACTAGATAAAGGATAAAAGTAACTTAAACATGTAAGCCTTTTGAGTAAACCAACGAAAAATAAATTTCAGTGCTAGTGCTGAATCAATGACAATGCCCAGACCTCTACTTTACTTGTCTAGATCATCTCCCTATTCCAAAGAGAATATCAGCTCCATGAAGAGCATTCTGCATTTTTACAAATTGGAGAAAGGTATTTAAAACCACTCTAAAAACATAAGCTCATATAAACAAACATTTATTGAGTTCCTGCTGCATGTAGGGTATTGTCCCTCACTGGAAATACTTGCAATTTAATTGAAAAGAGAAACATGTCTCTACTGAGAAAAAAATGAGAAAAGACTTTTATCTGTGGTAATGATAGGAATTGACAACAATAACAATTCAAAATAGTGACTATTCTAGAAACTAATGGTTTGTCTTGGGAAACCTTAGGTGATTTATATTTAACAGCAGCCCAAGTGAAAAAGACAAAAAAAGTTTTAGTTGACTAAAGTTCAGTATAGAACCAACAGCACAACATGCCTTTCCAAAAGAGCCAACACAACAACAGAATTCCATACAAGGGAACCTGTGCTCTGCACTGACCACTCCACACCCAAAAGTATTCCTGTTCAGTTTTGTGCATCACCTTTTGAGAGAGGCAATGACCAGCTAGAATACATGCAGAGGAGAGCGATCAGCCAAGAAACAGTCTAGGAGGGCTGGCTGAAGGACCTGAAGATGCCTCAGCCACCTAACTATCTGGGAGACTCTGGACAAATGACTTACCTTCTTTTATGCCTCAATTTTCTTATCTATAAAATTCAAATAATAACAGAATCTACCTCCCCAAATTTTTGTGAGAATTAAATGAAATATGTGAAGAGCTTGGTAATTAATGCTAGCCAGTATTAGAGTGAGGGCAGCTAGGTGATGCAGCAGATAAAGTGCCAGCCCTGAAGTCAGGAAGACTCATCTCAGACGCTTACTAGCTGTGTGACCCTGGGCAAGTCACTTAACTCTATTTGCCTCAGTTCTTCATCTGTAAAATGAGCGAGAAAAGGAAATGGCAAAGAGCTCAGGTATCTCTGCCAAGAAAACCCAAATGGAGTCATGGAGAGTCATGAGACTTACGAGAAATGTCATCACTCAAACAAATATTTGAAAGGCAAGGTGAAATGGGAACTGGCCTTACTGTGTCTAGCCAACAGAGGAAAGAACTGAGTCAAGTTTGGAAGTTAGATCTTCCTTTAATGTAAGGAAGAAATAACACTTTAACAATTAAAACGCTGTTTAAAAAAAATGGAAAGAGCTGCCTTGTAAGGTAGAGAGTTTTCCATGAAATTTCCCAGAAATGTTCAAGGGCCTATTAGTGATAATACAGAAGAAATTTCTACATAGGATGGAAAGCTAAATAAAGTAAACTCTAAGGTCTTTTTCTTTTGGGGGGGAGGAGCAAGGCAGGGCAATTGGGGTTAAGTGACTTGCCCAAGGTCACACAGCTAGTAAGTCTAAGTTCTTTTTCAATCCTACAAACCTATGACTCCTTGAGCTAAGATGCAAAGAGAAGACTTTTTGGAGGTGGTCATCTATGTAAAACAGCACTGAAAGATTGCAAGTAACAACATGAGCAAAAGTACAGAACAAAATACAGATACCAGGGTCCGAAGTTTGGCTCCAAAGTAGAATACATGTACAGGAGAACTAGAGTAGAGCAGACTAGAAAAATAGATTGGGGTTGAATTACTTTAATGTTTAATTTAAGCAAATATGAAAGTTTAGTTTATAATTTCTGAGCAAACATCATGTATAATTTACAATGGTACCAAAGTCATCTGGATTCAGATGTTTTGCAGAGTGCTATACAGGATTTGACTGTAGTGGATAGGCTTGAAGGGACAAGGAGATCAGTCTCTCATTTAAATATATTCAACATTCTAACTTACATTGGGACGCATGCCTGGAAAACACCTTGGACGTTTAAAGGCTTCACAGAAACAATGTGAGAATAAAGGGTCACATTTCTGACCCTGGGTCTGCTGCCCATCATTTCACAGTGCTGTGGCCATAAATGATGTATCTTATATGCTATTCTGCATATGATATATAAAAAATAAATAATGTACATAAATAATTTCAGTAATGTATAATAAGTCAATTAAAGAGGATGATAAAAATAATTCATAAATTTAATTTTGCTTGCTTTCAGAGCTCCTGGGAAAGGAGACTCTGAGACCCAGGAGAAACAACATGAGGAAAAGAGGCTATGTCTGAGGACATAAGCCTCAGTACAAAATAGACATCGTTTTACTACCACTTCCTGCTTTACTTCAAAGCTTTCGTTTTAATTTTGTACACAGTACTACAACTGTCAATTGCTAATTGCAGCTTTAACCATTACCCCTTTAGCTTTGAACTACCTCTCTACTTTATACTTTGTTCAAGTATAAATATTGGGCAACACTTAAGTCATAATGTGCCAAATCTTCATTCTCCAATCTCAGAATTGAAAGATGAACCTTTTACTAAATTCTGAGAGGTTGTCTCAAATTCCACACAATACCATATGGAAAGGCAATTATGCATCATAAACTATCTTGGCAGTTTTTAAGTAGATAAGGGCAAAGAAGATCCTTTCCTTTTATCTTCCTTAAGTTTAAAGATTTGGTCTCAAAAACATTACCAAAAGATCTTAAGATTCTCAAAAGGATAATATATTTGTTTTACTAATGGGAGGGACAGACAGCTCAGCAAGACCTCCAAGTTTTAATTATAGCTCTATGGGTGACTTGGCTTCATTAGTTATTTAACCTCTTAGTTCCCCCTCCATATGAAAAACATTATTCTTTGTGGGAAGGTAGATTACCCCCCTCCCATTCGATGCCCCCAATTCCATCCAAAGCAGAATGTCAAACCAAAATAATTTCATTTCAAAAAGATGGTAGTGAAATTACACACAAATATCTACTATACCTACATCATCTATTTAGAAGTATAAAAAACAGAGATCTTCACAAATAGGCACTTACTAAATGTGCTAGCAGAACCAGGTTGACTGATGCCTTTCCCTGGACTTCATGAAGGGAGAGAAGTCAAAAATCACAAAGAATACATGTGGGTTCTTTCCAGTTACAAAAACAGTTGTGACTTTAAGTTGCGATTTTAGTAATTATCTCCAAGAAAGAAAAAAAGATAGATAGATAGATAGATAGATAGATAGATAGATAGATAGATAGATACATACATACATACATACATACAGGAGAGAGACATCCAAAAACTACTTTCACACATTATCTAAAGAAAAGTCAAAGATGGAAAAAAATTATTGATTTGGGGGCTATGATCATACTTAGGTGGGAGAAAAAAACCTAATCACCATAGCCACCATTTCTATAGCACTTTGAGGTTGGCATCAGGCTTATTTGATTCTCTCACCCACCTTGTGATTTGTCACTATATTTGATACTTATTCAATCACACACATTTTCACTTTAGTATCCATGTCCTGAAACCTGACTTCCATATCTATACAGACAATTTACCATCTATACAAGAGGCATCCAGGTGGTGCAGTAGATAGAGTGCTCTGAGTTCAAATTTAGCCTCAAATACTTACTAGCTATGTGACCCTGGGAAAATCATTCAACAGCTCTCAGTCTTAGTTTCCTGATCCTTAAAATCTGGAAAAATTGTAGGATCTGACTTCACTGGATTATTTTGAGGATCAAATAAATTAAGATAGTGGAAGCACATTGCAAACTTCAAAATAGTATATAAATGCTATCGTTACATATGGTGAGCTAAATAATTACTTTCGAGGTGAAAATACGAAAGTTGTAATATATTCATTCAGGTTATAATTAATGGCCTATTCAGTGAAGCAAGAGAGTTAATCAAGTAACGCCAATATCAAACATCACTCTCTCCATCTCTTCACTGGCATACATATTATGCCCTCAAAAATATACATTTGAAGAAAGGGGGAAAGTTAACAAGCTGTATAATAAATGCTTAAGTTATTAACAAACTGTTTTGAATTATGATACTAGAGGAAAAGGAATTTCGACAAAAACAGGACATTGAACAAAGTAATCTTTCATAACAGTCAGAATAAGCTCCTAGAAGGCAAAGACTCTGTTTTTGCCCCATTATCCCCAGCAAATAGCACTTTGCACACAATATGCCCTTATTGCTATAAAGCAAGTAGTGGATAGAGTACTGGACTTGAAGTCAAAAAGACCTGAGTTTGAATCCTCCCTCAGGGCACTTACTGACTGTGCAACCCTGGGTAAGTCATTTAACTTCTATTAGCCACGGTTTCTTCATGCATGAAATGGAGACAATAACGGGACCTACCCAGGGAGTTGTGCAGATCAAATGAGATAATGAATATAAAGTGAACTGCAGACCATAAAACACTATAGCAGTGTTAGATATTGTTATCAAATTAAATTGAAAATATAACTCCAAGAGCCCTCCTCAATAAATGGACGGAAGTTTTTTAAAAAAATTCAAACTATAAATTATCATATAAAAACATTTCTTAGAGAAGAATCACCAATGGTTAATAGTAAAATAAATGTAAATTAAAACTCAATGATGTCAACTTATGTTGAGCAAATGAGAAAATGCAATCAAAAAAAGATCAAGAAACAGAGCATAGAGGGGTTATAGGAAGACAGACCTACTAAGTGAAATACATTGTTGGTAGAACCGTGAAGTGGTCCCACCATCCTGGAGATCAATTTGAAATTAAGCACGAAAAGTAAAAAAAAATTGTCCATACTCAGTGGCTCCAACTATATGTATGTGTGTGTGTGACACACATAATTATATATATTCCACAGTACATGAAAGAATCCATACCACGATATTCATAGAAAGACTCTTTGTGGTTGCTAAGAACTGAAGAGAAAATGGGTCCCTACAATTAAGGAATGGTTGGGAGAAAAAAACACAACTATGAGAATATAGTAAAAAAAAAAAAAATTGCCATACAGTACAAAATGACAAATATAAGCAATCTGG
Source organism: Pseudochirops corinnae (assembly GCA_028646515.1). Taxonomy (NCBI): domain Eukaryota; kingdom Metazoa; phylum Chordata; class Mammalia; order Diprotodontia; family Pseudocheiridae; genus Pseudochirops; species Pseudochirops corinnae. The sequence continues at coordinate 79,734,668 of CM053586.1, read as the reverse complement.
AGAAACATGGGAAGATTTGTTTGAATTACTCGGAGAGAAAAATAAGTCACAGCAAAAAAAAAAAAAAAAAAAAAGCAATGTGCACAATGACCACTACAACACAAATAAAGAGATCACTAAAAGGAATTCCAACTCTTGAGTGACGGGGAAAGAAAGAAACGCCAATAAAGGTTCCAGAGAACAGATAATTCAGAGCACTGTGTAAGTCGTTCGACACAGTACTTCTATCCCTGTATCAGATGTTTTCACTAAATTGTTTTTCTTTGTCACAAGAGAAAGATTCCATCTGCAGTAGGGAAAAGGTTTTCTTTCTTCCTACCTCCCACCCCCAATAACTATGCTGTGAAGACAAAAGGCATTAACAATTAATGGCTAAATTAAATTGAAAGTGTTGATGGTAAGAGACAGAATCTACCATTAGCACATCTCTTGCTTATACTTTTAAATCTCATCAGAATATGTCATTAAATCAGGGAGTTCTTCTGTTCCTATTTGAAAAACATTATTACTAAGTGGTTCTCTTCAAGAATTATTATTAAAATTAATACATAAATTTTTTAAAAATAATTCAACCATGGACAATTACAAGACTCATCTTATCCAATACAGGAGCAATTACTTCAGTAGATTTAACTGAGGTTTTAAAAATTGAGTTGTCCAATACTATATGGAACAGCACCAGATTTTAATCTTGGCTGTCAACAATTCCATACCAATCATCTCCCTCTTAACACTACTAACTAAGCCAGCAAAACAGGCTTCTGATAGAGCAGCCCCAGAGGGCTGAAGTCTCAGACATTTAGTCATTCAAAAGTAAAAGTGAAAATATGAGAGAAACACGGGGGAAATGGAAATTTTAACCTTCCCCCAAGGAGCAATGATTACTAAATTCTAGGGGCACTGGGAAGCAGAATAATTTGGGTCCAATCTAGTTCCATGCTTTTATTCACCAATATCTGCTGAAAGCCTATGTCCTAAGTACTACGTGTTTAAGCAGGACATTATTTCTTAACATAAGAGTTTGTACTGATTCTATAATTTCATGCATTTTTACTAGTATTTCCTCCTTTGCAAGAAAAACATCACAGTACAAATAGTAGTTTCAATTTCTGTGTTGAAATAAAATATAGGAAAAGTAACTTTTTTCCAAGCCTCTCTCTGTATAATGGATTCTTTTTCTTGAAAATTTTCTGAAATTTTTATTCAAGTTTTACAACTCTTAACAGATCTCTGAAAGCTCTGGAATAGTAACAGCTCAATGAAACCACAATGATACATGTGTGACGGCATTTCTTCAGGGTAATGAAGAAATAAAACTGGAACTGTTTTCATACAGGTGGCAAGAATTGGGGATTTTTTCTCTGCTCTAGCTAAATTTCCATGGTGTCCATTACGACAAATCTATCTTGCATACAGAAAAAGCCAAATCCACACAGGGACTGTGCCCCTGAAGTACAGATGGATAACTACTAACTAAAGCAGTTGGAACAATTTATAGCCCCTCAAGAGCTTTTTTAAAAAATCACCTCACAGAACTTGCTTTGAGGGGAGGAGTTGGGAAAAGAAAGGCAGTTATAGCTACCTAAAATAAAAGTAAAGTAGCCACTGTCTTCCTTTCCCAAACAGAACATATATGAGAAACAACAATACTGTTGTTGATCATTTTCATAATAGTATAATTCATAATAGTATAAATGTTAAGTTGATGTACTTTATTCTAAGCATAGCATTACATGTCTTTTTTTAGGAGTCTTGCTTGGAACCAAGCATAATTTTCCACATTAGTTGGTTAACTTTATTTTTCCCCTCTCTTTCCCTTTCACACACACACACACACACACACACCACACACATCCTCTTACATCTCATCATTCTTTTGATTTCTCTATTCCAGAGAGAACTATATCTAAGTTCTGGACCAGGGTTTAAATGGTGCTCAGTTTCAAAGCATGACATCTGAAATCTCTCTCATAAACAGAAAGAAGAGGAGCTGGGAAGGTAATCACAGAGGAAGGAATGGAGGACTGGGGGGTGGGGGGAGAGAGAAGGTGACCATTTCCGGAAGAGATTCTAATACTCTTCATCCTAGGCAAGGTCAGGTCTCTTGGCTAAGAGCCGAGATGAGAGCCAAGGGCAAAGAAGGAGCTTTGAACAGCTGGGAATACAAGCAACAAGTTAAATCTCTGGAGTATAGTTCCTCTCCCTTGCAAAATAACTTCAGAAGTGGTCTTTTAGAGCCCCTGCCTCTAAGACCAAGTATCTCAGACTTTGTTCTTGATCAGTCCATTAACCCCTATGGTAGAAACAGGAAAGTAGGCAAACCGTAGTTGAATGAGGAAGCACAGGTGCCACTGGACAAAGGAAGACTGCAAAGAGAATGGATCAAGATTATGAATGACATTTCTAACAATTAAAGCTTTCTGAAAATCTAACAGGCTGCAGCTAAGTAGTACAGTGAAGTGATCTGGGAGTGGAGTGAGGAAGACCTATGTTCAAATTCTGCCTCAGACACTTACTAGACAAAGCATTTAACCACTCTGTGCCTCAGTTTCCTCATCTGTAAAATGAAGGGGTTAGACTCATTGGTCACCAAGATCCCTTCCAGTTCTAAATCCATGATACTCTAAGCCCATGAAGTCTTGAGTTCCCCATCACTAGAAAGATCAAAGGATTTAGAGCTCAATAAGAAGTTTAGAGATCATATAGTCCAAGGGTTCTTAACTCTTTTCTGTGTTATGGACCCCTTTGGCAGTCTGGTGAAACCTATGGATACCTATTCAGAACAATGTCTTTTAAATGCATAAAATAAAATGCACAGGAAACTCATTATATTGAAATAGTTATAATTTTGTGTGTGTGTATGTGTGTGTGTGTGTAGTTGACAGACCCCAGGTTAAGAACACCTGATTAATTCTACTCCTTTATTTAATAGATGAATGATCAAAGCCCAGAGAAGGGAAATAATTTGTTAAAGATCATACAAGTCATAAGCAACACAGTCAACTTTCAAACTCAGTTCTTCTGACTTCATAGCCAATGCTCTTTCCATTCCACAACTCTACCAAGGATTCAAGCACCTGTTAGAGGCACAGAAAACTGATGTAAGGCTGCAATGGGTCATAACTTGGTCTAATTAATCTCTATTATCCCTTCCAACTAATTGAGGGGAAGAAAAAGGAGAAGTGTAAAGAGAACAGCAAAAGATTCTTCCCATTCAGGTTTATTGTCCCTTTACATTTTCACTGCCTCATTGGATTTTTTGGATTTTAGGCTGGTCCTGTAATTTCACTGGTATAAGAAACTTTTGGGGTGGCAACTCAAGAAAAATACCTATACAGACTGACACCTGTTCTACAGTTAATAATCTAAGACAACATCCTGGGGCACTGAGAAGTTAAGCAATTTGCTCAGGATCACATAGCAAATAACCATGTACCAGAGATGGGATCTGAACCCAGGTCTTCCTAAATCCCTGGGAACTCTCCATCCACTGCCCCACACTGCCCCCATACTGGAAAACTACTCATTTAAAGATCATCTGAGAGCCATTCATCTAAAAAAGAAATTATTAAACACTTATTACTATGTACTAGCACAGTACAAGTGAATTTGTATACAATCAGTGCCAGAAGTAGAAGGAGGCAAAATTGTAATGTGTCTAGGCAAAATGTGCCCTTCCATCTCTGCTATAAATACTTTCAACATATCCTTCTCTGCTTCATGCTACCGTCCCTCTGCCCACAGAACTGGCACGTCTGTTCTAAATCAGCATTTTATACTCTGAAAGGAGATGAAAGAAGAGAGTTACAAAAAAGAATATGGATCCAAGTACAACTGAGGATGTTCTTGGGAATCTAAGTGAAAGGATGGTCCCTCAATTTCATTTCTTCCATAGTGAAGCTCTATTTACTGCAAGTATTTATAATATGTGCCAGGGTTTTATAAATTCATCTAAATATCAGACATTTTTACCACTACATAAAAAATATATTGCATAGTAATAAATGAGGAATCTTTGAGCTCCATAGCTGACCAAGAATAGGGATGAGACCAAGATTCACCACTCCAAGAAACAGAGAATCATAGCTCTAGAGCCAAAAAAAGACCTTTGAGGCCACCCCACCTAGTTTGACAGGTTCGCTCATTTTACAAAGCCCAGAGATTTGAAGTGACTCACCTGACCTCAGAGGGGCAGAGTCAATATGGAGGCACAGAATCAGGAAATCTCCATGGCTCCCCCCATAACCACCTCAAATACCTATAAAATATGACTCTAAACAAACTTTAGAGCTACAGAACCCACAAAGTGACAGAGAGAAACAAATCTCCCGCTGAAGGCAGCCTGGCAGGCAGACAGGAAGGGTCCATCACAGCATGCCTCCCAGCCCCGTGTGAGCCCGTGGTTTTAGCCCCAGGCCAGCCCTGATCAGCCATGGCTGGAGGGACTTCTGGAGAATGGATCACCAGCAGCTGTGGCCCTTTCCAAAATTATCAACCCATAAATGCCAAAGGCAAAGTAAAAGGTCAGTATGGAGTTTTGGAATAGGGGGACCAAGAGTGTGATCCAACCTCTGCCCTCAGAAGGGAGAAGTAGCTGAGGCACAGCAGCCAAGCAGCCACCTCCATGTGGCTCCTTCAGAGCTCCTGGCCTGCAGATCAGAGACCAAGTGACCATTCTGAGGAGTAATTGCTCTTGCTTTAACCTCCTTGGATCCAGATTGCTGTTTTGGGTGGAGGTCCTGGGGTGTGTGACCAGGTGCCAGAGCCTGTGGAGACTTCAGAGAGGGCACCCAACTAATAGCTCTGGCAGCTGTGAAAACCCCCGCAATTTGGGACAAAGCTCTCCTCTCTGGAAGCAGAGTTCTACTGTGGCAAAAAGCTCAAAAGTCAAGTAACTGAGTGGCAACATGAGCAAGCAAAGGAAGCAAAGCAAATACAGCAATCCAACTTTATATTCCTTTTTTGGGGACAAAAAGGATCAAAGCATAGAACAGCAAGAAGACAACGAAGTCAGAACTACTGCACCAAAAGCTTCCAAGAAAAATATGAACTAGTTACAGGCCATTGAGGAGCTTAAAAAAGGATTTTGAAAACCAAATAAGAGAAGTGGAGGAAAAACTGGGAAGAGAAGTGAAAATGATGTAAGAAAATCATGAAAAGAGAATCAACAACCTGACTGAAAAAAATAACACCTTAAAAAACAGACTAACTCAAATGGCAAAAGAGGCTCAAAAAAGCCAATGAAGAGAAGAATGTCTTAAAAAGCCAAATTTACCAGATGGAAAAAGAATCTCAAAAGCTCACTGAAGAGAATAATTCCTTCAGAATTAGATTGGAGCAAATGGAAGCTAATGACTTTATGAGAAATCAAGATACTATTAAATAGATTCA
>CM053586.1:79707219-79728777 GCA_028646515.1 Pseudochirops corinnae | reverse complement strand
TGAGTTAGTCTATTTTTTAGGGTGTTGATTTCTTCAGTCATACTGCTGACTCTCTTTTCATAATTTTCCTGCAACATTCTTATTTCTCTTCCCAATTTTTCTTCCACTTCCCTTATTTGGTTTTCAAAGTCCTTCTTCAGCTCATCTCTAGCTTTAAGGCATTCTTCATGTTTATTGGAGGCCTCTGGTGGGGGCGCTCTGGCTGCACTCTCCTCCTCCCTCTCTCTCCCATGATCTTTCTTTTCCCCAAAGAAGGAATCTAGAGTTTGGGTGCTGTTCTTACTTTGCTTCTTATGCTTATTCTTACTCATGGTTGGTCAGTCCATGATTTTTAAAAAATCTCTGTAGGGCTCTGCTTCCAGAAGGGAAAGCCCTGTCCCAAATCGCTGGGGTCCGCCTGGCTGCCGTAGCTCTCAGGAAGGTGCTGGGACCCTTCCTACTTACTTCCGGCTCGCTGGATAATGAAGACTCCAAGACTGAGGCCCAAGACGGCAATCCAGATCCAGGCCGCTCAACGCAAGACCACTGGTCTCAGAAAAATCGCTCAGTCCCCCTGCTGTCTGCAGGCTGCTGGTGGGAAGCTGCAATGCGGAGGCAGGTGCAAAACCTCTGCCTTTCGCTTTTCTACTCTGGAGACCTTTCGGCCGGACTGCTTTTCTCCCAAGACCTCGCAAGCTCCACTGACCAAGTTCTGAACGCTGCTCACAGCTGGTGCTAATCCGCTCACCTGAGAGGCTCCTCCCGCCTAGCCGCCCCCGGGGCACAGCTGCGGCTTCAGGCCAGGCTGGTTCGGTTCGCAGTGCTGATATGGTTCCTCACAGCCGAGCTTACTTTAGTGGGAAGTATCTTTGTGTGCGTTTTGGAGTTCTAGGATTGGTTTAGAGTCCTATATTATGGGTATTTTGGGGTGGCTATGTGAGAGCTGCGATATGTTGCTGCTGCTACGCCGCCATCTTGGCTCTGCCCCCGAACTCGTTTATTGTATAGTAAATTTAGAGCAAAAGGGAAATTGATTTGGGATTGAGCCCAGGCTCCCTAAAACCACTTGATCAACCACTTGTCAAATTTCTTGACAAGTTCCTAAATGAAACTAGCACTAGATGATATTCTGTATGATTACAGTTCTTTTTATTGACCATTTGTGTAGTGGTTTTCAAACTTTTTTTCTTTGACAAGAAGTACCTTAGTATCTGAGTAAACTTAGTTGATACTCTTTTCAGTGTTATATCTAAATTACTATTTACATCATATCCCACAGCAACTATTGCTGTTTCTGAGCATCATTTCTTTAGGGCTTTATTCTACTGCTACTTTTTTAAAAATTAAAATGGTTATGCAGATGTGATTGGTTTTTTTTTTTCTTCACAATTCAAATCTTTATTCCTTACCATCTTTTGGACTGCTCTCATCATTCTAGGCTTCATTTTTGGCATAGACACTGATACTTATGTGAAATGATTACATTTCAGAGTTGTGTGTTCCCTTTTTGTAATATTGAGCTTAAAAATACTTAATATCTATCTAGTTATAAAAATTGAATAATCAATTCTTCTAATAATTGTAGTAGCTCCCATTTACTTAGTAGTTGGCAATTTACTAAGTTTCCTGACAATAGTCACATGACTGTAGGTAGTGGAAATGTTATTATCTCCATTTTACAAATGAGGAACCTGATCTTCAGGGAGGTTACTAAATGATTTTGCTCAGAGATACAAAGACTAATTGGAACCAGGTTTTGAATTTAGACTTCTGGTTCTAAATCTAGTGCTCTATTATACCAGCTTTAAGTATTTTGAATGTTTCATTATTATAATTTCTACTTCGATAATACTTTATAAATTTAATTTATTAATTCATTTATTATATTTTATCCATTCATCCATTTATTTTGTGAGTGACCTTTTTCTTGAATACCAAAGGTTTTCTGATTTTGCCAAGGATCTTGACACTTTGTAATTTGCTGACTAAATGCATTTGAAGGTATTTATCTCCCAAGAGTTTTACTAGGTGCTATTGATTTAGACATTTAAAAAGGGTAATTTGATTGACTAACTATTCAGGTTTTTTCTGCCCTTTGGTTTTGCATGGTTACCTTTTGTGAGTGAAAGGTACCAATATGTTATTACAAAGAATTTCATTTTTCATAGCATTTATTTGAACCACTTTATTCATGTGTCTATGTCTAGTTCCCAGGATGATTTAGGGAGGATTTGACAACATATTTCTAAGCTTGGGGCAGTAGATGGGGGGAAGGAACTTATAATTGCTTCATGTTTCTTGCCACGGCTTTCTTTCCTTCCTTTCCCTTCCACTTTCTTTTGGTTTTTTTGGAGGATTACTTACAGTTTTGTGACAGAACCTAGTGATTTAGGACTCCATTGAGCTGCTCATGGAAACATGATCCTTATTCCTGAGTCCTGACCCTACCTCTATCTGCTTATGACTCCAAACCTGGCACGTTTTTCTACCTGCCTATTATGATCATCAGATCTAGCTCACATCTCCAACTTTGGCTTTAGTCCTTTGTTAGTGGGTCAGGTACAGTGCCCTCCTCTTCTTAGAGTGTAGTCATTGTGGGCTGGTGGAAGGATGTCCTTATGTGGCTAACCATAGAGTGTAGGAAAAAAAAGGAGAGAAGGTATGCTATTTGCAGTGGGGAAAAAACAAAAATGAAAGAAAATACTAGGTTCGAAGTCAGAGGAACTGGATTTCAATTCAAATTCTTCTACCTCTATGATGGGACAGAATGCTGCACTTTGAATCTGGAAGACCTGGGTTCAAATTTTAACTCTCATACCATCTAGCAGTACAATCATGGGCAAGCCATTTAAATCGCTTAGCCTCAATTTCCCTTTCTGTAAAATGAAGCTAATAATACGTGTAGCACCCCCCTCATAGGGTTGTGTGAGGTTTAACTTACACAGATATGTATGTATATGCACATGTATGTATGTGTGTATGTGTACATATATGTGTTGTGCTGCACAGTTTCTATTGCTTCCTTGCATAATGCACATCAGTCACTAATTTTGGGGCCTTTAAGGATAAAGGACTTCTTAATTTGTGGGGGCAATGATTTCGTCCGGGTGGCAGATTATCTAGAGTGCAGGCCTTGGAGTTAGGAAGACCACCAGAATGGTTGGACCAGTTCACAACTCCACCAACAGTGTGTCAGTGTACCTATTTTCCACGTCCACTCCAGCATGTCATTTTTCTTTTCTGTTATGTTGGCTAACCTGATAGGTATAAGGTGGTAACCTCTGAGTTATTTTAATTTGCATTTCCCCAATTATTAGTGCAGAGCAGCTAGGTAATACAGTGGATAGAGTGTGAGACCTGGTGTCAGGAAGATTCATCTTCCTGAATTGAAATCTGGCCTTAGGTACTAGCTGTGCAACCCTGGGTAAGTCACTTAACCCTGTTACCTCAGTTTCCTCATCTGTAAAATGAGCTGGAGAAGGAAATGGCAAACTACTCCAGGATCTTTGCCAAGAAAACCCCAAATGGGGCTATAAGGAAATTGTACATGACTGAAATGCCTGAACAATAGTTAATAGTGATTTAGAGCATATTTTCATGTTCTATTGATAGCTTTGATTTCTTCTCAAAATTGCCTGTTCATATCCTTTGAGCATTTATCATTTGGGGAATGGCTTATGCTTGTTCTTTATAATTTTGTAACATTTGCTTTTGATCTTTTTTTTGTGTACATGGTTGTTCTCTCCGTTTACATTGTTGTAATCATTATATAAATTGTTTTCTTGGCTCTACTTCACTGAAACATTTCATGTGGATCTTTCAGTGCTTTTCTGTAGTTGTCACATTAATCATTTCTTACAGCACAGTAATATTCAATTGCATTCATGTCACACAATTAATTTAACCATTCCCCAGTTCATGAGCTATTACAAAAAGTCCTTCTGTGAATATTTTGGTGAATATTAGGACCTTCTTCTTCTTATTCATCATCATAATCATCATCATCATCATCATCATCATCATCATCAGTCATTATCATCAGCCTTCTTAGGGTATAAGCCTGATGATGGAATAATGGAATCTCTGGGTCAAAGGATAATCTATGTAATTTTGATCTTCTGATTAGGTTAAAATCATTATTGGTATAGTTATCTCATTTTTAATATTGAAAAATTAAATCCTTATATTTAATCTTCCTAATTTTTCTCATCTGTAAATTTAGAAGGTTAGACATTATGACCTTAAGATTCTTTACAGCTTTAAATCTATGATCCTTTGAAATTTGGCTGAAAAGTTAGGAGAAGTATCCTAGAGGATTTGGTACTTTTTCAGAAGGAGATGAGCACATTTAAAAGCCACCAAAAAGAAAATCATTCTCCCTCTCTCTGCTCTATATACTTCAAACCATAAGTAAACTAAGCTAAGTAAGCTATTATTCAGACTAATGATGGAATAACATAGACCTAATTTTAATAATTGAATAAATTAGGCACTATTTCCTGGGACAGTATTTCTGGAATTTTAAATGTATTTTCTAAGGACTGTGATCAGAAAGCCTTTTCTTAGCTTTACTACTTGGCTTCTTTTCTCTGATGAAAGATAAGTTAGTTAATGCTTCAGTGACTCTGTGATCTCATTGATATGCATTCTCTCTAAATAATGTAGATCTCAATTCACCTATGCCTTCTTGTACTATGGGACTTATCTTTCCTCTTTTGAAGACTCATTAGCAGTTAGTTCTACTTGCATTGGGAGGGACTTTATCTCTTCTCGGTTTTTTAACATTAGGAGGCAACCTATGCAATTTTCTATATATTATTATTATGTGTTTAGGCTATGACAAGACACCCATCTTTTCCTTATCATGTATCTCTTTTATGATGTTTTTATGCTATTTGCATGCCGTTTATCATTGGTAACGAGTGACAGCCTATTCATAGCCACCTTGTATCTCTCCATTGCCCTTTGGGTATCTTAAAATGTTGGTCATTAAGATATTGCTGTATTTCATGGTTTGCAACCATATAGCACCACTGGAAAAGTATTGATGTTAAAAAAAGGTGGTTTTTAGTTTTAGAAAGAAGCTTGAGGTCATTGAAAACATTCACAATTATCCAGATGCAATCCAAGCTGCTGCCTTCCTTCTTTTAAATTGTGAGTCCAGTTAATTCTCCATCTAAAATATCAATTCAAGATATGTATTGATAGATTAGTTCTATGGGTTGTCTATTAATATGTGTATTATTGTTTGAATAAGACAGTCTTAGTATGATAGATTCAGAATAGAAGGAGGACCTTAAGGTTCATTCCCCTCATTTTACTTAAATGACTTGTTTTAGGTCTAATTTATACTTATAGTAAGATATTAAGGTAAGATTTGAATATAGTTGTTCCTTACTATCACCTATCTTCATCCTCTTAGTTTTTCCTGTGTGGATTGTTAGAATGAACTCTCTTTAAACAATGGTGAATTTTGTTTAGGAAGCTCTCCAGTATTTTTGTGTTTGATGCAATGATCACATTGTTGTCTGCAAATGGATCCATCTGGAGGACTTCTCTATTTGTAGAGAATACCTGTTCAGTTTGGGTTCTGTCACACATCCTCCATGACAGGGCTAGGTATGTGTCTTCTCCATTTCATGCTTCAATTGGTATTGAAAATTGGAGGGTTATTAAACAGTTACCTCTGTTGCTACGTCTTATAAGGAATATTGTATGATCTTAAAGTAGGCATAGGTGACATCTTGTTGGAGGCAGCCTTTTGCTCTGAAAAATCAAATGCTTTTCATAGTCAACAAATAATAAGTACTAGAGGTCCCAGAAAGTCTTATTGTAGTTTTAGGCTTCAATGACCCTAACAATTTTTTAGACATCCTGTATTAGTGGATTTTTTTCTTCTCTGTTGCTTGCAGTCAATTGCATGACTCTAAAGATATGGTCTGCTGTAGGATATTTTTTTCCAGATAGCTTGCCTGTTCCCTTTTTTTGTGTTTTTATCAAGAACACTACCAATGCCTGTTATGTATAGGATTATTTTTATAAAGTTCTTATGGAGAGATGAAAGTAATATACTACCTTTATTAACTATCTCATATAGTTTCTGTTCAGCTCAAATGAAATAATAAACCTTAAAGTACTATGTGGATATCAAAGTGCTAACACACATGTGTACATGCACAAATGCATATGTGTGCATATATATACATTTGCATATGTATATACATAAATCAGTTGTTATTCTATGTTAGGATTAATTTTTTATCTTCCTCTCCAGTTACCCTAAAGAAAGTGATGCCTTAATGCCCTCAAAATTTTGTCTGCTTCCATATGGACTATTCTAGTATATCTTTTTAAAAATGGCCTTTTGACTTTTGTTTTCCTTTAGTGCCATTTCTCCATGTCTTTACTTCCCTGGCTTCCTTCAAGTCTCAGCTAAAATTCCACTGTCTGTGAGAAGCCTTTCCTGATTCCCTCTTAAACTGTTAAGTCTTTTGCTCCAGTTGACTATCTCTGCTTTATCCTGTCTGGGTCTTGTTTGTATGTAATTGTTTTCATGTTGTCTCCACCATTAGAGTGCATGCTCCTTGAGAACATGAACTCTCTTTTGTCTTTCTTTGTATTCCCAGTGCTTTGCACAGTGTCTGGAACATTAGGCACTCAATAAATGCTTATTGTCTGACTATGTAGCACATTGGGTAATATTGTGCCAGAGTCCAAATGATAGTTCTACTGTCTTTGGGATGACGTTTGTAAAGTGCTTTAGCACAATGCCTAGCTCATCTAAATGCTTATTCCCTTTCTTTCCCCTCATTGATGGAGAAAAGAGCTCATTATAAACATCTTGATATTTTCCTTTTTTGGGAGGTTGTTTCTTGTTTTGCTAATTTGATTCTTAATTTCACTTAAGATGATCTAGCTTAATTAGGTCTTGCTTTATGCAAACATTTTTCCTTTTACTGCTTTTTATTTTTTGGTGAGGCAATAGTGCTTATAATCTACCATCCTGTAATAGATTTTGCAAATGTGTTTATATCGTAAGCTGAAATTACTCTTGACTTTTATATCTCCTTTTGGCAAAGAGATCAAATGTTTATTGACTGAAGCAGTTTCTAGGTTCTTTTGACACTTTTATCATTGTGATTGTCCTTTTGTGTGGAGCTGGTCAGGTCCTCACATAGCAGAAGCTTTCTGTTGCTAGGATTTTCTCAAAGCCTTTCTGGCATAGTAGAATGACTGCATATTGTGCTCCATTGACATAGACTTTGAGAATTTAGAGTCAGCTCTACAGTGCAATGAAGTATTGGATTTGGAATTTGTGGAGAAATTTAAAACCTAATTTGTTTATATATTTTAACATTATTATATTTTGAGACATTAAATAAGCCCTTGTAATGGTAAGGCATTGGGCTAGATATTGGGGCCTTATATTAGAAGCAATGATGAAAAATGATGTAATTCTCCCACCTCAAGGAACTTACAGTTAGGAAGGATGGGCTATGTACATAAAAAAGCGTAACATAAACTAGGTAATATTAGTAGCTAAGAATTAGAGATCCAGGCAAAGTGTGGTAAGAAAATTTGAGGAGGGCAAGAAGACTTTTTGCTCAAGACATCAAAAACAGCTTCACGGAGAAGAGGTCACCTGAGATGTCCCCTGAAAGAAGATTTCAGTAGACCAGAGATGAGGAAGGAAGGATTACATTCTATTCATTCTGGATAACCTTTGTCTGAATGCAGAGATGAAAAGGGCAAGAAAAGATAGAAGGGAACAGTTGTTACTATGATTTTAGTTGAAACAGAAAATGTGGAAAGGTAGATATTGGGCCAGAGAACGCTGAGGGAAAGTTGGTTTGAATTAGATTTTGAAGAGCTTTATACTGTATTCTAGGTCATAGAGTAGTTTACCTTCTAGGCTGTGGGGAGTTATTGAAGTTTTCTGAGTGACTTAGACTTGAGTATTAAAAAGATAATGTTGGCAGCTGTGTGAGGATGGGGAGCCTAATAACATACTGGGAAAGATGGCTTGAACAAAGCTAGTTGGCATCCCTGTGAAGAGGAGGACATGGAGTGTGTAGAGATTTCGCAGTTGATTGGCTATCTTAATAAGGAAAACCAGAAAATGATTCTGAGGTTTTGAGCCCGGTGATTTTTGGGGGGAAGGTGGGGAATTTGATGATACTTCCCTGGTATAATCAACTTTCAATGTGAATAACCTTGTTTGACCCAACTCAGTGAAGACATGTTAAAATACTGTCTGACTTAGACTTCAAATAAATAATAATTTAACTTGAATTAGCCAGTATTATCCAGTGTTAAAGGAAGCTTTTTTATGTTAAAGGGGACACAAGGTAAATTGACTATTGGCCTATATAATTTTTAAAAAGGCCTCATAAATGACTGGCTTTAATATTTAACACTTGGTTTATATTTTCATCTCTCAAAAGCTGTGGAACTTGAAGTTAGTTCCATTTTAAAGGACCCTAAAATTCCTTTACCTTACTGGAATTTTGTCATATTAAATATGGCTTGAGTGGGCTTTTGTGGAATTTGGAAGTAGTTTTTTGCTTTGGTGCTGACAGTTTTCTGAATAGGTTTTGGAATCTTTGCAGCTTTTCATTTCATTGTTTGCAAGGAGTAACTATTGAATATTATTGACCAGCTCAAAGATAATCTCTTATCTCCAAATCATTGAAGCATATGTAAAGTAGTTAAATTGTGGCTGTTGAATGATATTGCTATGTCTGGCCTCTATGGAAGGAAATGGCCTAATGTGTTTACTTAGGCAATAAGTAATTTATTCTCATCACAAAATTCACCTCATTGACTGCATCACTCATAGATCTGCTTGTTAGCAGAGACTGGGAATCACATGGACTTTGAGAGTAAAATGCTGTTTATGCCTGGCAACCCATTCAGATTAAGTTGAAGGCATTGTAGGTCTCCACAATGAGTAGAGAAAATGACAAAGCTGTTTCCATCACAGAAATGCTCAAGGAGTAATAAGAGAATGCCTTTAATTTTCTTGGAGAATGTCTAGTTTAACTACAGTAGAGTGGTAGCATTTTATGCAATGTTATATAGACTTTCCTGGCAAATTAAAATATGAGTTTTAGCTTTAAGCAGTTTGTGTGTTGTGTTGTTGAAAAGGAAGACCTCAGTGTTTATTATTAGCAAAAATCTGTGATTACATTAATCTTAAATTGGGATAACATTTTATGTAGAATGTCAGAAATTATCAGTACCATGAAGTAAAGGTGGCTTAAAATCTGGAAACATTCTTAGCATCTTCCATGCCTGAATTTTTGCCATTCTCTGTACATTTTTTAATATAACCCAAACTGTTGTTTCTTTGTCCTTGAGCTATTACCACTTGACCCTGAATACTTCATTCTCCTATAAGAATTAATGAGGCACACATAAAAAATAAATATTTTTGAGTTACAGAATTACTAATACTTGAAAGAGTAAGATTGTTACTGGACCATACTAATTAATATTTATCTTTCTCTAAAAGAAAAGCAGCTTAGCTTTTAAGTATAGGAAAACAGTCTTGAAGCTAGGAAGACCTCAGTTGAAGTTTTTTGTTTTGTTTTGTTTTTCCTTTTTGGAAGGAGAAAGGCAGGGCAGTTGGTGTTAAGTGACTTGCTCAAGGTCACACTGGCTAGTAAATGTTAAGTGTCTGAGGCCGGATTTGAACTCAGGTCCTCCTGACTCCAGGGCAGGTGCTCTTGTTCACTGTGCCACCTAGCCGCCCCCGTTGAAGTTCTTTTTCTGACATATATTGACTGTGTGATCATGGGAAAGTCACTTGGCTGTTCAGTGCTCTAGCCAACTACATAAGTTGCGGAGAAGGGGCCAGTCTACATTAATAGAGGGAGTTACGTCACCGTACCAATGAAATCACAAGTCTGACTCCTGTCTCTTTCTCCAAAATATTTTGAGAGATTTATTAAGTTCCCAGTTTTTCTTTTTCTCATTATTTCCAGAACATTCAAGATCTAAAGTGTTAAATGTAAAAATGACACTGTTATGAGGATCTTGGGTTGGATCTAATAGTTTTTTGTCTTATCTTCTTCTCAGTCACTTAACCAATTGAGGCATAGTGCAGTAGAAAGACCCCTGAACATGGAGTCACAGTTTTGAGTTCAAATATGAACTCTGCCACTTCTTAACTTGTGTGACCTTGGACAAGTCACTTCATCTTTGGGCTTCAGTTTCCTTCTCTAAAATGAGGAGGTTGAAGTAGTAGAACCTCTCTAGGGCTACAGTCCTATTAACTGCTTTGTTTTACTTTAAAATCTTTACCTTATCTGAGTTATAAAAATTATTTTCTTTGTGTAATTTTTGTTCTTCCAGTTGGTTAATGAAGGTAACTTGAGTGTGCTTCTTGATTGAATAATTGATGCCAAGTGTGTAGTTCTGTGAATGTCCTGGAAAATCTTACATTTGTATATTAATATGAAAAGTCTCCACCCCACTGGGAAACCACAAACAGGCTCCCTAGGTTTTGTGGGGGTGAACTGGCACACAACTGTGAGGTTCCTTTTGGTGTATGGGCAGCTTTAAAAACAATCTGTTTGTACTTCAGTATAAGTTACTATCAGAAACATATGTGTTCCATTGAAGCCAAGATAGGAATTGCTTTTTTCTGGGGTTTTTGGTTTTTGGGGGGTTTTTTTTTTTTGGTGACTTGTATGGCATCTGTTTTTTGAGTTAGAAGAGAAAGGGTTGAAAAAATAAGCAAGGAGCATAGATAGCCCATTCGGGACACTTTTGGGTTGTTATTTGATATTGTTCATTTGTACATTTACATCTAGCAGATATGTGTGTATATATATATATATATGTATTACATTGATGAAATTATAGATTCTTAAAATATTAAGATAGTGCAGAAATATTGGAATAAGAAGAAATATTTTGATAGATCTGTGATTGTTTTGATATGGATGCTGTCACAATGTCAGAAGTCTGGTGTTACGGAAAGTAATTTATGTGACTTCTGGGGGACTCATAGCCATATCCTCCCATAACTCCTTCTTAGGTGGTCCTCCCATTGTGCCAAGGTATTTCCTCCATTCCTCTTTGACATTATGTGGGTACCAATGGAGCAGAAAGATTGTCCATTTCTCACTCTCACCAGATGATCAATCCAGTTCATTTTCTGGTCATATATCTCTTTAATAATATATTTCACTCCACTTTGGTACCCAATTCTTCTTCATTAGTAACATGTGGCAGCCTGTTTATGCCTACCATGCATCCCTGCATTACCCTTGGGTTGACCTACAACTTTAATTCTGAAGAATCTGTTGTATTCTATGATTTGCAGTCATGCAGTATCATCAGAAGAATATTAATTTGAAAAAGATAGGTCTTTGTTTCAGGAATAATAAACTTGGGGTTATTGAAAGCACTGCAGAATTTTCCACATGGCAATTTGGTCTGTTTTTTTAATACTATTTCTTTCTTAATCCACTTCATTATCTATTGGTGATGTCTAAGATATAAGTTTTGCGGTGTAAGGGACTTAAAAGGTAGTCTAGTCCAATCCTCTCTTTTTTTTGCAGATGAAGAAATAAAAGGATAAATGTTAACTGAATTGACTTCATGATGCCTTGGATAAATGGAGTCAGGATTTGAACTCAGGTTTTCTGACTCCAAATCCTCTGTTCTTTTCATTGTACCATGAACCCATCCTTAGGATTGTCTAGGCAAGAGATTCTTCCTTTTTTTTTTTTTTTAAGCTTGAGATGTTTTTGTTGATGAACATCCCCTCAGTTTCCAATTCTTTGCTACCACAAAAAAAAGCTGCTAAAAATATTTTTGTACATATAGGTGCTTTTCTTTTTTCTTTCATCTCTTTTGTGATACAGATCTGCTAGAGGTATTGCTAGGTCAAAGAATATACACAATTATATAGCCTTTTGGATGTAGTTGCAAATTGTTCTCCAGAAAGACTGGACCAGTTTGCTACACCAATAGTTCACTAGTGTGCCTGTTTTTCCCTCATCCTCTCTAGTATTTGTCATTTCTGATAGATGTGAGGTGGTACCTCAGAGCTGTTTTTTACTTGCCTTTCTTTTAATCAGTAGTGATTTAGAGCATTTCTTATGTGACTATAGATAGCTTTGACTCCTTCTGAAAACTGACCATTTTTAGAATATCCTTTCGCCATTTATCAATTGAGGAATGGCTCTTATTTTTAGAAATTTGACTCAGTTCTGTGCTCAGCATATATTTCAAAAAAGAGGCCTTTATCAGAGAAACTTGCTATAAAATTTTTTTAAAGTACTTCATTGTCTAGGGTACCGTTTAGTAAATTGTACTTTCCTTGATTGTCCCTTTCAGTTAAACTTATTTTTGCTTTTTCTTTGTTTGAGATCATGATTGCTACCCTGGCCTTTTTTTAGTTCAGCTGAAGCATATTAGATTTGGCTCCAGTTCTTTACTTTAACTCTATTTATGTCCTTTTCTTTCAGATGTGTCTCTTATAAATAGCATATTGTTGGATTCTGGTTTCTAATTCATTTTGCTATCCACTTCAGTTTTATGGGTGAGCTTGTCCCATTCACATTTACAGTGTCACAGACTTCTTGCCAACCTCTTACATTTTCTTAGGCCAGAAAAAAAATGTCTTACTATGACTTTTTGTTGGCTCTGCAGCTTCAAAATTTGATTTCAGACATTATTTTAAAGTTGTTTGGAGGGGAATGTTCAACAAGAGATTTGATTTTTGTTGTGGGAATAATTTGGAAGAACTCTTGAGTGATTATGGATTTCATTTAGGAGGCTCGTTATTATTTCAGGGCTTGATACAATTAGCACAATGTCATCCACAATCTGGAGCATTTGTAGGATCTCACTCATTATAGGAAATCCCTCTTTCATTTAGATTCATCATCCATGAGAGGAGTAAGCACCTTTGGTTTTTTGCTTCTCTATTTTATGCCTCACTTGATACTAATAATCAAAGGGTCATCAAAGAAAGTTATCTGTGTCCTTGAATCATTCAAGTATATACATGGAAAACACTGTTTCAGAGGAGAGATTTTAATAAAGGTTACATTTTGCTTCACTGAATGCAATGCTCTTTTATATTCAACAAACAGTAAGGGTATTGGATCTTGTATTCTCTGAACTCACCATTCAATTGTGTGACTGTAAAGATGTTATATGCTAGAGAATACCACTTTTGAAAGCTTGCCAATTCCTTTTTTATATATTACTCCAGCATCCCCTTGATACTTATCATAGGGGCTTTGTAAAGATAAAGAAATGAGCATCTGAGTCAGTGTCAGTAGATATTGGTAATTTCTTAATTGTTTTTTTTTTCTGGAGTAATAACATCTGTAATCTTTCTGATTATTTTGTATCCTTTCATTCAGATATCTTGTGAATCAATTTTTTTTTTAACATCCTATGAACTACATGGTCTTGAGTATAGATGTCCCTTTGGATGTTTGAGAAAGAAAAATTGAACTAGACTTGTTTTCTTTTGTGCCACTTCTACTTCCTTAAACCACATTGGTGATTTAGAGTCCAAATACGGTGGCTTTACAACAGAGACAGTAGTTCGTCATAGGAATGTTGAAAGGTCTTTTCCATCTTTTTTGTTTGTCTATTGCCCTGCTTCCAGTTTTGTGTATAAATACCCTCTAGATCAGCAGTTTTCAACCTTCCCAATGCTGTGACCCTTTAATACTGATATGTGGGTGTATCTGGGTATATCTGCATGTGGGTGGACTCACCTGGAGATGGTTAGAGGAGTGGTATCTTGGTTCCTAAAACCATTGGAAATATGTGTTTTCCTATGGTCTTAGGTGACTCCTGTGACACCCAAAGGGGTCGTGACCCACAGGTTGAGAACCACTGCTCTAGATGATGTGGTTTAATACATTTTTTTGCCAAGTTTTCTTAAACTTGTTTTCCCTCTAACCACATCTCACTGTTTTGTGAAGCTATACTTCTTGTAATTTTCCTCTGCAAGATTCATTTCAACTAGCATTTATTATAAGCACTCTTCTAGGAGCTGGGGAATAAAAGACAGAAGTGAAGGTGTCAAGCAACTTATTTTTAGTTTAGGAAGATAATGTGTACATTGATAAGTTGTTATGAAGTACATACAAAATTATAGTTGAGGGGGCACTAACAACTAGGAGGATAAGAGGGGAAAAGACCCCTCTTAAGTAGGAACTTAAATTTCATCTGAGTCTTGAAGGAAGCTAGGAATTCTAACAGGTAAAAGGTGTGCAAAGAACATTTTGGGCAAGGAGGGTAGCCTATGCAAAGATAGGGAGGGAGGAGACGGAGTGTGTGGAGATTATTAGCAAGTAAACCAGTTTGACTGGAACTTGGGAGTATAAGATAAAGTAATATATAATCTGACTGTAAAGATAGACCAAAGCCAGATTGTGAATGACTTTTAAAAATCATTTAATATTTCAGAACCATATCACTATTACTGCTGCTATTTCCTACATATATACAAAGCATGTTGTATACAAACATACACATATATGTAGATGTATAGAAATATGTGTATGTGTGTATATGAATGGACGTATATATATATATATATATACACACACACACACACATTTATATTGAACCTCACAATAACCCTGTGAAGAAGGCGCTGTTATTTCTCATATTTTACAGAGGATAAAACTGAAGCTGAGAGAGATTCAGTGACTTACCTAGGATCACAAAGTTTTCAGGCAAGATTTGAGCTGTTGGCTATCATCTATATTTAAGAGGAGATGGAATGCTTTTTTTGGCTGAGTGTTTTCAAGCTCCTTTGGTCCTCTTCATTGTGACTGTGTTCACAAATGATGATGATGGGTTGTGTTCATGTCTGTTCTTTTCTTCAAATGGATAAATGAAAGAAGAAATATATACATGAAATATGACATTAAGTTTTTGTGGAAATAGTTTTGCCCTGCTAAGAATAAAAGTTACTTAAAATTCTAGTCAAGGTAGCACTTTATGGAACATTTATGAAAATTTTCTAAACTATAGTCCAAAAATTACACATACAGTTTTCTATAATTTAAGACTTTCTAGTCTGTAAATGGAAAGAGAATTCCCAAGTTGTAAAATGTAGTAATATAATTTCATGCCAAATTCAGTTTCAATATTTGTTTTTCAATAGTTTTCATTGAATTAAGAATGAATACTATAGTCACTTGTATAACTTTCCAAATAATAGAATCCATTTTTAACAAGATATAAAATAATTAACAATTAACAATATAATAATTAACAATTAACATTTGTTAAATTTGATTAATAATATATAGATTTCTGATTTTTTAAAGCAAAATATTAAAGTAGGAGATCATGAATTTAAGTTTTAATAACCTTATTTACTTAGGAATAATCTTACAGATTGGGATCAGATTTCTTCACTTAAATGAGTTTAAAGTTTTGTTCCAAGATTGTAACTGGATGTGGTTTAGTGAAGTGCTAATGTAATGAGAGAACCTTAATCTGATAGAACTGTTTTAGCGAAACTTAAAAAAACCAACAAACCAAATCAAACATCCTAAATCTAGGCCACGAAAGACGTCAAAATGTTTTCTGTGCCTTGATTGCATCAGGATTCTTTTTGGGGCTATATATCCTTTAATATCCAAGTGTATAGATATTTTCTTTTTGGAAACCAGATTAAAAAGAAATTCCTGAGTGATTCTTTTGTCAACTGTTAACTTTTCCAAGGTTCTTGCATCTTTTCTTTCAGACGATTGATTTTTTGCTGCTGTTAAGGCCAGGCAGAATAATAATTTCTCACTTTTGCTACCCTGAACAAGCTGCCTGACTTTGGAAATCACCTCATTGTGCATGTGAATTGTAAATATACAAGCTATTTTAAGACAATTTTCTTCCTCCTCACATTACAGGCAAACATTTTCCATATTGCCAGTGTTTATGCTAATGTTTTTTGCTAGATGTTTTGAAATGTGCGGTATATTTAGCACATGAGTAATGAAACACAAATGTGAAAAACTAAGAATTCTCAGGGTGCACTGAGTTAAGATCGAATAGATGGTCAAGCTGAATACTAAAATCCCTAGATGTAGACCAAAAATCTTAAATATCCGATATACAAACCACCCATTTGCTGAATGCAAATGACTGATTGCTTGTGTTTTATTTCTCATATATAAATATATACACACGCATATGTATATACATGTAGACACACATATATACACATACATACATACACATATGTAAATAAAATTTTTATACTGCCTTCACCACCCCTTTTACAAACCTGGACATTTTAGAGAACCTGTGGGTTCAGAATTGGAAGAAAGAGAGCATCTGAGAGAAACCTAATGGGAACAGCTTAGGAAAGTCAGTTGTGTTGGCATCCTGCCCCCCAACATCACCCTTTCCCCAGTGTTTTAATTTCACTCTTCCAACAGTGCCAGAAATAGTACCAATTAAAGGTTTATGTGGATTAACAATTGGCTTCTTAAAAATGTGAATATCATAGGTTTATAGTAGAATCAATTAGTTCAACACTAATTGCTATCTTGTCCACACATAACTGAGTTTATCTGCATGGCAGTTGGTTTTTTTGTTTTGTTTTGTTTGCAAAAAGAAGCAGTAGGCAGTTTTTGTTGTTGTTGTTTTAGCTTGGAGCCCATTGAAGGTTGGGCAGGCCTGAGTTGGGTATTGCAATATTTTATGTAAAAAGCATCAAAAACTCCATGTGTTCTGAGGAAGATAGTCAGTTTGAGATAAATCAGCTGGAAGAGTGTATCCAAAGAAAGAACCTAAGAAACAGAATTTCTTAGGGGAACTGAAAGGGGATCAATTAGCAGCTTGGTCAGAATAGCACTGAGTGGTCCAGAGAAAGGGAATTGCTAGAGAGGATGTTCTGGCCACACATACCTTTTTTATCATCTGCTTTATGAAGGAAGGACAGCTGTTATGCTCAGTGGCTTTGATATAATGGGATTTAGAGTGATAAGGGTGAGTGTGAGTGTATGTGTGTGTGTGTGTGTGTGTGTGTGTGTGTGTGTGTGTGTGTGTGTGTATGTGTGTGTGTGTGTCTGTCTGTCTGTCTGTCTAGGGAGAAGCATGAAGAAATATAGAAAGGTATATGGAAGGAAAGAGATATGTATATACACATACACATTCATTTCAAAATCCTATATAGTTTTCAAATACAAATAGAAAATGTACCATCTCTGTGTTGTCTTCCCTCCCCAACTCCAGTGCCTTGAAGGGAAGAATAGTTTCATGTTCAGCTTTATAGTTCTGCCATCTAATTCATGCTTTGTTTCAACTAGGGTTGTCGAACTTGACATTATTCCTCAGTAATTTTTAGAAAGTTAGGTAAAGAAAGGAGCTGTGTCAGGCAGCACAGGTAAAGAGCTGGCCTCTGAGTTCATGAAGATGTGGATTCAGGTTTTGCCTCTGACACACGGCTGTATGTACGATCCTGACAAGTCACTTGGTTTTCAGTGTCCCAGGCAACTCTAAGACTATTGAGTTCCAACGCAAATGCCTTTTACATTGGTAGAAGGAATTTCCACATCATTCTTTATATCAGTAAAATTAGAGGTTCAGTATCCCCTGCCCCTCAAAAAGAATCCTCCCCAAACCTTAGACTATACTAGTCTAAGCTTATTGCTTTTTGGATAGGCATGTTGGTTACTAGATTGATTAGGAAAATAATATGTAAATTGTACACCTGGATTTTAGTAAAGAACTTGACAGAATTTTTCATGATAACTATGAATAAAGTAGGAGAATGTGGGGAGGAATAATGGTGGATTTTTAATTGATTTATTGACTGAAAGAGTGATGATTAATGGAAAGATATAAACCTTGACAGAGTCCTAGTGGAGTGCTTGTAAGGTTTTCTTATGAGTCTTGTTCTGCTCAATATTTTTGTCAGCAAAGCAGATATAAGTATTGATGGAATGATTATTAGATTCCAAATGGCAAGGAGCTGTAAGAGATGGCTAATGAGTAGGATGACCAAATTAGGATCCAAAAAAGCATTTCAGGCCAAGCCAAGTCTAATGATGATAATGAGTAGGTATAAATGTAAATTCCTGCACTTAAAGAAAAATCAGTTCCAAATGTAGCATGGGAGAACTGTGACTGTACAGCATTTCATGTGAAAAAGAATTGGGAATTTAAAGTGATGTAAAATATATATGTATCCATTGGTGAATTCTATCTTTCAAAATAAAAAATAAAAACTGTTACTTGATCTTGGATTGATTAAAAAAAGTATGATATATCTAAAAAAGGAGATAATTCTGCAATGTATAATCAGTTTATTTTGCTTGGATTTAACCACAACTGTAGTATTTTGTTCAATTTGGGGTACCATAGTTTTAGTGGGCTATTGCTCAATCTTAGTATCTTGAGAAGAGAGTGCCCAGGATGGTGAGGGGACCTACTATCTTGTCATATGAGGATGGATTTAAGGAACTGGATAAGACTTATAAGGAATATGATAGCTATTGTTAAATACTTGTAAGGTTGACATATAAAAAGGGGATTAGATTTGGGTTATTTGGATCTAGAGGGCAGAAAGAAGCAATTACAAGGAGAAAGATTCTTGGATCAGTACAAAGAAAAACTTCTTAACATAGAACTATCCAAAAATGGCACGAACCTTCTTTTGAGAGAATTAATTTTCTCATTACTAGAAATATTCAAGCACGGACTTGATAATCATCTGTCTGCAATACTGTAACAGGGATCCATTCATTTGGTTAGGGCTTGAAATAACCTCTAGGCTTGTAAGAGTATTCATATAATTTTGGCTCGTACTATTAGTTACTATAGTTAAATTACTTTTATGGCATTACTAGCCTTTTGTCGACTAGCTTTGTAACTTAAGCACTTATAATATTAATTTCTCTGTTCTGAATTCTAAAAAACAAACTTAATTGCAAACATTTGCATATTATGGAGGCAGGTAGGTGACAGAGTGGATAGAATATTGGACCTGTAAATCAGGAAGAACTGAGGTAAAATCCAGCCTCGGACAACCTCCTTGCTGTGTGACACTAAGCAAGTCACTTAACTCCTGTTCAGTTTCCTGTATAATGAGTGTAATAATAACACCTACCTCTCAGGATTGCTGTGGGGATCAAATGAGGTAGTATTTATAAATCACTTAGCACAGTGCCCGGCACATAGTGATGTTGTTAAGTCATCTCACACTCTTTGTGATCCCATGTGGGATACTATACTGGTTTGTCATTTCCTTCTCCGGCTCATTTTACAGATGAGGAGCTGAGGCAAATAGGTTAGGGTTAGGGTCGCAAAGCTAGTAAGTGCCTAAAGTGAGATTAGTAGTCAGGAAGATGAATTTTCCTGACTCCAGGCCCAGTACTAGATGCTTAATAAATCCTTATTTTCTTTCCTTCCATCTTCCCTCCCCCTTTATGGAAGATGAATCTGATTAGAATTTCCTAAAATTATTATATAAAATTAGTACCATAGCATTAGAGTTGGTGGGAATTTAAGAAATTATCTAGACTAGCACCTTCATTTTATAGAAGAATAAATTTACATATATAAAGATCATTTGACTTGCCCAAGGTCACCCAAGTAGTACATAATGAAGTTCCAACTCAAAGACAGTTCTCCTTATTCCAAATTCTGGTGTTTTCCCCACTAAAACAATTGTGGAGAATGACTTTAGTAGTATCATAGAATTTCATAGAATTTCATATCTTGAAGAGCCCTTAGTTCAGCTTCTCAATTTCAAAATGGAGGAAGTTGAAGTCCAAGGAGGTTCTGATTTAGCTAAAGTCATGTAGCTAGTCTAGAGTTGGTATTAGAACATTTTTTTTAGTTCTTTGGCAAGTTTAGTACAATTTCCATTATATCTTGCTGCCTCATTAGTTCTTCTAATAGAATAGAATCTAAAGAGTTCTTAAACTTGTATAACTAATGAATAATTTAAACACTTAAGCTTTCCAAATGATTCAATTTTGAGCGCCACTAAAATAAATTATAAAATGGATTTTTAGATTTCCAAAATCAATGCTGTTTACTTTTCTAGTACAATAGTCTTGTTCCTAGTATTCTGGAGGTCCTCTCATGGAATATAATGGATAGGTTCTAAAGTATGCATAAGGTAAAAATTGCATTTAGTCAAAATTATTCTTTTTTTTCTTCTTTAGAATTTATTTATTTTTAGTTTTCAACATTCATTTCCACAAGATTTTGAGTTCCAAATTTTCTCCCAGTCTCTCCCCTACCCCCCACCCCAAGATGGCAAGCACACTGATTACTCCTTCCCCCAGTCTGTCCTCTCACATCCCCCCTGCCATCCCTCCCGTTCCCACTTCCCCCTCACTTTCTTGTAGGGCAAGATGGATCTCTATACCCCATTGCCTGTATATTTTTTTTTCCGGCTGCATGGAACAACAATTTTTTAACATTTGTTTTTTAGAACTTTTGAGTTCCAGTTTCTCTCCCTTCTTCCCTCCTCACCCACCCCCACTGAGAAGACAAGCAATTCAATATAGGTTATACGTGTGTAGTTATGCAAACACATTTCCATAGTGGTCATGCTGTGAAAGACTCACTGTATGTCCCTCCATCTATCCCACCCCCATTTATTCTATTTTCTCCTTTGGCCCTGTCCCTTTTCAGAAGTGCTTGCTTCTGACTATCCCTTCTCCCAGTCTGCCCACCCTTCTATTATCCCCTCCTCTTATGTCCTTCCCCCCTGTTTTCCTACAGGATAAGATACCCAATTGAGTATGTATGCTGTTCCCTTCTTAAGCCAAATCCAATGAGAGTAAGGTTGTTAGTCAAAGTTATTCTTGAAAATCTCTTAAGTAAATCATGGAGTACAGAATTGCATCTTTATTTTTCATTTTTAAAACTAATTTTTTTCTGCCATCTCCATGTCCTGCCTCTTAGAGACAAACTTCTCCAAAACTTGTTTTTTAGACTCATTGCCTCATAACTCCTCCTACTTACTTTTCAGCTTCTTGTGATTTGGCTTCTGATCCCACTGGAATGAAACTTCTTTCTCTAAGATTTTTTAACCTCTTAATTGCTAAATCCAGTAGCCTTTTTAAGTCTTGGGTCCTTTTGCCCTACTCCTGTTGCCTTCTGGCTTCCCAGAATTCCTCCACCTCACTCACCTGCCCTTTCTAGAAAAGCTTGTTTCTTTTTTAAAAAATTTTTGTTTTTTTTAATTAAAATTTTAAATTGTTTTGTTTGTTTACTTTTAGTTTACAAGATTCAATTCCACAATTCTTTTGAGTTTCAAATTTTCTCCCCTCCCTCCTCCCTACCCCCATGGTGACATGCAATCAAGTATAGGATCTGCAAATACTTTCACATTGGACATAATCTGGTTGTATAGAAGGATTGTAAGCAATGGAATGAACAGTGGGAAAGAGGAAACAAAACCCAACACGGGAAAGAAAGAGAGCGCGCAGTTTGCTTCAGTCTGCATTTAAGCTCTGTTCTTTCTAGATCTTTCTTTGAATGTAGACATCTCCTTCCATCCTGAGTCTTTTAGAGTTGTCTTATATATAACCTTGAGTTGCTGAGAAGACTCCAGTTTATCAA
>CM053586.1:79661896-79699815 GCA_028646515.1 Pseudochirops corinnae | reverse complement strand
GAGCCTGGCGCCACAGGCTCCACGTGACCACATTCAGCCTATTAGGGAACAGAGTATACTTTCAAATATCCAAGGGTCCTCAGAGTCACGTAGCCACTTTAGCAAAGGGCCTAGGGGCAGGGAACATCTTCAGATTCCCATAACAGATGCTGAAATGCAAGAACTTGACAAACTGGAATCCTGAGAAGAAATGAGCATCTGCTTTGTATCACAGAATTTTCATAGTTGGAAGGGACCTCAGATATCATCTAGCTAAAATCATATTTGATTGAAAATATCCTGAATAAAATCTCTGACAGATGTTCCTCTAGCCTCTGTTTGAGGACCTCTAGTGATGATGAACTAATTAGGTAACTGAGGGAGCACATTCCATTTTCAGATGGCTTTCATTGTTTGGAAATTTTTCATTATATTGAGCCCAAACTTGCCTTTATGGCCTCTGGGGCTATGTAGAACAAGTCTAATCTTTGTGTGTGTGTGTGTGTGTGTGTGTGAAATAATCTTTAATGATTTTAAGGCAGCCATGATTCCCCACCATCACTCCCAGGTGTTGTCTCTTCTCAGGTTAACATTTACAGTTCTTTTAATTGATCCTTAGGTGGTATAGCTTCCAGTTGTCTCACTATCCTGGTATAGTGTATGTAAAATAATGTATTTGAGTGTATGTAGCAGTGTTTTTGAATCAGGTCTTTTTTTTTCCTCAAAGAAGAATAGCCCCTCTAGCAATTGAGCACATTTTTCCATCTCCCAGACTTCAGATCACCTTAACACTTGAAATGACCCCTCAGTGATTTTTCTAGTTTAATATTTGCGTGTTGCTCATCACTCGAAATTGCTTACCTCTTTCTAGTATCTTTGCACCAGTTAACGCCTATGTAATTTATCAGAGCATTCTATAGGAGATAATGGCCCACTAAGGAATTGAAATTGTTCAGATTTTTGCTTAGAAATAAAAACTCATTTCATTGTCTTTTGGGATATGAAATTGTTGGATGACTAGCTGATGTGATCTGAGAAAGAATACCTATCTAAGAAAGAAAGAAATATTGTACATATGTTGTCCATTCTGTTCCCAGCTTAATGGTTTGCCTATTCAAGAGTAAACCACTGGTGGTTGGTGCCTTTATTGTTGTTGTTCAGTCGTTTCAGTCATGTCCTAACTTTTTTGTAACCCCATTTGGAGTTTTCTTGGCAAAGTTACTGAAGTAATTTGCCATTTCCTTTTCCAGGTCATTTTTACAGATGAGGAAACTGAGATAAACAGGGTTAAGTGATTTTACCCAGGATCACACTGCTAGTAAATGAGTCTTCCTGACTTCAGGTCCAACATCCTATCCCCTTGCCACTTAGCTGTCACTGACACCCTCATTAAAGATTGTTTAATATATTGGGCTATTAATAGATGGACAAAATACCAATCATTGTTGGCTATTAGCCACTTTGCAGTTAAGTGGGTGACTTCTTCCATCCTCTCCTCTTCTCCTTACAAAGTATTGGAAGAAAAATTGTACACTGCAGCTTGCAAGAATCCCTGAAATTCAGTTTTCTGTGAAGTGAATTTCTTTTAAGTGACGGTATATCTGTGCTTCTGGTGACCAGAGGGACTAACATTTTGGGTTGATATGAAATTCCTTTCTTCCTCTCTTACTTTAATATCAAAGATAACTATATTTTTTGTTAAGTATTAGGGGAAAGTCATTAATCTATGATAATGAAGTAATTTATTGAAAAGGATCCTTCTTTTATAAAGAGGAAAAAAGATTCACAATTATTTACTTAGTATACTGAATCTTTAGTCCTGCTATTGATGAAAGTCTACTTGCTAGGAAGAACTTAGGTTTATGAGAGTAGTTTTGATTCTTCAAAAAAAACATTCATAGTGGGAACTTTTTTCCAAACTGAAGTCATAGATTTCTTTCTTTTTGGGGGGTGGGGAGGCAAAAGGGGTTAAGTGACTTGTCAAGGGTCACATAACTAGTAATTGTCAAGTGTCTTGAGGTTAGATTTGAACTCCAGTCCTCTTGACTCCAGGCCTACTGCTCTGTTGACTGCACTACCTAGCTAACTCTGAAGACATAGATATATAAGGTAAGATTACCCCACCAATTTATTTTTCACGTGCATAAAAATATTCCAATTATATGATTTTGGATTATCTTCTGATCGTGTGTAGTTATAAGATTGACTTAATTTTTTTTTAATGACATATATAAACTACTCATCTTTAACTTTTTTATTCACAGAAGTGGATTTATTCCTGAATCCAAAGGCTGGTGTTTAAAGCTTTTCAAGAAGTCCAATAAATCCCATATTCTATTGTTTAAGTGCCCTATTAATGTGTATGTGTGGAGGGGGCAGTGAGAAAAAACAGTGGGTTCTTCTCACATTTCTTTGGTCTTCCTCTATACGGGATCAAGTTTTGTTTTTACTAATTTGGCTTGACAGATAAAGGCACGAGTTGCAAGCTGTATGTGATTCTAGATGATGGAAAGATTGAAGAACATGTATACTTTACGCCAAGGTCTACTCTGTTGGGCTTAGCTTTATGCAAAAGCTGCTCTGCATGGCACACACTAGCAGGAGTGCTAGTTTCAGGCAGTGCCACTTCATTCTTTCTTTTCTACATCACCTCCTGTAATTTCAGATGGTTTGTTCTTTAAGTCCCTCCCTCCTCCCCACTGGTTTTTTTTCTTTCCTGATAAGAGAACTAGGCAGGCAGCCAATAGCTATTGAGCTATAATAGAGCCAGTGGTATGTACAAAATTTGATTACTGCTGTCAACACCAGATTGAATAAAAAAAATGCGTGTCTCAGACAGATACTTGTAAAATAAATGGTCTGTTGCATTCAGGAATAGTAGGAATGAGGCCATCATATTCTGAATGAAGTGATCTATGGATAGAGAGGGAATATATGACAAGAAGGAGGAGTTTAAAAAAATGATGATTATATTAAATTACCTTTCAGGAATTTGGCATCTTTTGATAACCAGTTCTCATTTGACACCTGCTTTCTACACATTTATACTGATTTTTAGTGAAGTGTTTGGACTCGTTTGTTTCTGTACAAATTATTTCTTATTTGCTGCTTAATGTTAGCTGTGTCTTTCATTCACATGAGATTATACATTTAAAATTGTTTATCTACCCTTTCTACAAAATATCAATTTAGAGAAGTCTTACTGGGATATATAAATAACATTGACTGTTGGTGGAGGATGATAATAACGTTAATATGAATGATATTTTCAAAACTTCTTCCATTGGAAAATTTTAGCCAACACCTGTAAACTCTGTGGTCACTTCCATATTCTATTCTCTTATGCCAAGAAATGTGACAGCACTGGATTACGGAGTTATTTCGTAAAAATAGACACTTTATTTATTGAATTAAATATTACATGTAGTAGAGCCTAAAACATTATGATGAAAGGAAATGAGTTGATAGAGTTAAAAGAAAGTTTTCTTGGGGACCCTTTATCCTGAAGGGATCTCTCTTCCTCTGTGCTCTCATAGTATTTTGTTTATAAGAAACATCTTACACTTAACATCTTTTATTCTAATTGTTTGTGTACTTGCCTTGACTTTCCTACTAGACTATAAATACTTTGAGGTCATTTTGTAACCCCATGGAACTTTGAAGATAGGAAGAACCCCATGAACCTTTGTTGACTTGAGTTGAATTGAATCTAGGATTCGGAGGAGGAGAGATTTTTCTGTTGACTTGATAGTATTTATGAATTTCCTTTGATGTTATGCTTTCTATAGTTTTTTTGTTCTTTATTGAGTTTTGAGATTCCAATTTCATTTGAAGTGGTCAAATGAGAACTGATAAAGAAGAGGCACTTTAAAAATCGTCTTGCAATTTTCACAGTATCAGACAGAATAAAATGTAGAGATTTTTGTGTGGAATCCTGTAATTTCTAAGGAAAGAGACAATTTTGGTGCCTTTGGACCCATGTATTTAATACTTACTTGCATAATCGTGGGCCCTCTGAGTTTTTAAATTCTAAAATTGAAGGAGGAATAATTTAGTGAGCATCTGGTTCCTGATCTGGATATGTCCTTGACAACTTTCATAATAAATCTTTTAGATTCTTGCTCTCATTTAACAAAGAACAGTGACTCATCCAGAATTACATAGCAATCAGTGGTAAAGTTGATTGGGCTCCAGGCCACTTGATATTTCTTTCTTTAGCAATTCTTTGCTGCTTACAAAAGAGTGTTCTAATTAAGCCTGCTTATATTTGTCAGATAGAGGGGCAGGTAAGAAGAGAGAACGGATTTCAAGTGATTGGAAAGTAATATTTCCATTTATCATTTCTTTTAAAACTTTTAAAAAGCATTTTTAGAACTGGACAAAAGATTAGGTATTTTCTGCGGGCCCACTTTCCTGATGGCACCTCTGCCAAAGTTGTTAGGGCTGTTGGAAAACTGATGAACTTGTACCAACAGCCAAGGAGACATAGATAGGAAAAGGATAAAAGATAGATAGATGTGGGGACTGATTAATTACCTCCCCTCCCCCTCTCCCCCTCACTTCAAGCAGTGGCAAGTAATTGGGCATTCCTTTGCATTAAACTTTAATTTTTATTGACAAAGACAAAAGTTATTATAAAATTTTAGGTATGTATGTTGTTCCAAAGCATGGAAGTATTTCATCTCTTTCCTCCCATTGTATTTTCTTTTTTTTGGAGGGGTTAGGGCAGGGCAGTTATGGTTAAGTGACTTGCCCAAAGTCACACAGCTAGTAAGTTTCCATGTCTGAGGTTGGATTTGGACTCAGGTCCTCCTGACTCCAGGGCCAGAGTTCTATTCACAGAGCCACCTACCTGCCCGTCCCATTGTATTTTCAATCTCACAATTTCCATTGGTTCCTTTGCTTACAAATATCTTTCTAATCCTGTGGGGCCATCTCTAGTTGTCCTAATCTGTATCTTGCCATTGGACCCAGATGGCTCTGGAGGTGACAGTGAAAGTGGTAACTTTTCACAGCTCATACTCACTTAAATCCAATTCACTTGCAAGTCAAGGCATCACCTTCCCGATGTCATGGTGCTCTCGGAGAATGAAGGAAAAATGACAACAGAAGGATCAATGAGTCTAATAAGCAAATAGGGAAAGAAGGGAGCATTTAGGGCAGAGAGAATAGGTCCAAGGAGAAGTGTGGAAAGCATGAAGGGGAACTGATGGAAGAATTTATGGAAGGAAATGTTTTATTCTGCTTTCATTCCCCAAGTTCACTTGTATGATTAAAGAAAGAAGAGTATTTGTAGATAGTAAATACAAACAAATAGAGTAATCTAGCTACTTCCAACAGATACTTTCTGTTTAATACACATCTTAAGGCTATTTTAAAAGCCATTTGATTTTTTTCCTTAATCTCTGTGCTTGTAAAATAAAAAAATGCAATCAATTTTTGAAACCTAGTGAATTTATATTTTCATGCTCACAGGATAAACCCACTTTATATGAGGAGCTGGGCAAAGATTTACCCTTTTATAATAACAATAAAATAGAAATATAAACAGTCAAATATAATAAAATAAATAATGCAATTAGTAACTAGCATTTCTATAGCACTTTAATGTTTGTAAAGTGCTTTACAAATATCTCATGTCAGCAATCAAAAAATGTTTGGTAGTCACTTAAAAAAAAGGAAGAAAAGTTATAAGTTGTGATTCTTTATTACAAATCTTAGTTGCATTTTAAATACATTTTAAATGTATGATAATTAGATATAAAAGTAATAAAAAAATGGACAACCAAAAAAATCTGCACGAGGAGATTGCTTTTACTGTGATGCATAACTTCCTGTCTGGTTTGTGAGAAGGGTGGGTTAAGTCTAGTCAGATCCTCTCATGGGAAAAAGAAATGTCATGAAGAAAAAAAAAAAAACCCAAACCCTTAGCAGAAAACAGGACATCCCAGTATGCAATTCGAATGCTGCTTTTGATATCTGCTTCCTCTATATCTTTTACCTTCTTTACTTGAATGTATCGTAGGTGATGAGTGTACAGGCAGCTATTGCATTTCGATGGAAAAAGTATAGTTTTGCTTTGCTGAATGATTCTGCTATTCAGGCTTGTGATCGTTTACCAGGTAAGTGCATGACTGCTGGCCAGTATGTTATTCTACATGCATAACGTCAGTGAGCATTAACTCCCTATCATGTGGCCATTTTTGTAAACTCAGGAAACCTATTTTGCATTTGATTACCTTCTAAAGCCACTTCAGGGATTGGTGAAGGGACTCATTCTGTTCTCTTCATCATGATACACTTTCTGTTATAGGACGAACACCTCAGATGGTCATAGATCAAAAGCTGTTCCACAGTTTTCTCTCAGAAAAGGGTACCTAAAGAGTTGTATGATAAGTCTAAAAATGTTTTCCTGTCTTTCCACAGTGGCTTACTGTATATACGCTATTTGCTTGCTTTCTCAATGGAATAACTTGTGTCAGAGAAATACAGTGGTGTTTTGGTAATAGACTTTCTCACCTACCACATTTAAATTGCCGCTTGGTGGCAAAAAAACAACTCATTTTCCTTTTCAATCATAGTTTAGGACTGAAGAGGGATAATATTGAATTTTGGAAATAAATGTTTGTAATGAATAATGCAGCTTTTTTTTTGTCATTAAAACTTGTTGAGTTCACTGACAACTTGTAAGAAACCATCCTTTCATATATAGGTGTTCTTAGTTATTTTTGTGAGGCCACCTTTTCTGTCTAAGTGATTTGCAGTACAGTTAATTTGTGGAAAAAATGACAAATATTTCATTTTCTTGCATTCACTCAAACTTGTATATATTTTAGTCCTTGTAATTAGCTTTGTGAAAGTTAAAACAAAAATATATATATGTTTGAAACCAGTCGCATAGACTCATGGTTTGGAAGTGGTAACTTTACCATTCATAGCAAGTTCTTCTTGTTATTTAATTTACTGATCATGAAAAATTCTAGGCTTGTTAGGATTGTAGGATCTTCTTTAGAATTATTTTGCTCTTTCTTGAGAATATCTCCAATTTATCCTGTATATATCTTGTTTGTACAGAGTTGTATGCACATTATCTCCCCCATTAGATTAAGTTTTTTGTGAGCCTCTTTTGTCTTTCTTTGCATTCCTAGAGATTAGCTCACTGCTTGGCACATAGTAGGTGCTTAATACTGTAAATTTGTGCTGATTTGACTTGACTGGCTACAA
Organism: Pseudochirops corinnae; assembly: GCA_028646515.1. Taxonomy (NCBI): domain Eukaryota; kingdom Metazoa; phylum Chordata; class Mammalia; order Diprotodontia; family Pseudocheiridae; genus Pseudochirops; species Pseudochirops corinnae. The sequence continues at coordinate 79,692,612 of CM053586.1, read as the reverse complement.
GGATTCAGGGCATCTAAGTATAGAGGTTACACAAGTTCAAACTAAACATGATTGTACCTTTGTAATTCTTAGTCCTGTTGTACCTTTCTCAGCAAAGTTACTGTAGCTTTTTTTATTCCTCTAATACTCCTCCTTTCCCCCAGTCTTTTCTTTCTCATAGTCTCTCAATAGAGAATTAAAGTACTGTTCACAGTTAAGAACCCACATACTAGGGCATCATTCTCCAAGCTATGACCTGTCAAAGTTTTCTGTTGCTATTTCTTGTGGTCTTCAGTCTTCTTGCTCTCTTTCTATTTCTTCCTCTGGTTCTAATTGTCTCCTTGTTCTTCGTTGCTCCTAGTTTGAAGGGATCAATGTGGTGGTTGATTTCACTAAGAAATACAGAGAGAAAGGTAATACATAAAAATAAACTTTTAAGTGTAGGAATAGCAATGCTTTAATGATCTGTTAGGATTTACAGATTAATCTGAATCTTAGTTGATAAATAACTTTAATGTGGCCTCAGCATCCTCATCTATAAAATTAAGAGTTTCCAGCTAATAAATTCAAATTTCCAAACTGGTTTCTGCCACCATGTCCTTGACTCTGCTTTTTGCTGTGCTTCTCAGCAGAGACTAGGGATTGCTGCTGACTATATCTCTCTTCCTTTCTTCTTGCCTGAGGCTGTTGAGAGTGACCAAATTCTCCTTCTCAAAGAAATGAAAAGTAGGTCTGTCTTAGAAAAAAATTTTGGACCACACAACAGCTGTAATCAGTTTGAAGATATTTGAAGGGTGCTACTTTATTAAAAAGAAAAAGGCCAAGTAGAATGTAAACAATTTTAGAGGTGACTTTGTTTAAATAGTTCACCAGGTAAAGAATATTGATCTTTCTTTTTTAAATTCAAATACTTACTCTATATAAGCAGAATAAAACTTTATGTTTAGGGGAGAGGAGAAACTTATTACCTATTGGAAATAGAAATGCCACGAAGCAAGTAAGCTATGTATTCAGTAAGCTTTGTTTGAATGTAGTTTCCTTTTTCCATTTCCTGTAAAGGAAGTGGCACATTTATTTAGCATTGTTAGTGTTTGAGGCCATTCACCAAGAGCTTCCTGCTTATCACACACCCCTCTGAAATCATCCCTCTCTGCTCCAGAGAAGACCCTTCTTCATACTAAAGAAGACCCTTCTCTATACTGAAACCAACCCCTGATCCTGTACCTTTTTTTCTTCTCCGAAGATAGCCCTCCATTATCATCTCTACTTTTCTATCTAAGAAAATAATCATTTCTTTCTGTACACTAGTACCTTGCTTGTTGTCCACAAACATATCTAAGACTTCCCTTATCCTCAAAAAATCCTCCCTAGATCTCCCCCATGATTGCCAGTCATTTCCTATATATCTTTTTTTCCTCTTCTCAGTTAAATTCCCTGTAAAAAAAAAAGCCACCTGTCTTAAGTGTTTCTGCTTCTCGTCTCATATGGAACATATACAAAGTAATTTCTAGAGGGAGGATTCAGATATAATATAAAGTACTATATGTTCATAATAGATCAAGGTTTCCAGAGGGCACAATGAAATGGTAGGAGTGGGTGGGAAGGGGGGAATACAGGCAACTGTCTGACATAGAAGAGTATAAAGAGGTGGGAAATAGTGGTGTTTGGAGTGGGCTTGAATGAGGCGGGCATTTATCAGTTAATAAAAAAAAGGTTTACTTAGCTATAAGATACTTAGAATGGATATGCCTCTATAATAATAATAACAGCAGCAATTAACATTTATAGTACTAAGTACTTTATAAATATCATCTCATTTAATTCTTACAACAATTTTGCAGTTGAAGAAATTGAGTCAGATAGAGATCAAGTGACTTGCCCAGGGTCACACAGCTAATAAGTATCTCAAGGCCAGATTTCAACTCTAGTTTTCCTCATTAGAGTCTCATCATTCTATCCCCTGAATCATGTAGCTGCCTGATACTAATGTAGTCAGTAGTCAGCAGTTAGTAAATGCTCATTAAATACCTCCTATGTATTAGGCACCATGCTAAGTGTTGGGGGTACAGATATGAAAAGAACAGTCCTTTCCCTCAAGTAGCTTACTTACAGTCTAACTGGGGAAAGAGAATATACAAAAAGAAAGCTGAAAAGGGTGGGGAAGATACCCAGCATGGTCTTGATGGAGAAGTCAAGGAAAGTTTAGTATGAATACAGTCAGGGGAAATATGTTAGAGAACTAGATGGAAGTTAATGATACCAGGGCACTGTGGGTCCTGCCTGATCTTTACAGAGGGTTTTGTGGAATCCTGAAGCAAAACTAGATTTTACGAAAGGCTTGCCCTTGATTACTGTCCAGGGTCACTGTCAGGATGAGTAATTGGAATAAGTTTTTGGTGTGTATACTTTGACTCTTACTGACAAAATATTAACCATTTTCCAGGGCTATTATTCTTCATTTCTGCTTTGATGTTAACTTCACACTCCTGCATTCTACTTAACATTTGTACAGTCAGTTTATGTAATTAATTATACCTAATATATAATTATAATTTTATGTCATAATATAATTATAGACATAAAACTCTATAAAATAATTTTTTCTTAAAAAAAAAGCTTTATCTGATTTGAGTTCTACTTCCTTTCATATCCTTAGCCATGTTGTCCATGTCTGTTTACAATTTAATTGGCAGAGAAGTGGCTTAGAAATAATTCTTATCCTTCCCCCATTATATATATTTATATATATGCATGTGTCTGCATCTGTGTGTGTATGGAATAATTATAAAGTAGCAAGTCTGGTTTAAAAAATTATAAATACTATACATAGTCCTTGATTTACACACATGTAACATTAAAAAAAACTACTCATAACATATATATCTTTCATTTTTGTTGGGGAATTGGAAATGTGGGCCACTGAGGCAGTCTTCCAGATTTGCAAAACAACCCCCCCTCCTCCATCATTTGAAAGCTGTTTATTAGTGTTTACTCTTTTTTGTTGTTGGTTTATACAAAATTCTGTCATTATAGAAGGTAAGGGAAAGTAAATGGGATTGGAATGAAAAGACTTTTGGCTGGTGAAAGGAGGAACTTTCTTTGGGAAAAGGCAGCCTTGGAGTTGGGTGAAGATTTAGCTGCTGTTTCTTGAAGGCTGTGGTGCTTATTGGTGCCTGAAAGGTTATTTCAGATGGGATGAGTGGAATTGAGGATAGAAGAATTTTAAAATTAAAAGAAGGATTAATTAAAAGAAGGATTTAATGAACTGGGAGTGTGGGATGGCAAGTAGATGAATTTGGCTGGAGTTCAGGGGCTTGAAAGGAATAAGATTAAAGAGTAGAGGGTACTATCTTGATGGTTGATATAGAGCAGATAAAAATTATATTTAATAGTGCAATGGTTCTCAAATCTTTTGATCTCAGATCTCTATTATGCCTTAAAAATCATTGATGACCCCCCACCCCCAAAGCTTTTGTTTATGTGGGCTATGCCTAACCATTTTACTATATCAAAAATTAAAGACTTTTGGTATTACTATGAAAATAGTTTTGACATTGTGCATTCCATGAAATGTTCGGACTCCAAAAGTCCTTGGACCACACACTTTGGGAACCACTACTGTGGCAGCTAGGGCTCTAGACTCAGAGAACAAGAAGACCTGAATTCAAATTATGCCTGAGATACTTACTAGCTGTACAACCTTATTATCTTTGTGACTTGATTTCCTCATCTGTTAAATTGTGGGGTTGGCCATCATGACTTCTAAAACCATTCTGGCTCTAAATCTCTTATCTTGCTATCCTATAAGGAATCAGAAATTAATTACCCTGCTACTTAATTTATCTCCAAAAAAATTAAAGTTGCAACTTAATATGTCTCCTCTTACTTCCTTTTGACCTTCATTGGAAGTGTATAACAAGCTTTGACGTATTTAGTGCTGGATTAGGTTCATGCTTTCACTTGCATTCTCTGACCCTGTGGTAGGGCACCAGGTGCTTCCTATTCTAACCACTTTCAAGTACAGGATCTGGCTCAAGTACAATTCAAGTGACCTGCTACATGTTTTGGATTTAATCCGGGTGGAATCATTTTATAAAACTACCTAAGTAGGTGATTTGAATGGCTCACAATAATAATAGCTCGCTATTCATATAAGCACTTTAAAGTTTGAAAAAAAGCTACTTTACTTTCATTTTATCCTCACAACAGGTGAGTGCTCTGTGAGGCAGAACAAAGGTTAAGAGTCACATAGTTAACCTGTTAAGAATCACATAGTAATTGCCTGAGGCTGGATTTGAACTTAGATCTTCCCAGCTCCACACGCAGCACTCTATTCACTTGTCTAACTAGCTGCTCATAGAGTTTGCTACACATTTAACTTTGTTTACTGGAAGTTTTCTTGTAATGAAAAAGATGAATAAATCTGAATGCTTTGTGATGTGCTAACATAACGTAAAATCTCCCCTGCCCCTGAAATCTGTAAAACAAAGGGACAGCTAGGTGGCACAGTGGATGGAACTCTGGACCTGTAGTCAGGTAGACTCATCTTCCTGAGTTCAAATCTGGCCTCAGACACTTATTAACTATGTGAGTTTGGGCAAGTCACTTAACTCTGTTTCCCTTAGTTTCCTTATCTGTAAAATGAGCTGGAGAAGGAAATGGCAGAGGACTCCAGTATCTTTGCCAAGAATACCCCAAATGAGCTTATGAAGAGTCAGACGTGACTGAAACAACTGAACAATATATAAGACATTAAAAATGTGACTTAAGGTTTCTGCTTAAGTTAAGAATAATGGATTAGTTAGCCAGGAATCACTGCAGACTTGATTTTTGTGGAGTACTTTTCAGGTTAAATTATTTAATTCTTATATAGTGTTAGACACAGAACTCTGCGTTTTAGATATTCAGTATTTTTAAATATGGTTCTAACTAAATGTTGGATTTATGTCTAATTGTATTACTCCTGAGAGTTTTAAATCGGTTAGTTTTTGTCTTATCGTGTCTCCACTTTGTGGAGTTTGGGGAGACTATTTTGATGAATTCATTTGAAATGGATCCTAAATTGCATTTCAGTTTTGCTATGTTGCAAGCTGACACTCCTGGGACTGTATTGAAATTTGGATTATACAAAACTCCTGACATTTTTTATTAAATCATTTACCTACAGTTTGCATAGAGATGAGAAGTCTTAGTGTTTTGGGGCAAAGGCAATGAAGAGTCAGGTCACTGCCTGAAACTGAGCAGGTGTCTTGTTGGAGGCAAGGAACATTGAGGGAGGGAAAGCAGAGGCAGAGGGCCTAGTTTTCCCATGAGGGAGATGGAGGAAATGATACTGGGGAACCAGAGCCAAAGAGTCAAACAGAGTCTGGGAACAGCTTTGATTATTTCAGGCAAGACTTGAGGGGGTGTGTGTGTGTGTGTGTGTGTGTGTGTGTGTGTGTGTGTGTGTGTGTGTGTGTGTGTGTGTGTTCTGTTTTCTTGCATTAGGGAGGTGTTTGAGAACAACTCACAGGGATTTAGAATTAAAAGACTGGGTGCAAATCTTGACCTTGCTACTGTGTACCTGTGTGATAAGGAGACAAACCCCTTTCAACCTCAGTTTTCTTACCTGTAAAATGAGGGGATTGAACTAGGTAGATTTCTAAAATTACCACCCTGAGTCCCAGTTCTGTGATTCAGTGATCCTCTTATGTTTCTAGAACATGTTAGTTATTAAGGTAATTTAAAAAGAAGTGTATTTTTGAGAGGTTGAGATAATTAGCTTTGAATGAAAATTTGAAATCTCAAGGTACCAGATTGTTTGTATGTTGGTTAGTTTTAGCCTTAGAGTTGAGTTTGTTGAACAATATGATTTTTCACATCAAATTATTAAGCCCATGATTCTCTGCAGAGCCCATTTAGTTTCAATGCCAGTAACTGGCAGGAAGCATAGTGTTATTTAGGATAAAAAATAGCTCGCTGTTGCTGGGAGTCTATCTTTGTGGCAAGATGCCGACGTGTTTGGCTGGCTTCAGAGTTCATTTTCATTGTTCACTTATAGTCATCAACTAAAGCAAGCAGAAGCAAAAGTTACATGAGCCTTCCCTTTCCTTTATTGTGTGGTATTTCTACTGTTTGTTTGGTTGTGTTCATAGAGACCTCCTCTCTCCATCCTGCCTTGTATTAAAAAATTGGAATTCCCTTTCAGCCCAAATGATCTTAGAGGAGTCATTTACCTTCCTTCCTTCCTCATCCATCCATCTCATCTATCTAGAGGACCAAATTTCCCTTGAGGTCCTTTAATCTTCTCATGCTTTTTGCCTCTTCCCCCTTTACCCCATGTCCTTCCATGTTGCTGAACCAGAATCTTGTGCCCAAGTTGCATGGGGGGTTGTAAATTTGACATCCATAAGAACTTCCCATTCACTTATCACTGGGCTTAAAGAAAGAAGGAATCCTAGTGGTCCAACCCCCTTATTTTAATGATAAGAAAACCACTAAGCCTTAGTGAGGTTGAGTGACTTGCCTGTGGTTACATGATGAGTAACAGAGCAGGAATTTGAATCTAGATCCTTTAACTGTTTAGTTGTTTTTGATTTTTCATGACCTCCTTTGGGGTTTTCTTGGCAAGGATACAAGATATTGGAATGGTTACCTGTCATTTCCTCGTTCAGCTCATTTTACAGAAGAGGAAATTGAGGCGAACAAGGACAAGTGACTTGCCCAAGGTCACACATCTAGAAAGTGTTTGAGGCCAGATTTGAACTCAGGAAGATGAGTCTTCTTAACTCCAGGCCTGGCATTCTATCTACTGTTCCACCTTGCTGCCCTGATTTAAAGGATAGCTAATGCCAACTTACTTGTAAAGAGGTCTTCAGGGAGAGCTAGGTGTTGCAATGAATAGAGCACCAGCCCTGGCGTCAGGAAGATCTGACTTCAAATCTGACCTCCGACATTTGACACTTAGTAGCTGTGTGCCCGTGGGCAAGTCACTTAACCCTAATATTGCCTTGCCTTTCCCCTTCCCCCCAAAAAAAGAAAGAAAGAAAGAAAAAGAGGTCTTCAGTGGTTATCTGTGGAGGTATGTTAAGTCCTGTAAGGTTTTAACATTTTAGTCAGTGACTTGAATGAAAGCGTGTCCATCAAATTTACATAATGATGACGCATAGACACAAGCACTTAAAAAAGACACGGGCCTTTTCATGTAGGGGCAAACACCATTACTCCCTTGAATCGCTGGCAAAGACAGGGCTTAGATTTCCTCGGCAATCCTAGCAGTCACCCTGAGTTGTTAAATAGAGGTTAAATTATGTTCGGGGGCTTTGGATTTGGTCTCAAAGCTAGGAGTCTCATTTTTGACCCGCGCTGTTTGTGTGACCCTGGGCAGTTCACTTAAACTCTCAAGTGTCCCAGGCAACTTTTCCTAAGAAATTGCTCCTCTGAAGTAGAGAATTCCTCATCCTGAGTTCCCTACGTGGATGAAACCACTAGTCTTTTTTTAAAATGTTATTTAAGAAGGCAAGGAAGATGTGTAATATATTTTAGAAAGATTTTGATCAAAAATGTCTTGTTCAGAATGTTTTTGTTGTTTGAGGCAAAACACTTAATTGAGAAAATATGACTTAGGTGAAATTCACTATTTCTTAGTGATGCTGAAAAATGGGAGGGGGAGGGGAGAAGGAGGAGGAGCGGGAGGAGAGGGAGAGAGTGAGAGAGAGAGAGAGAGAGAGAGAGAGAGAGAGAGAGAGAGAGAGAGAGAGAGAGAGAAACACTAGCTTTATGGAGTTATTAAACTGTAGAGGACTTAAGAGATTAAGCTATGAAGGATTTAAGAGATCATTGAGACTGCTCCTCCCCACCATCCCCCAGTTTTACAGGTAAGGAGAGTTCACACAGAGGTTTGTTGTATTTTATCACCAAATTTTCCCATTTACTTTGGAAATACAAGTAAGCAAATGAAGTTGTGTGGTTGCTGAGTCAAAATAGTGTTCTTACATGAAGATCAAGGTCTAGAATATGATTTGTGTACACTTGTATTATACCTAAGTGGATTAAAATAAAGCTCTATGGGAAGGTTGAGATGGATTGAGTTAGATCAGTATTTTTGCCACTGGTATCTGTGCTTCCCAGATGATTACTTAAAAAATTTTAAAAATTAAAAAAAAAAAAATTTGATGTCAGAACATATGTACTTGATGTGTGTATGTGTATGTGTAAACACACACATGTGATGATGAATAATGCTATAGTGAGAACAAATTTCATTTGCAGGATTTGCTATTCATGCAACAGGAACAGATTTTTTTTTTTCCTGGAGAGGGGGACATTGGGCAGTGTAAGAGAATGAAATGCAAACCTGTATAATGAGTTTCAAGATACAATTTCCTTTAAGAAATGAAAATACTTAGAAGAAATCTTCCAAACTCTTTCAGTATTAATAAGCTGGATATTTTAAAGTCTTTTTATTTCTTTAAAGAAAGATAATCAGGTGGATGTTATTTGTCCATGTCTTTGGTCTTAATCTGGTGAAAGGAGACCTAGTAGATTTATAATAATAAAGGTTATCACTGCTTTTGAATAAATTCATTTTAAAGTAGGATCTATGAATTTTTATTTTTTAAATACAATTTGATTTACAAAAAATTAAATTTAGGAGAAAGACAGGAAAATGGCTATTATTAAAGTGAAAATACAATTATTTTACAAGTGTCCTAGAACCCCACAGGGAAGGAAGGGAATGCAGAAATTATCTGAAGTGTGAAGCTCTTCTGTTCATCTGCAGTGTGCCCAACAATGGATTGTTCTTTCACTTGCTGACCTCTAGCTATAAGAAACTTATTAATCTTCTAGATCCATTTGGAACTAATTTCTAGGACATTTTCTTTCATATTGAGTTGAAACCTATTTCCCCATAATGCTCATCCATAGGCCTAGTATGGTGTTGTTGGCCCAAGGAGAAGAAGACTTAATTCCTTTTCCAGGGATCAAGAATTCAGAGATTTGAAGACCAGCCAAATGTCTTAGTTTAACTTCCCTGAATGCAGAAGCTGTTTTATAAAAATATTTGTATTTATTTTTAAAAGCTTTATTGATTACTTTTTAAAAACATCATAGACATTTTTAGATACACACTCTCCTTCCTGTCACTCCTTTGACATGGGAATCTACCCTTGTAACAAAAAGTAACTTCTAAGAAAAAACAATTGATGCAGAGTCCTACCTCTGACATTGTATGTAACATTTCTGTTCAGGTAATCAGACACCCTTAGTCAGTAGAAGAGAGGGATGTTTCCCTGTATGATTGCTGTCACCAAGATTATCACAGTTATAAAAGTTTTAAATTTATTTTTTAAAAAAATTTCCATTTAAATATATATATGTATATATATATATGTATATATGTATATACCATTTTAGCCATATTGCAAAAAAAAGCAAGGAAAATAAAATGAGAAAATTATACTTCAGTTTGCAATTAGTTCTCTCTTTCTCACTCTGGAGATGGGTAATTTTTCATCATGAGCCCTTAGGAATTGTCTTGAATCACTGGATTGATCATAATAATAGCTCAGTCTTTTCAGTCGATCATCATTATAATACTCCTGTTACAGTGTATAATCTCTGCTCACTTCACTTTACATCAGTTCATATAGGTCTTCCCAGGTTTTTCTGAAGCCATCCTGCCCATTATTTCTTATAGAACAATAGTATTCCATTACAATCATATACTACAACCTGTTCAGCTATTCCTCACTTGATGGGCATCTTCTCAGTTTCCAGTTCTTTGCTACTACAAAAAGAGCTGCTATAAATATTTTTGTATGTATAGATCCTTTTCCTATTTCTTTGATTTCTTTGGAATACAGACCTAGTAATGGTATTGCTGGCATTGCCATTATTTTAGAGTTATGAAATCATTTTTGTAACTAATTGAATAGACTTGGATCAGAATGGGGTTCTTGTTATGTATCACAGGTTTAAGAGCATGAAGAAACAATGGGGCATGTAATCTAATTTCCTAATTTTATAGATGAAGAAAATGAAGCACTTAGATGTGAATAGGCTTGACCATGATCTCACAACTAAGTAGGTTTCAAGCCTTAATTTTGACTTCAAATCAAGTGTACTCTATTCAATGTGGAAAGGAATCCAAGGAGAGCTGTTTGTATATAGGCATAAAGATAGGAAGAGGGAGCTCCCAGGTGAGGATATTTCCTCTACTCATGAGAGTTATCATCTTCTTTGCACCTTATAGTTCTAGAAATTTGCTAAGCACATTGAAAGATTAAGTAATTATGCAGCCAATTTTAGTCAGAGGGAGGACTTGAAGAACCTAGGTCATCCTGATTTCTAGGTGAGCTCTCTGTTCATTACACCACCTCACCCCTCAATATAGGCATAGCAAAAATAAATTTGCACCAACCAACAACTTCACTAAGACATTATGGCCACATGCCATCATAAGGGGCTCCCAATATCTTCACCATCCTTTATACACCCTCTTCCCCTGTAGCTTAGGATTTCTTGCTGCAGGGATTTCTACTTCATTTGAGCTCCTTGGGAGCAAATTGTCCCCATAATATGTGTTTATCAAAGCAATTAATGACATTGGGTGGGGTATGGCTGTATATCTTAAGCTAACATTCTAAAATTCTTCAGAAGCTGTGAATTTTTCTTCTTTGACCTCTTTTATTTTGATAGATTTTAATTGATATCTTTTGTTTTTATCTCACTTAAATTTACCCTTGTATTCCCCTTTCACCTCCCAAAGAACTATCCTTATGTCAAAGAATTAAAAATAATGAGAAAAAAATTCAGCAAAACTTATCATTATCCCCCCCTCCAATCTGAGTATGTGCAATGTTCTTCAACTATGGGGGCCCCTCCTCCTACAACAGAGGGGTAGAAAGAGGTGTCCTCTTATATCCCTTTGGGGTCAGGCTTGATCTGGGTAATTTTGCAATATGCATTTTCAGTTGCTTTATGGTTGTTTTCTCCATTACATTGTTGTAGTTATTATGTTTGTTGTTTTCTTGCCTCAGATTACTTACCTTTCATCAGTTCTTTGTAGTCTTTGCATGCTTTTCTCTATTCATTGTTTCTTACAGCACAATATCATTCCATTACATTGAAACATTACATGTTTGTTTAGTCCTTTCCCGACTGACAGGCACCTGCTTTGTTACCAGTTCTACTCTGACACAAAAAGTGTTGCTACAAATCTTCTGATCCTTTCTATCAGTGACCTCTTTGGGGGTATATATTTAATGGTGGAATCACTTCATCCAAGAATATAGATATTTTGGCTACTTTATTTGCATAAATCCAGCTTGGTTTCTAGAATAGCTTTAGTAATTCATAGGTCCAGCAGCAATACTTTAATGTGCCTGTCTTCTCACAATCCCTCAGACACCGACTATCCTCATCTTTTCTAAATTAATGACATATTAGATAAAATTGTAATAGATGACAGTTCCTGAGATTCTAAAGGAGCAGAGAGTAAAAAAGAAGGCTTTATGTATTTTTAAAAATCAAGCTTTCTTATTTTGAATTGAAAAAGCTGCAAAATGTTTCCATATACAAAGTAAAACATAAGAAGAGGACTATATGTGAAAACATGCATATCACATATAGCTTGCTTTTCTAAAAAAAGTCTGTAAATCCAATATGCTACTTACAAAGCTATCCTGCTTGTCTGTATTTCTTTCAGAACTTTGTTGTTTTCTTCTGTGAGTTTAAAAAGATACTTTATTTCATTCTTTTTCTTTTTTTTTAATTTTTAAAAATTTACTTTTCGTTTACAAGATCTCTTTTTCTTTCTTTTCTTTTTTGGTTCTAATTTCATCACCAGCATCCTTCACATCTCTAAATCTTGCCTGCTCCCCCCCCCAAAAAAGAAAAAAAGTGTAATTCTTGTAACAATAGACATGCTCAAAACAAATCCACAAACTCACCTTTTCCAAAGATGTCTGTCTGATTCTGTACCAGAAATCCATCCCCTATCTGTCAGGAGATGGTAGCATGCTACTTCATCAGTCTTCTCTTCTATTTGGTCATTGCATTGTTCACAGTTGAGTCTTTCAAAGTGGTTTGAGAAAGGATATATTAATAACTTACATTTATGTAGTGCTTTAAGGTTTGCAAAACACTTTATATAAACTGTTCCACCTTTAATACTTGTGTGTTAGCATAGTCATTTAATCTGCTGGGGCTTCAGTTTCTTTATCTATAAAATTAAAGAGTTGGGCTCTGGGAGAAGCACCATATATTGTTCACCTGATTACACTGTATTCCTGAAAAAAATTTTTTCCTCCTCTGTTTCAAAACAGTTTCATGCATTCTGAGGGTTTGATTTTTAGAAGCTAGCAAATATCTAATATGTAATTATAGGATTTGAAAAGCTTGGACTCTTGTTTACTGTTTTGCTCAGGATAACAGAATAGAATTCAGTAGAATGTTAAGCTCCCTGAGGATCAGAGACTCTTATCTTTTTTTTTTCTCTGCATCCTGAAAACATAGGAGGGTCTGAATTAAAAAGTGCTTGTTGAATTGAATGAAATTTAACAGTTTACTAAAGAGCTTTCCAAGGATAAAAATGAAAAGAAATACTAGAGATTTACCAGTTTTATACACATCTTAGAGATTAATGGAAGTGCCACGTGCTGAAAAGTGTGCATTTGATATAGATGCTAGGAAATCACAACCATTCTCATTACTCATGGATCATTTTCTTCCTAACAACCAATAGCACCTGATAATGAAATGCATTTACTTTAGCATATTAACTTTAGAAAGGTACATATGCATAAATGATTTTTCAGGCTAAAATGGAACCTTAGAAGTCATTGAGTCTAATACATTCATTTTAGAAAGGAAGAAACTGAGACGAGAGAGATCAAATGAATGCACAAGATCACAGAGGTAGTAAACGTCATTGTCAAGATTTGTACCTCAGTTATATGATCATAGACTTAGAACAGTAAAGGATCTTACAGGTCATCTAGTCCACCTCTCCCCCCCTCCCCCCTCCCCCTCCCCCTTTTATAGCTGAGAAAACTGAATCCCAGCCAGGTTGTATCACATGGGTTGGTAGTAAGTGATATGATGGGACTCTGAATCTTCTACTCATTCTACTGAAGCACATTGCCCTTTGTGGAAGGAAAATGAATAAATGGACTTTACAGATTTATTCTGTAAGTATAATTACATTTTTTTGTGTATGTCAGTCTAATTATGGCATTGATACTTTTGTCATACAAGTAACTTGTGACATTCCCTTCTCCCTATTTCACTGTTTAAATTTAGGTTATCTCTTTCTTCATGCTTTATTGCTTGTATCTGGAGGACTGCATGGTAATCCTGAGATTATGAATACACAGGCCCCCTTTTTTTTTGCAATCACATTTCTGGAGCATTCAGTACTCTGATCTTCCCTTAGTGTACTCTTTAGTTTGGGTAATATTTGTAAAATGAAAACAAGATTTATTTTATTTTGGGATGTATTAACTCATGGAAGTTACTTGTAAGTCCATTAAGGATGGAACCAGTATAGTATCTTTAGGTTTCTAAACCTCCCGTTTTGATAATGAGTAATAGATAATAAAGGCCAGTGAATGAAAAGTAAATAATTATTCACTCATTGAGATCAGAATCAAGAGATTTTAATCAGTCGATTTAAAAGCTTCAGAAATAAGGCATTTGTAATTGAGGAATGTATTTGGGCTAATATATTCCAGTTATATTAAACTTACTGTTGTTTAGTTGGTTTTCAGTTTTGTTTGATTCTTCATGACCCCATTTTCTTGGCAAAGATACTGGACTGGTTATCCATTTCCTTCTTCATTTCCTCATAGATGAAGAAAACTGAGGCAAACAGGGTTAAACAACTTGTGCAGGGTCACACAGATCACAGGGTCACACTTACTGTCTGAGGCTGGTTGAACTCAGGTCTTTCTGACTCCAGGTCTGCTTTATTTATTTGGCCACCTAACTGTCCTATATTAATGTATCATATGATCATTATTAGTTATATTAAACTATGTTATAGTTTAGCCTAATGTGTTGGATTGAACAAGTATTTCTTCTGTATCAGATCATAGCGGAGAGGTAAGTATGGCTTGAGCCCATGGCCTATTACTAGCTATCCTCTCTTTGGCATTTTGCTTAGCCTTGAACAGCCTCCCCCTAAAGTAATATAATTATGCTTAGATCTATTCCTACAAGGTTCTTGTTAGGATCAAATGAAATTATTTTTGTAAAAAAAAGTTGTAAAGCCCTATAAAAATGTTAGATATTATCTTTACCTGATATAATTGTTTTATATTTTAAAAATGTATTGGCAATTTTATTTTTCCATTTATTGTTTCAGTAGTTTAAAAAATTTTTTTTTAGCTATTTTTCCACTCTTTAATATTTCTTTTTGTTATTCTTTTTGAGATGTGTAGAAGGCTTGGCTTTTCTTGATCTTTTATACCTGAGGAGGCAGCGTGGTATAGCATAGAGGATTCAAACATGACACTTGCTGGAATGCACTGAAACATGCTTGAACAAGATTAAAATGTAATTGGGAAATATTTAACAAAACAAAAATACACTAGGACATACATAATATTGGTATATTTTTCTAATTCAGTATGTAGCTGCGGGAGTGCTTATATATGGTTTCATGACCCCATTTCTCTCTGAGTTTGACACCACTGGTATAATAAGAAATTCTGTATTTGCAATTAGGGAATTTAGGTTTGTTGAATCCCACCTCTGTCACTTAGTGACAGTTTTAGCTTGGGCAAGTCTCCAAATATTAGACAATATTTTTGGAGCTTAGAATGGTCCAAATAGTTCCTAATGACTAAAATAGTCATTTAGTTCAGCCTTTACATTTTGCATGCCCTCACTCTCAATCTGACATTCATAGGTGGCAGGTGAGTCCTTAGGGGCTAAATACAGCTCCAGGTTTGAGATACTTTATGGATCTCTGTTCTTAAAACTGCATCTGATGGCCTCCATTGGCGTATTTGCTACCACCACCATTCCTATGACTACTATGATCATTGCTTTTGCTTTTATTACCATCTATCATTTATTACAGTTTAAGATTCACAAAGCAGCTTACCTACATTCTCTTATGTAGTCTTAATAGCCAGTACCTCAAAATAAAGGCATTTACTAAGAGGGAAGAGTAAGAGTTCCAGTTAAAAAAAATTTACTCCATAAATGTGTGATATCTTTTCACAGATAAGCAGCCCATCAGTGGGAGGAGGGGTTACACCCATAGAAGATGCTGATAGTGAGGCACAAATGTGGGTGACCAAGGCAACTTGTTCATGCCTCTGGCCCTGCAGGATCCCAAGATCCTCTTTCTTATGGTTTCCTCATGTTCCTATAATCCAGTCCTGGAGAAGAATAGGATTATCATTATCATAGCCCACATATGACTTTTCACACAGAACCACTAACCGCCTTGTGGGTTAAATGACCTTTAACCATTGTCTCCATTTTTTTGTGTGTGTGTGTTCACATGGAGCCAGTGTTTACTCCTCACTTAAGCTTCTGCTTATATTTTTTTCTGGCAGCCGAGGGACTACAGATTAAATTCTTTTAGTGGGTCCCTTGATGGACAGTCTTAGTGCATGAATTATGGTCTCTCATTGAAGCAATTTGAATGAAGGCTATTTGGCTAAGTTCTAGGCATTTTAAAATGAGGAGACTTCACTAGTTTCTGTCAACAAATCAACTCCTACATTTGGAAACAAAGGACCCTCTGAGTAATTTTTATGATCAGCTAATATCTGTACAAGAGAGGGGGTGCGCAAGCCTTAATCTATCCAAATAAGATGAACTGAAGGATATTCTTTACAGTCTGGCAGGAGATAGATGATGCCTCAAGTCTTTGAAATATGTATTTAGATTGGGATGGTGGTTTGGCTGCTCCAAAGATAGTGCCTCAGCTTTTCTTTTGTACATGAAAGATCTCATCTTTGGCTCATGTTAAGCAATGCCATCACTTTTCAGGAGCAATTCAGTGGCACAGTGTAAAGAGTAGTGAGTCTGGTGTTAAGCAGCTAAGTTAAAATTTTGCCTTGGACACTTATTAGTTGTGTATATACTACCTGGGAATGTCACTCAATCTCTGTCTGCCTCAGATCTTAACTGTGAAATGGGGATAATAATACCTCCCAGGATTGTTGTGAGGATCAAATTAGACAACATAAAGCTCTCAGCACAGTACTTAGTCCACAATTGATGCTTAATAAATATTTGTTCCTCACCCTCCTGTTTTTCAGGAAGGTGATAAGTGTAGAAAGAAAGATGTTATCTGTTCCCCATCTCGGTGTCTTTGTACTGTCCCCATACTTGAATCCATTCCTTCTTAAATTCCACCTCTTAAAATCCCTAATTTATTTCAGTATTTAGCTCATATGCTTTCATTTTCATGAAGCATTTTCTGATTCCTCTAGTTTCAAATGACAGCTCTCCTGTTCACTTGTATCTTTTGTATATAGCTAGATGTGGACATGTTGCCTCCCCCATAGAAGATACACGAGAACTGTTAAGACTTTGGTTTTATATAATCAGTGCCTAGCAAAATTCCTGGAATATGAGGAAGTGCTTAATAAATATTTATGAATGATTTATTTTTTTTCCTTTTCTAGATCTGTGCTTTGAGATTGTAATTGGTTGAGGAGAAAGGGATGTATTTTTTTCTC
Source organism: Pseudochirops corinnae (assembly GCA_028646515.1). Lineage (NCBI taxonomy): Eukaryota > Metazoa > Chordata > Mammalia > Diprotodontia > Pseudocheiridae > Pseudochirops > Pseudochirops corinnae. Next base: position 79,675,948 of record CM053586.1, on the reverse strand, counting down.
CCTTGTGAGAGACAGATTTTATCTCTGATTCTGTGTGTCATGGATCTAGACAGACACTTAAAAATAAAGACATAATTACAGAGACAGAAGGAGCTTTATTAAATGGTTGAAAGAAAAAAAATGAGAAGCAATTAAAACTACATAGGTCTTCAGGACACTAAGCTATTAGTATGGGCAGGGAGCTCTATTGCTAATTGCTTAGCCATTGCTTAGGAAGGTGGCCTTGAGCTGGACCTCTGAGAAACTCTCCCCTGCACAGATGGTCATGAGCTCATACTAAGAAGAAAGGTGCCAAAATTTGTAGGTGATCTGAATTTCTGATTTAACTCTTACTTCTACTGAACTAGTATGCTGCTGTTATAGCTCAGTGCATTGAGGTCCTTCAGTATTTCATGTACTTGGATGTCTTGTATCTGTGAGATAATCCATTAGGCAGTTCCTGGGATTGGAACAGACAGTCTCTAACACAAGATGTAGGAGAAGTACAAACCACAGTCTATAGTTCTGGTTCTGGCTCTGGCTCCATCTCCAGTGGACTTCCAAGTTTTTTTGTTTATAATTAATAAAAATATATTTAGTTATGATGAAATTAATTAGCCTCATGTAGTGCCAGTAATTAATGTTACATCTTTCCTTCTTCCATTATTTTTATTTATGCCCTTTATGTAGGTAATTGCATAGTCCCTAAACATCTGGCATCTGTTTAATCTTTAAAATTCAATAGACAGATTTCTGGACATGGGACAATGGCAGGGATTCATCTCTTTAGACCTCTTTCTTTGCATTACTCAGGAAACCATTTTATTTGTTACTTATTTAAATAAATTCTAATCTTGTAATCTGGACTGGACAGTCTTTATAAAATGGACTTAGCATATGACATTTGAACAGTGGTTGGAGTTTTCTGGGGTGGCTAGTTATCTGTTGTTTTAAAAGTGTTTTTTCTTTTCAGGTTGTATTTACTTCCATGGACCAGTTAGCATATGCCTTCTGTGATAGTCCAACCTTCTTGAAAAATAATTATTTACTAGCAGGTTGGCTTCTATTAGATGTTATGACTCATTACATCTCCGGAATTACTTTTTATAGTGCCGCTTACACTCTACTCTGTAAGCAAAACTGATATATGAAAATCTAGGCAGGAAAAAAAGGATAAGTTTAATGGGATATTTGTTCTTCCTGTGAAGGAATTCCTCACATGTTTTGCCCAAGTATTGTGATCTTTGAATAAAGGTCAGAAATTCATTTATTCAACACATATTTATTGAATACTTATCTTGTCTGTGTCAGTTTGGTATAGTGAATACAAAGCTGACTTCGGAGTCTGAAAGAATTGTCTTCAAGTTTTGCCTCTGACACATTCTTGGTTATATGAACCTGAGCAAAGCATTTAACTTCTTACTTAATCAGGAAACTCTAATACTTTTAGTTACAGAGCAGGTGTGAGTTGGAAAAGGAGTTTCTGTTGTGAGAGTTTTTCTATATTGGTGAAATCATAGGTTTGATTCAGTTTTTCTCTTTCCTCCCCAACAAAAAACAAAACCAATATGAACTTGTTGAGAGAGAAGACATTCTCACATAATATAATGATGGTTGGTGCTATTAGCTAAAATTAAAATAAGCCAGATGGAAAAATAGGTTCTAGACAAAAGACATTGATGTGCTGGCAACATTTCCAGATGGCAATGTTCAACAGTTAAATAGATCTGTGATCTTATCATTATGGATTTTTCTTTCTAACTTGTTGCACTGATTAGCTCATTTTAAAGCCTAGGGGTTGGGCTCTTTGCCTATATATATCTGTAATTAACCTCTGGCCTCTTTTTTGTTGAGGCAAAAGTCAGGGTACTAGAAATGTTTGGGTAATAAAACAAGTCTATATTTGTAGCACCTGTAGATAGACATGTATAGGGAGGAAAAGCTGGGGAAACAGTAGTTTTCTCTCAGTCCCTGAGTAGGTGAGTGCATTTGCAATGTGAGCCCTTGGTTTATGCTTTTAGATGCCTGTAGAGGTCATGGCCCTCCTTGATACCACCTTTCTTTGTTACATTTAGTCCTACCATCTCTTTCCTCATTTGCTGGTTGTCCTTGCGCTGATGGTTCTTGGTTCAACTTTGTCTAACAATGATTCATCCTTTCTGCTTCTGTCCTTCAGAATGTCTTTTTGGTTCTGAAATATTTCCTCACCTTTATATATATTCCTTAAGGCATGATTGAATCTCCTATTATGGCTTTGATTGATTCAAGGAGGTGTACAGGTCCTGTTCACATTTGGTTGTGACTGATTCAGTTAAGAAGTGTTTTTACTTACCAGGGGTAATTAATTTTAAGAAGGTGGGATAATGAATGGAAATCCCCTCTCCCCATACACTTCCAGAAATATAAATTGTGGCTTATCCACGTATATCCCAAATAATACTTTTCCCTTTTCTCTCATAAGTTTGCCTTATCATCCACCCAATACTCTAAGTCTCTTCTCTACTATTTCTTAATGTTTCAAGGATAAAAGAAAAATCACTTAGGTTGTCCATTGCTTATCTGCCATATAACTAGACTATCATACACTTCTTTGATGACATATTTCACTCTTTGGTTCTTTGTAGTTTCTTGTTTGTTATGTTCTATAACTTGTTCACTCTTACCGTGTGCCTCCACATTGACTTCTGATATCATGTTAAATCCTCTGAGATTGTTATCTTTCATGACTTACAGCCAATTAAAAAAAAGAGTAGAATAATTTTTTAAAAATTTACCCTAATTTTGGAAATTTGGATCTGAAGTTCTGGAGTAGCTTGTTAAGATAAAAAAAAAAAAGATATCTAAAGTGAGTGATTGTTGAAGCCATAGTAGATGAGATCACCAAGGGAAATATTGGAGAGAGAAAATATAGAGGAAGATGAGAAAAGAATAAAAAATAAGCTGTGTAGAAATATTGACTTTAGAAGTTAGAAGATGGAGAATAAATCAAGATAAATGACAGGAGGTTTCTGAAGTGGGGGAAAGCCAAGAAAATGTAGTGCCATAGAATCCCAGGAATGAGTTTTGAGATGGAGGAGATGATTAGCAGTGTCAAATGCAATAGAAAACAAAGGAGAATCAGAACTTTAGGAATATTGGTGGCCTTTGAGAATAGTTTTTGGTAACATGAGGTAGGTGCTAGACTACCAGGGATTGAGGTGTGAATGGATGATATATGAGCCTCGTCTCAGAGAAGATTTGTGGTGAAAAGGAGGCAAAAGAGAGGAAAAATACTGATGGGATAGTATGTATTTTTTAAAAAAGTAATCAACACATATTTATTAAGTGATTACTATGTACCAAGTAATATGATAAAGGTTAGGAAAAAAGTAGGAAAAAAAGCAAAAACACCTCCTGCCTTTGAAGAGCTTATACTTTAATGGAGTTGATAATATATACATGACAAGTATACAGTCTCTATACACAGTAGATTGAAAAATATTTTATTAATACCTTTTGCTTCTATATCAAAATAGTTTCTTCATATGTATTAATCCTATTTCCAGTGCCTTTCCCTAACCATACATTCTTTGGTAACAGAGAAAAATAGAAGCAGTAATAACTTGTGTATTGGCCATACTTTACAGTGTATAAAATATGCTTCCCTAGTAGCCCACTGCTTCTCTGCTGAGAGGATTAAAGTGTGTTTTGACTATCAAAGTTACTCAGAGTTAGCTTCCTTTGGGAAATCTTTTAATTTATGTTGTAGCCTTTGTGTATATTATTCTGTTCTACTTATTTCCCTTTGGGTCAGTTCATATAAATATCCCTATAAGTCTCTGAATTTTTCACATTAATTGCTTCTTAATGCATAATAATATTCCAATACATGCATGCAACATGATTGAGCTGTCCTCTAATTAATAGGCGTTTGCTTTATTTCCAGGTCTTTGCTACCATGAAAAGTGCTGTTATGAATGTTTTGGTGTATATTTAGATCCTTGTTTCACCTTGATCTTCCTTGGCATATGTGTCTAGTGGTGATGGCTGTTAAGTTAATAAGTTAAGCTAAGTTAACAGTTAAATCTTTTTTCCCCAGATAATTCCAACGTTTTTCTTTTTCAGAATAGTTGTATCAATTTACAGCTCTACTAATGGTGTCTTAGATGCATTTTTCTAGATCAAGGGGCAACCATAAACAGTTTTTTTTCGGGTTATCTTTCCTCATTCTCTCATTATTCCCAGGTGTCGTTTCAGCCTCTTGAAATGTGAAGCTGCTTAGAGAGTAGATGCTTTTAGAGTTGCTAGAGAGAGAGTTGCTCTGAATATTTTTCCCCACCTGTCCTCTCAGACCTCTTGTGGATCATAGCTTCTTAGTGCAAGAGAGAATCTACATTTCTACTCATGCCAAATTCCAATCATTTCCCTATGATAATATGTTTGTGGAATGTGATTCATATTGTTTTTTAGGTTAATCCATGCCTCAGGGATCCCTGACAAGCAGAGTATTTTTTTCATCAGTGTCATCATCTATTTTTAGTGTATTTTTTGAATGTATAGGACTGTATTAGAAACATTTACAGCAACATGTACAGAGAATTTTTACTTTTTTAACTTCTTCTGCTCCTCTTATGTTTCCCAGAAGCAAATGTTCAAATTGTTTTAACAGATACTACTCAAGTACCTGGTCCTAAGGTATCAATTTTCATAGTAAAATTATGTATTTGAAAACACTCTCAAGTTCATGAAAATAGAATTCATGAGGATATGAGGGCTGAAAGTCCATAGTGTTAAAAGCCTTATCCATTCCATCTTTTCCTATGGAAACTTTTTTTTAAAAAACAGCCTTCCCCTCTCCCCTACAGTTGAGAAATGCTTAGTATTTTGGATTTTAAAAAATGCTCATTTATTATTATTGCTTTTTATATTTGAAAAGTGCTTCTTTTGATGTTCATTACTGTTACTTATTCTAGCAAAACAAGTAAACTACCTCCAGGATCCGTTTGCTTTGTATTCCATATAGCAAACATGGATGTCTGGTAGGACAGGCCATAAAAGCCAAGGCTACTCCAAGCCTCAGAAGGATGTATATTTTGAGTACCAATTGATTATCTCCTAAATTGCTTAAAATTTATAGTTTCAACTCTTTTCCTATATTTGTTTACTGGAGTTTTGAAAATAAATCAGTATGAGTTGTCCTTTAACCTCTGTCCACCCTCCGGAGGTAAATAGTACAGTTACTAAAAGGTAGGCTTGTAAGGCAGTTACATGTGGAAAAATTGTTCAGCCTTTCAAATAGCTTACATGTCTGTTCTGTGGAACTTTTCAAACACTAGTGATTTTTTAAGCATCTACTGTGTTCCAGGTACTCTACAAGACTCCAGGGATGCAAGTACCAAGAATAAAGCAATATCTGTCCTTAATGTACAATGGAAATAGTTATGATAGTTATGAAAAAATGCAACTCATTGTGAGGGAAGTAAGACACCGAGTTTGGTGCACAAGTTTCACATTTTCCCATGTAACCTTTTCCTCCCTTTGTTTTAAAATTTTTTTCTCTGTGTGTGATTAATAACTGTTGTAACTAGGGTGTAAAGCTACATGATTTCATTGCCAAAGGAGGGAAGGGGGAAGGTCATGAGAAATTGGCTCTTTAAATTAGGTTTTGCTAAGTTGAAGTTTAAAGGTTTAAATCAAACACCTGAACCTTTGCTGGGGGAGGTGGGACAAAACTTGGGGGAAAAAAACCACCCCTACCTACCCATAACCCCAAGAAGAAGGAAAGAAAAAACAGACCACAAAACCCTAAAGGCTCTTTCCTCTGGGTGTATAAATTGCTCTTATTAAATTAGTTATAAAAAGTATTTAATAGATTGAAATGTAATTCTTTATTCTTGATTGTTCTAAAAAGACTGGTTGCTCCTTGAGGGCAAAATTTGTGGAGTTTTGTTTGTTTATATCTTAAGTGCCTAGCACTGTACCTAGAACATTTGAACTGAATTGAAATATGTCTTAAAATTTATCATTAAAAAGTATTAATGAACATGTATTAAGCACCTGCTATGTTGAGGCATTGGGCTAAAAAGAATATTGCAAATATTATCACATTTAATCTTCACAACAATTCTGGGTCTCTATTATAGACTTGAGGAAACAGTCAAACAGAGGTTAAGTGACATTACCAAGGTCACTTGGCTAGTAAGTGTCTGAGGCAGGATTTGAGCTCATACTACTTCTGACCTCTCTTCACTGTGCCACCTAGTTTTCCCTTTGTTGTATAGGAAAGAGAAAGCAAAGAATCAGTCTTGAGAGCATCTGTTTTATAGGTCAAATATTTTTTCAGATTTCAATCAGGTTAGTTTGTAATCTGTTACTCGGTTACCTCATCTATAGAGCTGAGAGAATTGAGGTACCTTCCAGTTCTTATTCTGTGATCCCATTGGTTTTGAATCATACTTGGCATTCAGTGTATCTTTTCCTGTGAGATAATTACCTCTGAGGTATCTCTAATCTTCACCACAAAATGAATGGAAACATTATTGATATTTTAGACCAAGATACCAGTGAATTGAAATGATGTAATCCTCACCACAGAATAAATGGAAACGTTATTGACATTTTAGATCAAGAAACCAATGAATTGAAATAGTTTGTTCACAATGGGGAGGGAATGAACAGTTTGTCTTCTGAGGGATTAGAAAAACAAAGGGACTTATTCCTGTCTACTTCCTTTTCCATCTGGTAAATTATGGAAATATCTCACCACTTACTGATAATTGAACTTTAGTTGCATGAATGATAAAGGTCCTTTTTTTAAAGTCAGTGTACCTAACTATTCTTATAAAGCATTGTGCTTGTTCCTGAGAATTGTAGGCCTCTTCCAGAAACAGTGGAAAGAGTGTTGGAAGTCTTTATCTCTTCGGAAAATCTCTTGTATATATTCCATACTTATCACTTTTAGAGCCACCAGCCTAGGTTAGGACCCCGTCAGGTCTCTTTGGGACTATTGCAGGCTTCTTCTTTTTGGTCTCTCCATACCTCCAGCCTCTCCTCACTCTGATCTATCTTGCCCACCCTATTGGGACCAAATTGATTTTCCTAAATTGCCTGTCTGAGCATATCTCCTCCCTGCTGAACAAACTTCAGTGACTCTTAATTGCCTCTAGCATTGAATATAAATTCTTCTGTGGGCATTCAGAGCTCCTCATAAAACTGGTCCCTTCCTACCTTTCCAGTCTTCTCATGTTTTACACTCTCCCTCCTACGCTGTGCTCTAACCATGTTGGCCTAATTGTTGTTCTTCACATAGACGTCCCATTTCTCCTCCCTCTGCATGGATTGTCCTTTGTGCTTGGAATTCCCTGTCTCTGTGCCTGCTTCCTCTAAGACTCAGCTCCGTTGCTACCCTTTTCATGGAGCCTTCTTTCTGGTTCCCTCTAGCTGCTAGCACCTTGCTTCCATTCCTCCTTCCCAAGCTTCTTTGTATTCGTTTTGCATAAATTCTGTGTATAAAGTGAGGTGAGAGACAGAGTAGAATAGTGGATAGTTTTAAGGTAAAAAAAGAAAATCTACTAACAATAAATTTGACTTGGAAGTAAGTTCAGTTTCAGGGAAGAAGATCACAGGAGACATTTCTACCTTAATGAATAAGTTTCACACAGTTTTTTTTTGTGTATACATACAGATGTGAAAAGTGTTATCGGTTTAGACCAATTTATAGCTTGTTGAAAGGGCTAGGAACTGGGCATCTTCAAAGGAAGGGAACATCAAAGAAGATACATGCGTCCGTACTTGCTGGAACTATTCCCATTCTTGTTATCAGCTAGTTCTTGCATAGTTAAGACAAAGAGCCTCTGTAAATAAGTGTAAAACAACATTTTGGGTTCCTGGGGACGCCTGCTGCTGCTTGCTCCAGCTCAGTTAAAAATGGGAGCTTTTTACATCTTTATCAGTTGAAAGACTATTATTTGTTTTCTTCTGGATTAGATTATGAGCTTCTTGAGGGCAGAGGCTGAATTCTTTTTTTTTGTAATTATAGGTCTCTGCACAGTGCATGGCACATAATAAACCATAACTGTTTGTTGTTGGTCTTGCTGTTGAGGCCGGCAAGGCCTGGGTTCAAGTCTGGCACATAATAAACAAGTGGTTTTTTGTTAGTTTTGCTGTTGAAGCCAGTAAGGAATACCTGGGCTCGTCGGCTTGTCTTCCTTTGATCATATGCTGGCTGTGTGATTTTGGACCAGTCACTTAACCTCTTACAGTTCCAATTAGTATTCTAATACTATAAGTTGCAGCCATCCATGTTGGTGGTATTTCATCTGATAGTGTTACACGGATATATATTTATATCTATATAGATATACCTCTCTATAGATATATCTCTTTATCTATCTCACTTTGTGAATTGTGAAATTACAGACCCAGTACCTTTCCGTATCCCTTACACACACACACACACACACACACACACACACACACACACACACACACGCACGCACATGGGCACACACACATATGTGTACACATTGTTTTCCTCTTAGGTGATAAACTCCTTGACGGTAGGAAAAACTCCTTGTTTTTGTGTCTCCAGTGTTAAGTACAGTGCCTTATACATAGTAAGCCTTTAATAATTGTTTGTTTTTTGGTTGATTTTTGGATCAGAGGATCTGGGTTCAAATTCTAGCTTTTGCTTTTTATTATCTATGTGCCATTTAGCCAAATCACTTAGCTTTTTTGGCCCTCAGATTCCTTATTTGTAAAATGAGAGGGATGGACTAAGTGACTTTCAAGGTTCCTTCCACTTCTCAATTTATTCTATGATCTTATTTTTTGGCCTATTTTAGGCTGTTGCTCTCTTGGGAGTATATATTTCAGAGTTATGGTTACATCCAGAACTACACAATTTCTGTGGAAGGGTGGAGACTTTTTTTTTTCCTTTTCATGTTGTTATGTCATTATTCATTTGATTGTATTTTATGAGACCAGTTCTGTGAGAATTAGAATGTCAATGTTTTGGTTTCCAGAATAAGTTACAACTAAGAATTTTAGAACTGGAAGAAAACTTTTGAAATCATTTAGTCAAGTCCCCTCATTTTGACATATGAAGAAACCGAGGATTATGGCAGTTAAATGATTTATTTCAAGGTCATACAACCAGCTAAGGGCTCAACTGGGGCCTGGACCTGGGTCTCTTAACTCTTAGTTTCCCATTTCAACATATCACAATGAACCACTATATTTTACTACTTGACAGTGTTAGTTCCTTCAGATTATATTGAGTGCAAATCCATATTCACTTAAATGATTAAATAAATGTAGGTAAGTCACTTTATTTCTGAAGAATTCTATAGTAACAACAATCTAAGCTGTATTCATCCATATCATAAATTCAGATAACTTTTAAAAATGTTTAGAGGAAAGCACCAATTATTAGAGAAATGCAGTATAAAGTGGCTCTGAAGTTGTATGCCTTACATGTGTCAGGTACGGCAAAAGAAAATGACAGGTGTTGGAGGGGCTGTGGGAAAACAGGCACAATGATACCCTGTTGGTAGAACAAAAAAATTGGTATAGTCATTCTGGAAAGCAGTTTGGAACTAGGCCCAGAAAATGGCAAAACTGTGTATGCCCTTTGACCCAACTGTATCAGTACTAGGCATATATCACAAAGAGGAAAAGGACCTATATGTACAAAATATGTATAGCTGCTCTTTTTTGTACTGGCAAAGAATTAGAAATGAGTGGAATGCCTACGTATTGGGAAATAGCTGAAAAAAATATGGCATATGAATGTAATATAATACTGTCATGCCATAAGAAATGTAAAAACGAACAGTTTTAGAGATAACTGGAAAGGCCTGTGAAACAATTTAGATTTAATCTCAAAAAATGGTTCTCAACCTGTGGGTTATGTTCAATTTCTAACAAAGAAAATACATCCTGCATACAGATATTTGCATTATGATTCATAACTAGCAAAATTACAGTTATGAAGTAGCAATGAAAATAATTTCATGGTTGGGAGTCACCACAACATGTGGAACTGTATTAAAGGGTCATGACATTAGGAAGGTTGAGAACCACTGAGAGAACAAAGTCAGAGCAGAAAAAGGAGAACAGCTTATATGACAACAATATTATAAAGAAAAACTATGAAGTATTGATTGAATCACTGCAATGATAAATCATAGGTCCAGAGGACTGAGGAGGAAACATAATATCTACCTCCTCCAGACAAGTGATAAACTTAAAATCCAGAATGAGATAGACGTTTTTGGGCATGTCCAGTGTGGAATTTTGTTTTTGCTAGAATATGATTATTTGTTATGAGAGGGTTTTTTTTTCCCCCATTGTTCAGTTGTTGTGGTGGAGAGAATGGGAAGGAAAGAGATGATAAATACTTGTAAAAATAAATTATATTTAAAATGATTGGAGCTAGGTGTAGAAGGTGTACGTCTCTTAATTTTCCTGTTAATTTACTTGGAAACTTTAAGTTTCTACTCTCTTTCTTTCTCTCATTGAACCGCATACTAGTCATTAATCAGCTGTTTGATGAACCAAGTGTGACATCTTGAACTCTTAACTTATTTAGAGACTTAATAATGTTTGAAATAGAATGAAGTTACCCAACTGAATCAGAGACAGCAAGTATTCTAGCTTCTTGTCCTTGATCCTGCAAAATCAACTACTTACTACTTGTATATATTTTAAAAATCACTTATAATTATTTAGTTAGAAATTTAATGTTTATAAAATATATGCTTGGAAAATACAGAAACTATCACTTTGAAAATTGCATACAAATGTAATACATTTTAAATTTTTATTATTTGAAACATACAGTGGATAGTTTCTTGAAGTCCTACTGTGATGTTTCATCAGGGGGTATTGGCAACCTGGATTTCTGAAAGCCTACAGAATACTAGCTGAGGTAAGATTTGAACTTAGGACTCTTAGAGTCCAGGTCCACTGCTCTATCTGTTATATCACCTGTTGTTGTTGAGTCTTTTCAGTGATGTCTGACTCTTCGTGACCCCATTTGGGATTTTCTTGGCAAAGATACTGGAGTGGTTTGTTATTTCTTTCTCCAGCTCATTTTACAGGTGAGGAAACTGAGGCAAACAAGGGTAAATGACATGCCTAAGGTCACACAACTAGTAATTATCTGAGGTTAGATTTAGACTCAGGAAGAGGAGTCTTTCTAACTCCACATTCAGCCCTCTATCAATAATACTACCTCCTTGCCTTTAGCTCAGGCTAATACTACCAAGTTTAGAGTGAGTCGCTTGGAGTATGGGCTCATATTGTCTTCGTTTGAGGACCAGCCTAGCTAAATTGTGAGGAGCTCATCACTGGGTGGTAAGGAGATGTATCTTGAGTCACAATAATTTTCAGATAATTTATTAAGTCACAGGGGGTATAATTGTTACATAATTATTACACCGGAAGTCAGGGCCATCAGGGACAGTGCGAACAGGTGCCAATTCTTCTGTAAGTTGGTCTAGCCCATTGGTTGACTCAGCTTTTCCTCTTTTGGTTGGTTATGCTCAGGGAGCTAAGTCCTGACTTAGTCCTTACCACTGCAGGTGGTAAACTCCAGCTGGAGTAACATTTTCAATGTTGTCATCTACTGGCTTTTTTTTTTTTTTTTTTTAGGAACTGTGCTCCCCTGTGAAATTTAAGGGAGCTCTTCCCATTCTTGCTCAGGCAAATGTGCAGTACCAAAATGTCTTCTGATACAGATAGTGCCTTAAGCACTGCACAAATTACATCTTCGGAAAAGAGGCTCTGGTTAGATCAAAACCATTGCTCTTGAAGTTTTTGAAGTTTGTTGGTGCACAGAAAGACACATTCACAGTGAAGGAAGTTTTATTCTATCTTGGCCAGTATATTATGTCAAAACAGTTATATGATAAAAAGCAACAGCACATTGTCTCTTGTTCAGATGATCTTGGAGATCTGTTTGGGGTACCAAGCTTCTGTGTGAAAAATCAGGCAATGATTTCTGAAAACTTGATAACATTCATTTAACAAGAGTTTGCTAGTCCAAATACATCTATAAATAAAACCAGGTGTCAGTTTGAAATCAGAAGTGGTCAAACAGAGTCTGCATAAAAATTGCAGGAAGAGAAACCAAACCATCACCAAACTTGAATTCTGGAATAACTACCTCATTTAGAAGAAGTACAAACAGTGAAACCAAAATTCAGATGAGTTGCCTGGTGAAAGACTCAGAAAGCAGTTTAAGTCAGATAGTATTTCCTTTACATTTATGAAAGCTGTGCCCTACGTGTCATGAGTGAGATATGTTGTGAACGAAGCCGTAACAGTGACTCAACAGAAATTCCTTGAAGTTCAGATACTGATATTGGTATATTAAGTGAACATTCAGATGATTCTGTTTCAGACAAATTCCGTGTTGATTTAGGAGCTGAGGAGATATATCAGGTAACTGCATATCAGGGAGAGGAGGGTAACACGGACTCATTGGATGAAGACTCTGAAATATCTCTAGCCCCCTATTAGAAGTGTACTTCCTGTGACAAAATGAACCCTCCATTTCCACCACATTGCCACAGTTGCTGGGCTTTGTGAGAGAATTGGCTTCCTGAAGAGAAGAATGTGTCAGATAGAGGCAAACTAGAAAGCCCTATACAAGGGGAGTGAGAGGGTTTTGACATTTCAGATGGTAAGAAAAATAAAATGAATGACCCTTTAGATTCATGTGTTGAGGACAGTGATGAAAAAATAGTACAGACATCAGACTCCCATGAAAGTATTATTCCCAGACATTGACATCTAAAAATATCATCTGTAGTAGTTAGGAAGATGCTGGAGAATTTGAGAGAGAAAGAAAAAAGTATGGGATCCATTCTTCCCCCTAGCCCAGTGGAGCCCTGCATCATCTGTCAGAGCTGATCTAAAAATGGTTGCATTGTCCATGGAGGGACAGGATGTCTTATGGCATGTTTTGTATGTGTTAAGAAGCTGAAAAAGAGAAATAAGTCTTGTCCAGTGTGCAGGAAGCCAATTCATATCATTGTCTTAACTTATTTTCTCTAAATGTGATGTACTAAAAGTGGAACCGTGAAACTGTGTATGAAATGCTTAAGAATATTCACACATGGCTTGTGAAATTTATTTAAAATTTAATTTTTATATTTTTTTCTGAGAAAATGGGTATTTTAATCCATTTTAGTTATCTCTAGTGCAGTTTGCTTTTTGGAAGAAATTTTTTATTCTCTGGCAAAAATATTTTGGTTACTATTTTTTTCTATTTTTGCATTTTAAAAAATTAGTTTTCATTTGTAATTACTTATAGAGGCAGCAGAGTATAGTGAATACATTACTATTCTGGAAAGATCTAGCTACAGATACCACATTGGAGACTTAAAACTTATTTGACCGAGAATGAATCATTCAACCTCTTTGGTCTTACTCAGTTCCTAAGACTTATCTGCTACGTCAGTTAATTTGGGTGTAAGTCATAGACACTCCCGTTGGGTATGTTGAAACTATAGATCCTTTATTGTTTGCATCTGTTAATAATTACTAGTCATTTTGAAATTTGACTATTTCCGTTTGTTAAATAGTTTTTTGTCTTTTCTGGTTGGGGAATGTCAGATTTTTTGAAAAATTTGTGTAAATAGTAAATTTAATAAGTATTATTTAAGTTACAAAAAAAGAGGGGTACAGCTAGGTGCTGCAGTGGATAGAACACTAGCCCAGTTAGGAGGACTGGAGTTCAAATGTGACCTCAGACACTTGTTACTTACTATCCATGTAATTGTAGGCAAGTCACTTAACCCCAATTATCTTGCCCCCCAATATTATATTGTTATTATTACACAATTATTAAAAAGTCTATGCTGTAGGAGTACCTACACCAACAGTATCAGGTTTCCTTTGAAGTACATCTTAAAAATAACTTTAACAATTCAGAACTGAATTTTGTAGTTGGTTGTATAGGATGGTTACTCTTAAACTGAATCTCATCATAGAGGTTTGGCATGGTGCTGGGAAAAGAATACTCGCTCTGGAGTCAAAGGTCCTGTGTTCACATCATACTTGTGTGGCTTTGGTCAACTTAGCCCT
>CM053586.1:79616094-79661396 GCA_028646515.1 Pseudochirops corinnae | reverse complement strand
ATATTGTATCCTTGCAACAATCCTAAGAGGTAGATGCTGTTATTATCCTTATAATAATATAAATAAAGAAACCAAGACAAACAGGTTAAAACATTTGTCCAGGGTCCCACAGCCACTAAAAGTGTCTAAGGATGAATTTGAACTCATCACTCTGACTCCAAATTTAGCACTATATCCACTGTAACACCAAACTGCTTAGTAGATTAAGTACATTTGATTTGAATAAAAATAAACCTATTTTAGTAGAGCAAAAAGTACATTTTTCATGTACTTTATATTTAGCAATCTTCAAAACAGTTTTTATACTTGTCAAATTTTGAGCATTGGGTTAGACAACAAATTAAGTTCATAAAACAATTATAAAGCGGGGGTGGGAGTGGGGGGGGGGGTGGCGTATGATGGAAGACACAAATCTCCCTATCTTACACAGGTTAGAAATCCAGTAGGACCCCTCACAGCTTGAAAGTTTTAACATACTCTATTCTTCTAGCCTGATTCAGTTTGCCCCTCCTTAGGTAGTCTGGTGGTCCTGCACTCTCGGGTGCTCACCACATGGGAGTCAGCCTTCATGTGGACACCCTGGCTTTAGCCCTACAAGAGCTCAAAAGTCTCAAGTTCAGGCAATACCCCAGTTTCAGCTACTCAAGAAGAAGAGAATAAAGGCATGTTCCACCATGCCTGGCCAGTAGGTATACTTACAGATCAAATCACATTATGAAAATAACCAATTTATACTTAAGGAACTTATTTTCATTTGTACTTCATGACCCCATTAGATTTCAAATGAGGTATCAAAACTGCCAACCACAAGCTTAACACATTCAATTCCTATTAAATTCTAAAAGTACTGCTATGGGAAACATTTGGCTACTCATTCTAGCTGGAAAAGAGTCCATGACATGAAAAGAACACATACTATACTTTTCCTCTTAAGAGATTATATTTAGTTGACTAGTATAATAGGATAGTTTCAATTAATCTCTTTAAATTGGGATGGGGTTGGGTGTTAGTTTGTTCAATTAGTTGAGTTCTGTGTTTTCCCTAAACAAATATGAACTCTTTATGGTTGCCTTATCTATAAGGCTTGGGGTCCTCCTGTTGTCACTTTAGGGGATTTCAAAAGGATTCCCCAAGAGAATACAGCTACTTAGGCAAAGAAGCCCTTGAAAAGAATAGCAATGACCATAAATCGACTAGTGGTGGAACTGCAGATATTAAAATAGGACATTAAGTTACTCAAAAACATCACTCAGATGGAACTGCCTATCATTATACCTACTATGATTACTATGTAAATGGATCAAGACATACACAAACCCAAGCAGCTCAAGTGCGACAGTACATTAATTATCATTAAAGTCCTCAGATCCTTTCTTTCCAAAGTATTTTCAAGGGGAATTTAATTACTCCAAGTCAAAGTGGGCAATAAAATTGACTCATCAGCTGGATTCAGAAGAGATGCTTTGGTGCAAAATTCTGCCAAGAATCAAATCCCATTTTAAATTTTTATTAAAATACTAGCAATGGCCTAAGGAATTGGAAAATGGCCTGGAACACTGAGCCATACCCATATATTTTATATTATCTCCTCTTTAATAGTAAGCATTTCTATCACCATTTAAAGTATGCAAAGTCCTTTATTTACATCTCTATATAGAGATACATATATGTGTGTGTGTATATACACATATACACACATCATCTCATTTGATCTACACAATGTCCATATAAGGAAACTGAGGCACAATGAGATGAGATGAGGTGCCTTGCCAAGGCATCAAAGGCTACATTTGAACTCATGTCTTTCCAAATACAAGCGCAACACTCTATCTACTACACTCTTCATTTAAACTTTTTTTTTGCGGGATGGCTTAATTCAAACCAAGAAACATTTATTAAATGTTTATAGTGTAGGATATGATAAAGCACAAACTTGTGAAGGAGGTATGAAAATTAAAGTAGCTAAGAGTTATCTTTCTAACAGCTAGATCACTGAAACTGGAAAAAAAAACACAACACAGACTAACCCACTTAAGTGTAATGTGATTCTATTTTTGCATATGCAAAGGCTGTCATTCAGCTTCTAGGGTTACCATCTGGCTTCTGCATTATAACCATAGCCCTCAGTCTTTTCTTCCAAATGGCATTAGTGTTTTCGGAGTTAGAGCTGGGGGAGGTGCTTCTATTTGTGAGGTGGAAGAGGGGCAATATTCATAAGGCAGAAACCCTTTCCATAACACCAGTCTTGCCTGGCAATGAATCAATAAAGTTACGAGGCAGGCTGCTTTTAAAAAATAGATGATATTTTATTTTGAAACAGTTGGTTTGGGGGTAACTGTGACTGCCATTCATGAGTGGAAGTCAGCAAAGGTGGTTCCAATATTCACCTACCTTCTGTAAAGTAGCCCAATACAAGAGACGAAAAGATACAGGGTAAGCTTCAGGCTAGAACCTGAAGCAACATCTACTTTGGCTCTTGTGCCTAAATTTCTTTTTAAAATACACTTTAGTATATGACAATAGATTTTCTTTTATGATTGTATTTAAAAGGAAAAGAAAAAAAAATGAAAAATGTAAAGGTCCTGAGAGTTACAAAAAAAAATTACTAATATCACTTCTAAACTGGATTCATAGCCTGAAGAATAAGATGGTGAGAGGAGTAAAGCTTACAAACTTCTGGTATCTGACCTAGGCTCTTAAGACTAATAGCAGCAATTACAGTACAAAAGTCCAGCTATTGCCCACCATTACTGACTCTCAGAGGGACTGAGTATAATGAATTATTCATGAAACACATGCAAGAACACCTATTAAGGCAGCAAAAGACATACAGACAAACTAACAAACCCCTTTGTTGTCATACTTTGTAACCTGCTGTTACCAGCTGCCACAAAGAAGGCATCTGCCTCCCCCCCCCCACAACCCTCACCACCCTCCACAACTTGCCCATCCCATCCCCCTCCTTCTATATGGTGACCATGTTGTACAGGACCCATCTTTCACTCCCTGGAATTTCAGTACTCCACAACATATTAAAGAAAGGTCAAAGACCATAGACTTTTTCAAACACAATCCCTTCTACTGTACAATATTTAGAGAGAAGAGTATGTGGGAGGCGTGGCAACTATGATCTCTTTTCCTAGCCATATTGTCCAATTCCACAATGTTCTTCTGTTCTAAGCATTAATAAGAGGTGCAATTAGTTTGGCAAAGCCTTCAGATTTTTGGAGTGAGGAATATGTGTACATCGTTTTCCTCTGGCAATTGTAGTTTTGTCATTAGTGAGAAGTACGTTATTTTTTATGAGTCCATATATACTTATGACCATATAGGTTCATATAATGAGAAACCCATCTCCAAGCCCAAAGCCAGCAGACATATTTTAAATAACAGATAAACAACTGATTTATGTACATGGTCAAAGGTTAAATAGCAATTAGCATACATTATTTCTGGAGTTCTAAAAGGTGAGAAAAGATTAGGAGGTGGCTCCAGCCTTCTCTAGCCTGAAAATGTCTAGAGATGCTAAGTATTTTTTCAAGCATTATAAAAATTAGGTGGTGTTTGGCAGCAGCCTCTAAGCCTTGCCTCAGTCCAAAGGAGTGCCAAGAGCCTTCCTGTGGAAAAAAGAACTAAATGCAAAATTAATAAACCAAATTTAAAAGCCCAGCAGCATAAGCAAGCACTCTAAGCCTAAAGCAGACACTCAGATAAAACTGAAATAGTTCGGAGCAGATTTGCATAATGACAGTAAGGCCAAGCATTCTACCACTGCAAAATATCATCAGAATGGTTGCTGAGAAGGGCACCTCTAGCTCAAGTTGTAAAGAAGTGAAATACAGGGAGTGTGGGAAACAGTGTCCCCACCTGATGAAGTCATCCTATGGCCCGAAATATCACAGCTCTTCCCAAATAACTTTCGGTTAAATTAGCAACAGGATTTACAGCAAAAGATCTCTTGCCCGGTGGGATCTTACAAGTGACAGTGATAACAAAGAGCCCTCACCACGGGAGGGCAGCATTTGCTAATTTGCTATTTATCTTCAAAGAACAAATAGAGTAGAATAAGAAAAAAAAGTCATCAATTTCTGCAAATAATGCAAAGGCCATTAACAATTAGGTCATAAGAAAAATGAACACCACTTGAAAAGTTCAACAAGAAGGGAGAGAGATCAGGAAGGAGGCAGGATAGTACGTTTATGAAGTCCACTTTCTCCATACCTTTTCAAATTTTGTCAGCAACTCCCGTAAGCTGAAGTTCAGGCCAATCATCGTCCAGTATCCCTTGAAGCCTACATCTTTCTGGTAAATTTCCAGCAGCCAACAGCCTAAAACTTCTGAGAAGTGTATCTTTTCTGGCTATACTTTTAAACCCTTTGTAAAATTCTGAACAAGCATCTCCCTTGGGCTATAGTCCCTCAGCTGCAGCATGGACTGAGACATTTTAGTGACCCTACTATATGCCCTTGTTTTCATGGACTATAGTAGTTTACAATGTGTAGACCCTGTTCTAAGATTTCTGTTAAATACATTCCACGAGTCTGGCATATTCTCCTTTTTCTCTAGGAAGCCCAGGATTCCCTTCTGCTCACCTCACTAATGACCTGCAGGCCCCAACTGTTACTCCTGGGCCCCAAGCTTAAAAGTTTGGTCTCAATTACACACAGCAAAAGAAGCTATATCCTGGAAACTTTCAAGAGAGGGGGGCGCGGGGGGAACACGTATTACAAACTTCCTCTGTTCAGACTATTTTCCACCCAACTAAAAAAAAAGTAAAAGGAAAAAGGAAGGAAAAAAAAAAAAGAAAAGAAAAAACCCCACAGTTCCTGGGTAAGGAGCCAGTTTTGAAAGCGCATTACTTGTTGAGTTAGTTAGAACAGCAGCGTGTGCTCATCTGAGCAAACACCAAAACGCTGGACAAGAGACCACCCCTTCTCACTCACACTCTCCCAGACACCAGCAGCCCGGGTTGCCATGGTAACCTCCAAGCTAGTTTCAGTCCATTTCCCTGGGTCCGCCTAGCCTAGGGGATGTTGTAGTGTAACAGAACTACGGCCCATTAAAAGTTGTTTCATCTGTTCAGAGAAAGCTTCAGTCCCAGTCAAATATCATTTGGTCACCTCTGCAAGCCTGAGGGTGGGAGAGGTCCTTCTCTGCCTTCAGCAGTCCTCTCTGCTGATCTGACAGCAGTGTGGTAATCTACTTCTCTTTCCAACAGTTGTTTATTATTTTAATCAGCATCCTCCCTTCCACCAGCCCTAACACTGCTCTGAAGTTCGGTATACTCCCACTTCCTGGAGGCCTTCCCTGCTGTACATTTTAGTATCTCTAAAAATGCAAATAGAAAGGCTTCTTCCAAACCTAGGGAGGTTTTGAGACTACACAACAAATAATTCATTTACCCCCATCACTAAAATAAAACCAAACAACAACAACAAAAAAAAGTGAGTAAGTGAGCTGGGGTGGGGGAAGGGGAAAGAATTATTTGATAACACATTTTTCCACTTAATTTTACTGTTTAAAAAAAAGTTTAGCTATACAATAGTAATAAATATAAAGGTATTCCTTCATCTCATTACTATGGGTGCAACTAAGCTGTCATTTGGCAATTTTCCTTATATGTAGTAGGAAATCTAATGTGAAAAAATTAGTATTTCTACCACGCTTATTCTGAGCTATTTCCTACTTAAATTGTAAGCATTTTCTCCTTATTCTTTGGGAAATATTTTTGCTAAAATTCTAAAATGTCACCCTTTTTTCCCAAAAGTTCACTCCTACATTCCAAATTATTATTGTTACTATTATTATTCACTGTCACAAATACTCACATCACTCAACTGGGCCACTGCATAAGTTTTCTTTTGAATTAATTTGACAGAAATCTCATGAAGGAGTTTAATTTCCTTCTTCAGTAGCATACAGAATTTCATTCAACAAAGTCACAAGAATCAAATGAGTTTAACCTTAATATAAGCCACATAACTACATTCATGTTTAGTTTCATGGCATAGAGGAAAAATTTGAAATCATGAAATAATTTATTTTATTTATTTTTTGATAATTTAAGAAATAAAATATTCAGCTCTTCTTAAACACTAAAATTAAAGTGTATTCTGTCTTTTTCAAAAGTTAATTCCTTTAACAGCACAGTTAATTACAACCTAGCAAGGAGGTATTTACACTTAACCCTGTATGAGATGCAGTAATATGCAATACAAGTTCAACATTCTAACAAGGAAATCAAAGACTTTGTGAGACTATCCAAGGGGGTCAAATGCACCAAAAAAAGACTAAAGAACCCCTGATCTAGAAACACAAGGGGGAAAGGGAGAGTCATTATAATCTATTAGCTACCTAGAAATTCATATGAACATGGTTTCCGTTCAGAAGGTAGAAGACTTTCCAAACATCACAAAATCCACCAACAGCAGTGAGTGGGCTCATGATCAAAATGGATTCATAAGAGAGAAAACTTTGCTGCTTTCCATTCTGTACCTAATTCCATAATGGCTCACAGTCTGATCTTTGAACAGCAGTAACTAAACATCCCCTTCAAATATACACACATAAAAGGTGTTGGGGAAAGACATCCACATGGGCAAACTTCCAGCTACATACCACCCACAGTGCTGGATTTAAAGTCTGATCAATGACATGTGCTTACCTGCCAAGCCCTACACAGTTATCAAAGGGATGAATTAAATAAAATGTTGTTAAACAAGGAAGATTAAGGAATTTTAACCTGTCTGCTCAGAAAGAACTGAGATGAACTATGCAGAAAGGAATTGATGACAGCGTATAAGTAAACAACTGTGTCTAAAAAAACCTCCCTCTGACCTCTTAAAGAGGATCACCTACAACCAAGACAGCTGGGAGCAAGGACACAGATCTCATGATCTGTGGTTTTGATCCCCTACTCTGGATACAAAGACAAGAGAGAGGTCATGTGCTATGGTGAAGAGGACACCAGATTCGGATTTAGAATTTGGGTTTACATCTTGTCTCTGTCACTCTTTGAGTGATCTTGTCCAGTCATTTCAATCATTTTGATTTGTGCCCAGGAACTGGGCTTGGGGAGATGATGGATGGAGGGGGTTGGGGGACGGGCAGAGACTGGGCCTCATCAAAGTAAGGTCACTTCTGTCCTCAGGGACTTTAGATTGGACTTCAGTTCTCTGGGCCTCATTTGCCTCGTCTGAAATGGTGGGGTGGGACAAGAATAGGAACTTTGTGAACCTGGATAAAAAAATTTCAAAACGATATATTATTTCCTATTCTTTTTTCCTTTGTCATCCTATGTATTTTGTTATTCATTTAAAAAATGTTGGAGAAGAGATCTTAACGGAGATGATCCCTGAAGTCCTTTCCAACTCTAAAATTTATGATACTCGTGATTAAACTGATCTCCCCAAATAGCGGACAAAACTCGCAAAATAACTAGAAATATTACTATCTGGTGATTTTAAATGGTATTATTGTGCCACTTTTTAGGAGACAGCAGTAGAAGCATACGGAATCATTCAGAAGATTATGGTAGACACAACCATTAACTACCTTTAAACAACAGGGCACCAATTCTCTTCTATTTAGAATGGGGGGAAACATACAGTGTTGCCTTGTAGCATAATTTTTAAAAGCATTTTCTGCATATCACTAGATCATTTATTCATAAAACCCACAGCTTTTCAATGGAATCTAAATAATGAAATATTTTATATATTTTCTACAAGCATCCCTCTGAAAAGGAATGACACATTAGGTGTGAGGCAAGACAAATGGTGAATTCTGCACCAAACTACATAGGATTTAACACAGCAGTATGGAATTTTCTATTATTTCCATAAGGAAGAGCACTTATTCCTAGCTTTAGTACTCCAAAGGGAAAAAACAAAACAAAAACAGAAAAGAAATTGATTTTAAGATAAAATGTCACTGAAAGCCTTAAAGAACTAAATGGTATAATTCAAACAGTTGACATTCTGCCAGTTTAAACTTTCATGCAAATACCTCTATGGTAATCTTCCAAGGAGAAATCAAACTGAAAACCATCCTTACTAGATGAGATCCTGCTTTCAAATCATTTTCTCAAAAGAAAACTTACTAATGAATTCGCAACACACTAGGTGAAATACTGCTGCATTTACTACATTACTCGTGTCATATATCGAGCGTATTTTATTCAACTGCATGAATTACAACATGTCAGCAAAATTAAAGGCATGAGAATTTAACATTTACTAGTGGATTTAGAAAGTGAGAAGATAAGTGTGATCGGTGTCTTCTAAATAAAATTGACCAAGACATTAAATATGGCAAAAAGTAATACGGAACACCTGATGGAAACAATAGAATCAAAAAATTCAGAAACCAAAAAAAAGAGCCAATTTATCATACTAAAAGCATACAGCTACCATGAACTACTGTAGGTCAGAGGCATATGAAAATAAACCAGTGGGATCAATAAAGTCCAAATTACTTAATAAAAACCATATTCCATAGTCACAAAGAGTCTAAAAAAGCTAGATGCTTTGGGTAGGACTTTACAATATCAAGTAAATCCAAAACAAACTATCTTCAGTTTTGAAAAATAATTTTTATGCCATTTATAGCAGATTCCCTTTAGTAATTAAATAAATCCTCTTATTTAATACAATGACTTTTGGTTTATTCAATATTGGCAAATAATATTAATACTTAGCATTTATAAAGCATTTTAACATTTACAAAGCTCTTTAAAAACTATTATCTCATTCACGCTCACAATACTGAGAGTTAAGTTTAAGCAAGATGAATAGATCCTGTGCAGTGGTTGAAATTTTTTTTTTTTTTTTTTTGCTTCAAACAATTAATAAAACCTAACCACACAGCCTGGCTCATAAACCATCTCTCTTGTTGGGGGGGTGGGGGAAAATTCAAGAAAAAAAACTTTGAAAGCAGAGTCAGATTCCATACAAGGGCCAGTAAGTTCCTTATTTAAATGGTTTAAAACAAAGAACAAAAAAAGGCGAGGGAAAACAGAGATTCTTGGGAGACTAAAGTAAAGCATATGGAGAGGTCAATAGGTTGTTACAGCAAATCAGTACATCATGGTTTCACTCAAGATGTATAGCTCCAGGCATAGGTAGGAAAATTCACTTGTTGCAAAGTCACTCTAATTTTGTGACTTGGAGTTGTACTGCTCCTTAACTTAAAAAGAAAACATGAACAATTTCACTACTTTCTAATTCAAGCCTTCAAATTCAAAAATAACACGGGTCCAAGTAGGTCCTAATCATTATATGAAATTTCAATTCATTGTCTATTAACTATAACATCATAGTTCGATTAAGGGGCCTTTCTCCCCGTTCACTATATTACAAGTTTCCAGCTAACATCAGCCAGCAGCCAAGTCTGTCAGCTGGTAGTTGTTTAAAGTAATATATAGCCCCAAAGGAGAAAAAAACTGCAACAAAAATATGGAGGCTTTAGCCTCCTGGTGGGGAGCATGGGGGTGGGGAAAATGGCCTTTTATCACAGGAAATCCAGGCCACATACTTGAAAACATAATGAATTAATTTTAATTCTGATACCTGTAATAATAATACTTTAAATAATTTTGATGATGGCAGTAAAATGGGGGGAGAGGGGTCCGCAGGGGAGGAGAGAAAGAAACCATGATTTATAAGAAGCAGCTTCAGGATTGTTTGGATTTTTTTTTTTTACTATGTGTGTTTTAAAAGTTTTCCAAAGAATAGAGCCAAAAAATTTCAGTAAACCAGAAAAGAAAAGAAGGAAAAAGAGGAAGGAAAATAAGAAAGAAAGAAAGAAAGAAAGAAAGAAAGAAAGAAAGAAAGAAAGAAAGAAAGGAAGGAAGGAAGGAAGGAAGGAAGGAAGGAAGGAAGGAAGGAAGGAAGGAAGGAAGGAAGGAAGAAAGAAAGAAAGAAAAAGATAGAAAGAGAGAGAAATCACATGGAAGAATGAAATCACATGAAACTTCCTTTCCACCACCCGGGTACACCCAATATACCACGTGATATGCTTCTCAATTGGCCAACCAGGTGCAAAGGTCAGAACTCATCAACCCTTAAAATATTTAATGATTCAGAGAGTCCTTTATTAGGTGACTCCAGATAATGCCAAGACAATTTAATGTTTCAAAACCACAGCCTTCTGTAAAAATATGCATCATCAAACGAGTGAAAAAATTCCAGGCAGCCGATGTGTCAGAATTCCAGATGTCTACTCAAGGTTCAAGCTATTGGAGAACACAACAAAACCACACATCACTACATAGAGATGTTTTAGATTTTCAAAAATATATTTGTTTCTGTGTTGTCCAGTCTTCAAATAAAATAATATGATACCAAAATGTTATGTTCATCACTAGGAATAAAAATTCAGCATCGATCAAAACCTGGAATTCCTTCATGTACAGAAGTAAAAAGTATAGTTTCCAAGAGGAAATTAGTTCATAAATCACATTTTAAAAGCCAGAATGAAGTTGAAGTACTTGCATATTGTGGTAGATCACATAGGGACCTGAAATTCATGATATGGTAAAAAAAAAAAAATATGCCAGTGCCTCTGACACTTACTAGCTGGATGACCACAAGCGTGTTACTGTGCCTTGGTTTCCTTATCTACAACTTGGAGTACTTTTGTTGGAGGGTCAATAAGATAATGCCTACAATTATTTCCATATTTTAAACTGGTTACCAAATGTCTATCATTATTATTATTATTATTGTTGTTGTTGTTGTTGTTGTTATTACTATTATTATTATTATATTCTCTGAGGTTTAATTCTTGCTGGCTGGGTATGAGTCACTTCTATCTCACTCTCAATGTTGTCATTTGTACAATAAGGAAAACAATGCTTGCCCTACCAGGGGTAGGGAACCTGTGGATTCGAGGCAACATGTAGCTCTCGAGGTCACTGCCCTTTGATTGAATCCAAACTTCATAGAACAAATTCCCTTAATAAAAGGATCTGTTCTGTAAAACTTAGACTCAGTCAAAAGGTTGCACCCAAGAACCTAGAAGACCACATGTGGTTCTGAGGCCTCAGCTTCCCCAATCCTGCACACTGACAAAGTTGGGAGCAAAGTGCTTTGTAAATTCTAAAAGATTATATAACTGAGTTGCTGTTATTAAAGTTCATTGCATTCAAGTCAAAATTTGAACTTTGATTTGGTAAACAGTGACTAAAATATGAATGTGACTCTGAAAGCTGGGTCATTAGGTCAGCCAAGGGGAAGTTAACACAATGAACTCAGCTAAAAATCCTCCAGAGAGTACCCAACAGCCTGAGCTATCTACTCTAAACTTATTAGCTCTTCTGAGTCTTGGCCTGTCCTTTGACCACTCTCCTGGCTGTACGGACCTTGTTTTATATGGAAAAGGCAGGTGATGTTGGGCAGAGTCAATATACCAACAGGTAAACTTTAGGAGTAGCAAAGCTGTTTATAGTTAAAATTCCTGCTGGTAGTATCCCATTCACTTGTGCTCAAGAACCATGTGTGCATATGTAGATGAAGACACAGACACAGATGTTTCTCTGTACATACTTATATTCCTTGCATTTATGTTCATAATGATAATCTCTTCTAACACCACCGAGCTTAAGGAAAAATAGTTATCTGATAGTCTCACAGGTCTCTTCAAATGTTGAAAGCCAAAATGCCCCCAATCCTACCCAGGTGCCCAGGAAAACACAAATATCTCTAGTCTTTTTGTCATGTGAAGTACAAAAAAAGTGTTAATCATGATTAAGGTCTACACTACAGATATTCACATATCTTTGTGACCAATAGAATAAAAGTTATTTTTCACTTCTGTCAGCCACAGTTCTGGAGTATTTTGTTCTTAAAGGAGGATTAATGGGTAATATTCCCTAAGTGAAAGACTTGTGACTAGGACCAAAATCTCCAAAACTTTGAGTGGGAAAGAACCTTGTAGAAAGAACCTATACTCACATTTACTCCTCTAAGGCATCTGAACTAACAGTATGTTATGACTGGGAATGTCAGGAACAAATAGATATTTGTAACACACTACACAAAAGACAATTGTTACAAAACACTGACTGCCACCTGAAACAAAAGCAGATTCTCAGTAATAGAATGGACAGCTATCAGGGTGGTTAGGAATAATGTTTTTTCTGGAGCTTAAATGCCATGGAAGGGAAAAGAGAGGAGGATGGAAAAACAATAATTGACCTAATTTCTACCAAATTATGGGAACTAAAGAACTTAAAAGTAATATGTTCCATCTCCTTTGTTTTACAGTTCAAATTAAAACTAGAAGAGGATGAATAAGACTTGCCCAAACAAACCAATACTTTGAGGACAAAGATTTGAACCCAGATTTCCTGATTCAATGATTGCATGACTAATCATTCTTAACTTAGAAACTGAGTCAAAGGACTATATAACATGAAAAGAGAAAAGTAATTCTTCTGAAAGTTTAAGGGTGAACTATAAATAGAAGAAACTGATTTCTTAAACCTATCAGAAAGTTATCTGTCCAATTAACTTTTCTCCTTGAAAGGAATCACCTCGGAATACTTTCCTACTTTTCCTAATCATTTATTGCTCAAATTACTTTCAGAACTCCTTTACAAAAACCTCTCTGCAGTCAATTTATGAACCACAGGAGAAAATCAGTCTCATTTTATTTATAGTCAAATCTGATTTTTTTTCCAGAAAAAAGTTATTTAAATCATTTGACCTTTCACCTTATTCACCAGATTTGGCATCAAAGTAGTTTTAAAATAACAACAAAAGAGCAAATCATCTTGAAATTACTAAAACTGATCATGACTGAAGAATACTCAAAAACGTGTTGGGATCTTAAAACAACTGTAAAAAGAAATCCTAAAAACATTTTGAGTAGTGGCAGCAAAACTGGAATAAGTACAACAATAAAGTGATTCTCTTGGAAGATAATACTAATTTGGATGTATATCAGCTTCAGTTGATAAAATATCCTTGTTGCCTTCAGGTACACCTGGCACACCAGTCAAAAAATCCATACACTGTGACCTTCAAGTTCAGGAGCTTTCTTTTTTTTTAAAGACTTTGCATCCCCAGTACCCAGCACAGTGTCTAGCACTTAATTTGATACTTCTTGGATTGAAATGAAGTCCCATGTTAAAAAGAATCTAGATTAAACAGACGGTTGATGAAGTAGCATCAAGCAATTACACCTACTTTGAACTCCAAGGAAGTGAAGGGCACAGAGAAAGGAATCAGTAAGACTGGTAAAAGCACCTTTCATGGAAGTAAAGAAATGTGAAGCAAAAGAGATGCCAGATCCTAAATACCTCTATGACCTGGGGAAAGTCACAATTTCCCCAAGCTCTCAGTTTCCTCCTCTAAAGAAAGGGGGTTGGCTTACAGAGTCCTCTCAGCTTTAGTACTTACAATGCTGTCATCCAAAAATAGACCCTACTAAATTAATTTTTAAGTGACAATGTACAGACTACATCTGCATTTGAAAGCCAGTTCCCCATATTAACAGCTGTTTGTTTTGGCTAAAAATTTTTAGAATTAATTTTTTATATCAAAATTAACATCTATCTCAAGATTTGCTGACCAAATTAGAAAGTGCCAGAATGATCATAATCACTATGAATGTAGCTAACATGCTTTCCTTTAAAAGCCTCAAACTAACAGCAAATCAGTCTTTCACCTGTGCTAAGATTTAATTTCTCCACTTGAAAGAAACATTTGGATATTTTTATGCAGCAATTCTGAACAAAAGAATGACAAGGAGCTTACTAATTTGGGCAGATTCCTATTTATACACCTCGGAAAATTATTTATATAAAGTTTTAGCTGATTTTCACAATTTATTTTTCCTGGCACAGATCGGGGGCTTAATACATGTTTATTGACTGATAGCTTGATTGATTTAGTCTTGGAAAGCATAAATAGGGCACTTAGAGGTTAAATGACTTATCCAGGATCATGAAGCCAGTCTGTGTCAGAGACAGGGCTAGAACCCAGACGGTCCTGGGGAACTGGCTCTCTACTATGCCAGGTTGCCCCACCCTTACTGATTGTTGTTAATTAGGGAGTTATACATCTGCAATTGAGATTAATAGCAGAGTGCTTATGTTGTACATAGCGATCTATGGGAATGTCTCAATATGGTTCTTATAGGTAGAATTCTATGACACTCTTCACAGATATTCAAGATCCACAAAGTAGGCAAAAAAAATCCTAATGTCATGGTAATCAGCTGTGTGCTATTTTTATTTATTATCTATCACTAAACCTTGCTGTGCTAGGCTGAAAGCTTCATAAACATTATTAAAGAAATTTTCTGAAAATAAAAGGAGGACGAGTGGTTATCACACGCACACCTTTTCTTCTCCTTGTTTGCCCTTTATTCTCACAGAGGACCACGGCATCAGGAAGATGATGCCATGACTGGCAAGTGAATTGGATTTAAGGAAGGGAGGGCTGGGCAAGGTCACCAGCCTCACTTTCTACTCTGGAGCCATCTGGGTCTAATGGCAAGATATAGATCAGGAAAATTGGAGATGCACCGCCCCCCCCCCCCCACACCTTTTCCAGGGGTTTAATGAAAGAATTGAGTAAAAGGAGAAAGAGGAGAGTCCGCCACTGAATACAGATTTAGTAGTCAATTTCCTTGAACCCCCCCCAAAATATTTACTCAAAAGTCCCCACACCTCTTTTATCATTAAAAAAAAATCTACTAAAAAAAGAAATTAAGAATAAATGGCTTCCTTTAGAGTTAGGAAGAACTAGGTTCAAGTTGTGCCTCTGATACATCTTGGTTATGTGATCAAGGGCAGATCAGCTGACTTCTCAATGCACCCCAGACAACTCTTTAAGACAATATAAATTAGAGAAGAGTTGATGATCTCTATGGGCTAAAGATGTTTCCATGCCTGAGGTTCAATGGCTATCTTAAAACAGCCCTCCATGTGCAAGAAAATATAGCTTTATTTTCTATTTGACTAACTATGTAGAGGTCACATAGAATAATTAAATCCATGCACTCAATATCACTGAAAGTAGCATGGTATGGAGGGGCATATCTTGAATTGGATGTCAGAAAATTCAGTGTGGCTCTACCACGATAACCTAATTCCTCTGTGCCTCATTTTGTAGGAATTTCTAATTCTAGTAGTTCTTACAAAAGATTCTGTCCATAAGTATATTCCTCTTCAGAAATAAAAGACACATTTACTCTTTTCAATAAATCAATAATCCACATGGGTTTATAAAGAACTATGTGCAAGGCACTGTGATGAAGTGCTGGGAATAAACAGAAAGGCCAAAACAAGTGCTAGCCCTCAAGAAGCTTACATTCTAATGAAAGAGTATTCCAAAGGTAAGTACTGGACTTAGGAGGCGGGAAGAACTGGGTTTAAATCCTGCCTTATGAACTTGTGACCCAGGGAGAGTCACTTAACTTCAAAATCTTTACGCTATCAGTAAAATAGGAATAATAATTATACCTAGGCAAGTCACTTAACCCTGTTTGCCTTAGCTTCCTCCTCTGTAAAATGAGGGGGAGAAGGAAATGGCCAACCACTCCTGTATCTTCGCCAAGAAAATCCCAAATGAGGTCAGGACGAGTGGAACACAATGAAATGACTGAACAACAGCAACAACAATAGTGCTACAACAGAATTGGCAAAGGAAAGAATGAAATGATTCAGAAGGTCTTGTCAAGAATGTTATCGGTCGTTGTTTGTGACCTAGATGTTGTCTGGCACGGTGCGGTCTGCCGCTTAACACTGCTCTTGTCTCTCATTCTTACGACATGACCAGCCGTTTCCTTTCCCAGTTGAACATAGACTACTAAATTCATGGTATTTCTCCCAGCCACATAAATACAGAATAAAAGAAAAAAGAGCAATATGTCTTTGAGAAAAACCCAGAAGCGTAGCTTAAGAGACACTCAGAAGTCATCTTGTACTGCCTCTAAACCATCAAGCCTCACTTGGTTTCCAAAGCTTAGCACTACTGGTGTTAAACCCCCTTCTCCTCTGTCTTTTCACACCCAGCACTCCAATTCTCTCTTCCCTTCTTTTCATTAACCATCTCCAATGCCTGAAATGCACTACCCTCCTCTCAGACCAGAGACTACGCTTGGAAAATTTTAACTCTTTTTTGTCTCTAAAACTTCTGCCCCGGAACACCAACATCTTAACTGGTGACTGCCTCACCTGGCCTACTATTTCAGGAAGACATTCACTCTCTAGATCTAGATTCTAGAACCATGAACAAATCACTCTGCCATTTTTTCTCAAGAGGTGCTTCTTTTACCTGTGATCCCACCATCCCTCAAGCTTTCTAACAGCAGTGCCCCTCCCTTGTCCACCATTCCCTTCCATGAGCTGTCTCCCCCAATGGGAATGTAAGCAGTAAAGACTGTCTCAATTTTGTATTTGTATCTCAGCACAGTGGTTGGCACACAGTGAGCCCTCAGTAAGTGTTTATCCATTCTATTCCATATAGACACTTCAATGAGATCTCAGATTCTTTGCCTTTTGGGAGGAGGGTCTCTGTATATGCCCCTAGTGCATGACAGTGCCTGGTACACACTGAGTGCTTAATAAATGCTTGATTGATTGATTTCAGAGGAATAAATGATTAAAAATTTTGTTGTTTTTACTCCTTAGGGAAACTGCAGAGAACAAACCAATTGTTTCCATTTTGGATACAAATAATTTGCTATTAACAGGGAATGCTTAATGGCCATTAAACAAAACTGTCAAATAACATGGTTTCATGATAGTCTCAGCACTCACATTTATTTCTTTTGCTCAAATGCAAGTTTTTTATAAGCATAGGTTTCAAAAAATAAAGCCAAAGATATGCTGTTTGTAAGGGTTGGTCAATATTTTAGTTTACAAACTATGTCAGGGCTACATCTTAACCTATGATCTTTAAAGAGTTGAATTAGGCTTTTAAGGAAGAGTATTTCTTTTGAGAAGTCACTACTGAAATTATTTCTTATTAGATCTTATTATTAATTTCTTATTAGATACTATAGCCAGCAGAACATAAACTCCCTGAGGGCAAGGGCAGTGTTTCTATTTTTAATTTCTATTTTTTTTAAAATCCCTAGCACTTGGCACAGTACTTTGCCATAGTAAACATTCAATTAACGTTTGCTGAATTGAATTTAACTGCGAAGAAGGTAATTTGTACTCCTTTGGTAAGCAGTAAGAAAGAGTGCAACAAAGTTTTTAAATGATCATTTTTTAAACTTCTCTTATTATAATTGAAGTTCACAGTACCTAAAAACACTGTTATGTACTGAAGACGTAATATACTTGCACAGGAGTGCATAATTCCAACCGGGATTATCAGAGAATCATCTGGGGTCATGGGAAACTATTAAAGTTGGAAGCATAATAAAAAAATTCCTACACAAATAATATTTTCCCTGATTTTCTAAATAAAGTTAGGACAGGAGTCTCTTCTACTTACTTCTCTCCTCTGGTCTAAGGGAAGCACTTTTTATACCAAAACATACTATATCTAAAAATGAGCCATTAATGAAAAGGGTTGTATTACTTCATTCTATGGAACCAATGGTGCCATGATTCCTGACCTCTCTATTTACAGGTATATAACTTGACCTTGGAGGAGCCTTAACTTCTCTGAGCCTCATTTTCATCATTTTTAAAAGAATTATGATAACAGAGGATGGATGAAGCTCTCACTATGTGCCAGGTACTATGCTAAGCAGTACACATACAAATAAAAGTAGGCTTTTATTTTAATGGGGGAAGACCACACACAAAGGGAAACCAGGAAGGGGTTGGCGTACAGTGTTCCTTGGAACTGGCAGCCTTGAAGTAAGGTGCTATGATTGTTATAGTGACAACTGCATATTCACACATAAATGTGGATATACATCCGTTTTCATACGCATATGAAAATGCATATACCGAAATGTTTTTTCTCTAGAAAATTGCTAAATTTCCCTAAGTACATTTCTTTCACTGAATGACACACTAAAAATGAGGTACCTTTTTTCTGTGACAACAAAAAATCATTTTCACTTCAGTATCTGTAATTACAAAATTTCAGAGTTTTAAGAAAACTTTCACCATTTTCTAAAAATATTCGTGTGTTTAAAGTGTTGAAAAGAGAAACTATAAAAATAATCCACAGAAGAAAATTTTACCAATTCCCATAGCACGAGGATTTTGTGTCAACTTGCATTATTTACAACTCAGTCAGCATGAGGTCTAATCCTCCATGTGACCACAGAAAGGTTATATATACATTTTCTTTTACATACTTAAGAAAAATCTGCTGGGCCCATAATTACCACCATAACAATCACTAGCTCCTTCACACCTACAGGAAAATACTATAAAGTTAGACTTGTGTATGTGATACCTTTAAAAGCATTTGTAGAAAGTGGGATGATTTAAATCCACATTCCACATTTTAAGACAGCTTTAAATGGTCTTTATATTCCACAAGGGAGGCAGATAACTGTAGTCTAGTTCCATCAAAATGTCTTTCATTTAAACTATTTTGCTCTAGTAAATCAAGGATTAGGCTCTACTGTGGTACCACTTTCTCCCAGTTTCGGTACAATTTTATTCTAAGTCACCCAAGCTCATTAGTGTCTTTGACTTTTTCCCCTACTTCTCATTTCACTCACCCCAATATTCAATCAATTGAGGGAGATCAATAAACAAATATGTTATTAAGCATGTGCTGTATGCCAGGTATTGTTTGTTTTAAGTGCCAAGGGTACAAAAAAGAGGCAAAAGATAGTCCCTGCCCTCAAGGAGTTTATAATCTATAATCTTTTCCCCCCCCCCCCCCAAAAAAAAAGATAAGAAAGAAGTTTACTAAAAATTACCAGTTCATAAAGTTTTAATCATTGTCAGTCACTCACAGAATAAGCACCTACAGTGTTCACAGGTTGAATTAGAATTATGGAGGACAGGAAAAAAAAAAATAGGAAAATCAGCTCCTTAAGGAAGCCCTTTCCATTCTACCCAGCCAGGTCCCTCTGAATAGAAAGAAATATAGTATACCTAACCACAAATCTCATGACTTGTAGTTTATAAGCAAAACTGGTTCAATAACAAACCTTTGTGCTCTCTAAGGTGTTCCAACTACCTCCAACTCTACCTAAAGTCAAACTGAAATGACTAAAACTACTCAATGTAGATGAGACTCTCAATTATACAAGTTATTGGCTCTCTCCCCCAATACCACCCCTGCTATCACATCATCACACAAATCTTTTCTTAGGTTGTTACAAGTAGAAAAACCTAAATGAGTTTCAGATTCCCCTTAAGTCCTCTTTCCAGTTACATTCCTCAGGCAATAGAATAAATGGGCAGTGTATTGATATAGGAAATAGAGAGATAGAGAATGATAAAGGGGTGGGAATGTCTCAATGACAAAGTTGAAATTGGAAAATGAACCCCTGAATATCCTAGAGATGAAACAGAGCTTTCTCAATCCACCATTTTTTTTACTTACATAGAGACCATCTGCACAGAGAAGGTAGTCAGGGAATAGATGAGTTTTGTGATAATCAAATAATTCTTTAAATGCTGGGCAATGGAAACTTAAAGAAACCCTACAGATGCATCTTTTTTTAAGACAAAGAAACCTTCTGTAATGTCAATAACTGTCTCCAGATTTATTTGTTTTGTAAACTAGCATTTCTTTAATATGGAACTTTATTAGGCTGAATGCTTTCAAGATTGTTAACAGGATAGAAAATAGAAAGAAACAAGATAAGGCCTTAAGTTTTCAAAAATGTTATTAAAGAATAGCTTTAGGTTTGGTTAAACTTGCCCTGTTTTTTTGTTTTTGTTTTTGCTGTGCCTTCCCCATACGTCTTTTGCTTTTTAACTTGTACAAATTTAATTTAACCAAGACAGACGTACTATTCCATTTATTCAAGTGGCTGCTTCTCTGATCAACTACTTTAAGAGCTTCAGAGGCAGGGAGTAACACTTTCCTGATTGAACTGGGGGAAGAAGTCTCTAATTAAATGGTAAGAAAAGAAAATTAACATATGCACAATCTAAAACATTTGAAATTAAATAATACCCTGATCTTCATTGGATTAAGGCAAGTAAAATAAAAATTCATCAAACACTTGAGGGAATGATTGAGACAACTGAATGAAGGAGAAAACAGAAAGGGAAAAACACCTCACTTCATATCCCATCTTCTTAAACAAGATTAGCTTAGATTATAATGCACTAACTAATTTTAAGACAATCTTAATCTTCTCCTACCTCATGTGGAACAATCCCAAATTCAATTGGCTGTGTAAAATACTACAATATGGTGTAAGACTGCAAAAGGAAGTATATCCATGCCTCCTTGCAGGGTATTTAATCAGAGTGAACAGCAACTATTCAGTGACCCATTTTAAATTCAAATAAGAAAAAATATTTCCAGTCAAATGATTACAGTTGAGAAGAGAACTAGACTCCAATAATTCATGCTGAGATATACTTTGTAAAGTCCTAACATTTTTTCTTCTGTAATAAAATAATAGTTCATATTTCCATAGCACTTTGAAGTTCACAAACGACTTTTGACACCCCCAGCCTGTGAGATAGGTCATGTAATTAATTACCTTTTTCCAGAAGAGGAAACTGAAGTCTAAGCCTTAAAGGTATAAGCCATCTGCATAAAGTAAGGCAAACCCAAGTCTCCTTATTCCACATATGACATTCCATATTTTGCACATCTGTAAAGAAGACATTCAACTTTTCTTGGCTTTAACTAGTTGATACTCCTTTATAACCTGTCAAATATATGACAAGCACTGGGGATTCAAGAACAAAATTTACTCAGTCTCTGCCCTGGCAGAACTTACGTTCAGAGGCAGAAATGAGCATTTTTAAGCATATGCAAAAAGTATATAAAATACAGGCAAGGTAATGGGGTTAGGAAGAAAACACAAATAGCTGGGAGGTGGAGGAAAGGGAAAGAATCAAGAAGGATTTCTTGTGGGAAAGGACACTTGAGTAGAGATTTGAAGAAAGCAAGGAATTCTAAGTAGCAGATATGAGAAAGGAATGCATTCCAAGCATGGGGGAACAGACAACCACTGCTAAGGTAGGGAGACAGGAGGTAGAGTATTGTGTATGAGGAACAAAGAGAAAGTCAATTGGGAAACTAATGTGAGGGCAGATTTGCTGGTGGGGCTCCTAGGGACAGGACTGTTGGGCTCAAGCAAGTGGCTCCTGGGCTAGCCCTCAGGCTCTTCCCACCAGCCCAGCTTGGCAACAACTGCTAAAATGGCCTTGATGATGTCTCAATCATGGCTTCTGAAGAAAAGCTGACCTTGACTTCAAATCTGTGTCTCTTGGAGCCTGTCAGGTTTACAGCACCCACCCATCTGAAGTACCAAACATGAGACTCAGACCAAAGGACTCCTTCATCACTCTCTTTCCTCTTCAGACCACTTGGCTGTCTCTGAAAAACTGGCCATTCCAACACTAAAGCACTAATATTGCTTCTGGGGTGGGGTGAAAAGGGGAATAGTCCAATGGGGGGAAAATGAAGAGGAAAATTAATGCATAAAAGGAATGTTTGGGGCAGATTGTGAAGGGCTGAAAAAGTGAAACAAAGGAAATTATATCTGACCCTAGATTAATCATTTGAGTATTTGTTAAATAAGGGAGGAAAATTATCAGGGGAGAGAATGTCATGAGGAGACACTTGAGGCAGGAAGTTGATTGAAGAGGTAACAGCCCAGGTGAGAGAAGATGACGACCAGAAACAGGTCATGTAAATAAAGAGGAGGGAAAATATAAAAGATATTGTTAAAATAGATTTAGCAAAATAATTTATGTGGAGTGGGGGTATAAGGGAATACAAAGATAGGCCAACGTTGTGAAACTAGATTGTCTGGATGAACACTGGTGCCTTCAACATAAAAAGGAAAATTCAGAAGATGAGTGGGGGTTTAAGAAGAAAGATGATTTCTGATTAGGAAATGTGAAGTTGTGGATAAGAAAGAAATTTATGACTAAACAAGAGATAGAGAGTGTTATGCGATGTAGAATTGGTCATTTTTTATTACATTTAATTAAAAAGTTTTTGCATAAACAAATCCAATGCAGTCAAGATTAGAAGGAAAGTAGAAAGTTGGGGGAAAATTTTTACAGAAAATTTCTCTGACACAGGTTTGATTTTTCAAATAAATAGAGAACTGAGCCAGTTTTGTAAAGAATGCAAGTCATTCCCTAACTGACAAATGGTCAAATGTAATGAACAAGCGGTTTTCAGAAATCAAAGCTATAGTCATAAAAAAAAGGCTCTAAATCACTATTGATTAGAGAAATGCAACATCTCTGAGATAATACCTCCTACCTAGCAGATTGGCTAATATGACAGAAGGGGAAATGATAAGTGTTGGAAGGAACTTTGGAAAATTGGGACACCAATGCATTGTTTGTGGAGTTGTGAACTGACCCAACCACTTTGGATGGTAATTGGGTAATTATGCCCAAAGGACAGGCACACTGTTTATGCCCTTTGACCCAGGATTACCACAATTAGGTCTGTATCCCAAAAAGATTGGGGGGGAGGGGCGTGGCACCAACAGACTTATTTGTACAAAAATTAATTTACAGCAGCTCTTTTTGTGGTAGCAAAGAACTGGAAATTGAAGGGAAGTCCATGTATAAGGGAATGATTGAATAAATTGTGGTATATTATTGTAATGGAACATTACTGTGCTGTACGAAATCCTTCCGAGGAGGATGACTTCATAAAAACATGGAAAGATTTACATAAGCTAATGCAAAGTGAAGTGAGCAGAACCAGGAGAACATTGGACACAGTAACAGCAATACTGTACAGAGATCAACTGCAAATGACTTAGCCATTCTCAGCAATGCAATAATCTGGGACAACTCTGAAGGACTCATGATGAAAAATGCTATGTACCTCCAGAAAAAAGAACTGATAGAGTCTGAATGGAGATTGAGGCAGACTAATTTTCACTTTCCTTATTTGTGTGTTTGTGTGTGTGTGTGTGTGTGTGAGAGAGAGAGAGAGAGACAGACAGACAGACAGAGACAGAGGGACAGACAGAGACAGAGAGAGAGAGAGAGACAGATAGACAGACAGACAGAGAGGTTTTTTTGCCTGTGTTTCCTTTCCCTACATGACTGTTATGGAAATATGTTTTGCCTGATTGCATATGTATAACTTAGCGGATTGCTTACTCTCTCAGGAAGGGAAAGAAGAAGAGAATTTGGAACTCAAATTTTTGAAAAATGAATGTTGAAAATTATCTTTACATGCAACTGGTTTTTCCAATAAAATACTGTCAAGACTTGAATAAAAAAAAAAGAAATGAGGATTTCAAGAGGTCTACGGGATATCTAAGTGAAATGTCCAATGGGCAGCAGGCAATGCAAAGATGGGACATAAGGAAAACAACTGGAAGTAAAGAGTTCTGTTGATTATTTGCATAGTAATAATAATTAAATCCATGGGAGCTGATAAGATCACCAAGCTGAGAAAGTGTTGAGAGAGAAGGCCCACATTAAAGCCATGGGGTACAATTATTGTTGGGCAAAGAGCTATGAGATGAAAGAGTAAAGGGAATTAAGTCAGAAAGGTAAGGAAACCAATAGGAAGCTATATTACAAAAAACCCAGAGAAGAGAAAGTACAAAGAAGGAGAGGTTAGCCAATGGTTTCAAATATTGCAAAAGGGTCAAGAAAGTTCAGGTTTAAGAAATCTGACAATTAACAGAGTTCTGATAACTCCAGAGTAAGCAGTTTCTGTTGAGTTATAAGATTGGAAGACAGAGCGAAAAACAAAGATTACAAAGAGATCTCTCCTTTTGATGCTGTGGGGGTGGGTAGAGACTCTAATTTTGGGTTCTTGGATATCTCCTATCTGGGGCGGGGGGAGACCTACACCACATGTGGCCGTCTAGATCCTTGGGCTTTCTGAGTCCAGTCACAGCGATTTTTGGTCTCTTACAATCTAAGCAAAGAGTAAAGGCAGACATATACACTGGTATCTCATATAGTGAAACACAAATATATAAATATATATATATATATATTTACCCTATATATATATAGGGTAAATCCACTAGATGTTGTTTTTCCTATCTTTCTTTGCATCTAAACCAGTGTACGCACCTTACTACACTCTAGGAAAAATAATGAAGTTATCTCAGAAAACATTAGGTTGAAGAAAAATTTCATTCAAAGCAAAGTATTTTGTATCTAATTGACCAGAGAAAGACAAAACCCTAAGTAAATCAGTAGACTGTAAGTTTCTATAGAATAAGGGTTCATTTGGTTATTTTTTTCCATTTTTTGTTTTGTCTTTGTATTCCCAGGGTCTAACTTAGTGATTGGTAGGTACACAGTGGGCATTTAATATACATTTACGGAACTAAAATGAAAATTTACTGGGTCTATGAAACCAAAAGAAAGTAAAACTCAAGTACATTTTTGAAAAATCCTACAAATGTGTAATTGTGTTAGAACAAAATAAAATTTAGTTTTTAAAATTTAACTACTCTCAGAGAAAAATGTGATTCAGAACCCCAGAAAACCCTTGATTCAGGCAGGATAGAAAAGTATAATCATTTCATCATACAGAGAAACCTAGGTCAATTTGAATTCTCCCTTAGTACTTCCTAATATTGAGTAAGAGAGGACTTTTCATCACAACACATAATTACTGAAATTTAGAGCTTCTGCTACCTTTTTTAAAAACCTGTATAATAGCAGTGTTAGATTTAGACAGGGGATAGGGGTGAGTATTTTAACTACTGTTAACTAGTTGAGTATTTTAACTGTGCAGTCACCGATTGGAGGGAATTATGGACTAAGAGAATGATGTCTCTCTAAGCTTGAGCTTGCTCTCGTCTGGAATCTGTACTGGAATGTGTAGGGAAAGTGTGTTACAGACTTTGAAGTGGGGAGAATTTTTTTTTTAACAACTGTACTAACCATAGCACATTTGTAAAATATCCCTTTCCAAAAGGAAATGGTTTGTATGACAAATTGATAACAATTGGTGATCATCAGGGAGGTATAGATGGGGGCCCATGAGCTATAGCATTAGTAAAACACCTCCCGAGTCCCCTAAAGGTTAGCCCTAGAACTTCAGAGGAGGTATATTAGCCACACTAAGGGGACCTGAGTCATCAATGTAAGTGGAAATTGAGGAAGTCATCCCCAAACCATGTGCTATACCTGCATAAAGCTAAAATAAAACTATTTTTAAAAAGCTTAAAATGTCCAATGCAAAATTAAGTGTTAAACCATATGATTAGTCTTTGTATTTGCACATTTATATGATTATTTCGATTCTTTGATGATCTATGATCTCCCTGATCTGTATACTCTCTCCAAAAATGGCTAATCACAAGTTGTTTCAAGTCTTCTTACCTTACATAAGTCTTATCAATGTAGCTCCATGTTAACAGAGGCCTGGCCAATAAAATCCTAATTTCAGAGTATGTACATTGTCTTCTGCCAGGGGGCCAACCCATGTGGAAGACACTTAGGATGCTATTTTGAGGAAGTCATGATGACTGATGTGATTAGAAAAGCCCTGTTCCCCAATTTGGAGCCTGCACATCCTTTAACTGGTTTCAAGGTGCTAACCAAAGATAGATTATTGATTAACTGATGAGTCAGAAGAAGGGTACATTCAGAAGACACTAACAGGCCAAAGCAAATCTCTTGCTTTTCCTTTCTACTATCTGATTTGCTATGTATGGGCATGGAGACATACTCTTTCCCCTCCTGGAGGCAAGAACACCATCCTTTGCTTTTGGCTGCTCAGACACCCCAAAGATTCAGATGATTATCTTTAATTTATGTTAAATTACATTATCATAAACAATTACAATTATTGATAATTATGTGATTATCAATAATTATATTCCATTATGTGGATTATCATTATATGACATTATGATATATAATAGAATATATATTTTATTATATATTATTGTATCACATATATTAAAGCAAACTATAATCATTTGGAAAAATTTTCTAAAAACATCACCTACGCATGCTCATTATTCACTTTACTATACAAAACATAAAAACAGTTACCAGTCAGAGTCCCCAAGCACCCTAAAGCCAGGTTCTTATGCTATTATTTATGTTATGTTCAATGAGAACTTAACGTTCAGAATGCCTTGTACCACTTCAAAAATCTTATACCTCATGAGACATCTAGTAAGATTTGGGGTAATGATCACCAAACAATTTCACAGAGACCAAGGGAAGCAACTATGCATAGTTTTATGCTTGGTTTAGAGAGAAAAAAGATAGTGTTTCTAAATAAGGTGTGGTTTTTGAAATAACATCAGTTCTGCAGTTTCAGTAGAGAAAAATATTGACCAGTTTCCAATTCACCCAGAGTGTTAAAAATATCTGGGCATGTGTTTGTTTTCATTTGTACTGCTTAATTTGCAGGAGAGTTTTGCTACTTATGTTGGATTTATGCCCTTAGAGAAATAAATGTGTCACGCATTGACAATAACAGAGGATACAATAACACAAAGGTCTTCGTGGATTTTTGTCCTCTTTCAAGCTAATAAAAATAATCAAGCAAAAACATATAGGAAAATATTTAGCTAAAGTTGCTGTAACTGCAAAGCCCATTCATTTAATGAGGATTTTTTTTAAACATTTAACTCAGAAAATGTAAAGATTAAATTGGACCGGTTGGTTTCTTTTTTAATGTGCCAAACATATAATACAAAGTGAATGAATATTTGCTAAGAATCCCTATCATGTGCTGAAATCAAATTTAAATTCCTTACCC
Source organism: Pseudochirops corinnae (assembly GCA_028646515.1). NCBI lineage: Eukaryota > Metazoa > Chordata > Mammalia > Diprotodontia > Pseudocheiridae > Pseudochirops > Pseudochirops corinnae. The sequence continues at coordinate 79,634,598 of CM053586.1, read as the reverse complement.
TGACGATCAGGGTTCTATCAACTACTCTCACCCTACCTACACAAACTTCTTTCTAACTCCTAATCAACCATAACCTCTCTATTCTAGTGAAAGGGATGCTACTGCCAAGACTGGAACACAGGCATATCTTAGAGATATTACAGTAGGGTTTCCAACTGACCTAATTTCAATATTAGCATGTCTCAGGAAATAGGGAGAGTTGAGGTCAGTGAAGCAGTCAGGACACACACTGGATTTATTGAGTAAGCTTGCCATCTCATTGTGGACATAATTCATGGTGCCTCAATAGTAACTTCAAAAATCACTGACCCATAATGAAGAAAAAGTTTAAAATTTCATAAGAATCACCAAAATGTGACACAGAGACACAATGTGCACACATGTTATTAGAAAAATGGGGACTTGGTCAACAAAAGGTTGCCACAAACCTTCAATTTGTTAAAAAAAACAAAAACCCTCAATTATCTGTGAAGTACAATGAATAAAATGAGGCATGCCTGTAGAGTCTTTACAGCATAAAATTTAGCAGACAAAGACACTAGGGATATCTGGCCCAGTGGAAGCCAAATCCTCCACCTTCAGGTGAGAAACCACAGCACATTGCTCTTAAGTTCAAATAACCACATAGACCAAATGGGTCCAACTTGGGGGATAAGGTTCTTCTTCTACTAAGACCACTCTGCTCTGAGTTCAGTTGGACAAATAGTCCCAGATGGAGAATCTCTCCAGGGGGTGCCTACAAATCATAGAACATCAAATATATCTTAGATGAAGCTCCCACCATGAAGTACTCCCTCTAAAGTCCAAACCTAAATGCTATTGTCAAGTTGAAAAGATACCCAGAAGTATGAATAAAAAGTATACCAAGGAAGGTTAAATGATGAGAAAAGGAAATGAAGAAAAAGAATAATTCAGTGGAATTATATAGCATGATCAGGGGAACAATTTGTTAAGCTTACCTCTCTGTGAACATGAGAGGAAGAAAACAGCATTAGGCTGGGCTCAAAGGCTGACCCAATCCTGCCAAGACAGAGCCCCTTAAAGTATACACACTCATAGTCTGTGCAATGCAATCTAAAAAGTCAGTATAGACCCACTACTGACATAATTTCTTCTACAATAGATAACTTCTAATTTCCTCAGTAAAATAAAATCATTATCTTGACTGGAAATGTCATTCTCCTTAGGTCATCCATCATGACCATCATTTATAACAAAAAAAGGTAGGGAGGTAATTACAGAGATATTTTCAAGATAATGGAAAGAAGTGCTGATTTTATTGGGAGCGAAACAGGGTGGCATTTTCACATTTTATTTCTAGACCTGTTTTATAATCACCAATGCGTACAATACTTAGGAAATATATCAGTATTACAACTACTTTTGATACAGGTCAGAAAATCATAACTCAGAAATTAAAAAACATTCTAAAGGTCCCAAAATACATCTGGCTCACTGGAAATAGAACATCTAGAGCATATACAAATGGGAAGATATGGTGGCAATCACAATTGGGTATATTCAACTAGAATAAATAATTGTCTGGGTCTAGAGTTATCTTTAAAATATCAAATTCTACAGGAGAGTAGGGGAGAAAAGGGATGAGAGGAGGGATGATGGACAGGGAGGGCATGGTGGGGGAGGAGGGTTGTTAGAAGCACACACTTCTGTATAGGGACAGGGACAAAGTAGAGAATAGAACAAGTGAGGGGGCGGGATAGGAAGGAGGGAAATATAGTCAGTCTTTCACAATATGTCCATTGTGGAGATGTTCTGCATAACTATACATATATGGCCTGTATTGAATTGCTTGTCTTTCTAGTGGGGGTGGGTGACAAGGGAGAAAGTGAAAGAATCTAGAATTTAAAGTTCTAAAATCATATGTTAAAATATATATGTATTTATTATTATAATTATTATTATCATTATTATTATTATTATTATTTACATGCAACTGGGAAATAAGAAATACAGGCACTGGGGTAGGGAGATGCATCTTGCCCTACCGGAAAAGTAAGAGAAGTGATGGAGGAGGATAATAGGAGAGAACAGATTGGGGGAGGGGGTTTACAGTGGGATTGCTGTTTTGGGGTGGTGGGTAGGGGAAAGATGGGGAGAAAATTTGTAACGCAAAATTTCGTGGAAATGAATGATGTAAGCTAAAAATAAACAGAAAAAAGAAAAGAAAATATAAAATTCTTCTAGGACTAAATAGAATCAATATGAGACAAGGAATATTAAGGTTTTACCATTCACTGAACAAAGCTACATATTAAATCCAAAATAAACATTTACAAAATATCATAGGTCATTTGGCCATAATATAATAGTAGTAATTTCAACTTTCTCCACAGGTCTCTAACTCCACCTCCATAAATTTTATTCTCAGCAAATAACCGAATTTTATTCCTTTCTTTTTATCCACTTCTCCAGCTTGCTGTTCTCCTTTCCTACATCCTAAGTACAGCTGTCCCCTTGTCTCCATCATTTGTCCTCTCCTTCCCCCATCAAAGGTAATTTTAACCAGTCCATAGCTTCAAGTATCACTTCTATGTGGGTAATTTTGAAATCTATCTAATCCCATTCTCTTTCCTGATCTCTAATTCTGCATGTCCAGTTACCTGCTGGATACCTTTATCTGGATATCTTAGCAGAAACTCTTCCAACACATCCCAGATTCAATCAACTGCTAAGTGTTATAAAATCTGTCTCCACAATATCCCTCTAATCTATCCCCTCTTCTCAACTCACATTCCTGCCACCCTAACTCGAGGCCATTTTCCCTCATCTGGGCAACTATTACAGGCTTCTAATTCATTTTCCTAGAGCCAAAATAAAATAGGATCATGACAGCATGGTTTTGGGGTGGAAGATAGCACATTATTATCCTCCTCCAAATTCTTCAGTGGTTCCCCATTACATATAAGATTAACCAAACAAAATAAAACGAAATTCAAAAACCTGATACTTAAAAAGCTTTTCATGATGTAACTGCATTCTCCCTTTATAACGTTATTTCATATATTCCAATGAAGCTGGGCATCAATCTCAATTTTTACTTTCTTATCTCCATGCATGCCCAAGTGATGAGTGATAACCCATGATAAGAACGTTCTCCCTCTTCATTTCTAGTTCTTGCAATCTTTCTTCACCTTCAAAGCCCACCTAAAATGCCATCACCTCTATGAATTTTCCCTATCTCTCTGAAAAGAACATGTTCATAACCATTTGAATTTTCCTAGAACACACTGGATGTCTCTTTTACCTCTTCCACGTTCTATCTTACAAGTCGTCCTCAGATGGAGACATGATGTATCCTTGCTATCACATTTCAAGATCCTTGAAGAGAGGGATTGTATTGCTTTTCATTTCTGTGTTCCTAGCACCTAGCATAATGCTTTGAGAGATGCATAAAAAAGTTTGCTCAGCTGAATTTTTAACAAGTAGTAGGATCACTACCTGTGTTACCTTAGGTATATTGATTAATCTCTGAAAATGGCTAAGGACTAAATGACTTCTAATATTTTCAGCTCTAAATTTACAATCCTATGGATTTAGGGGAAAGATACATCAATAATGTATTAAAATACATATCCATGTAATTCTCACCAAAGCAAATTTAAACTTCCCTATAACAAATAAAACCAAATTTGAAAGGGAGAAAGTCAGAAATGAGTTTCTCAAACTTACTTTGATATCACATTAAGCTTGGTTTAAGTTCTAGGGAAAGACAAACAAGTCTTTCCATAATACATAATTTTAATTAGCATTAAATATAGTTTCTAATTTCATATTCATGTAGATTAACACCTGCATTCTAGATATCAAGGTTACTGAGCACTAAGATTTCAGTGAATGTAAAGTATATCATTAACCAATCAGAAAAGATTATATTCATGGAAATATCATTCAAGTTTTATATGGTTTTTGGTGGGAGGAAGAAGGGTTTTATGTATGGATTTGTGTAAATTGGTTTATTTTTTCTATTTATTAATAAATATGAATTTTACTCTGCTAATTTAGTGAGAGGATAGAGAATAGCTAATGACTAATAAAAAGCATAATTTTTCGTAAGTAAAAAATAAGCCCCAAGTCTAACTATAAGGAACTATTAGCTTAGGGTCAACTAAGGGAAAATCTTAATATTTTATCATGGTATGAATAAGTCATAATTGCTAGAATATCAAATTTGAAAAGTTTCTAAAAACTTTTTCATGAGACTTCATAAATAGTGACAAATCACACTAATATAAATCTTTAAGACTTATAAAGTACTTTCTTCGTAACAACCCTATGAGAGTGTACAAATATTATGGTCCTCATTTTAGAGATGTTAATTAAATGACCTGCCCAAATTCCCTCTAATTTCAAGGCCCAGAGTTCTTTTTACTATTCTACAGTACATTGTCCCCAACATCCCTTTTCATATTCTACTACAAAAATGATAATTTGTCTAAAAATTCCTGGTCTGTGAAAAAAGAAGCATGGAAGTGAAGAATATAATGAAAATTGTGTAAAATGTGAGAATTAAGCATGTAACAATAAAATCTTTTGGATTCCAAAAACATCAAAAATTGTGATAGAAAAATAGTCCCTTTTCCCAATATTTTGGTCTATGATTCACTGAATCATACATATCATTCCATAACACTTGTTACTTAAAGCAGTAAAAGCATGTCTTTAGTCTCTCTCATGAAAAGTCTAAAACTGTACAAATAAAGAGAGGTGATGGCCATTATCACAGAACCTCAGGGAGGGGGGAGCTATAGAGGCAAATTTATAAAAATAACAGTCATTCTTCAACTGATAAATAGTCAAAGAACATTAAAAGCAGTTTTTAGACAAAGCAATCAAAACTTTCTATAGTCATATGAAAAAATACTCCAAATCACTATCGATGAGAGAAATGCAAATTAAAACAACTCTGAGTTACCACCTGACACCTGTCAGATTGGCTAATACGACAAAGAAAACGACAAATGTTGGCAGGGATGTGGGAAAATTAAAACACTAATGTACTATCATTGAAGTTGTATACTGATTCACCCAATCTGTAGAACAATTTGGAACACAGGGCTATAAAACCATGCACACTCTTTGACCAAGCAATATCACTACAAGGTCTATATCCCAAAGAGATTTAAAAAAAAAAAGAAAAGAAAAGAAAAAACGTCTATGTGTACAAAAATATTTGCTCTTTTAGTGGTGGCAAAGAATTGGAAATTGAGGGGATGGCCATCGACTGGGGAATGACTGAACAAGTTGTTGTATGTGATTGTGATGGAATATTACTGTGCTTTAAGAAATAATGAGTAGCATCTCAGCAATGCAAAGTATAAGACCACTCCAAAGGACTCATGATGGAAAAGGCTAATCATATCCAGAGAAAGATTTATGGAGTCTGGATGCAGACTGAAGTAAACTACTTGCTCTCTCTCTTTTTTGTTTTGTTTTGTTTCTTCTTCTCTTGTTGTTCATTCCATTGGTTATAATCCCTCTTTACAACTTGACTAATGTTTAATGTGAAGGTATTTGTAGAACTCATATCGGATTGCATGCCAACATGGAGGTGGAGAGGGGAGGAGAGAAAGAGGGAGAAAATTTTGTGGAACTGAATGTTGTAAACTAAAGGTAAATAAATTAGATTTTAAAAAATGATGAGCAGGATGCTCTGACAAAAACATGGAAAAATTTGCATGAACTGATGCAAAGCAAAAAGGGCAGAACAAGGAAAACATTGTACACAGTTAACAGCAATATCTTTTGATGGTCTGCTATGGATAACTTAGCTATTCTAAACAATACAATGACCCAAGACAATTCTATAGAACTTAGGATGAAAAATGTTGGGCCATCTCCAGAGAAAAAAAATAGTAAAACCTGAACACAGATCAAAGATACAACAAACATACATGTGTTTGACACAGAGCAAAATATAGCTTTTTGTACTCTCCCCAAAAAACATTATCTTACCACCTACCTAATTGTGTCAACATAATAAAGCACTCTATAGTTCAAGGGCGATCTATGTTTTATCATCACATACAGTGTCAAAAGAAAAGTTATGTGATCACCTAAAGTGTTTGGTGTGATAGAAAATGCTCTATGTACCTTGTCTGGAAAGAGAAGAATTCATTATCAATGATGAAATTTTAAAATGATCTTATTTGTCAATGGTGAACTAATTGTGTGGTATCCTAAAATGAAAAGACTGTTCAAACTATTCATACTGGAAAGATGAAACAGATGGGGGAAAATAAAACATATATTGCTCAAATATGGCTTACACCTGATCTGGCATCCCATTCTGGTAAACTTTCTGCCCAGCTATCAATAGACAGACTTATCTTGGTTAAGGGCTACAGATTGACAATGACCTGTTTAGGAGATGATCAGGCTGCTTTCTATGATTCCAAATTTTGCACTTGAACACTAAATCTTCTCAGTAAATTGATCATAACTACAAATCATAGAACACTAATCAATATTACCAGTAATTCAAAGGACAGTTGAAAAGCATGTAGTCACTGCTACAATCTATTTGAAAAAAATGACTTGAACATGGTATGTAGCATAAAAGATACTATTCTAGAACAGAAATGGTCAGAAAAGGAGGTGGGCAAGGGAAGTAGCAAGCACAAGAAATGACAAGGATAGCTCAAGTAATATCCTGGGGTCCCCTCCAAGATAGTAATAGAGACCACAAAAGATCCTTCAGAATACAGGGCTAACACCCAATACATGGGAAAATATATGGGTAAAAATGGATAAGTATCAACATGTATGAAAATTCATGGAAAGGTGACAGCCAGAAACAATGCAGGAAATTAATAAATTCATACATAAAAAATTCCCCAAAGTGGCTCCCCCAAAGAGATTACACTTAGGAAACTAGAGGCAAAGGTAACTATAGCATATCACACTAGACTTGTGTCTATAACACAAACTAATTTCACAATGGGGTAGTTTTTCCTTTGTTTCTGCCTTTTGGTAGAGAAAAAGGTCATTAAATTGGCCAATCATTTTTAAAAGTTAAACCAGACTGGGGTTCTTTCTTTTTTGCAGGCTTTCCGAGCAATACATTCTGGGATTGATTTAAAAAAAGAGGGACCTAAATACCTAACAATTAAACAGATGGTGCCTTTATCACAGAGTAGCAATTCAAGCTGGAAGAGTGGAGATGTAGACACTGATTCATTTACACAGGTATGAAAAGGAAGAAAGGTATTGAAATTGGAGAACAAACATATTAGAACCAATAAAGTTCAAAATGGACAACTTTACAGCACAGGTGCCAACTTGAAAATGATTTAAACAAACTGGCACACACTTATGACATTTTCTACCCTACAATCACAGCCATCACAATGTGTTATGGTCTCATTAAATTCACAAGCTAGAGCAAGCAAAGTCAAGCCAGAACTTCTGCATAGGGCCTTTGATGTAAAGCAAATACACAAAGGGGAACCAAACAGACACACTGTTCTTCCTGTGCTTGTGATGGAGGGAGGAAGAGAGAAGGATTGGTGATCAGATTAATTATCCTGACTTTAAACTAACAGTAGGAAGTGATTCTCAAATGCTGGTGGTCTTATCCATTCCTGAGTCACTCGTAGGCAGAAAGTATGTCATTACATTGCATTCTCTCAGTAAATAAAAACTTTTCTTATGGTGAAGAAAAAAAGTATGCTCTTTGAGTATGACTATGCTCTTTACATTGACAATGGTTAGGCTCCCTTCATGCCATTTTCCCCAGCAGGGCCTCAGAGGAAAGGCCAGTAGTTAGTTTAGAAGATAATGCTTCATTTAAAAAAAAAATTCCCAATTTCTATTTTCCTAATATGGACACAGAGTACAGAGCAGCTCCAGGAACAGATGAAGTATAACACATAGTGCATTAATGTGTTTATTGTTCTTTCCTAAGGTAATCTGAGTAAGGGCATTTGCCCGATTCGGAGCAATTTCAATAGATAGGACTGTGTTTCTCCATATTCTGGCTGTAAAGCTATTGTAAAATTTTGCTCTGTGTCATTACACATACACAATAGTCCAACCTAAAAGAGGATGCATTTCAAAAGTGTCCAAAATCACAGTTCTATAGAATTCTCCACATCTAACAGAATCTTTCCAAATGTAAAATGAGAGATTAGGAAAAATTCTAATTGCAATGGTTCAGAAAGTAGTTGTGCTTACAAGTGAATAGGAGTTAATGCAATGACTTCTCTGATAATGGAAAAACACCCTTAAATTTCTCCAGGGTAGTGACACAGCAACAGAATACTTAGAACAACTGATTTATTTTGAATGTGTTAAACACATTTAACTAGATAAATTGTAAATATTTAAGTTTACTACTGTGACCTTGCAAAAGTCATTTCTACATTTAAACTTGCTGACCATGATCACGAAGCAATTCTATTGCAATGTAATGGGATATTTTCCAAGTGTCAGGAAAATTAGATAGCTCTATTTTTTTTTTTAAAGAGGCAAGAGTTGGGGTGGCTAGGTGGCACAGTGAATAGAGCACCGGCCCTGGAATCAGGAGGACCTGAGTTCATATCCGGCCTCAGACACTTGACACAATTATTAACTGTGTGACTTTGGGCAAGTCACTTAACCCCAATTGCCCTCCAAAAAGAAAAAAAAAAGAGGCAAGAGTTTTACATAAATGGTATATTTATGTAAATGGTATTTACATAAATGGTAAATGACCAAATGCTTGGTCAATCCAATCCTCTGTCTTTCTAATGAAAAGGTTTTTTTTGATAAAATAGCCAAGATGGGAGACAGCAAAAAACATACTAAATGTTCTAACAGGACATTGAATTTTAAACTATTAAAATAGATTTCTTTTAATTGTGCGTGGTAAGGAGCTGTTCATATACATATTTTTAAGCAGTAAAGTACAAATCACATCCCTAATGCAAATATGTTGATGATAAAGTACATGAAATGTCTTAATCATAAAATCCTAAATAATCTTTGCAGGAGGGGTGGTTTTAGGAAAAGAATACAAATTATAAAATTTGAAATGTAATTCACTCTCTTCAAGATGTTTATTAACTTGTCCTACTGCCATGAGTACTGCCTGGCTTTTAGCAAAAATAAACAAATAAATAAATAATAAGTTGGAAAAATAAAATCTGAAGCACAATTTATAGTAAAATCATTGTTCAAAAGGTGTTATACAAATTCCTATGATTGTAATTCATTTAATATATAATTATTTAGTACAACTACAACCTCCCTGATGTGCCCAAATACACTGTAAAACATAAAACTTGTAAAAGTCAGAGATGGATGCCGGAATGAATCAAATTAATGCCAAATTTCATAATAAAAATATGTGCATCTATACTAAAAATAACAACAATGACAACAAAAGAAATCTTCCTGGGCACATGCTTTCCTCAATTCTGAAGAACTATGATAGATGCAGAAGCAAAGAAAGAAAAACCTTGTGTCCCCCAAAGTCACCGTTATATGATACATATGACATACTCATATATGACACAGAAAATTATAACTAATTATTATTTTCAGATGGTTACAAATAGCTTTCTTGAATGGCCCCATACTTTTTAATTTAGTTAGAAAAAGATGGGTATCTGCTGAACTACAATGAAAAGTAATAACATTCACTGTGTCATGATTTATACAGAAAATTAAGTACCAGAAGCTTCAAAAAGTGAACCCCAAAATTAATTCTATTTTTATATGTAAACCCAAAAGGTCCAGACTTCTCCATTCAATTAATCAATCAATCAATCAAAGGTGTCAATTAGCTCTGAACTATTCTTTAATCAATTTGGAAGAAGGAATCTGCTTTGATCCTTGGATTAAAACAGATGACAGCTCATGCAGAAAATATTTTTTCACTGTTAGGAAGAAAATCAGTCACTTCCTAAGGGATTGTGTAAAACACAGGAAAAAAGTACAGACATGCAAATTCCTGTAGCAAAACCATCAAGTTTCAGGAGATTCAAGACTCAGGAATAAAGAAAAGGCAGTCCCCTGACCAGTCCTAGAGGGCAGCAAGTAGGAGTGACTTCACAAGGTGTTACTCTCCCTGACGAGCAGGAAGATGAAAGACACAATAAAACCAAATTAAAAAGACCAAGGTATGATAGATTCAGGACTCTCTAAAGGCAATGACTTTGGGGCTAAAGCTGAAAACTACATCTAAGGGAACTTCACGAGCACTCTAATAAGGGAAAAAAGGACTTCCAGTAAACAGAACCTAGTAGCCCTGTGGCACTCATGATGGTCAGCACTACTGTACTCTAAACTTAAGCCTCCTCATCTCATGGATTTGTGAACACCTGTGTGACAGTATTCCCACTGCCTGTGTTTGCTGCTAAATTACAGAAAGTAGTTTCAATTGTTCTAACCAATACATGATTTTCAATTTGAATACCTAATAACCAATGTGAAGTATACCTGTGAAGACTTGTAAGCAACAGTACTAGAAACTCTCAGTTATTCCCAAACCACAAGCAAGAAGCAATAATTGTCCTCTATTGGCAGGACCCAGCTCATCAACCGAAGTGAGAGAAGCAGCCTCAGAGAATCAGTTACTTGTGTTAAAAGTTAATGTGGTAATCAAAAACAGAAGATAAAATGCTAACACTACTTAGATAAAACAGGAAATTTACAAAATTGCCACTGAACCAAGATACTTGGTAAGAAGTGCTATCATGGAATATAAAAATAGTAAGAACTTTTAGAAGAGTTATGATATCATTGTTTGCAGATTCTGTAAACTAAAACAGAAGGGATTAACAATGACATCCAGAAAGCTACTTTGTAAGTTCTAAAAAAAAAAAAGCAGCTCAAAATTAAATGGCTTTTATTCATTAATATGAAATATAACAATATATTGCTTGCATTGATCTAGAACAATGATTTCAATGGCATAAGAAACATCTGCTTAGGAGACTTTCTCTTCTAATGTAAATCCACAGCTATTCTGAAAATTAAACTATAAAGAATTGCTTTGCCATTATGAGATAAAATTACTTGCCCAGGGTCCCAGGGCTAGTATATATCAGAGTAAGACTTCAAGCTAGGACTCCATGATTATGAAACTGGCTATTTAGTCACATGACCTCTAAGCAAACCAAATGACTGAAGTTATCAAATGTTGCTTACTTATACACATTCCAAATAGTAAAAGAGAAAATGATTATTGCAAAAAATAAATAAAACCCAACAACTTTGTATCAATATCTCTAATAGAGGTCTAATATTCAGGATATGTAAGGAATTAATACATATAAGGTGAAGAGCTATTCCCTCAATGACTAACAGTGAAACAATATGAATAAATTTTTCACAAGGGAACAATGCGGGGTGGCAAGGTGATGCAGTGAATAGAGCACCAGCACCAGAGTCAGGAGGAACTGAGTTCAAATCCAACCACAGACACAATACTTATTAGACGTGTGACCTTGACCAAGTCACTTAACCCCAAATGCCTTGCTTTCCCCCCTCCAAAAAAAACAAAAAACAAAACAAAACAAAAAAACACAAAGGAACAATGCCAACTCTTAACACCATCAATAACAGAAGTAAAAACAAAACAATTCTGAAGTTTTATATCACACTCAGCAAAACGGCAAAGGAAAAAAAGGCAAAAATAGATAATGGTGGAGAGACTGTTGATGGCAGACATACTAATTATTCAGTGGGTAGAGTTCTGTATTGGTCTAATCATTTTGCAAAAGGAATCTAAAATTGTGCTTTAACAGTAACAAAAATGTCCATAACCACTAGCCCAGAAATACCATGGCTAGCCATAAAAATGAAGGAAGTAGAAGACAGAAAGAATGATTAAATATACACCAAAATATTGTAGTAGTCTTTTGCATGTTAGAAAAGAATTGGGAAAAAAGTTTTTTCCTATTAACTGAGGAAGAACTAAGCAAATTGTGGTAGACATCTCTAATGGGATATTTTTATTCTATATGAAACAATGAGTTTGAAAAATTAAGAGAAACATTGGGGAAATTTAAATTAACTGAAGAATACAATAGCAGAACCAGGAAAAGAATGCAAAACTGATTCTAACAATATAAAGAATGGCCAAAAGAAAAACTGAATGCTCAGTAATTATAATGATCAACAACAGAGAAATGAATGAAGAAAATATATCTCCTTTTTAAATTTCTGCAGAATTTGGGGTCTGCACAGATTATGAGACTTCATTGATGTTTTAGCTGGCTATGCTAAACTGCCTTCCTTAACACTAAAAGGTGCATGAATTTAATCAAATATATTATAATTTTACTTTGAAATAACCATTTTCATCCTGTGATCATTTTATTTGCATTATAAAATGCAATATAAATTAACACTGCTTAGGCCTTTGAAGTATTTTTCAGTTTTATGATTAAAAACTATTTTTTATTGTTTGGTAAAATGAGTAGGTTGCTTGGCAGGGAAGATAACAAAATTTAAATGAGATGATGTAGTAATAGTGACAAGTAATTATTTCATAAAATTCCTCAAGACTCTCTCTCAATCTAAGCTATAGAACTGAACGTCCATTAATGGTTTCATTGGTCATCAGATACATGAAGAACAGATCAAGCATGCCAAGAAATGAAATGAAAACGTGTGTGTGTGTGAATAGTATGAAAAACATAATGCCTTGTGTTCATGGTAATTCTAGAGTAAAGGAGAAATGACCCTTAAAACTAAGTGCTACTTGCTAAATACAAGAAATCTAGTAGTGAATGTTGCAAAAATGTACCCACAGGTACAGATATTATACAAAGAAAATTTTAAGAGAAAGTACTGTCCTCTAAAAGCTTATATTTTGGTAACTGAACCACACAAATGGCTAATCCAACAGATTAATTTTTTTCATATACTTCAGAATACAACTTGCAGCTATTTCATACTGAAAGAACCCTATCAAACGAACATTTTAAAATTCAGACATTTCACAAGGATTATAGTAGGTTTTCACTTAGATAAGATGTTCACCTGATCATATCTTTTCTAATTTATTTCTCCTCCAATATAAACAACACAATATTTAGGTATCAGATCTTGAGAAAACAAGAACCCTTTTTTACTATCTATCTATATATAACATGTATTAGAAAAGGACTCATCTTCTCAAGATCTGATGATTCTGTGCTGTTTAGAATGGAAGAGAACATATACATATTTCACCATAATAGTGAAGTGTCCCAAAGCACACCATGAATGTATATGCAGAAATAATACAAATTCATATATTAGATTTTTACTACATTTTTGCTGTTCTCTAACTTTGAATACCTAACATCACTGAAAATCTATAGGTATTATTAGGAAACTCAATCAAAAAGTAATAATTATGTGGAATAAGCCAAAGAATCAATTAAGATATCTAATACTTGAAAGCCAGCCTAATAGATATTTTAATTACACATTCTCCTAAATTCTCCCAAATTGTGTCTTTATTGGATAAACTGAATGCAAAGTTCCTAGACTACATCATTTCAGCTACACACAAAAATGCCTTTTTGTGATTATGATTTAATGTTATGCTCTCAGACACTTAAAAAGGGTTTACACAAGAACAGAGCATTGAAAGATATTTGCATCTTTTCCAAAGCTATAGTTGCAAACACTGTACCCTTTATTTCTCAATGTCCTTGACACAATGCCCTACATGATGAATTGTTGCTCAAGTATAGTTGCAGGAAGAACTACTCTCTACAGGCAAATCTACATTTTCTTTGATCAACTCTTTCCCATTTTGCTTAGCTGCCAGAAAACTTAGAGCCAAATTCAGTGTTGAATGGTAGTAATCCATTTCTACCATACATCCTTGCATGAAGGTGAAGGGATTTGGAAAGGATATGATTCCTCCCCAACCACACTCCTAACTCAGCCTAATGTAATCTCAGAATACAGTCATATACAAGGAAGTTTTAAATCTTTCCCAACCACTTTGACTGGATCAGGAGGCAAGAATCAAGGCTGACAAATGCGACAAAGCACCCATACATCTGAAGGCTTTTAAACTTGGAAGATTTTCAACAGGTAAACAGTGTAGTGGCACAAGATTTTAGCTGAAGGGTCCAGTTCATGAGTAAAGGCCAGGAACCCAAAAGGAAATCTCTCTCTCTCTCTCTGTGTACACACAAACACACACACACACACACACACACACACACACACACACACACACACACACACACACACACACACACATAGACACACACCCTCTCTCCTGGGTGAGTATGGTCACTGAAAAGAAACTGCATGAGAAGTCTACAAACAATAAAAAACACAAGTCCAAAAACATAGTAACAAGACTTATGAGGGAAAATACCTTCAGGAAGCATGGCCCTTTTGTGACTAAGGGCAGCAGAAGTCTTGGATTCAAAACAAGCATACATGCTCAGACAGCTTGAATGAAAGGGAACCTCAAATGGATTCCATCAAAGAGAAAAGGACTTTGGGATCAGAAGTTGTGTGTTGTCCCACTGCTGCATTTTTTCAACTCATTCTCTGCGTATAGTTGGTTTGGAATGATTTGTTCCTTCTTTGAGGGGGGGGGAATCTCTAGCTCCACAAAGATTATGATACTACTCAGAGTTTTCTTTGATTTACTCACTTCTCTAGCATTGTTTCATGAATTAGAGCTTTGTGCCATGGCCAGGCTCTGCCCTCAATGTGTTCTTGGATCAATCTTCAGCTCTTCTTCTCAAGATGGGTCAACCAGGTACTAGCGTTGAAGCTCTACCTCTTGGAGTTATGCGTCCCTGTATTTCTGACATTCTATTGGCTTTTCATTTTAATGTTAGGGAATTCCAATCTCCAGCATCTGGAGTATCCCAGTCTGAGCACTGCAACACAACTCTCTGGGGCTTCCCTTGGGGAAAAGCTAGGGTTTCCTTGAGTGAACTTTCCACTCTGACTAACTTTAGGCACAGCCTTGCAGGTTCCACCTGTCCCTGGGTCCTTTTCTAGTAATGTGGGAAGCTACTGCACACCGGTGATGGCTTTGTTGTCTGCCTCATTTCCGATTGCTGTCAGAATTGTGGCTGACCCTCTGTGTACTTCTGAAATGGAACAAGTTCCTTACTGCAGAACTTCCCTGGATGTCTTGATCATTATTCAGTCTATGACACATCTCAAGGTTTTGCTGGGGTAAATATGGGAGCTAAATGGCCTACGTCCCATTCAGGCATCTATTGTAGGCAGAAGTCTGAGACAAGACACTGAGTTTCAATATATTTGTAATTCCATTTCAACATTTATGTTCATACACCTTGTTTTATGGGTTGTATTTAAAAACATTTGCAGTGATACCTTTGGGAACCAGGTTCCTTTTACAATATGTTTGCAGTAAAATTCTCAAAAATTCATTAATCAGGCAAAGCATATACATCATTGTAACGCCATGCACAAGCAGATTCCCAAAAGAATGCTACTGTTAACAGCTTTTAAGGTTCAGATTACACAGTATAGTGAACATCCCATTTATTCCATTACAAATCAAGGCAAACATTCACAACAAATCATAATATAATATTCACAACATTACATCCTATCACAGAAAATCACAATACAGTGTTCATAACAGGTTAACATTAGAATGGCCACACAGTTTTCACTACAGTGGCCACAATATTTAGAACAAGGAACAAAAGAATAATTCCCTAAGGGGGAAACCCTCCTCACTTAATCATTCAATCAATTCACAACACAATAATCAATATTCCACTCGTGGGGCAATCTTAACTTAATCAATCACTCATCTAGCAATCAGACACTAAGTATCATTAATCACAAGATACAATCATTAAAAAATTACACAAACCCTCCACCCCTGGTGTCTAGTAAACTCATTCAATATCCAAGGAGAGGCCTTTTCTTCATCTTGACTCTTGGTGGTCTCTCAGATTCCCTGGATCCCCTTCCATGGTCCCAGCTCTTACCTCAACCCAACAAACAGTCACCTGGATTCAGGGGCAGACAGCTCCCAGGTTCTCATCCAGTCCTCAGAGGTAGACAGCTCCCAGGTCCTTGTCCAGTCCTCCGGGCAGTCCCTGGCACAAACCAAAGTTCACAGGGTCCGGCATATATCAAATCTTTCACCACTTCTGTTGCCAGGAACTCAAAGATAAGCCAAGCCACGAACCAACAAAGGCTTATTCCGGTCATGCTTCTTCAGTCCTCCAGCAGTTCAGCTGGCCTAGGACCCAGAAGAAATCTTGGCTTTCCAAGCAAGCCCTCTCAGCCTTCCAGGTGGCATTCACCAGATTCTGGTCTCAGGAAAACTCCAACTCAGTTCTCAGTCAGCTTCCAGATGCTGGGAGAGAATCTCTCTCTCTCTCTCTCTCTCTCTCTCTCTCTCTCTCTCTCTCTTAAGAAAACTCCAACCCAGTTCTTCAGTCCAGCAGCCCAGCTCTCAGATGCTGGGACAGTACTGCTTCCTCCAACAGGAGCCACCAGAAGGAAGATTCCCAATTGTGCCTCTCTGCCTCTAGACCTCTTCTTATATGCACACATCGGCCTCCTGTCTCAGCCAACCCCCTCCTGCCAAGTCAGGATAGGAGAAGAGCTCACACCTTCCATACTTAGCCGTAAGTTACTAAGTGCTAAGTATCTGCCAAATTGGTTAGTTACAATCATACAACTCAAAATCAAGGTTTCTGCAGTTCTTCCTACCTGCACAGCTGGGCAGGACAAAAATGCCACTTGGCACTGCTTTTATTTTTCAACACTCAGATGCAGATATACATCATCCATTGAGAAAGTTGTGAAGTTATAAGCTATTCCCTTTTCCTCTCCTCATGCTAAACCCTCCATGTAGCACATATATTTACCCTATCAAGAAAGGAGAGAATTTCCTATTGGTCATTTGTATGTATTGCTTTGTTACTTTGAATACAGATTAATCTCAACAAAAATATTATCCAACACCTTAGAGAACAATCAGCTAATCAAAATCCCTCACTTTAAAAGCAGAGAAAATTAATAGCAGAATAGTTAAGTGAACATAAACCTAAGTGGCAAGGCCATAATTTAAATCCAATGCTCTTACCACTGAAGAGGAAAAGGGACATCAGAAGGGATACTATAGTCTTCTCACCCCCAGACACGTTCTTATTTCCATGAAAACAAAAGACTATGTCATATCCATACACCAATCTCTTTTGGTAACTGAAAACCACCCTTTCCTATCACAAACCTGCTCCCAATCTTTATCGCCTCCCTTTTGTGCTTAAAAACAAGTTGCATTGGGGCAGCTAGGAGGCATAATGGGTATCAGAGGTGTGAGTTCCTTTTTTGTGTTCTTTAATCATGTGTTCTCTACATGTGTACTTTTCTGTGTATGTCATTGGTCATGTATATACTCTATAGGTGGCCCTTTCCATCTGATGATGTGATACCCCATGGAAATTCACACTCTATATCTGGTTGAAGAAGGCAGAGAGGGTCTTTCTTATCACTTATTTTGCTATGTTGATTGACATCTCTTTTTGCTTTGATCTAATTAATCCGCCAACAAGCATTTATTAAATTCCTACTAGCTACCAGAATGAAACAATTCTTACTGAAGAGTAGCTAACATTCTAATAAGATATATGTGTGTGTATCTTTATACAAAATCAACAAAAGAATAAGTACAAATAAATATCAAGTGATGCATGAATTGTGTTTTATAGGAAGAAAGGAAGTGTAAGTATCAGGTGGAAGTGCTGAAGGAGTGTAATGCAGACATGCGAGAACAGTACAACAGCATAGAGACAGAGTACTGTTTGTTGAGAATGGGGAGGTCATTTGGAACATAGAGAAAAGTGATTTCCTTTCATTGGCCTAATAAAAAATGAGCATATTAGTAGGATTTGTGGACTATTTTGAATAGAAGCTAACCAACAAAGTGGTTGGAACAAGCAAGTGAAGGAAGGGCCATGAAGTAAGTGTGTGTATGTATTTCAATTCAATGTGTTACTTTATCTTATTAATATAGACCTGGTATTATCTTTATTGATATTTATAAACAACAAGGTTGATATTTCTTTATTAGCTGAAAGAAAATTAAATTTATTTCCATGTGACTTTAGTCTAAGTGAAAGACAGTTAAATCAATTGTTCATTTTATAATTGTATAAATAATTTTTAAACTAAAAAACCAAAACTGTGGTATGGAACTTTCTCATGACAAAGCAACTTATTATGAGGGGCAGCCACAAGGTAGAACCATCTATAAAGTACAGGTCTGGCTAAAAAGAAACTATAGAAAGAGTTCCTACTCTGCTCAGAAAAACAAACTCCTCAATCATTTACCAGAAAATGGTCTCAAAAATAATAGGAAAAGATAGCTTGACTCAGTTGACAAGAGAATCAGACTCCCTGATTTTAATACACTTTTGAAAAGGAACTTGTTTTCAGGATTCCCTTAATCAACATCTTATATTAAAGAGCTACATTTAAATTTTAAAAGTTCTCTTTCAATTCATTTAAGTCACATTTTAATAATTTAGTTATAAT
>CM053586.1:79589843-79615594 GCA_028646515.1 Pseudochirops corinnae | reverse complement strand
TTCACATATATCCATGATTTGTTAAACATAATATTACTATCATATAGTTTTCTTGATATTGTGAATTTTAACTTTTGCTTTGTCTAATGCCATGACTGTAATTTCTCCTTATTTGGAGTTAAGTGACGAGCAATGAATTCTAGCCTTTTGTTTTTATGCTATACATGTCTTTACTTTTTAGATATATTTCTCATCTGCAACAGATTTCTTTCTTCTCTACTCTCCTTTTTGTTGGTTGTTTAAGCCATTTCCATTTAATGTTGTGATTATTAGGTTTATGTTTTCCTCCATTTATTTACTTCATATTGATTTTTATTCCACCATCTCTTTGAAATCACTACTTTATCCTTGTAATTAGATTTGTTTCTACTATTTTGATGTTAGTGTCTTTCTATTTGTTCTGTCCTAATCCTTATTTGCCTGCATTAAACAAAATCCTGAAATTTACTTAAATTGTTCATTTCTCTTTGATTTTTGATCAATTATTTATCTCCTTTTTGGACCATTTTCTTTTCCCACCTAATCAGCATAAGATATAAATGCTTTCTTTCCTGTCTTATTTTAAGTGATTCTTTTACATGCCCCTTTCCAAGATTTTTTTCTTTGCTTTGTTTTCTTTATTTCTCTTTCTTTCTTGTTTATTCAGATTCTCTGCTTCAGGGGCTATAGCCTTACTTATTCCTTTTTAATTTTTTCCATTGCTTTATGAAAGTAGAATTTCTGAAGTGTCTGGTTTTACTTCTATTCTCTATCCCAATTCTTTATCAATGTGTTTGTACCCCATTCTCTGTATTTTCTACTGCAGAAATATCAGTTCATGAAGGAAAAGATTGCTAACAGAAGGCATCATCATATGCTATGAATCATTCTGTATTCCCCAAATCCTGAGACTAGGTTTTACCCTCTGTCCTTACCTTGATTGAGTATCCTCCATTACTAAAACTGGATCATCCTATTGTTGGTTCTATGTTCCCTCTGCCACATAGGTACTAACTGCCCTTAGAGAATTGTCAATCTCCTCTCCTAGAGAGAATGCTTTTCTAGGGAGTATCCTTTCTTAGAGAAGGTAGTCTCCAAATGAGCAAATTTCTCTCACCCCCTCAATAAAATCAATTGTGAAATCTCTGGCTATTATTGCTAGATATATACTACATCCTCCATGGTAATGTTCATTAGTGGTATCCTTACCTTTTACCTTCTGAGATTGTTCTTACTTTCCACTCTCCCCCATCTCACTTGATCTTCCCCCCCTCATTGCTTTGATCAGATTCTCCTATAGCCCCTACTCTTTTTGAGACACTAAAGACATTATTATCATTCTCTTGCTCATTCACACATGAAATCACAGGATCTAGCTCATAGAGTAATAATTCAGATTTTCTTCCTTCTCTTTTATTTTTTTAAATTTCCTTTACATCTTTAGCCCCTAGATGTGCAGTGGATAGAGCACTGGGCTTGGAATCAGGAAGACTCATCTTCCTGAGTTCAAATGGGACCTCAGACATTTACTAGTTGTGTAATCTTGAGCAAGTCATTTAACCCTGGTTGCTTCAGTTCCTCATCTGTAAAATGAACTGGAGAATGAGATAGAAAACCATCTTTGCCAAGACAACCCCAAAATGAGTTCACAGAGGGACATGAGTGAACAATAATGATCTTTCTTTGTTTTTTTATCCCTTAATTTGGTCTCTCTTAAAAAAATAATTATTTATAAATATTAGAGAATTTATTTCATTACTTTTAAAAATAGTTGTACTTTAAAACTCTTTCTTATGTTTCTGTTATTTGGTAGTCTGTAAGTCAAATACTCTGTTCAGTTGCTTAATTCTTTTTTCATGAAGAATTACCTCAAACAATTCTCTTTTTTTAAGGTTTATCTTTTTTTTCTGTCATGACCAGGCTCAGCTTTGCAGGATATATCACTTTAGGTTGTGGCTTGAGTTCCTTTGCTTATGAAACAAATCACATTCTTCTCTGATTTCACTTGAGAAATGTACAGTGTGATTCTTCATTATTTAAATTGAGGTTGTTTTTTATATTTGAAGATTTCTCCTATTTACAAAATTTGTTACTGAAATTGTGAAATTTTATCACTATATACCTTGTAATTTAAAATCCTCCTCACTAACCATGGTAGATTTTCTTTAGGTAATTGCATCTGAGGTGGGCTTTAAAGGATAGGTAGAAATTGATGCAGATGGGGATAGAGGTCATCCTAGTCATTGCAAACAAGCTGAACAGAATACAGTCCATGTTTGGAGAGCAGAATTATACAGTTTGGCTGGAAGATAAAGTGATTTGAGAAGAAAATATATGATAAACTTTGAAATATAAGGCAGAATCATATTGTGGAGGGCCTTGAATCCCAGATAAAGTTTAAACTTTAATTTGCAATAGGTAGTCACTGATTTTTTTTTTAAACAGAGAAATGATATCACCAAGTTTATGGTTAAGAAAACTTATTCTGTAAGCATTATGAAAGACTGTTCAGAGGGAAGAAAGAGTGGAAGTTGAAAGACCTATAAGGAAATTCTTGCTTTTTAAAATTATTGGTAATTAGGTATAAACCTGAGGTGGCGAGATACAACTAATAGGGCCCCCAATTTCCAATTCTTAACCACTACAGAAAGAGCTGTTATAAATATTTTTGTACAAATAGGTCTTTTTCTTTGTCTTCAATCTCTTTGGGATACAGACCTGGTAGTGGTAATGTTGAGTCAAAGGGCTATCAAACTGTGCAAATCCTACTTCAACTGAAGCATAATAGATTCTATTCCCACTCCTTTCCTTTACCCTCTGTGTGTCTATCTGCTTCAAATGTTTCTTATAAATAGTATATTGTAGGATTCTGGTTTTTAATCTGTTTTGTTATCCACTTCCTTTTATGGATTAATTCATCCCATTCACATTTACAGTTACGATAACTGTGTATTTTCCTCCATCCCATTTCTCCCTTATTTATCCTTCTCTCCCTCTTGTCTTTCATCCTGTCACTCCTCACAGGTGTTTTACTTCTGATCACCACCTCCCCCAATCTGCCTTGTCTTTTATCAGTCCTTTACCACTCTCTTATCCCTGTCCCTTCCTCCCTCCCTCTCTCTCCACCTTTCTTTCTTTTAAAAATCATAGCCATTTGTTCTCCACTGTTGAAGAAGACGATATCAGGAAGGCGATGCCATGATTTGCAAGTGAGCTTTTACAAATAAAGCTGGTATGAATATATGTGTGTATATATTTACACATATATAGTGTGATATCTGCAAATGTGTTATTTTTATGATATATTAAAGAAAAAATTCTCACAATGGAATTGTGCCATTACGAGGTATAATGAAATTTATAACTCTTACTGCATGTTGCCATATTATTCTCCAAAATATCTGCACACATTATAACTCCTCTAGCAGCATATTAAATTACCAATTTTCCTACAACCCCTCCAATATTAGAAAATATATATATATATATATGCACACACATACATATGTATATATTTGTGTGTGTGTATGTATGTCTTTTTTTTTGCTGTGGTAGATAAGGTAGTAACAATGCATATTTCTTTGATCACAAAGGACTTTGAAAACCTTTTCATGTAATTCATAATTTATTTTCATAAATGTTCTGTTTCTATCCTTTGTCACTTCAGTCAATGAATTAACTAACATTTTTTGTGTTGTTTACTCATTTTTCAGACATGTCAGACTCTTCATAACCCCATTTGGGGTTTTCTTGGCAAAGATACTGGAGTGGTTTGCTATTTCCTTCTCCAGCTCATTTGATAGAGGAGGAAACTGAGGCAAACAGGGTTAAGTGGCTTGCCCAGGGTCACACAGCCAGTAAGCATCTCAAGACTAGATTTGAACTCAGGAAGATGAATTTTCCTGAGGTCTAGCTTAGCATTCTATCCATGGTGTCACCTAACCAACATTTATTAAATATCTGTTATGTGTCAAGCACAAAGAATGAAAAAAGTGAAATATTTCCTGCTCTCATGGAGTTTCATTCTACTCTGGGGTAGAAATTACAAATAGGTAAACAGAAGATAAATGCAAAATAAATATAAAGTAATTGGGGCAGGGCACTAACACTATGGGGTATCAGAAAACCTCTTATAGAAGCACCAAATGTGAACCCTGAAAAGAGATAGAGGTTCCAAGAGTCTGAGACAAAGGAGGAGAGAGGATTTTATTTGGATAGCTTTTTTTTTTTTTTTTAAAAAGCACAGAAGTAGAAGATGGGAAATAGTCAGTTAGTAGGCCAATTTGGCTGGAATATAGAGTGTATGGTAGGGAGTAAAATGTAATCAGTCAGGAGGGATAAACTGGAACCAGATTGTGAAAACACTCTAAATGCCAAATAGCAGAATGGATTAGAGGGGAAAAGGGTGAATACAGGGAGACCAGTTATATCACTGGAAGGAAGACTGACAGGAAAATTAGCAATAGTTGAGGCAAGAGTTGATGAGGGTCTGAAAAAGGTCTTGTGGTGTTAGTAGAGAGAAATGCACAGATCAGATAGAGGTACAATCAACAAATTTCACTGGGGAGTGTGTTTTTATTATTTTTTAGAAATGTATATTAGTTCCTTACAGATTCTGGACATTAGAACTTTACTACAGATATTTTTTCCCAACCTGCTTTTCTTTTTGCTTTTTGTTGTGCAAAATCCTTTCATCATTGTATAATCAAAGCCATTCATTGCCTTCTAAATGAATCCTACAGGTTTGATTCACAAAAATGTCCCTCGTCTCCATTGTTGAGAGAAATATACTATTCCTTTATTTTTCCTATTCCATAATTTAAAAGATATTTAGATTGGAGTATTACGAGAAGAGTATGAGATATGGATCTAAATCCATTGTATTTTTGGTGGAGTCAAAAGGCAGTCAGTCAGTCAGTCATTCAGTTTTCACCAACAATTTCACTGAAGTGTTTTTAATCATGTTTGTGATACACTAATCTTTTACATATAATGGGTTATAGTTCTGTATTCTCTATTTTATTTAATTAACTTATTTCTCTCTTATTTTTCCAAGTATCAAATAATTTCATAATTACTTTATAGGATACTTTATAATGTTATTGCCTTATTGAAATATAATAGAACCAGTTTCCTTTCCATTATTCCAGATTTCCTTTCCATAATTCTTGATAATATTGTCCATCTTTTTTCATGTATGAATTATATTAAAATTCCATTTAAATAGATGATATAGCCTTTTAGTTTTGTATTAAATCTATTAGATAATTGAGAAATATTTCCTTTTTTAGGAAAAAAAAAACCTACATTAGCTTAACCTAGCCACAAACTAGATAAATTTTCTCATTTGTCCAATTCTTCCTTCATTTTGTCAAAAATAATTCTGAAATTGTTTTTAGTGATGAGGACCTGAATTAGGATAGTTGTGAAAAAAGTGGAGAGGGAGGAATGGATGGATGCATAAGATATTGAGGTAGGACAACTGATGATACTTATAAACTGGTTAGAAAATGAAAGGGGGTGAATTTTTGTTACCATGAAAAGAAACGCTATAAATATTTTTGCACAGAAAGAATAATTTCCTCTTTATAACTTTTGGGCATAGACTTAGAAGTGGTGTAGCTAAGTCAAAGGGCATGCCTTGTCTAGTAACCTTTTAGGTATGATTCCAAATTGCTTTCAAGAATGGTTATATCCATTCACAGGTCTACCAATAACGTTTCACTGGGTCTGTTTTGATGGCTCTGAAATGATCATTTTCCTTCTTTATCATTTTTGCCACTGTGATGGTTGTGAATCAGAACCTCAGTAATTCGTGTTTCTCTAATTAGTAGTGATTTGGAGTAATTCTTCGTATAATTATTTAATTTTGTGTTTTCCCTTGAGAACTGTTTGTTCATATCCTTAAATCTCTTATCAACTCGAGAATGGCTTTAATATATGTATGTATGTATGTATGTATGTATGTATGTATGTATGTATGTATAGGGGCAACTAGGTAGGGTAGTGAATAGAGCACTGGCCCTGGAGTCAGGAGGACCTGAATTGAAATCTGGTTCAGAAACTTAACACTTACTAGCCATGTGACCTTGCGCAAGTCACTTAACCCCAATTGCCCTGCCTTCCCCCATCCAAAAAGCAAAACAAAAGAAAAAAGAAATAAATA
Source organism: Pseudochirops corinnae (assembly GCA_028646515.1). NCBI lineage: Eukaryota > Metazoa > Chordata > Mammalia > Diprotodontia > Pseudocheiridae > Pseudochirops > Pseudochirops corinnae. The sequence goes on along the minus strand of CM053586.1, from coordinate 79,609,449 downwards.
TATATGTATGAATATATTTGTTTATTTTAATTTTCAACATTCACTTTTATAAGATTTTCAGTTTCAAATTTTTTTCTCCCTTCCCCCCCCCAAGACAGCAATCAATCTCATATAGGCTATACATGTACAATTATATTAAACATATTTCCACATTAGTAATGTTGTGAAAGGAGAATCAGAAGAAAAGGGAAAAACCATGAGAAAACAAACACAAAAAAGTGAAAATAGTATGCTTCAATCTGCATTCTAACTCCATCATTCTTTCTCTGGATGTGGATAGCATTTTCCGTCACGAGTCTTTTGGAATTCTCTTAGATCATTGTATTGCTATGAAGAGCCAAGTCTATCAAAGTTGATCATCACACAATGTTGCTATTACTGTGAACAATGTTCTCCTGATTCTGTTTACTTCACTTAGCATCAGTCCATGTAAGTATTTCCAGGTTTTTCTGAAGTCTGCCTGCTCACCATTTCTTATAGCATGATAGTATTCCATTGTATTCCTGTCCCGCAACTTGTTCCCCAATTGATAGACATCCTCTCAGTTTCAAGTTATTTACCACCACAAGAAGAGCAGCTGTAGAGAATGTCTTTCTATCTGATAAGTTTGAATTGATTCCTTATATATCTTGAATGGAGATTTTTCTTTAATTCTTTATGGGAAAAAATTCCTAAAATATTTCCCCATTTGATTGTTTTCCTTTTAATGTAGGCTTTATTAGATTTGTTTGTGCAGAAACTTTTAAATTTTGTTTAATAAAATTATCCATTTTATCTTATCCTTTCAATGTCTTGTTTGGCCATGAATTTTTCTCCTATCCATGGATTTGATATGAATTATTTTTCCATTTTCCTCTAATTTTTTTATGATGCAATATTTTATATCTAGGTCAGGTATTTATTTATATCATTGGGATAGTGAGAGTGAAGGATGATTCCTAGACTGTGAGTCTGAGCAACTAGGAAAAGGGTAGTCTCAATAATAGAAATAATGAAGTTAGAAGAGAGAAGTAGGTTTAGGAGAAATGGTGAGTTCAATTTTGGAAATGTTTAATATGAGATGTCAGTGTAACATACTTGTGGAGATGTTCACCAGGCAGAGGGAGATAAAGATATGGAGTTCAAAAAGAAAAGTGAGGTCTGGATATAGTCTTTTGACAGTCATTTGTATAAAGGTAATAATCAAAGTCATAGATACTGTTGAGATCATTGAAAAAGAGGAGATAGACAAAGAGAGGAAGAGAAAAAGAGAGAGAGATGGGATCTAAGGGAATATCTGCATATAGGGAAGTGACATTGATGATAATCCTGAAAAATAAACTGAGACATATTGTTCAAACAAGTAGGAATACAGGTAGCCAATACTAAGCAGCTTTATGAAAACTTAAAGAAGAGAGATTGATTATCCAGAAGGTGGGGGACGTTAGTAGTGTCAAATGATCTCTTTTGTATATGAATGTGTAGGGTATCCTCACACACTGTAATATCTTACACAGCCACTCATATGGGAGGGTGTGAATCTACTCATTCTCTCGGCTGGTTTGAGCATTCTAACTTGACCTCAAACTGGCCAGATCTCAATTTCCAGAGAACCATCACATTGCAGTTGCACTGAAATTTACTCAAAATTGTAGTGGGTAAATCTGTTGAGGGAATAGTTATATGCTCCTTATTCCACTCACCATTTTAGTCTTTGGGCCTCTACTGGTAGACTACCATTCACACAAACCAGCCATTCAAAATGGTGACACATGCCTTAAGCATAACCACTTCCTTAACGGTAAAGCAAAATAAATAGCAATAAAAATCATGGGTAATTATATATTACAGGAGATTCAGAAATAGTAAATATGTTGCCATCTACACATAAAACTGGGTGACATTGTTCCACAAATGCATGTAATATCCTTGCAAGAGAGTGAGCACACACAGAAATCTAGCAGGAAAGCACCTGAGGGAGGAAAATCTATGTACTCAGAATAACAAGTAAATTTTTAACTGGTGATTTTGATGTCATTGGTCCATTTGGAACATTTGCACCACACAGCAATATTTCTCTGCTAACTGTTTGTCTGTTGTTCCTCCCCACTTTCCAGCTAGCCAAATCCTTTTCTCTTCTGCTCTTGAACTGGTAGAGAATTTACAGGCTCTTTCAGCTTTACCTATTAAAGGGTATTGAAAAAAAGGCACACCATTGAACTGCGTAAGTTTCCTTTCAACTAGAGAACTTGAAAAAATCATCCATTTGTTCAGCTTTGGGGTCCAATAAGATTGTAGCCAACTGCCCATAGCAAAATAGCTCAGACTGGCTCTCTGAGCAAGGCATATTAGCCCACCCAGCTTTTTGCTCATCAAAGTATGGTGTGTGTAATTAGGACTCAGTATCTATTCCCATACAGCAAAGCAAGACCAAGGCCTTCCACCTTTATGCCTTTCACTCTCAAACTATGTTTTTTCACAATCACATATTATTCATTTTTAATTTTTAAAAGTTTTTTCTCATCCCCTTTAAACTATCAAACTGTTTCCCTACAAAGCCTCATCCTCTATACTTTACAAGATGATTTTAGTTTTATATTTATACCACAGTTCATTTTCCCTTCCAAGCTGCTCAAATCCCATCTGAATACTATTTCTTTACAAACATATATATTTATTAATTTATATTAAATATATTTTTCCTATTCTTGTACCAAACTTCTCATATATGAAAGATACAATATCATGCTTTCTTGCATTTGATTTAATTCTTTTACTTTATTCAAAAGTCCCCTTTCCTGCCTCTTTCTGCATTAAATGGCTTTACATGAAGAAGCCCTATCTTCAAAAGACAATATCTTACATTTGTAACTGAGAAAATACAGTTTAGTAGGAATAACCAACCCAATGACTACATTGAGAACAAAAACAATATTCAATTCCTGTGGTCTTCTATCTCACTACCAACAGGAAGTGTGTTTCATCATCTGTTCCCCAGGGTCAAGATTGGTCATCACAGTCAACCAAAGATGGTCTACATTTCAGGGTTTTGATTTTTAAAAACATTGTTATAGTAACTGTGCACATTATTCTCTTGGTTCTTCCCATTTCTTCGAATAATTTGGATCTTCCTAGCATAGACCAATCTTTTGAATATTTTCAAATCTTCCTACATTTGATGTGCTGCCTGCAAGCAGAATATTGGTGGATTCTGTTTCTTAATATATTCTGTGATTTTTGGAGCTTATTTCAATCTTCAATCAATTTGCATTTACTGAGCTTATTTTTCCTTCACTTATTGTAAATTGATATATGCTCTTATATTTGCATGGTTTCTACTGTCAACCCAAACATACCCATACAAAATTCTCATCTTAAATTATTAGCTATTTAGGTAACTTTAATTTGGACTTCCCATTTCTCAAAGATAGTAACTTTGATGGAGGATTATGCTCCACTCACCTTTCCTTCTTGGATCTTTTTCTTTTCTTCCTTTGCTGTTTATTTGAAACACCTGTCTAAAATCTTTAATGATTTACCCAATACAGTTCTTTGAAGATTCTTGCAGCTTGTTGGCAACTGTTTTATCACATTTAAAACATTTATCCTTTTGGTTAGGAGACTTATTTGTTGTTCACACATTCCTTGAAGTGGAAGTTCTAACTTTTCAAAGTCTGTTCCCTTTTCAAATATCCATTTCTTGTGATCATCTGAGTATCCTGAGGTTTTTTTTTTTTTTACTTTCACTTAGTTTTGGTTGCCTATTTGATCTGGGTCCATTTTATGTGCTTCTTAATTTTACAAATTTTTTTCTTGTTTGTGTGATTTTTTTCCTGATCCTTCTGAAAAGCTAGCTACGATATTAATATCCCTTAATATGTAGTTTCTGTACTTCTGGGAGATTGTGCTATATTTTTCCATATTATAGTTCTGGAATTCAATTTGCTTCTTCATTGTGGATGTTCAATGCATTCTTTATTATGGTATTTCACAGGCTGTTTTCCCTAGTTCTGGGGAATTTTCTGAAATATAGTGTCTAAATTATTTTCTTTTTCTAAATTCTCTGGAACTTCAGTAATGTTATAGATTTCTCTGATGTAATCTTGATTTGTCACTTGGAGCTAGGTACTTTTCATTTGTTTGAATATTTTAGTAATTGTTGAGTCTATATTTCCAGCTTCTTTGCCTTATTTGTGATTTCATCTTGTCTAGTGAGTTGCTGTTTGTTGTTTCTGTGATTAAAAAAAAGTTTTCTACTATATTCTTCCCATTGGTATTTTTCTTCATTGTTTCCCAACTTTTTTTCTTAGCATCTTCTCATCCTCAATTGGTAGCCTTATGTGATATTTTACTTCATGTTCTTCCTGCATTTGGATTTTTTAATCTCTTAGCATTTAGCAAGCTAATTTTTAACTTCTTTGAATGTACCATTTACCCATTTAAAATCATCAGTAGGGTATCTTGTGTTTCGATTTTCATCTCCATTGTTTCTTCTTAACTGATTCATAGCATTCATGGTCTTGATGCTTTTCTTTTGGTCTTGTTTGTGTGTTTTTAAATGTTTCTTCTTTTTTTTTTCCATGTATTTTGCCTGTGTGTGTGTGTGTGTGTGTGTGTGTGTGTGTGTGTTAAAGGGAGAGAGAGCAAGAGATCAGGGCATGGGGAGGGTGTTATAGGGAGAAGAGTGCTGTGTTCTGTAGGAAACCTCTTTAATACTCTTATTCAAACATCCTAAATTGGTTTCCCAGGTTTTGTTTGCTTTTATTGGTGATTTCTCTCTCTAGGACCCTTAGACTCTACTGTGACCAGCACAGTTGGGTGGGCTAGCAACCAGTGAGAGTAAAGAGACAGGGGTGTATTCAATAGTCTGTTTATTACAGAGCCATTTCATACAGAGCCAAAGATACAAGGAACCCTCAAAGTTTATATGCCCCTAGCAGAAGATCTATGTGACCAGAAAAAAAAATGCAGACAATGTACAAGGACTCTCCTTTGATCTTGATTACTCTTTACCCTAGCTTAAGGCTAGTTATTTATTAAGACTTTATCCTAGGACCATGTCCCAAGGCACAAACAAACAAGACTACCTGTCTTGCTGATTATCTACCCAGAAACTTCCTTAGTTATTTATTAGGTCTATATCATAAGACCAAGTCAGGAGGCATCAACAAACAAGACTATACGTCCACCTGATTATCTGCCCTGTAACCTTACAAAGTTTGTATAAGAGAGGGGAACATTCCATTAGTGGGGCCGGGGGACCCCTGAAATTTCTCTACATCTCCCCCATTTTATTTATTTATAGGAGAGGGGAACATTCCATTAGTGGAGCTTGGGGAGACTCCTGGAAGCTCTCTACAAGACTCATGGTCAGAGATTTTAAATTACCTAGAGTCACAGTCATCCAAGTGTGTAGAAGCCTGGTGTATTTGATAGGTAAGATGTTCTGGTCAGAGCACTTTTATTTGATGAAGCTAACTTTTCCTTTGTGATCACCATTTCTGTTTGTTGTTGTTTTTTTTTCTTTTAAATTTTCCTTTCTTGAGAGGTGAATGAAGTAGAAGGATAAGAAGTGAAGAGGAAGGATGATAGAATTTTATTTTATTTTTCCCTTTTGGAGGAAGGGGAAGCAAATCACTTCTGTTTTGAGATGCTTCATAGCCATCTCTTTAATAATATATTTTAACATTTTTTCTTGTAATCAAAGTCAGGTTCTTGAGTATTCACTTGGCAGACTCATTTTTCTTCCTTTTTTTAAAAAATGAGGACATCTTTTGGACTTTGTCAATAATATGGTGAAAGCTGTCTCATTCTCAAAGTTAAAGATCCCTGAGAGTGGATTAATAATCTTATCTTCCAGGTTTTTTAATACCTTAGGTATTGGGTTTAGTGACTTGGATTCTTCAAGAACAGGTAGATACTCTTTCACTACCTTCCTTCTTTTTCTGGATTTCAATTTCAATCAATTGAAATTGATGGCGTCTTGGCTTTATAGTTGCTCAGTTGACTGAAGGAAGTAGTAATAAAAGATCTTTGCTGTTTAATGTGTGAACTATTTGTCTTGGTAGAGCAAAGTGCTCTCTTTAAGGCCCCCCTCCAACCAGAAATTTCTTGCAAATGTTAAAAATCACACTTGATGCCTTGATAAATGTGTCATCCACAACTCAGGGGAGTGGCTTGTTTTAAATTTTAGCATATTTGCAAAGCTCTTAGAATGGGGTCTGATATATAATAGGCACTTAATAACTGCTTATTTCCTTCCTTCTTCCCTGACCCCTAAAACACAGGAGTTTGACTTTCTTACACTCTCTGGTGCATTGCTCCTACTCCAGATTTTGGGGAAATTTTTTTTTCTTTTTGTTTTGTTTTATTTTTTTGGATGGGAGGGATATTCTTGAACAAAACTTAGGTATAATTCTTGTTTAGGGTCTTTCTAAAAGGCATTAGGAGTGAGGGACTTCTAGAAAGCTATTCACTATATAGTATATGCTCTCCATTTTGCATCTGCTGCCCTGCCTGATTTCAATTACTGGGAAGGTGCCATTGTGCTAGATAACCACCTCGTCTTACTCCTGCACCTTTCCTGCCCCCTTTTGTGTGTTGCCTCCCCATTTAGGTTGAATGTTTTTCGAGGGTAGGAACTGTCTCTATTTTGATTAATTGTATCCACAGTGCTTAGTACAGTGACTGGCAGGCAGAGGTGTTTCTAATATTTATTGGATTGGATGGATTGGATTATACAAATCTTTTGGGTGTAGGAAGATAACTATTTTTTTCCAACACAGAAGAAATGTTTAAAACACAAAGGACTTATAAACGTGCATTAACAAATTTTTAAAATATTTTTAAAAACCATCATTCTTATTATTCTAAATAAATGAATGAAGTCATTTATTAAGAATTTACTATATGCTAAGCACCATGCTAAGTTCTAGAAATAAAAACAAAATAAAATGATAACAGAATTAAAGATAGTCCCTGCCCCACAGTGCTTATATTTTAATTGGGGAGAATATATATGTAAGTATATGTATGTATATATATATATATATGTACACACACATATGTATATATACACATATATATGTATGTATATACACATACATATATGTGTGTGCATATCTACATACATATGTGTGAATATATGTATGTATGCATGTATGTATATTACATAGGGAAGTGACAACTAGGGAAGGACACATCAAATCCAATAAAAATTGTAGGAATAGTGAATTGGGAGAATAGAATGATACACCTCATCCATGAATGGCAAAGTTGATTGATCATGGTTTGTGGTGTCAGAAATGGAGTAAGGGGATGGGAATAAGATGGAAAAGATACAACCATGGAGGGAAGGTGGTTGCTGGAGGAGGCTTCAGTTATACCCAGTGCTGTGTTAGTAAATGTTTGGAAACCAGCTCTTGCAAAAGAACATACTTTTAAGTTTAATAGCCATTGTTAACATTTTATTTATTTCTTTTTAAAGTCTAGAGAATCAGCAGAACAATAAATTAAGTCCTGTCTTGTAACATTTGATGATTTCTGAGGTGTAAATGCTCACACTGAAGTTTAACAACCAGCTCTACTGGTACAAGCTAGTACCAGCACTCCTTTGGTTATAACTTCATATGAATTTAATTCAATACTCTTTCTCTCAGAGATATTTTTATTTTAAAACCTTATCATTTAAACTCCAAACCCAAGTTTTTGGAACTAGAACTCACTATTTGACAAAAACTGCTAAGAAAACTGGAAAACAGATATAGACCAACATCTTACACTGTATACCAAGAAAAAGATCAAAATGGGTATGTGATTTAAACATAAAGGGTGACATCATAAGTAAATTAGGAGAGCAAGAAAATGCCAGATCAATGGAGATGGGAAGAATTTATGACCAAATAAGAGATAGAAAGCATCACTCAATATAAAATGGACAGTTTTAATTAAAACAAATTAAAAAGGTTTTGCACAAACAAAACCAATGAAGTTAACATTAAGAAGAAAGCCAGAAAACTGGTGAAAAAATTTATAGCAAGTATTTCTTATAAAGGCCTCATTTCTCAAATACAAAGAAAACTGAGTCATTTATAGGAACACAAGTTATTCCTCATTTGATAAATGGTCAAAGGATATTAAACAGGCAAATTTCAGATAAAAAAATTCAAAGCTATCTATAGTCATATGAAAAAATGCACTAAATCACAATTGATTAGAGAAATACAAATTAAAACAACTCTGGGTTACCACCTTACTCCTATCAACTTGGCTAATATGACAGAAAAGGAAAATTATTAATGTTGGAGGGGATGTAGAAAAATTGAGACATTAGTGCACTGTTGGTGGAGTTGTGAACTGATCCAATCATTCTGGAGAATAATTTGGTACTGTGTCCAAAGGCAATCAAACTGTGCATACCCTTTGATCCAGTAATGCCACTTCTAGGTCTGTATTCCAAAGAAATAAAAAATAAAGGGGAAACAGACATATTTGTACAAAAATATGTATAGCAGCTCTTTTTGTAGTAGCAAAGAACTGGAAATTGAGAGGATATCTATCAATTGGGAAATGAATGAACAACTTGTGGTGTATGATTGTAGTGGAATATTACTGTGTTATAAGAAATGAACAGACTGGTTTCAGAAAATCTTTGAAAGACTTATATGAAGTGATACAAATAGAACTGAGCAGAAAAACCAGGAGAACATTATACAAAGTAATGGCAATACAATATGATGATCAATTGTGAATGATAGTTATTCTCAGCAGTAAAATGATCCAAAACAATTCCAAAGAATCATGATGAAAAATGCTCTCTACCTCCAGAGAAAGAACTGGTAGAGTCTAAATGCAAATAGAAGAATATTGTTTTTCACTTTCTGTATTCCTTTTCATTTTTTTTCTTTGGGTCAATGTCTTCTTTCATAATATGAGTAATATGGTAATATGTTTTTCATGATTGAACATATATAATCTATATCAAATTACTTGCTGTCTCAGGAAATGGGGAAGTTGTGTGTGGAGAGAATTTAGAATACAGAATTTTTTTTTAATGAAATGTTAAAAATTGTCTTTACATGTAGGTGGGGGAAAAATAAAATATATTTTTTAAAACCCTATCAATGATTGTATTACAAAACTTTCATTTATATTAAAAGAAGTTTGTGCATGAGGAAACAAATGGGGATGTGTTTTCTGGGCACAGGAGGGTCCTATCTGCCACTGAAATTATACTACATGAATAATTTCCTATTTACCTTTATGTAAAGCTAGTCCTGCCTTTTATTTTCTTTCTGGAATGGCTTTATTTTGTCAGTGAAAGGATCTAAGAATTTCCTCTCTTTTTTCCATGGAGGCTATGAAATTAACTACATAATCTCAGAGCTTAATTTATAAAATTTTCTCATTTACATGTTTTTCAGTATCTTAAATAGAGATGTGTGTGTGTGTATGTGTTTGTACACATTAATACAGTGGTATCCTTCTGATTGAACTCTGAGAGTGTCCCAGAAGCAGGAGACGTCCGTGGAGCACTGAAGCAAGGCCTCCCCAAAGGCAAAAGCCTGCCACTCTCTCTCTTGCTCTTGGTTAAGGGAATTGTTCAAGTGAATAAAATGAAATTAAGAGCAGAGCTGATGAAATTCAAAGTGTCCCTTGGCCATTCCCCATCTCACTCTCCAACTTTTTGCTGCCGACATTCCATTCTCCAGTCTTACTTCATTTCCTTTGGCAAAGGCAGACAGGGGAGGTTTTTTCCTTCCCTCATCTCTGTGTAGGCAGTGGCACATTAACTGATGCTATCATGTCTCTGACTGCCAAAATATAACACTAATAACACTGTGTGCTCTCTGAACATAACACTCCTACTGTAATATCTTCCCTTGACAGACATAATTACTTGAATCATCCATGGGGGCCTCCTAATGAAACTTTCAGTGTTTGCTGTTGCTTTTGTTTCATTTAATTAGCTGTCTGCATGAGTGGTGCAGGAAAGACAGTTGTGCTTCCATACAGAAAGAGGAAAATGTCAATTTGTTTCTAGGGAAATTATGAATTTGGACGTGCCTAAACTCGAGAAATCATACTTCAATCTGATGGTCTAAACCTCCAGTGTGGAGCCTCCAGGTGATAAAGCCAGAATTGTATAGGCCTGTCCTCCCTAGATTGATGCTGTGTGGTTAACCACAATGAGTGGTACAGAGCATGGAACAATAATTCTGGATCAATGTCAACTCTATCACGGTCCAAATTAAACCTAGGGGAAGTCAAATCTCATGGTCAATAGATCTGAGATTTTTAAATTGTTCCTAAATTGGCTCTTTGTGGTGACCAGGTTAGCTTTTGTGCTCCCCAGACCTTACCCACTATGCTTTGGATTTCTCAACAGATACTTAGAACAAATTCAGCTTTTTCAGAATAGTCAAGACCAGGAATGACCTGGAGTTTGTTTGAACTGTCTCACTTTAAACCTCTAATTTGAAAAACATAGTAAAAAGGAAAGAGATATACCTAGGGGGTATTGTGAGATTTAAATGAGATAATGATGTAAAGTACTTTGCAGACCTTAAAGTGCTATATCAATATCAGTTTTTATTATTACTATTTCTAGCCTCCTGTTACCTGGTCTTCAATCCAGTAATTACTTAGTTCTCTGTGTCTTGTACTCCTACTGAGTACAAAGAATGGTTATAGAGCAATACAGGGGTGTGCAGGTAATGTTTAATAACTAGGCTTCCTGGGAAAAAATATATATATACGTGCACTTCTGAGTTTAATCTGCATTATTAACGTGTATGTATGTGTATGTAGACAATCAACAAAACAATAAAGCAAGCCCTGATTTATAGCTATTGCCAATTTCAGAGGTATGACTGTTCCCACTGAACAGTTACTAAGTAACACTCACTCACTGGTTTAACATATCAGCTCTCTAGTTAGAAGCTGATCTAACTCATCTGAAAACTGTGTGTATTGGTATAGGCAGCAATATGCTGGAATCATCTCTGAGTTAGGACAGTTATTCAAGAGTCTTAAGTTCTAACAAAAGATGTTTTCTTTTGTATTGCCATGCACAAGCAGTTTCCTAAAAGAATGCTACTGTGAACAGCTTTTAAGATTCTGATTATACAGTATAGTGAACACTCTATTTATTCAAGAAAAAATCAAAGGAAAACATTCACAACAAATCCAGATACAATATTCACAACAAATCAAGATACAATATACACAACATTACATCTTATCACAGAAAATCACAATTTGGTGTTCATAACAGCTTAACATTAAAATGGTCACATAGTTGTCACCAAAGCGGTCACAGTATTTAGAACAAAGAACAAAAGAACAATCGTCTGGTATCCCTAAGGAGGTTTGCCTCCTTAGTCATTTAGTTGTCTCAAGATGCAGTAGTCAGTCTTTGACGCATGGGGCAATCACAGGTTAACTTAATCAGTCACTTATCTAGCAATCAGTCACTAAGTAGCGTTAATCACTAAATATAATCATTAGAAAATTACACAAACCTTTCACCTCTCTTGCTTCAATTTCATCACACATTCAATATTGAAGGAGAGGCCTTTTCTTCATCTTCACTCAGGGTGGTATCTCAGATTCCCTGGATCCTCTTCCATGGTCCCAGCTCCTACCTGAATTCACTAAACAATCACTTAGATTCAGAGGCAGACAGCTCCTAGGTTCTCATCCAGTTTTCCAGCCAGTTCTTGTTACACACTGAAGTTCACAGGGTCCAGTACATCTCAAAACCTTCACAACTTCTGTTGCTGGGAACTCAAGGATCAATCAAGCCACAAACAAACAAATTCTTACCTTAGTCATGCTTCTTCAGTCCTCCAGCAGTTTGGCTGGTCCTAGGACTCAGAAGAAATCTCAGCCTTCCAGGTGGCCTTCTCAGCAGCAACTTCAGCTTTCACCAGATTCTGGTCTCAAGGAAATCCTTTCTCAGTTCTCAGTCAGCTTCCAGATGCTCACTGAGAGAAACTCTTTCTCTCCTCTACCAGGAGCCTGCCGGGAGAAAAATTGTGATACTGCCTCTCTGGGGCTTTTCCTATATACACACACACAGCATTGGCTTCCTGTTACAGCCAAACCCTTCCTGTTATGTCAGCAACAGGAGACAGAGTTTACACCCTCTACCTCTTTTACAGAGGCTTGACTAAGGGCTAAGTACCTGTTTACTTGACATAACAAAAAGGTGTCTTCAAATTTAAATTAATTACCATTACATCTTTGTACTCCTTCCCTCTTTTTCTCTCTGTCTTGTCACCATTAAGGAGCCTGTGTTATGGATGACTGTCAATGGTCAATAAACATTTATGAAGTAGTAACCACATGTCAGGCCTTGTGCTAAGCACTTGGGATACAAATAGGAAAAAAGGTAGTTCCTGCCCTCAAGGATCTTACAATCTAATGGAGGTGGGGGTGGGGTGGGGAGGCAACATAGAAAAGGAAGTTGAAACCAGGATAGTACAGCCAGGTTAGAAATGAGAAGATACGCTGAGCTGAGCTTCCTTCTTAAATGAGTGTTTTGACATTCAAGGCTCTATCCTTCAATGAAGTAGATTAATGAGCTTCTTGCTTGCATTGTGGAGAAGTTAGAGATGTTGCAGAGTAATGTAGCCAGGCAGCAAATGAAGAAGACTGTTCTCTAGGAGTCCTTACATGTTGGGCTGGTTTAATATTTTGACCCTGAATTAGCTTTCCTCTTCTCCAACTCACCTTAAAAATAGCTGACATTTATATCATGCTTTAATATTTTCTTTTTTATTGATTTTTTTTCAAATCACATGTGAAAATAATTTTTAGCTTTTTTACTTTTAGAATTTTGAGTTCCAAATTCTCTCCCTCCCTCCCCAGCACCTTGTCTCAGGAGACAATAAGCAATTAAATATAGATTATATATTAACAGTTATGCAAAACATATTTCCATGTTAACCATGTTGCAAAAGAAAACACAAACCCACCCCCCCTCCAAAAAAAAGAAAAATAAAAAGTTTTTTTTTTTTTGAAAGGGTGCTTCAGTTTGCATTCAGAATCCATCAATTCTTTCCCTAGAGGTGGATAGCATTTTTGATCATAAGTCCTTCAGAATTGTCTTGGACCATTGTATTGCTGAGAATAACTAAATCATTCATAATTAATCATTGTATAATATTGCTGTTACTGTATACAATGTTCTCCTGGTTCTGCTCACTATACTTTGCATCTATTTACATAATTTTTTTCAGGTTTTTTTGAAAGCATCCTGCTCATTATTTTTTATAGCACAATAGTATTCATCACAATTTTATACCACAACTTGTTCAGTCATTGCCCAGTTGATGTGCTTCCTTTAAATTTCCAATTCTTTGCCTTCACAAGAACAAGTGCTATAAATAATTATGTACACATAAGTTCTTCCCCTTTTTCTTTGACCTCTTTGAGATCTAAACCTAGTGGTGGTATTGCTGGGACAAAGGATATGCACATTTTTATAGCCTTTTGGGCATAGTTCCAAATTGCTCTTTAGAATGGTTTGATCAATTCGTAGCTCCACCCACATTGTATTAATGTCCCAATTTTTCAACATCCCTCCAACGTTGGTCATTTTCCCTTTCTTTCATATTAGCTGATATGATAGGTGTGAGGTGGTACCTCAGAGTTGTTTCAATTTGCATTTCTCTAATCAATAGTGATATAGAGAATTTTATAGGTTTGATGACTTTATCTGAAAACTGCCTGTTCATATCCTTTGACCATTTAATAATTGAGGGGTGACTTCTACACATAGAAATTTGACTGTTATATCTTTACTTGAGAAATTACACCTTTATTAGAGAAACTTGCTGTTAAATTCTCACCCCTGCCCCAATTTTCTTTTTTTTCTTCTAATTTTGGCTACATTAATTTTATTTGTTCAAAACATTTTTAATTTAATGTAATAAAAATTAACCATTTTACATCATGTAATGCTCACTTTCTCTTGTTTGATCATAAATTCTTCCTTTATCCATAGATCAGATAAGTGAAGCATTCCATGCTCCCCTAATTTACTTATGGTGTCACCCTTTATGTCTAAATCATGTATTCATTTTGATCTTCTCTTGGTATACAGTATGAAATATTAATTTATGTCAAGTTTCTGCCAAACTGCTTTCCAGTTTTCCCAGCAATTTTTGTCAAATAGTGAGTTCTTGTCCCAAAAGCTTGGATCTTTTGGCTTGTCAAATACTAGATTACTGTGGCCATCTACTACTGTGTATTGTAGACCCAATCTATTCCACTAACCCACTACCTTTTTTTCTTAGCTAGTACTAGAGTGTTTTGATGATTAACACTTTATGATACAATTTGAGATTTGATATGGCTAACCACTTTCCTTCATGTTTTTTTTTTAATTCCCTTCATATTCTTCACATTTTATTCTTCCAAATTAATTTTGTTTCCATGTTTTTCCAGCTCTATGGTAGTTTGATATGGTACTGAATAAGTAAGTTAATTTAGGTAGAATTGCCATCTTCATTATATTGTCTTAGCCTACCCATGAGTACTTGATATTTTCCCAGTTGTTTAGATCTGATTTTATTTTTGAGAAAAGTGTTTTGTAATTGTGTTCATATAGTCCATGGGTTTGTCTTGGCAGATAAACTCCTGAGTATTTTATATTGTCTGCAGTTATATTAAATGGAATTTCTTTTTCTATCTCTTGCTGCTGGGTTCTGTTGCTAATATATAGAAATGTTAATGATTTATGTGGCTTTATTTTATGCCCTGTAACTTTGCTGAAATTGTTAATTATTTCAACTAGTTTTTTTTAGTTGATTCTCTAAGTATGCTATCACATTGTCTGCAGAATTAAATTTTTGTTTCTTCATTGCTTATTCTAATTCCTTCAATTTCCTTTTTTTTCTCTTATTGCTATAGCTAGCATTTCCAGAGCAATATTGAATAATAGTGATAATAGTGGACATTCTTGTTTCACTCTCCAATATTACTGGAAACGCTTCTAGCTTATCTCCATTACAGATAATATTTGCTGATTGTTTTAGATAGATGTTACTTATCATCTTAAGGAAAGCTCAATTTATTCCTATGCTTTTTATTATTTTAATAGGAATATATTTTTTCAAAAGCTTTTTTCTATATCTGATGAGGTAATCATATGATTTTTGTTGTTTTGTTTTTGATATGGTTAATTATGCTGATAATTTTCCTGATGTTCCTGGTATAAATACTGTTTATGCTAGATCATAGTGTATCATCCTTGTGATATATTGCTGTAACCTCTTTGCTATTTTTTTTTTCTGTAAAATTTTTGCATCATTAGGGAAATTGGTCTATAATTTTCTTTCTCTGTTTTAAGGCTCCCAGGTTTAGGTATCAGCACCATATTTGTGTTGTAAAAAGAATTTGATAGAATGTCTTCTTTGCTTATTTTTCCAAATAGTTTATATGGAATTGGAATAAGTTGTTCTTTAAATTTTTGGTAGATTTCACTCATATGTCCATATGGCTCTGGTAATTTTTTTTTCCTTAGAGAGCTTCTTTATGGCTTATTCAGTTTCTTTGTTTAAGATAGAATTATTTAAGCTTTCTGTTTTCTATTCTGTTAATCTACAGAATGACCTCCAATACCTGTAAAATATGGCTCTAACCAAATTTTAGAGCTATAGTACCCACAAAGTGACAGAGAGAAGTACCCACTGAAGGCAGTTTGGCAGGCCAGCAGAAAGGGTCTATTGCACCAAGCTGGGAGTCAAACTGAACCCCGTGTGGCCCCAATAAGAGGCCCATACTGGCCAGAGCAGACTTTAGGAGAGTGAATCACTAGCAGCTGTGGCAGTTTCCAGACTTCTCAACCTATAAATGCCAAAGAGAAAGTAAAAGGTCAGTGGGGAACTCTGTTGGAACTGAGTGATGGAAGAGTGTGGTCCTGCCCCTTCCCCCCAGGGAGAGACATAGCTGGAGGCATGATGGCTGCAGCTGCTGCCAAATGGCTGCCTCAGGAATTCCTGGCCTGCAGATAGCAGGGGGACCAAGAGAACATTCAGAGAGTAATCACTCTTGCTTTGACCTGCTTGCATCTGGGTTGCTATCTTGGGCAGTGATCCTGGGGTGAGAAACGTCAGTGTGCCAGAGCTTGTGGTAGCTGAAGAGAGGGTGCCCTCCTCATAGCTCTGACAACATTTGCAAAAACCCCAGTGATTTGGGACATAGCTCCCTCCACTCTGGAAGCAGAGTTCTACTATGGCAAAGAGCTCAAAAGTCAAGTCATTGGCTGACAAGATGAGCAAGCAGAGGAAGCACAATCAGACAATAGAATCCTTTTTTGGGGGACAAAAAGGATCAAAACATGGAACCAGAAGAAGTCAACAAAGTCAGAACTCCTGCATCAAAAGCTTCCAAGAAAAACATGAATTGGTTACAGGCCATGGAGGAGCTCAAGAAGGATTTTGAAAATCAAGTGAGAGAAGTGGAGGAAAAATTGGGAAGAGAAATGAGAATGATATAAGAAAATCACAAAAAGCAAATCAACAGCTTGCTAAAGGAGACCCAAAAAAATACTGAAGAAAATAACACCTTAAAAATAGACTAACTCAAATGGCAAAAAATATCCAAAAAGCCAATGAGGAGAAGAATGCCTTAAAAAGCCAAATTGCCCAAATGGAAAAAGAATCTCAAAAACTCACTAAAAAGATTAATTCCTTCAAAATTACATTGGAGCAAATAGAAGCTAATGACTTTATGAGAAATCAAGACACTATTAAACAGATCTAAACAAATGAAAAAATAGAAGGCAATGTGAAATATCTCCTTGAAAAAAACCACTGACCTGGAAAATAGATCCAGGAGACACAGTTTAAAAATTATTGGACTACCTGAAACCCATGATCAGAAAAAGAACCTAGAAATCATCCTTCAAGAAATTCTCAAGGAAAATTGCCCTGATATTTTAGAACCAGAGGGCAAAATAGAACTGGAAAGAATTCACCGATTACCTCTTGAAAAAGATCCCCAAAAGAAAACTCCTAGGAGGTCAAGGAGAAAATATTACAGACAGCCAATAGGAACAATTTGAGTATTGTGGAAACACAATCAGGATAACACAAGATCTAGCAGCTTCTACATTAAGGGATTGAAAGGTTTGGAATATGATATTCCAGAGATCGAGGGAGCTAGGATTAAAACCAAGAATCACCAACCCAGCAAAACTAAGTATAATGCTTCAGGGGAAAATATGGTCATTCAATGAAACAGAGGACTTCCAAGTATTCTTGATGAAAAAACCAGAGCTGAACAGAAAATTTGACTTTCAAATAGAAGAAGCCAGGAAAGCATGAGAAGGCAAAGAGGAAAAAGAAATCATAAGGAACTTATTAAAGCTGAACTATTTACATTCCTACATGGAAAAATGATATTTGTAACTCACAAGACTTTTCTCAGTATGAGGATAGTTAAAGAGAATATATATGCATATATATGTACATATACATATATATGTTTATGTAGGAGGGTGTATGTGTATATAAATACATATGTGAGTATATATGTGTACATGTATATGTACACAATATAATGAGAGAAGGAGGTAGAGATAGACTAGGGTAAATTATCTTTTATAAAAGAGACAAGAAAAAACTGTTACAATGGAGGGGAAGAACAGGAAGGTGAAAGGGAATGGGTCAACCTTACTCTCATTGAATTTGGCTTAAGAATGGAATAACATACACACTCAATTGGCTATCTTACCCTACAGGAAAGTGTATCTACTATGGAAACATTTTGTGTAACTACACATGTACAACCTATGTTGAATTGCTTATCTTCCCAGTAGGGGGTGGGTCGGTGAGGAAGGAAGAAGGGAAAGAATCTGGAAATCAAAGTTTTAAAAACAAATGTTAAAAAAAATTATTTTTTACATTCAATTGGGAAATAAGATATATAGGCACTGGGGTGTAGAAATCCATCTTGCCCTATTAGGAAGATAGATTTCTACACCCCAGTGCCTATATATCTTTTTGGATCTCTAATGATTTCTCTTTCATGTTTACTATTTTAATTACTTCTCTTGAATCTTATATTTGAAAGTCAGATTTTCTCTTCAGTGAGTTGTCTATGATAGAATGATTCAAAAAAGTAAAATTAAAGGATGAGAAAGAGGGATGTACTGGAAGAAGGGGGAAGGAAAAGGTAGAATGGGGCAAATTATCTTACATAAAAGAGACATGAAAGGAAGAGGGGAAGGGAAGATGGAAGGTGGGTGGGTAATGCTTGAACCTTACTCTTATCAATATAGGTTCGAAGAAGAAATAATATGCACACCTAGTTGTGTATAAAAATCTATCATACCCCAGAGGAAATTGGGAGGGGAAGGGGATATTAGAAGGAGAGGGGTGATAGAAAAGAGGGTAGATTGGGGGAGCTGATGAACAGAAGCAAAATACTTCTGGGGAGGGACAGGATGAAAAAAGCAGGAGAGAAGGATAAACCAGGGGGAAAAAAGAGGATGGAAGGAAATAATATAGTTAGTAATCATAACTGTGAATGTGACTGGGATGAACTCATCCATAAAATGGAAGTGGATAGCAGAGTGGGTTAAAGACCAGAATCTGACAATCTGTTGTTTACAAGAAAAAGACTTGAAGCAGAAGCACATACAAAGTAAAGGTAAGAAGCTAAAGAAAAATCTATTATACTTCAAGTAAGTAAAAAAAAAAAGAAAAAAAGCTGGAATAGCAATTATGATCTAAGACAGCAGTTCTCAACCTGTGGGTCATGACCCCTTTGGGGGTTGAACAACCCTTTCACAGGGGTCAGAGGGGTCGCCTAAGACCATCAGAAAACACATATTTCTGATGGTCTTAGGAACCAAGACACCGCTCCTCTATTCATCTCCAGGCGGGTCCGCCCACGTGCAGATACGCCCACATACGAATATAAGGTCACAGCATTAGGAAGGCTGAGATCACTCCCATGCCCTGTTTATACATACTCCTTCTAATAGCCCTAATAATGATAAAGTTCTTAGGAGTTATAAGTATCATCTTCACATGTAGGAATGTAAATAGTTTAACCTTTCTATTCAGCTCTGGTCTTTTCATCAGGAATGCTTGAAAATCCTTTATTTCCTTAAATATCAATTTTCCTCCCTGAAGAATTGTACTCCATTTTGCCAGATAGGTGATTCTTGGTTGTAATCTTACCTCTTTTGCCCTTCAGAACATAACATAACATTCCAGCCCCTTAGATTCTTTAATGTAGAAGCTGCTAAATCTGTGTTATCCTGACTCTGCCTCCATGATATTGGAATTGTTTCAGGCTGCTTGCAGTGTTTTCTCTTTGACCTGGGAACTCTGAAATTTGGCTATGATATTCCAGGGAATTTTCATTTTGGGATCTCTTTCATGTTTTAAGATTTTTTTTTTTTAATTTTTTTTATTTGCTCATTTACTTTTAATTTACAAGATTCAGTTCCACAATCACTTGAGTTTCAGATATTCTCCCCTCCCTTCCCCCCCCCCCCAATGGTGGCATGCAATCATGTATAGGATCTGCAAATACTTTCACATTGTACAATACTTTGGTCACATAGAAGGGTTGTAACCAATGAGTGATCACTGGGAAAAGAAAA
>CM053586.1:79506938-79589343 GCA_028646515.1 Pseudochirops corinnae | reverse complement strand
TGGGCTGGGAATCTGTCACTCTCTGTCTCACAATGGGTTCTGTCACTCTTAAATCCGCTCAAATTTACTTTTTAGGTCCCAAGGACGAAATTCTTGGGGAGCTTGGACAAGTCACTGCTTACTCTCTGCCATCTTAGCTCCGCCCCCCTGTTTTAAGGTTTTCAAATCATTTTACACACATAAATGCAGGTGCATTAATCTTTACTATAGCCCTATGAGACAGGTAATATTGGTATCCCTATTTGACAGATCAGGAAAGCTAAAGCTCAGGGATGACTTGTCAAGAGTCACACTGCACTTGATCAAACAAACTGTTATTTCCTCTGGGTAAAATAATACTAATTTATATAACTCTTTAGTCAGGAATGTGTTGGTAAGAATTTAACAACCAGCTTTCTAAACATGCATGTCACAATTTAAAATTGATTCTTCATTATTAACATTTTCTCTGTTACTTTCTCGTTGACAATTAACAAAACAATAAAGCAAGCCCTGAATTGTAGCATTTGCTGAACTCCAACGTGTAAATGGTCAAACTGAAAATTTAATAGCAAGCTAGCTCCAGCACACCCTTATTTTTCAGGACCATTAAACACTTTAATCATATTCTCATTTTCTCTACACAACAACCTTTTGAATTATATAGTACCACCCCCACCCAAATAGCAGGATAGAGTTATCCTACTGACCTACACTCATAGTTTAGAGAACCTGGTGATGGAGGACAGGGATAAGAATGTCTGTCCAGGTTCAAGGTAATCTGGGGATTTGCCCTCTTAAATCAATACCTCATGAGCTGCATCAGTGTGATTGTGTTGTCTGTAGTTAGGCATAGGATAGAGGCAGCTGAAGTGAGAAGTTCTTAACCAAGTGACCATGAACTTTCTTTAAAAATTTATATATATATATATATATATATAAATGCCTCCATTGCTGGGTACACTGTCTCCTACAGTCATCTATGTCTGCTGTAAGATATAATTGCTGATTAGCAAAGGTATGTGGAAACCCCCCCACCCCTTGCTTACTACACTTTCCTTTAATGAAGCTGGCTATAACTTTAGAGCCTAGGGGTGTGGTTGATCCTACATCCATTCAGTCACCAGAAGTTCCTTATGTCCCTTAGTAGTCTTCCTCAAATGGCTAAAACCCTATAATTCTACCAAGTTTGTTGAAGAACAAAATGATCAGAGGTTGGTCGGCCTCCTTTATTATCTCTATACTGTATTATAAATGAGAAAAAGGGAAATTTAATAATTTGGCCAGTGTCATAGCTAATAAATGACAGATCCAGGAATCAAGCCCAGGTCTCTTGATGAAAAAAAAATCCTGTGTTGTGTTCATGATACTATGATGCCTCTTTATAGTATAAAGGTGGCAGTATGACTAAATTCCTCTGCCCTATTTCTATTTCTGGAAGATGGAAGCTTTGGAGCATGTTATCACTCACCATCTGTCCACACACCACTGAAATGACAAGAAATGATCGGAGGTAATAGGTTACCCTTGGTTTGGGCTTTTAAACTCCCTCTTCCACTCTATGCTACATCTACTGATTGGCAGCAATGAATGCTTGCAGTCATATAGACCCAGGTGACCTCTGAGAGACTTGTGAAGGAACAGGGCTGCGGGCAAACTGTACCTAAGGAAGTCACGCCACTGGCTTTGAGTGGAAAGCCTCCCATGGATTCCAAGGGAGTAAGTTGTGATAGCAAAAATCTTTTCCTGATTATTTTTTCCTTTTTTCTTCTTTTTTTCTTTCTATTAATCATCCTCAAGCATTTGGGAGACATGCTCTGTCTAATGATTCTAGTCATTATTCAAATGCCTCATACCTATGGTTCATTTAATTATCTTAAACTAATTTGCAAATGTTGCCTGGTGGTGAGTGGTTGTGTCCTCATTTTTCAAACAGAGGAACGAAAGCACAAGAGGCTAAATAACTTGCCAGAGGAAATGTTCTAACTCAGTTGTGAAGATAAAAGGAGAATTCAGAGCCCTTTACCCAACCCTAGGCCTTGTCTCTCTCTCTGTTTGGTCTGCTCCTGAGAAGAAAAAGAAATTTGGTTTTAAGACAAACTTTCGGAGTCTTTAGAGATCAGAGTGTTAGAGATCTTTTGGTTTTATTTACATTTTCTTATTTTCCTTATAATATATATTATTTTTTAGAGGAAGCTAGGTAATCCAGTAGATAGAGCACTGGACCTGGAGTCATGAAGACCTGAGTTCAAATGTGACCCCAGACACTTACTAGCTGTGTGACTTTGGGTCACTTAACCTCTCTCTATCTTGTTGTTCTCATCTGTAAGATAAGGATATTAAAAAGTGTCTACCTCCTAGGGTGGTTGTGAAAACTCAAATGAGATATTTGTAAAGTACTTTGAGTGCTATGTAAATATTAGCCATTGGTATTATTATTATTACCATTACCTATTTTGCATGGTCCATACCTGAGAAATCCAAATGCAAGAAAGAGTCATCGATGCCTACATGACCACCTGGTATTGGTGCCAATACAGAGAATGTTCTATTCATCTGATGTCATTAGTAGGGATGCTCTAATCTGTTAAGATTCTTCTTGGATTCTCCTCCAGTGGCAAGCAAACATACTACCTATTATTCTCCTAATTTTAGAGATACTGAGTCCTTGACTATTAAAAGAAAACTACCCTTTTCTTCTGGATGTTGCCCATTCTCTTTACTTACTTTTTTTTTTTACTTACTCTCTTTCAACAAAACCCTACTTTGCCAATGTCTATTCCAGGTCCTCTTGTCTTTTCTACTAGTCTTTTTGGATTCTTGTTCCATAAATAACAAAATTCTCTTCATTTTAAACCTCTTCTCATGTTCCTTCCATCTTTTGACTCTCAAAAAGACTTAGCTTCCTCCATATGACGCTACATTCCTGGTAATGCTTTCCAGTCCTTGTGCCAAGGATCCTTACAGATGAGGAACTTGTTTCATACTTTGCCAAGAAAATTGAGGTCATTCTCCATAAACTCTTTCTTCCTTGCTTTTCTGCATCTCAAAATCACTTGATTATTTTTGTTATTCAGTTAGTGAGTCATGTATGACTCTTCATGATCCCATGGACCATATTGTCCATGGGTTATTCAGCTAAGATACTGGAGTGGTTTGCCATTTCCTTCTCCAGTGGATGAAGGCAAAGAGAGTGACTTGCCCAACGCACATAGCTAGTTATTGTCTAAGGCTGGGTTTGAACTCTGGTCTTCCTGACTCCAGGTCTAGTGCCCTATCCACTGAGCCATCTAATTGACTATCATCCCCTATTCTTCTTCTTAATTCCAGATTCTTATAAAGAGGTATCTTTTTTCCTTAACAAGACCAAGTTTTCTCCATGTACCTTTGTTTTCATCACCTCTCACTTTCTCCAGCAGGTTGTTCCCTTGATCGTCTCCCGTTCTTCCTAATTTTTAATAGTTCCCTAACAACTCTTTCCTCCCTATCTGCCTATAAATATATGCAAGTATCCCTTATTCTTAAAAAAAGAAGCCCTCACTAGACCCTCCCATCCTCAAAAACTGTCCATTTCAATTTCTTTTCTCTTTCTCAGACTCCTAGAAAAAACTACCTATATTCATTGCCTATACTTCCTCTCACTCACTTATCAATCCTTTGCAATCTAACTTCCACTCTCCTCACTCAGCTAAAACTGTTTTCTTCTGAGTTTCCAATGATATTTTAAGTGCCAAATTTAATGACCTTTTCTTAGTCCCCATCCTTGACTTCTCTGCAGCATTCCACACTTTTGGATACCTCCTCTTCCTGGATATTCTCTCCTTGAGGTTTTCCTGATTCTCCACCTACCTGTGTGACCTTTCCTTCATGGTTTCCTTAGTTGATTGATCATCTGCCTTTGACCCAGTAGCCTTCTTAACACACTTGGGAACACCTCCATGCAATGATTTTCAAGTTCCTCCCTGAACCTCCATTTGAGGAAGTAACCACACAAATCATGCTCGGTTGAAACCAGACCACCCCCCTGACTCCTCAGACTACTTCTAAGCAGGCAGAGGGAGACAGACTGTTGTATCAGCAATTAGCAGTGGGCAGAGACATGGACCCCATTGGCATTGGACAATAGATTGGCTCCCAACAATAATTCAGCCATAGGTTGAAGAGTGGGAACTGGTATGTGCAGTGGTAAAAAAAAAAAAAAATTAAAAAAAAAAGAATTATTATAGCTCTTTGTTTACTTAAATATTGAACTCACTGATCTCTCCACATTACAACACTCAGTAGTTATTGTATATTTCTCCTCAAAGAATGGCATGGAGGACCAAGCCCTAGCTCACGACACCTCACGTGATCAGTGGACAATCCTTATTTCTATCTCCACAACACTTCTCACCTTCCTTCCCTCCCTCCTCCATTCTCTTCACTATTCACATAGCTATGCCAGCCTGGTTCTGGGCCTTATTACCCCTCTCGTGGACTATTGCCATGGCCTTCCTGCTCTAGTCTCTCCCAACTCCAATCTATTCTCCACATAAATTGTGAAGTGATTTTAAAGTGATTTTACTATGTTGCAGGTCTAGTCATGTCACTCCCCTGCTCAGTAAACACCCACATCTGCCTGTTATCTCTTAGATCAAATATACACTCTTTTGTTCAATATTTGAAGCCTTTACGACTTGGGCACAATGTCTCCTATGGTTGTGCACTTTCCAGCTTTATAACACATGTTCTCCTTCGTGCAAAATGACATTCTTATTAGTTTTTATCAGAAGCACGCCAACTCACTCCTTTGTGCCATTCTATTGACCGACCCTTTGCCTGGATGCATAACCTTCTCACTCATTGAATCCCTCTTTTTCTTTGAACCTCTATTTATGTGTCACCTTTGACATGAAATCCTTCTTCATCCCCAAAGCTGCCAGTGCAGGGGTGGGGAACTTATGGCTTCGAGGTCACTTGTGGCCCTCTAGATCCTCCAGTGAGGCCCTTTGACTGAATACAAACTTCACAGAGCAAATCCGCTTAATAAAAGAATTTATTCTGTAAAACTTGAACTCAATCTAGAGGCTGCACCCAAGGACCTAGAAGGCCACATACAGCCTGGAGGCTGCAGATTCCTCACCCCTGTTAGCTAGTGTATTCCTCCCCAAATTATCTTATGTGCTTTTTCTACATAATTAATTTTGTATATCCACTTTTTTTCTCCCTACTAGCACACGAGTCCCCTGAGGACAGGGACTACTTTACTTTGGTCTTTGTATCCCCAGTATCTATTTGGTACCTGGAACATAGTAGGCAATCAGTGAATAAACATTTATTAAGTGCCTACTAAATGCCAGGCACTGTGCTAAGCCTGGGACAAAAAGAGGCAAAAGACAGTTCCTTGACACCAGGAGCTTCCAATCTAAATTTTTTGTTGTTCAATCATTTTATTTATGTCTGATTCTGTGATTCTACTTGGGGTTTTCTTGCAGAGATACTGGAGTGGTTTGCCATTTCCTTCTCCGGCTCATTTTACAGATGAGAAAACTGAGTCAGACAGGGGTAAATGACTTGTCTAGGGTCACACAACTAGTAAGTGTCTGAGGTGATTTGAAATCAGGAAGATGAGTCTTCCTGACTTCAGTCTTGGTATTCTATCCACTGTGCCACCTAGATGCCCCCAATCTAAATAACATATACTTAAGAAATTACAATAACAATGAATAGATGCTTGCTTGATATGCAACATGCTATGTTAAAGTCTCCCTCAAAATTATAATCTACTTAAGGGAGGAAGATATATACACAAAATAAAATCACTTCCAGTGCAAGACAGTATATGTAAAGTACCCACTGAATAGTGAGGCATTGAATAGTGAACAATAAACATAGGGATTCAGGTGATGGCTGTAGTGTGTTTCATGAATGAGACATTCTGTAATCTCAAGGGAAAAAAAAAAAGATTAGATTTGGATGGGAACTCATAATTTTATTGACAAATCTGTAACCAAGATCCTTTTTGCTTTAGGGTCAATGAAGAAACCCACAAATGTTTGCTAAACTCCTTTAAGTACATAACTGGATTAGGCACAGGGAGGAGAAATAAAGTTAAGTTAAAATGTACCTGCCCTTAAGGTTTTGACATTATGGGAAACAAAGGAGAGAATTACTTCCCTACCCACCCTCTTAAAATTGGGATAAGTCTTCTATCTCTGTGGTTTATTTTTGCAGATTTTCATTAGAGATTGAGCATTTCCTTTTCTTTCTTGTTTTTGTCCTGTTGTGACCCAGTCCCATTGGGCTAGAGTTTTTCTCTCTAATGATTTAAGCTGTCATTCTGAAACTGATTTTCTTCCTGTTCCTTGTTTTTCAGCCCAGAAGGCTAGCTGTTAGAAGGTAGTTGATAAAAGCAGTGGCCCTGAGCTCTGACGTCTGTGAGATCTAATCCTGGCTTAGCCACAGACTCACTGGGTGACTCAGAGAAAACCACTGATTTTTGTTTGTTTCTGCTTAGTCTCCTCATAGGACTGACATTCCCCGTCTCACAGAAAGCATGAGTGTAATTAGAGACAAAAACACTAGCCAAATTAAAACTGGGATTACATATTGTACTAGTCTTTGCTTTCTTGAATGTTCTCCCTTTTACATACTTATTTTTTTTATAATAGAATTCTTGGAAAATAAAACCCCAATATCCCATTATATTCTGCTACTAGCCATCTCACCCTTCCTCCTTTGGCTTAGTGTGTGTTTCGAAGGACATACTTTTAGCAGCCAGGCTGGAAATAATGTTGTTTGTGATGAAGGACAGGCTGCTTAGTGAAACCTCTGAGCTCTCATCTCATTTAATTGAATGCTCTGTGCCTAATGCTCTGGCATCCCCCATGAACAGGAAAAGGGTGAGCCAAGCCATGTATCAACACCATGCCTCACTTGGATTTATGGTATGCACCTGTTTGTCTGTTTTGGGAAACCAGGTCATCATGGGAAGGGAAGGACCGAGCTATGGGCCCACTGCCCTACAGATGTTTCTCAGCTACAGGAGGAAAGAGCAGACAGAGAACATCTAGATGATAGACTGACATCTGCAGGTGAAGTCTTCATCACTAGAGGTCAGCTTTTTGGTTCTAGGCTCCTGTGGAGGATCACTTATTTCAAAGCAAGAAAATTCAAGGGGGGAAAGGATTAAATTTTTTTTTAATACTCCTGTCCACTGGCATTAGAAATAAACAAGGCAGAAGCGCAGACAAATCACTGGGAAGAGGTATAGTAATGAAACTGTCAGCCTTAATGCCACACGATTGCTTTTGCTTCCCGAATTATTGCCATGACCAATCTGTGTAGTATCAGTTGGTGACGATTCTAATCATCCATCATCCCCTGGCCTATCACTCTAGCTGCCTTGTATGGTCCCCATAGACTTGGCCATTTGACCCACAGATGTGACTAGCTGTTAGAATATCTTTATGAATACTGAGTTAACAGGGGCTAATTGGAGTATGAGAACTGGGGGAACTATAGGCAAAGCTGGAATCCCTGGAAGTTAGACACACTAACAATGAGAGAAAGGTAGATCAAGTATAAACTGGCTGTAATTGACATGGCAGCCTGAGGATGCTAACATTTGGAGAGATGCATTTCCTTTCTTGTCCAGTATAGCACTGGCCTCCCTAACCAGTCTCCTTTTTTTTTTTTTTGGTCTTTTTGGAGGAAGGCAGGGCAATTGGGGTTAAATGACTTGCCCAAGGTCACATGACTAGTAAGGGTTAAGTATCTGAGGCCAGATTTGAGCTCAGGTCCTCCTGACTCCAGGGCTGGTGCTCTATTCACTGTACCACCGAGCTGCCCCTCAGTCTCCTTTCTTACCTTCCTCCTAGGCTGTCACTCCCCCCATCCCCACCCAGGTTCTCATGGACAGTGGCTACCACACATCACTTCTGGATCTTACATACTTACAGCACCATTTGCCTCCAATAGCTGCCCTGGGGACCCATGCCACATGTGCATGTCTCCTGGGACCAGTGCTACCATAGATTGGTTAGGAAAGAAAGGGAGGCTATTGATGTCAAAGATGATGTGAGGTTTCCCCACCCCAAATAATTCAGGCCTAGTACTCCCTTATCCTTTTCAATTAAGGTCTTCCCTTTCCCATATGAACTCTCAAATACTCTTGGCCATCCTACATTTTTTCCTTTTGTATTCCTCCCAACTTCTGGTGTTCAATGAGACTTCTGGTGTTCAATGAGACCTAGCTTTCTCCTGAGGCCAAAGTCTCTCTGAACACCTTCTCTAAGAGTGGCTTCTTCCCTCATACTCCCTGATACCCAGGACCAGAAAGAGCAGTTACCATATTTGTTGCCACCATCATTTAGTGATCAATCTACCAATCAGCATGAGCCTACTGTGTTCCAGGCCTGAGATAGGTGCTGCAGGTGCAAATACAAAAATAAAACCCAATATTCTCAAGGGTACTATACTCTATCAATCAATTCTCCTTTAAAGTTCACATTATCCTGTCTAGTAGTGTATTGTCTATAGACTTTTCTTCTTCCCTAAAAAATTCGCTATCAGCCCTTCAGAGTTGTCTTTACTCCCTTGGAAGATTCTGACCATTTAGTTCTTTGACCTTTCCAAGGTCCAGGACCTCTATCTCCAATATGCTTTAGGAGGGATCATATCTTATGTTACCCATTCCCCCAAGATGACTTACCCCATTTTTTCCCAGTGGCTCTGAACAAAAGTATTTTAAATGTGAGTAGCTTTAAGGTCAAGGACAGGGGACAAGTGAAATCCAACAAAAGAGGCTGCTGGTTAGTCATGTGGCATTTTTCAGCTACCTTTGTATCATCTCATCTTGAAATATGAAGGACACAGAAATGTGCCTGTGAACTGTCTGTTGCCCAACCTTAAGATGCTCCCTTTAATTAGCCATGACAGGTGATACTCTGGGTTAAGGCACTCTGTAGATGATATTAGATTATGTTCGCAAGAAGGAGCATTCAGTGAACCAGCACACGAGAGAAAAATACTCCTGCCTTGTCAGGGCATGATAGAGCATAAACTCTAAATGTCTTGAAGCTAGATTTAAAGACCTGTGTGACCTTTGGGAGAGATTTTGCTCAGCAAGTAGATTGTTTCATTTCTCTAAGTAGGAGGATGAGACAGTAAGGGATTTTGGTTCCAAAAAAGGCAGAAGCTTTTGTCCATTTTGAAGAAATGTAAAAAAACAAACATCTGCCAACAACAAGTAGCCTGGTTTTATCCCATGGGCTAAAAAATATCTTTCTTTTGGAGTAAAAGAGAGAGTACAACCTTATTCACAACTTATCTTTTCTTGAAACCCACTGAACTTCAAGGGGAGGGTCAAGTTAATAACCTAAACACTGCTGGATCAAATGCTTTTACCCACCTCCTGGCTCTGTTATAGTAAAAAGTTCCATAGGAAGTCCTCAAGATCACTCCCTCCAATTTTCACCCCTTATCACCTAAGGGAGAGTCACCAATGAGTGACAAACTGCTCTCTTCTTGCACAGTAGGAAGGATGCTTCCTTCCTGTCTTTGCCCTTCTTCCCTCCTAGCTCCAAAGCAAATTCCCAGAGCATTTCCCTCCATGGGTTAGCAGCAATCTATTCTCCTTTCCACAGGGTCAGAGAGTCAATCAGAAAAAGTGGAAGGCATTAAGTAACTGATCAATTTGAAAGACTACAAACTTCATAGGACCCTCATGACTATATTTTCCCAGCCCCTAAATCGATTTGGACATCTTGTCCTGAGGTTAACTGCCAAAACCTTTTCTACCTCGTGGAATATCAGAACCAGGTTTTGAGCGGTGGTGGTGGGGACAGACTAATTGGAAAAATATTTCTAGTTTCATGTTATAAGCACAAGTTGGTCCATTTTTTTCCTTCTTATTTCCCCTATGCCAAAATTAAAATGAAACCCTTTAAGCCAGGCACAAAACCTTAAGCATGTGGTCAATGAGTCATCCCTTCCAGTTCATATGGGAGCAAAGATGAGATCCAATGATGAGGCAGGGGATCTGTTTATTGTAAAATACAACCTCTGTATCCGGTGGGTACCTAATTGTAATACCATGGTGCAGTTGAAAAAATATATATTGGATTTGATTTTAGTTGGGTTTGAATCTTGGCTCTTCTATTTCTTTCTGCGCGAGTCTGAACAACTTGTTTCACTTTTTCCTCACTTCCGTTTCTTCATCTATGAAATAAAGGACTTGAACCAAATGGTCCCTAAAGTCCTTTCCAACTCTAAATTCTGTGATCCTAAGGGTTCCTCTTGAACCTATTAATTTATGAGGTTAAGCCATATAACCACATTACCCATGCTCTGTATTCTCAGAAAAGTAGCTTAGGGTATACATGGATTTGGTTCAATCTTAGGATTTCTTTTTTTCTTTTGATTTTTGGAGGGAAGAATGTAAAGCAATTGGCATTAAATGACTTGTCCAAGGTCACACAGCTAGTTTTGTGTTAAGTGTCTGAGGCTGGATTTGAACTCAGGTCCTCCTGACTCCACGGCCAGTGCTCTATTCACTGCGCCACCTAGCCGCCCCTGAAATTTCTTTCACTACATATCTTTCTTTGGCTCAACTCTCTACCAGGAGATAAAATTCTGGGGTTAGAGTCAGGAAGACATCGGTACAAATTCTGTATCTGACCCAAGGTGCCATTCAAGTCCCTCTTCATGTGGAACAATTTAGTGCTAATAAGCACAGAGAGTATTTATGTGTAAAGAAAAAGACTTAAATCAAATAATAAAATCTGTACTATATTGCCACTGTTATATACATTTTGATGCCTAAAAGCAGCAAAAAAAGAACTTGAATTTAATAAAAAACTGCTGAAATGTGGAAACATAATCTAGGACAGTGGTTCTCAATCTGTGGGTTATGTTCAATTTGTAACAATGAAAACACATGCTGCATATCAGATATTTACATTATGATTCATAACAATAGCAAAATTACAGTTATGAAGCAGCAACAAAAATAATTTTATGGTTGGGGGTCCCCACAACATGAGGAACTGTATTAAAGGGTCGCGGCTTTAGGAAGGTTGAGAACCACTGGTCTAGGATTTTAGTAGTCTTGAACAGAAATGGACTGTAGCATACACATACGCATACACACACATGCACACACACAGATTCAAGTCATCTTGTACAAGATATTAAATGCTGCCTCATTTACATATAAGCAACTTGATGTTTTGAAGAAAATTTTATTTATAAAGTTTTATTTATTAATTCATCAGATTATAAACAAATTAGTCATCAAACTAATTATTTTTCATTTAGTTATGTTTATTAAATTTTTGTTTATTATTTATTAACAATGGGGAAAATATGAGTTCAAAGAAACAGTCTCAAAGACTGAGAGGGAGGGCCATGTTTAAAACTTAAGAGTTATAGAGCAGGGGTGGCTAGGTGTTGCAGTGAATAGAGCACCAACCCTGGAGTCAGGAGGACCTGAGTTCAAATCCGACCTCAGACACTTACCACACAGTACTAACTGTGTGACCTTGGGCAAGTCACTTAACCCCATTGCCCTGCCTTCCCCTCTCCAAAAAGCAAAGAAAAAAAAAGAAGAGTTGTAGGGCATTATGGTCAATTCACTTAACATTGACCTGTTTTACAATTAAAGATGGTAAAACTAAAACAATGAACAGTCATATCATTTGGAGACTAAGGTATCTTTAAAAAAAGAATTATTGATTCCTTAGAGGAAATTTGGTAGGTGGTTACTTTTTAAGTGACTCTGATTTAAGCCACTGAAATTTGAAGGAAGTAGGAAAGGAGGCTGAGGTTAAAGACCAAAGAATTTTACAGAAGATAAAAGAAACAGCAGGGAGTCCAAAGTGGTTTGTTGGAGCTGTTTGACTAGTATTTGGGGACAAGAATTTGGCTGCTATTTTTGATTGGCTGAATGAAGATGCTAAAAATGAAGATTTTAGCTATTGATAGGGAGAAACAGGAAAGGGAACAAGTATTGCTTCGCCATTTAAGAAGAGTTAGGTAGGCTAGTTTCCCTTATCCAGAGAGTCAACATAAGCTATTGGCTGATAATTTTGTTGCAGTTGGATAAAGTAGTATCTTGGAAAGTGAAAAGCTACCTGGTGTGTTCAGTACAATGCAAGAGGCTGATTAATCTCGAAATTCTTTATTTTAAATGGAACTACTAATTAAATTAAGAGATAACACTATCTAATTGCCTTTTTAAGGGTAATTGTGAATGTATTTCTGAGTATCCCTTGAGAAGATTTGTAAAGCTGTAGAACAGTGAGGAGAGAGAATAAGCAGAGAATAGAAAAGCAGTTTTAAATGGTGACATCAAACCTGTAGCCCAGGGTTGTCAGTTAACCCAAGCATATGGTTTTTCCTCCCTTATATGCTTCTCAGTCAGCTTCTTTTTACACTGTTTCCACTTTCCCCCATAGATACTTTACACTTCAGTGAGAGTGTGATTCAGGTTTATTGTGGATCATGATTTACTTATTATTTTTAAATATACTTCAATAAATGAGTAATAATTGTTATTTCTTTTGTCTTACCGTTGAATAAATGGTTACAATAAAGATCTAAAAGTGCAATTATTTTGATTGATTAGTTGTGTAAATAGAACCAAATTGATGGGGGCTTTGAAGCTAGAGTAGTGAGTAGAGAGTAATTTCTCCTCAAAATGGTTATTCCTAGGAGCCTGAGAAAATTTGAATGTAGATACATGACAGTAGTCCTTTTCCAAGAACCCATATCTGCTAGTGTGAGAGCAGGTTTCATTGAGTAAGCCAGCTCAGAGAACAATTATATGTTTGTCCAACTAAGGGAGAAGTGTGAAATTCTACCATAGTAGGAGATATACCCCATTTGCCACTCTACCTATATTTGGAGATTTCTGCCTCTGAAGGGACAGTGTTCCTACCACTGACTTCTAGTATGTTAAAATATGTTGTCACTGATTCTAGAGGAAATCTAAAGGTAGGAAACTATTGTGATAATTTTGACAGCCTTGTAGTTGAGTTTTTAAGACCCTTAGTTGAATATTTATTTTGCTAAGGATGGGCCTAGTACTAAGCACTTGACATCATGTGCCCAGAAAAATTTCTCAAAGACTCTGATGAATTAGCACATGCAATTTGAATAATGGAAACAACAGGAATCTTCACCCCTTTGAGGAGAGGTTTGTTAAATGAAGTCACTCACTTTCATCTTTTCAGACACGTGTTCTTGTTCACATTAAAAGAGCCCGAGGTCATCATCAAAGACTGCTAGGAACACAAGTTGAAATGTAATGTCATTTCTTGTCTCAAACTTTGAAACTGAAGGAAATTATTGTCCAGTTGACTAGGCCCAATTTGTGATAGGCTGAGGTCCACAATGTAGAACAAACACCCAAGGATAAGATAAGCTTGGAAATGTTCACTGTCTTTCTCCAAATACTGACAAGTGATGTCACATAATAATAACAGGATATGTTTTGAATTGGTTTTTTTTTTTTTTGTAATAGTGATGATGAGTTCCCTCTACTTTACTCCTATTTCTGTCTCTCATGGTAGTATGGAGAAATTATTGAGTTTTAAGAGGACATACTAGTGGAGATGCTTTCTGTTCTTTGTCCTGAATTTTCAAAGAGTACCAATGACATCACGGAATAATGACTTGCATGTGAATTGGTTTTAAGTGAGGCAGGCAGGGTTGCTCAAATTTGTCAACCTTTCTCTTTCTGAGTCATCAAAGTCCAGTGGCAAAAGTCCAGGGCAAAAGTCAAGACAACTGGAAATTAATCACACAGGATGCAGTGGATGACATTGGCATCTTTGATGTCTGACCAAGTCTAAATGCTCTGTAAGAGCTGCCTTCATGACTACTGGAACAAATTTTTCTCATCTACCCATTCTGTTTGGGAAAGTCTTCATATACTTGGGGTATATAATTCCCCAACTCACCCACAGGTCTGAAGTCTGTTAAAAGACTTCAAACCACAACCTAACCCTGATTTAGCCCATCTGCTGAGGCAGTTTACCAGGGTGTGACCACCATGCATGCTACAGCTTCTTGGGGTCACAGGTGAGAATTGAGTGATTCAGGTGGACACCAAAGGTGAATGAGCAGCCCTGAAATAGCCTCAGCAAGCCATCACACCAGAGGTGTTGGTCCTCCTGAACACCCTATGTACCCCCCTGGAGATGCTAGTAGTTATGAGAACTCTCAAGTGGGAAAGACTGATTGTTTTCTGGCAGTACACCATCAGAAGTGCTCCTTAGTTAACCATGCACAAGAAATGTAAAATAAAATAAGAACTTTCCTAGCTTCAACAACAAGTATTTTTCTTTCTAGAGTGAGCATGTTTCTCACACCTTACTCAAAGTGAGACCCTGAAAAGACCTTGGGCTAAAAGGGCCAGGGTCTCCCATTGCATCCTGGGCCATCTCTAGCCATCCTGATGAATTTCAGGTCACTGGACCCAGATGAATCTGAAGGAGAAAGTGAGACTGGTGGCCTTGCACAGCCCTCCCTCACTCAAATCCAAATCAACTGCAAGTTATGTCATCATTCCCTGATGTCATGGTCCTCCTCAAGAATGAAGGACAAACACAACAACCACAACAAGTCAGAAGTATGAGGACAAGATTGGCTAAGTTCAGAAGGTCATCAGAATCAGAAATTTGACTACTGGGTAGTAACTTTTTTTTGGGCCTCAGGAACCTATTAAGACAAAGAGGGAATCATGAGATGTATTGGTGGAAGTACCTTGATGGGTGAAATCATGACTTACTGAAGTACCAAATCATAGGTCTAGATATTGAGCTGGAAGCAACTCAGAGACCATCTAGTCTAATCCTTTCATTTTACAAATGGAGAAACTGAGGTCTAGGGAGGTTAAATAACTTAGCTAAAGTCATTTAATAGTGAAAATCAGAGGCAGGTTTTGAACTCAGAACTTTTAACTCCACTCTACCTCCCTGTACCATGTATTAAAGTAAGATAATAGTTTTGCACTAAGACTTTTTCACCCTGGCTCTCCAGTATTGACTGGAACCAGGTATACCCGGGTGATTGTGGAAGGAATCTATTTTCTATGATCAAAACTATCTGGCTTGTATGGAGAATTAACTCTAAAACTTAGATCCATTAACACAACATTTTGATCTTACAGGAAACTTATTGCACTTCTTATTGATGATATTATTGAAACAAGTAGTTTGGGTTCAAGGAAAGATTAATATTTTTGTGTGCAAGTAAAGCAACAGCAGGGTCGTTGCTGCAATAAAATTGCAGGGGAAATTCAGTCCTCATGCTTCAGGGCATAAACCAATCAGCATTTGGGGACCAGTTGAAAGATTTTTCTGCTAGTCTCATCCATCAGCCTAGCACAGTAGGCAGATTTCATTATGGATTTGTTTTCATTCCTCAAGAAGATCTTGGATGGGCCCAGATGCATTTTTCAGAGACACTGCAAAGGACAGACTATCAGAATTTTTGGGAGCTGGGGTTCCTGTGTGCCCAGATTATACTGTGGAAACAATGAGTGATAAACAAAAAAACTACCAAGTTCACAGTCTAAGACTGGTTCTAGTTCCCATGATATACTAACAAGGAAGAAAAATGATATAATTTATTTGAGTTGCTATCACAGATCTGTGGTTTGTCATTCTTTTTTATAGTTTCTGATGGATTCATTTCTGCCCCCAAGTCTATTACAGGTAGCATTCCCAAAGTTATAGATGAATATTTATTTCTATTTCCTTTGAGAAATTGCAATGTTTTTAAATTTTAAAATTTTATTTCTGTTAATAACTTTTATTTTTAAATTACCTTCATTTCCTTACATATTCTGGCCCTCTTCCTTTACCCACTGAGATGTTCTTTATAATAAAGATTAGGAAAGAAAGAGAGAGAAAAAGCAGTGCAGATAAACTAAGTACAAAATCAACTGAGTCTAGAAGA
Source organism: Pseudochirops corinnae (assembly GCA_028646515.1). Classification (NCBI taxonomy): domain Eukaryota; kingdom Metazoa; phylum Chordata; class Mammalia; order Diprotodontia; family Pseudocheiridae; genus Pseudochirops; species Pseudochirops corinnae. Next base: position 79,573,419 of record CM053586.1, on the reverse strand, counting down.
ATGGAAAATATTTTCCGTCTGCTGTCCATTACCTCTTTACGGAAGGGAAGGAGGTAGGTGCATTTTCTCAGCTCTTCTCTGGGACCAAGTCTGGTCATTATAATTATGTAATCAGTCTCTTTGTTTTCTGTTTAACTTGCTGTAGTAATTATAAACATTGTGTTTTTGTTTAATTCACCCTGTATCACTTTGGATTTCTTCATATGATTGTGTGAGTTTTTCATACTTTTCGTGTCTTATGGTGCAATAATATTCCATTACACTAATGTACCACAATTTATTTATTTGTACCAAATCTCCAGTCATGCTTCCAGTCCATCCTTATAGCCATCAGCTAGGGAAGCAACTCCTATGGAGAAGGGACCATCCATCCCCACAAAGGCACCTTGATAAAGAGAGAGAGAGAGACAGGAGGCAAGTCAAAACCTCCACCACCACCCTTCACACTACTTGTCTTCAGACCCTACTGTTATGTTTGAGCTATCTTGTACTAATTCATGAGAACTGACTATTAAATTCTTATTGGGAGCATTTATTCCTTGGAAATGGCCAAATGTTACAAATCAAGGGGCTTGATTTATTGTTTTGTTTATTGGCTAGGCTTAAGACAGTGATGGAGAAGATGTAAATAATGTAGATTAAACCTGAAAGTATGTTGTGTAGAATTTTTTTTCCCCTGGACAGTCAGTTGTTAAACACTTACCAGTGCATCCTCACTCATACTTTGAAGGAGATGGTGCAGAACGCTGAGCTTTAGGAATAACTGTGTACTCCAAACCACCAGACCTACTTCTAGACCAAGCCTCACAACCATCGTTGATGGCAATAAACCATTGAAAAGAAAAGCTCCATCTTCCTTACCATTATCAAAAACTGTTGACCAGTTGCCACAGAACAGATGGTAGCACCTACCAGATCATGAGTCTAATGCTAAAAATTGTTTTTATGTGTAATTAGAAAAAACATATAAAAATTAAATTCTATAATATAGAGGTACAAAAATTTAGGTCTTGCCCTTCAGTACTACCACAATTTTCATGGGGTACAAGTCCAAATGGGAAAGGTATTGTCATTATAGGAATTCCACTTTAAACAGTCTAATCCCTAAAGATAGTATCATAAGGCTTGAGGCTTGTAAAGATCTTTGAGGTAAAGAGGATGGTCCCCAGAAAGTTAAGGTTGACTTGCTAACCAAAGGATATAATGGAAATCTGAACATTTAATACTAGTTTGAAGGTCAAACAAGTTTCTCATTTGGGGGTAATCACCAGAATGGGCATGGGAACAGGAAGAAGTCATCTCTTGTTGCTATCCCAACTTTGTTTCTCTTTGAAGGATGTCCAAACACTTAAGAGAGTACCTCTTAGCTGTCCCCCTACTGCTCAATCAGCAGCCATTGGTTAAGTATTTACTATGTGGCAAGAAATGTGCTAGAAACACCCCTGCCCTTTAAGAAGCTCACATTCTAATGAGGGAAGAACACACGCACACATCTATTTACATATGACACATATGATGTAAAGGTAAGTTGAACTCAAAAGGAAGGCATTAGAGGGCATGGGACAAGGTGCTAGAAAAAGCCTCTCGCAGAAGGTGGGATCTGATCTGAGTCCTGAAGGAAGCCAGGCAGAGGTGAGGACTCCAGAAATGGATGACAGCCAGTGCAAAGTCTGAACATCGAGATGGAGTTTTCTGTGCAAATAACAGAAAACAACAACAACCCAGGGCTACTGCATTGTAGACAAGCTGAAAAGGAGTAAAGGTAGAGAGGGATCATGTTGTGAATGACTTTTAACGCCAAGCTGATGATTTTTATTTGGTTCTGGAGACAACAGGGAACCATTGAAGTTTATTGAGTGCACTAGGGTGGGATACAGTTAGATCTTCACTTAGTAAGCTTGTTTTGGCAGCTGAGTAGAGGGTGGCTTGGTGTGGAGAGAGACTTTAGACATAGAGATGAACAGAAGGCTATTGCAGTAGTCTAGGCATGAAGAGATGAGGGTGTGTACCAGGTTGGAGGTTGTGTGATAAGAGAGAAAGAGACATAAATGAGGGATGTTCTAAAGATAGAAATGACAAGACTTGACAACAAATTGGATGTGTGAGGTGAGTGCAAGTGAAGAGTTGAGGATAACACCGAAGTTGTGAGCCAGAATGACTGGGAAGATGTTTATGCTCTCAACAGTAATAGAGAAGTTCAGAGGAGGAGAAGCCTTTTTTGGGGGAAAGGTTATCCCCTTAGTTTTAGACATGTTGACTTGAGATGTCTATAGGACATCTAATTTGAAATGTCCAAAAAAACAGTTGGTGATGTGAAACAGGAGCTCAGTTTAGGGCTGGAAAGGTAGATATGGGAATCATCTGCATAGAGATGATAGTTGAACCCATGGGCATTATAGATAAGATCAAGCTGGAGAGTATGGAAGAAGACAAGAGGGTCAAGGACCGAGCCTTGGGGAACACCTTTAGGTGGTGGGCATGACCTAGATTTATATCTACCACAGGAGACTGAAGAATAGTCAGACAAAGACCATAGAGAAGATAGACTATACAGCTCTTGGGATGAAAGTGGGATTTATAATAATGACAGGAATTTGTTTCTCTAGAAATCTAAAGTTCTCTTCTTTCCCCAAAAGCAGCCTAAGAGTCACAGGGTTATGAGTTACTCTAGAAGCATATGTAGATTCTTAGAGAACCTATTAGGGAGAGACAATTGTCTTTTTTTTTTTTTAATAGAATACTGTAAGTCCTTTATATTGTTTGAATTTCCTATTAGGCAGAACAAAAGCTCGCTTGTCCCTGATATGCATTGTTCCCCTGAGTGCTCACACAAGAAGGGGGACTCCTTTAACTGATATCTGTGGACACAAGCTGAACTCATAGATACTTGGGAGAAACTGGATGAAGGCTAAACGGACCAAAGAGAGAACATTTTAATGTTGTCTACCAAGATCTAACCCAATCTGTTTAAACTCAGTCATAGGTTACATATGGAAGAAAAAGTTTTAGTTTCTTTATTATTATGTAACAAATTCAGGCCACAAACCCTCTGAGATTTGTCATTCTTCCCAATTTGGGAAAAGAGACTAAAGAGAACTTAGATGGGAGGACAGATCTTTCAGGTATAGCTTATAGTGGAATTTTGAGGAATGTTGAGCAGAAAATGAGAAGAGAAGAGAAAGGTGAGAAGACAGCTGTTGGTTGGTCATTACATGGTAGTACAACCCTAACCCATAGTTCTTTCTTTAAGATTATGAGAGATAACTTCAAAATGGACAAGCAGAGAGGTATAGGACTGATTTTTGGTTTGTTTGTTTTTTTAAATCACAGGTTGCTCACTCCAGTAACAGGAGGGATTTGGGAAAACAAAAAACAAACAGCCTGGGCTTTTAATATTACTCTATCTTTACCTGGTGCCCTGTTATTTCAGATCTCGGAAACTATTTACTCTCTTTTCTGACTCTGTCATATCTAATGGACCTCACTCCCTCTCTGTTTTCTCAGAACCCTGGTTTATCTCTGGTTCTTTCCATTGTACTGAGAGGTCTTTTGCCTCTGATCTTCTGGTACTATCAACAGATTGTCAAGAGGCAGCTTGGCAGCACAGTGCGTGGGGCACTGACCTTGAAGTCAGGAAGACCTGAGTTTGAATTGTGGCTAGTTTGGATCCTTACTAGTTGTACCACCCTGGAGAAGTCAGCTTTACTTTCCTCATCTGTAAAATAGGTATTATAATAATAGCACCTACCTTTCAGGGTTGTTGTGAAAATAAAGTGAAATAACATATGTAAAGTGATTTGTAGACCTTGAACAACTGTTTAACTGCTAGCTGCAATCATTCTTCATATTCTAGGGAAGAGGATCTGTGTGTGTGTGTGTGTGTGTTTGTGTGTGTGTGTGTGTGTGATGAACTTCTTTAGCAGTCTGGAAAGGTTTGCGGAAGCCTTTTTAGACTAATATTTTTAAATGCATCAGATAAAATACATGGGATTATATGGGAAACAAATAAATGGAAACAGAGTTGTCAAAATATTTTTTAAAAGTTTGGATACCTCTAGAGACCAACTCACCCCAGCTCTAATAGCATAGAGGACAGCTGTTTTCCTATTTGTCAGGTTCTGGCTTTGGTCTGAGTCAGGTGGGGACAGGACAGCATTTCAATAAAACATGGTAAATAGCACCTAGGATAAAAGCTGGTAGGACCCAAAGGTTGCCCTGTAAATTGCGGGGATTGTTTACAGGGGAAGCTGTACCAGGAAAATAAGCTATTGAAAGCACTACTAACATCATCAAAGTTTCATAATATGTAAACCCAAATTAAATTTTGAACAATGTGGGGAGAAAACAAGATGAATTCAGGCAAGGAGTGGAAACAATGAAAACTCGGTTAAATTGAGATTTTTTTAAAAAGTACAATAAAAATGACATTTGTTATAGATCCATAAGACTACAAACAATAGGCAGTTAATCTCTTCTTACCCAGAACATATTTTGCTTGAAGTGTTCCTTTGAGTGAGTGGTTGTTTTTCTGGTTTCCATCAGAGTGGCAGCTGAGACTGATGGAAAGAGGCAGCTCAGTCATCATTACCCACGTTTACTTGCCTTCCTCTTCACCCTTCCTTCCTACACATGAATATCTCCTGGCAACAGGGTGATTTTCTTATTTATCTTGGTATTGAGAATCATCCCCCAGCAACAGGCAAGAGAAGAAATGGGAAGGTGGGTGTCAGTCTTACAAAGGGCCAGTACTAAATGTTTGCTCAGTCTCTAAGACTGTGGGTGCCCCCCGACTCCCCTACTTCTACCTCCAGTGTGCACCTCAGATAAAGGTGAAACATACAGGAATAGAGACAGGGAAAATTAAAGAACAAAAGAGACAGTGTGTTGCAGTGGAAAGATCACTGATCTTGGGTTAAGAAAGAATTGAATTCAAATACTGGTTCTGACACTAGTAACTTAATCTCTGAGTCTGTTTTCCAATCTGTAAACTGAAGATAATATCCTAGCTATCTCAAAGACGTGTGAGAAAAGTGCTTTGTAAGTATACTAATAGCCATCCCATGAAATACTGGGTCTGGATACTGACCATTTCTGGATGGTCTGATTTGCAAGCTTAGTGAGGAAGGACTTAGTTTGGAAGTGATGCAGAATCTGAAGATAGTATGGGGAAGGTGGCTTCTTCAGAGACGACTGACTACTAAACCAGGATGAATTGTCTACTGAGTAAACCTTGAAGGAAATGATTCCACCCCCTCTCTTTTCTCACCTGTTCTGGCTACTACTTCACTTGACAGAAGACATGGATCTTGAGGAAGATAGAGCCAAGCTGAATTGAAAGATGGATTACTAATTCAGCAGTCCCAACAAGTGCTTTATATTTTGATGACTTAAGTGTCACCCTTCTAGAAGAAGATAATAATAGTTATTTTGAAGCACCTGTAACCTTTGGGTTTTTTCTCTGTTTTTGTAATTTTTAAGCATTTTAAACCTTTGTCAATAATTGCTTGTGAGTCATGTTAAGTGTGTGTGTGTGTGTGTGTGTGTGTGTGAGTGTATTTGCATGCATACATAGGAAATAAATAGCTGTCCTATACCTGACCTACATTGTAGATTGAGTACCTTTCTACTATTTCTCTATGGAGAAGCTTTGACTTCAACTAAATGTAAGCTTTAAACAATTCTCCTAGGGTTCTTGGACTAGGGTATCAAGAGGCATGGAATTTAAGAAAAAAGAGCTTGATCTGGATCCCCTTTTTTTGGAATGGGATTCAATCCAGTCAGCATATGGGTCTAGAACCAAGGGATCCCTTTAGAGGAAGAAAGCAAGTTCCCCAGTCCCTTGGGCCCAACAGCAGGTGTATGTGTTGCTATACAAACTTTAAAGCCTTTTGTAGGTGTGAGTTATTATTTTCTCTCCCTGTTCTTGATCACATCTTGCTTGCCTATTTGTAGTTTTGTGGTGGTTTTTCTTTGGGAGTGGCAAGAAGGGGATTTTAGTGCTAGAAAAATTGCAAGAAAGGAAGAAACAAGACCACTGCAACAACTTGCCACTTCCAAATGGTTGATGTTCCCTTAGGATCTATAGAGTGCAAACTCCTTGAGGGCAAGGACTGTTTTTTTTTTAATCTTTGTATTTTTATTTTTGGAGGCAATCTGGGTTAAGTGACTTGCCCAAGGTCACACAGCTATTAAGTGTCAAGTGTCTGAGGCTGGATTTGAACTCAGGTCCTTCTGACTCTTGGGCCCATGCTCTATTAACTGTGCCACCTAGCTGCTCCCTGTCTTTTTATTTATTCCAAGTGTCTAGTATAGTACCTGACAAAGTATGCATTTTATAAATTCTTATTGAATGAAGTCAGAAAATGGAAGCAGGATTAAAGCCCCCCAAAGAAGATCTGAGCAGCTTTTCTCTCCACCTGCTCTCACCTCCCCCAGGCAATGCTTAGGGCCATTTCTTTTTAAACTTTTCAGTAGTAACAGAAATTGAAATTCATCCCTGGTAAAACCAGGAAGGGACTGTTCCTTCCTTTGTTCTCCCAAACCCCTTAGAAGATCCTATGGAACTTTGAGATTTAAAGTTTTAGGCCTTCTTGCTGGACCCTTCTCAGAGAGACCCAGGATCTCTACGAGTCAGCCTTTCCCTTGAACATGCTTCCTTCTTTTCACAACATTATTACTTTCCTTCACTTACCTAGGATTTTAAAAATAGCTTAGTTGATGCACAGAACACTGCTTTGTTTCTCTAGAAAGGCACTAAGTGAATACGGTACATTTTTAGTTTCTCATGTCTATTTCTTTCCCTTAGGAGGGAAAATCTACACTTTCCTTAGGTAGGAAAGTGTAGATTTAAAAAAGTATAAAAAATTTAAAAAGAAGTATCTATTAAAATAATATTGAACTAGCAAAGAAGAAAACTTGATTTGCTTTTTAAGTTACACTCAACTTCATTTTAAGATTCTCCTGAGGAAGAAGAAATCTTCCTAATGGAATAATTTTTTTCTTCAGACTTTCCTGTTTTTGTACTCTACTCTTTAATAAGTGGATATGCTGTTCTGAGACATTCCAGGCTTCCCATTAGTTTAAAGGATATGAAAATTCATTTTCATTCTATAGCCCTATGTGATTCAGAAATTGAATTGTGCATGAGACATTCTATGCTAAAAAATAAAAGGAGAAAATGAAGGGAAAAACCTTCAGGATGACTTGCCATTTTCTAACAAGAAGAAGAGACATATGGCAAGGAATGAGAGGAGTCCATCTGGTAGCTTGACTTTTGTGACATATTCCCTCCCTGTTGCTTTAGCCCTAAGTATTCACCTTGGTGAGAAGGGTTTTTTTAAAAGGAAAACAAAATCACTGCAACCTGAACTGAATCTTCACATCTACCCAAGGGAAGAAACATGTGACAGCAAAGTCGAGTAAATTCAGATCTCCTTGAATCTCAACGTCCTCTTTCTCCTTCCTACAAAGGACTTTCACACAAGACTGGAATCAAGCCAGCTGAACTGCTGTATTTTTAGAGAGAAAGAGTGGAACTGAAGTGGAAATCTGGATGATCTTCATCTCTTGGAACAGAACAGAGTCTTGGAGCACTCCCACTAACCTGGGTGCCAACAGCTGGCAAACAATCTTATTGAGCTGATTCAACAGACCCTAAAATACTTGAGTTTCTTTCTTTGGCCTTAATATTCAGTATTTTTTTTTTTTTTTGCCAACAAAGGGATACATTCTTCCTCTGAATTTTGTGTATGAGTATGTTTGCTACCTGAATTCCATTTCTGATATTTACTCTCCTATTTCATCTTAATTAAATGACTCTTTGCTTTTGGATTCATGGGCCTTTTGTATGATCTGGCATTTAGGCAGGTTCTGGAGCCCTGGTTTGGATAATTTATAAGTAGGGGTGTATTAGAGGCAGCTTGCAGCTATATATGAGAGCCAATTGTTAAATTTTTCGTATGAACCATTTGTACCTTGGCTACTCATTAATTTTTTCTCATTGTTGATTGTCTGGTGTAGTGACTCTAGACTTTAAAAAGTGATGGAGAAAATATTAACAATGCAGATTAAACTTAAGAGTGTTTTGGCACCATAAGCTCCAACCCAACTCAGTTCCAAACATTCAGCAACACATCATTGCCTGCAACCCAAAATAGCAAATGACCCTGAAAAGTATAAAGGAATCCCATGGTTGTGAGGGGAACATGGGATTGAGGTGCACAAATAGAATCATAGAAAGTTATACCTAGATGGAATTTAGATATATATACACTCTAATTCCCTAATTTTATAACTGAGACTACTGAGGTCATCATGAACATCCTTATGTTGTGGACATTCAAATAGATTGGGATGTGAGGGATTATTTACACAGGACATGAAATGTTTCAGTGTTGCTATCAGCCATAATGCCTGTGTTTTGATACTGAACCGCAGGCATTGACTTTGTGGTTAATATATTTAAACAATTGTCCTAATGGAAACACACCCTGTTCTGAGAACTGGTGGGTTAGAGAGAGGTTCACAGGTTCACTTGGCTCGCAGAAACAACAGAGCTATTAATCCATTTTGGAACTCAATTCGAATTCACTTTGCATGGGCCATCTATCTAACATACTGCCCAAAGTGTTACTATAACCCTGTTGCCTAGGCAATAGGGTGAGCCCTCAGAATCATTACCTATAATTCTTCTCCTTGTATCCCTGGGGAAAGTCTCAGCATCTAAGCCTTGGGACACAAATGTCTATTTAAATATTACCCTAGTCTACCCTGGAAATTCCCCGGTGAATTAAAAATTAAATGAATTAGATCATACATAACAGGCCTAAATAGTTTAATATCACTCAGTGAAAATATCCAGGAATTTTTGTACTTGATGTGGTACTATATGGGTATACTTTATATCCTTATTGTTCTAATCTACCAAAAATTCCTTGTCTTGGTTTCCTGGTGATTCCTTTAGCATACTGTCAATATTTAACTATAAACATTTCTGTAAATTGGGACTTGCAAAGCTATTTATAATAGTGATAGGAAAGAACACAGGAGAATATATAGCAGAAGAGTCATATATCCATAGTATGAAAAGGTTTGTCAGTCACAATTTACAGATGTACTCGTATTTAAAAATATACAGTTAAATCCTGATCTTTTGCTACATGACATTTGTGACTTTTAGCTTCCCCTCCTTCTGAGTTTGTTGTTCAGTTGTCTCAGTTGTGCATGGCTCTTCGTGACCCCATTTAGGGTTTTCTTGGCAAATATATTAGAGTGTTATGCCATTTCCTTTGCCAACTCATTTTACAGATGAGGAAGCTGAGGCAAACAAGATTAAGTGACTTTATCAGGATCACACAGCTAGTAAATATCTGAGGTCATATTTGAACTCAGGTTCATCTAAGTCTCAGCCAATTGCTCTATCCACTAAACCACCTAGCCATGGAGTCTTTGTGACTCCATTGGGGATTTTTTTTGGCAAAGATATTGGACTGGTTTGCCATTTCCTTTTCCAACTCATTTTACAGATGAGGAAACTGAGGCAAACAGGATTAAGTGACTTGTCAAGGATCATATAACTAGTAAGTATCTGAGGCTGGATTTGAACTCAGGAAGATGAGTCTTCTTGACCCCAAAACTGGCACTCTATCCACTGTGCCACCTAGCTCCCCACCTTCTTAGTTTAGGTCTTGATGTTAATGTAGTTTTAAGTCCTTGGAATAACTTCATTTTTTTTGTCCTCCTTCATTTCTCATTGGGCTATACCCCTTTGTTCTTCTCCATCACGCCCCAAGAAATCTCTTTATCCTGGAAGATCAGTCCAAAAACTCATACCCTTGACGCTGTCTCCCTCTGAGTGGGATGACTTTTTCTAGGACTTCCATTTAAGAAGGATGCCCAGACCAGCCATTTCTTCATACCAACCCTTCTAACCCCTTTTATGTGTTGTTTTCATGATCGGAATGTAAGCTTCCTGAAGGCAGGGTCTTTCTTTCTTTTCCCTTGTGTTTGTATTCTCAATGCTTAGCAGAGTACAGGGCACATGATGAGTGTTTAATAAATAATTATTGACTGTTGCCTGACTATATGATCAGGGCTGATCTTTTCAAGTTTTCAGAATCTACTTCTCCAGCCCTTACATGGAAGATGGGTCCTGGTCAGGGCTTCTCTTCTAAATTTAATTCCCTTTTCCCCAAATCATCATTTTTGAAATGTTTATGTTGGGTCTTTTTATCCTCAGTACACAGTCTGAGGTTTGAGAAACTGTATCTTTACCCTACCCATGCTTTATTTCCAGTGAAAAGCAATTTTTCTCTTTCTTCCTCTTCCATGATTTCAGGTTTTGGTTCTGCCTTAACCCTGTCTTGACTTTAAGATTCTATTGAACAGGAACTATTCACTTAGGTTATCCTTAATTAATGTTTGCTGATTTAATTTGAATAGTCTTACTTCCAAATTCTACATTTGAATGTCCCCTCCTCTCTTTTCCCAAGGGACAGGTAAGTATTAAACCAAGGGATTCTTGCCATATTCATTATAGAAAACTGGCTCCTTGGTCTAATCAGTGTTGAGATCTTTTTTCTTTTATAGAGCTGAGAGAGGGAAGTGTAGGGGTTTTTTTTTGTCTTTCCTCCATGCTCCACCTCCCCATACTGACAGCATTCCAAAAAGTTAGAAGGTGACTGCCTTCCCCTGAGTTATGCCCTGCAGGGTGACCTAAGATGAGCAGGTCATAGAGGAGAGTTCTGACAAAAGGCGATGGGATTTTAGCTGAGCTATATACAATCCTAAAAGATGATGCTATCAAAGTGATGCACTCAATATGCCAGCAAATTTGGAAAACTCAGCAGTGGCCACTGGATTGGAAAAGATCAGTTCATATCACAATCTTAAAGAAGGGCAATGACAAAGTATGTTCAACTTACTAAACTACTGTACTCATTTCACATACCAGCAAAATTATTCTTAAGATTTTACAATATGTGAACCAAGAATTACTAGAAGAGTAGGCTAGTTTCCCTCCCCCCACAACCCCCACAATTAATAGTGTTTTTTTTTCCAATTACAGGTAATGATAATTTTCAACATTCACTTTTATAAGATTTTGAGGTCTAATTTTTTCCTCCCTTTTTCCACTCCCCAAGATGGCATGCAATCTGATATAGGCTACACATGTACAATCATATAAAATGTATTTCTACATTAATCATGTTCTGAGAGAAGAATCAGAAAAAAAGGGAAAAACTAAGAGAAAGAAAAAAATGAGAAAAAGTATGCTTTGATCTGTATTCAGACTTTATAGTTCTTTCTCTGGATATGGACAGCATTTTCCATCATGAGTATTTTGGAATTGTATTAGATCCTTGTATTGCTGAGAAAAGCTAAGTCTATCAAAGGTTATTATCACACAATGTTGTTATTACTGTGTTCAATATTCTCCTGGTTCTGCTCACTTCACTGAACATCAGTTCATCCAAGTCTTTCTAGGTTTTTCTGAAATCTGTGAGTAGATTGGTTTTTGAAGAGGCAGAAGAACTAGAAACCAAATTGCCAACATTCACTGGATTATGAAGAAAGCAAGAGAATTCCAGAAAAAACATCTATTTCTGCTTCATTAACTACACTAAAGTCTTTGACCATATGGATTGCAATAAAATGTGGCAAATCTCAAAGAGATAGGACTATCAAATCATCTTATTTGTCTCCTGAGGAACATTATGTATGCCAAGAAGCAAGAGCTCGAATTGAACATGGAAGAACTAATTGGTTAAAGATTGGAAAAGAAGTATGAAAAAGCTGTATGTTGTTTCTTTATTCATCTAATTTATATTCAGAGTACATCATGCAAAATGCCAGGCTGGAGGAATCAAAAGTTGGAATCAAGGTTTATGGGCAAAATATCATCAATCTCAGATATGCAGATAATGCAGCTCTTATGGCAGAAAATGAAGAAGAATAAAGAAGGGCTCTTGAGGGTGAAAGAGGGGAGTATAAAAGTTGGCTTGAAGCTTAACATAAAAAAAAACCTAAGATCTTGGCAACTGGTCCTATCACTTCTGGGCAAATAGAAGAAGAAGAAATGGAAGCAGAGTCATATTCTATGTTCTTTGGCTCAAAAATGTCTGTAGGTAGTGATTGCTGCCATGAAATTTAAAAGATGCTCCTTTGAAGAAACGCTATGGCAAATCTGGACAGTATACCAAAAAGTAGAGCCATTACTTTGCTGACAAAGGCCTGTATAATCAAAGCTATGGTTTTTCCATTATTAATGTATGACTATGAGAGTTGGGCTATAAGGATTGCTCAACTCTGCAGAATCAGTGCTTTCAAGTTGTGTTACTAAAGAAGGCTTTTAAGAATCCCTTGGACAATAAGGATGTCAAATTAGTCAATACTTCATGAAATGAGTTCAGATTATTCATTGGAAGGATGAATTCTGAAGCCAAAGCTTAAATACTTTGGCCACAATTGAGAAGACAGGACGTATTTGAAAAGACCCTGATGTTGGGAAAGATTGAAGGCAAAAGGAAAAGCAGATAGCAGAGAATGAGATGAGATGGATTGATAGTGTCATAGAAGCAATAAACATGATGTTGGACAGACTTTAGGAGACAGTGAAGGATAAAAGGGCCTGGTATGCTCTGGTCCATGGGGTCAGAAAGATTAGTACACAACTGAAGGACCGAAAAGCAACAACCACAGAAGGAGATTAGATGTTAGCTGTTAATTATGATAAAATTGACACAGGTCTAAGGAGATTGGCTCCTAATACCTGAGCTTGTTTCTACATCTTAACTCTAGGGTTTCTTCCATCCTGAATAATTTATTCTCCCACTTCCAGGGGAATATACTTATTCAGATGTTATTGGCTAAACAAATCTTATTTGTTGACATTTCCTAAGGTCAATAGGGATTGTACTACTCTCCCTGTTTCTTAGATAGGGGTTATATCACTTTTCCATCTCTAGGAATGTGATGAGGCAGGGGGTCCCTTGGGCCCACCTCCTGGGGAGTGCATCCTGAAAACTATGTAGTAACTAATATAACAAAAATTGAATGAATAGCATGTCTCTCCCTTCCCTTTCTTCTTTCTTCCTTCTTCCAATAATTGTGATGAATGTTGCAGCACATTTGATAATAAAAAAAATTGTAGAATCATAGATTTAAAACTGCGCAACTAGTAGAGGTTTGCTCAGCCCCAACCCCTTCATTTTACAGATGAGGAAACTGAGAAGCAAGTACTTGAAGTGACTTGCCTAGGGTCACACAGTATAAATAACATATATCTATATATATCTATATATACACATATATAAAAGTAACAGATCTGAAATTTACTTTTAAGTCTCTGGTGCTAGTCCAGTACTCTTTCCCCTATACTGACTGGATCATCTTGTCCAAATTCCTTGTTTTATAGTTGAGGAAATAGAGGCCCAGGCAACTGAAGTAACTTGTCTAAAAGGTACTAAGGAGCAGAGCAGGGGCTCTAATTCATGATAATTGTCTCTAAATCTAGGACTTTTTCAATTTTATTTAGTAATAATGCCTAACAAATAACTGGAATCAAGAAACATGCTGTTAATCTGGTGGAAAGTGAGTCTTCTTTCTAACTCGTATGTTCTGCCTAGAATTTGTTGGCAGGTCTGTGAGAACTTCTAAGGTTGTTGAGTTATTGAATCTATACATTGACTTTCTCTTTCTGTTCTTCCCTTTTTCCCCCCCACCCCTTCTTATTGTCGCCATAACAAAATGGGAGGGTCTGAGAACTTTTAAAAGGGGTCTTTCTCCTAAGCAGAGAGAAGAAAATCCCTGCGGCTTCAAGGCTCAGGATCAACACGTCTTTGGAATGATTCCTTTCCAGAAGTTAGGGACCTGACCGATATTTTTTTTTCTCATTTCCTTTCTCCTCCTCTAGCTCATAGTTGGGGCTTAATAAGTATTTGTTGAATGAATGGCTCCTTACCACTGGTTCTAGATTTTAATCACTCTTTCTCCAGGAAGGAGGTCTAAAAAAACAACAACAACCAGAAATTGTTCAGAAATTGCCAAAACCTACTTTTAGCAGGAGGCCTTTCTTGGTCTCCTTGCCTTCAAGTGCCTTTCATTTATTCTGGCTATAATTTGTGTATACCTAGTTATATAGATGTTATCTCCCACATTAGAATGTAAGATCCTTGAGGACAAGAATTTTTTTTCTCTTGTATTTCCAGTACTCTAACAAGATGCCTGGCAAGGAGTCAGTAAATACTTGCTGACTGATTATTTTCCTTCCCATCAGTCCTCAGGGCTGAGGAGAGACTCTTAACCCTGTATTTTCCTCCAAATTTGAAATGAGTAATGGCTGGCATTTGTGACATTTCCAGTCAACTTCCCTAGTTTTCAGTCAAGCAGTAATAATTAAGAGACTGCATATAATGATAGAGACTTTGCTTTCTCTTTGTTGAAGGGACTTTCATCTCTGCCCAACCAGTGGCTCCTACCCACTGTTATCTGAAAGACCTTGGTTCCAGTATTTCTCCTGCATAACTTTTCTTGCTAGATGTTCTTTTGTCAACCAAATTGAAAGTCTTGTTCAAATTAAGTTTTGAAAATAAGCTTTCTTTCTCTAATTCATATCTGTCCATATCTTTCTCTTGACTTCTTAATCCCTTTCCTTTCATAAAAATCTCTCTTCTAACAGACCCCGGCAAGAACAAAGATCTCCCTGCCTCACAAGCAAATGCTTCTTCAATCTGTTTAAACAGCTCTATTAAATGCCAATACTCTCTTGTCACTTGTGCCAGAAGTTTGATGAGTCCCTGGACAGAATCTATTTCCAAATGGTTAAGGGAAAGGTACAAAATTGTTTCCAAGCTAGGTTTGTTACACTTCCCTGCAGGATGGGCTGCAGTAGAGGGTGGGAGGTCCACAAGCTGTTCGTAGTCAATGAGAAACCTGAGCAGGTGCTCTTTCCAGCAATAGTGAAAATGCATGGCTGGTGTTCAAGAGGACTGGATTCAACCCCAGGTTTTAAGATCTTAGCTTCTGTACAGGCAAGATGAATATGTTGGTGTTTACCTGATGTTATACAGGACAATGGTGTATCAGCTATGCAGTATTCACAATGCCTACAGTAACTATAAATATGCTGATATAGTTATTAATCACAAAATGGAATAGGCTCTCTACATAAGAAATACAGATAGTGCATTCATTTAAATACCAGAAGATTGAGTCCCCAAACCAGAAAGTCAAAGCCAAACCAGTAGTGATGAAGTTGGCACATGTGGTCAAAGTTGTAAATACCCACATCCTCAAGACTTCAAACAGGACAGGCTACCTCAGGCAAAGATCCTCCTCTCCTCACGCACGCAACTGCTCAGTGTCCAGGCAGCTTGGTCCCAGCAGCTCCGGCCCCTGGCAGTTCCTGCCCCAGGCAGTCCTCAGCAGGAGTCCTTAGCAGAGATTCTGGCCCGCTCAAAGCAAAAAGAGTCCGCAGCCGCAGCCACTGCCTCTGACGCTGCTTCCAGTCTGCACTGCACAGAGACTAGCTTGGTTCCGGTGTTCTCTTGCTCCATCCCTTCCTGCTATGTCAGCAAGCTCAAGGGACATGGAAGATCTTCAAATCCCAGTATTGTTACAAATGGTGTCAAACTTCAACAGAATCTAGATCTCTTTCACTAGCATATTGACTTCGAAAATCACAAATTAACATTAACTATGCTTAATTATAACTTCACTTTGTTAAACATTGCACAACTACATTTTAACTTATTTTGGTCACACTTGAGAGTTATGTGAGTTGCTTCCCCCACCCTGGTAGAACAGTTTGAATGTTCACAGAAGTGTTGCTGATATAGTTACATGACATGATAAGACACCCTTTTATTTCCTTTAAGAAGTTTACATATTCAATATTTCCCTGAATTTCCTTGAGTTTCAGTTGCTTCATCTGTAAATTAATGGGGATAATAATACATGTAATACTTACCTAATAGGACTGAAAGAACTGTTAAGTAAACTGCTTTATAAAATTTAAGGTGCTATGCCAGATGCGGGGAACCTGCGTCATTGAAGCCAGGTGTGACTGTCTTGGTCCTCAAGTTCAGCCTTTTGACTGAATCCAAACTTCATAGAACAAACCCCATTAATAAAAGGATTTGTTCTGTAAAACTTGGACTCAGTAAAAAGACTACACCTAAGGACCTAGAAGGCCACATGTGACCTGGAGGCCTCAGATTCTCTACCCCTTTATACAAATTAACTATTGTCAGCAGCAGCAGCATCCTGCTGTAGATTACTACTGGGTAGATATCATATTGGTATCAATATAAGCTGCATTTTCCAGCTCCTTGTACAACCCAAATCTGTCTTGTATAAAACCTAACCATCATTTTTTTTTTCTTTTCTTTTCAAGGAACCTAATGAGAGAGGGGAAGTCTATATTTAGACCAATATAGAATACAAATAAGGAGTTTTCCAATGAACTGGGTGAAAAGCAGTGGAAGCTAACACAATAATGCATATCTGAATAGGCACTGCCCGCATTTTTTTTTTTTTTGTCTTTTCAGAGATATGAGTGAGTACCTTTTGACCAGGCAGTATTTTAAATGAAAGGAAAAGAAAACACAACTTTGGGCCCAGAGATACAGCTTGAAGCAATTTAGGTAATGACATCCCCCACTCCCACCCTCAACTCTTTAATATTTTCATTGTACACAACTACTCATTGTTAGAAATTTTGAAGGACTTTATTATCTCAGGAAATGAAAAGGAGTGAGAGCTATTGCAGATCCTGCTTTAATTCCTACAGCTAATGTTGACTCAATCAAGCCGCACCTGCACTCAGCCACATTCAAATATCTGGACAAGGCCCAATAAAGTTTTTAGCTAGTTATTAGTCTGGTGTTTGGCTTTGATTGAGCAAGTCATCTTCAATTTCTTGCCTTGGTTTCCCCACATGTTAGATAAAGGAATAGGTGTAGACTAGTTGATCTCTAAGATTTTTTTTCCATCTTTAACATTCAATATGACTTCATTACTCTATTATTCATGAGATTTCTACTGTGTCTAGGATGAAATTAATTTTCTTGGTCAAGTAATACTGTTTTCCAACACTCCAATTTTGATTTCCAGTGTTTGGAAACTGATTCTGACAGTCTCAATTTCCAGCAATTCATAGGTAGTGAATTAGACTCTGTAGTCACTGGCATATTTGGTATCACAAAAATTTAAAGCCTTGTCTTTGTGCCCACCATCAAGAATCAGCATATTTAGTCTGGAGAAGCATAGCCTCAGAAATTTTCAAATACAATATGGAGTTTTATAAGGGAAAAGAAGGCAATTGCCATTTGGGAAGAGCAGAAAAAAATTGACAAACTAGAATAGTTAGATGTTAGGAGAAATTTTAAAAATTATTATTTATTATTAACATTAAAAAAATTTTAAGTTCTGAATTTTCTTCCTCCCTGTTCTCTCCTACCCATTAAGAAGGCAAGAAATGTGATATCAATCAAACATTTAAAAATCATGGGGTAGCTAGGTGGCACAGTGAATAGAACACTGGTCCTTAAGTCAGGAGGACCTGAGTTCAAATGTGACCTCAAACACCTGACACCAGCTCTGTGACCTTGGGTAAGTCATTTAACTTCACCTCCCCCCTAAAAAAAAAATCGTGTAAACACTATTGCATTGCTGGTGAAGTTGTGAACTAACCCAATCATTCTGGAGAACAATTTGGAACTATACCCAAAGGGCTATAAAGCTGGACACTACTTTGACCCAGCAGTACCACTACTAAGTCTGTATCCCAAAGAGATCATAAAAAAGGCAAAAGGACACACATGTACAAAACTATTTATATCAGCTCTTTTTGTAGTGGCAAAGAATTGGAAATTGAGGGATGCCCACCAGTCGGAGAATGGCTGAACAAGTTGAGGTATATGAATGTAATGGAATGCTATTGCTCTATAAGAAATGATGAGCAGGTGGACTTCAGAAAAACCTGGACTTACTTGAGCTCATGCTGAGTAAAGTGAGCAGAATCAGGAGTACATTATACACGGTAACAGCCACATTGTGCTATGACCAACTTTGATAGATTTCACTCTTCTCAGCAATGCAATGCTCTAAGACAATTCCAAGAGACTCATGTTGGAAAATGCTGTCCACATCCAGAGAAAGAACTATAGAGTCTGAATGCAGATTGAAGCACACTTTTTCTTGTTTTTCCTTTTTGTTCTGATTCTTCTTTCACAATGTGACTAATGTGGGAAATAGGTTTAATATGATTGTACATTTATAACCTATATCAGATTTCATACCAAGGGGGAAGTGGAGGAAGGGGAGAAATTTTAGAACTCAAAATCTAATAAAAGCAAATGTTGAAAATGAAAAGTAAATAATTAAAAAAACATGTAAAACAAATTTCCATATTAGCCAAGAAAGTGAAAAAAATGTCAATATGCACTCAGGCTTTACTCTCACTAAGAATAATATTTTTCATCAGAAGTCCTGTAGAATTGTCTTAGATTATTATATTGATCAAAATAGCTGAGTCATTCCCCGTTGATCACCCTACAAGATTGCTATTACTATGTCTAATGTTCTCCTGGTTTTGCTTACTTCACTTTATATCAGTTCATATACATCTTCCCAGGTTTTTCTGAAACCATCCTGCTTGTCATTTCTTATAGCACAATAGTTTTCCATCACAATCATATGTTGCATCTTATTTAACCATTCCCCAGTTGATGGGTATCCCCTCAATTTCTAATTCTTAAAAACTGCCAAAAGAATGGTTATAGATATTTTTGTACATCTAGGTCCTTTTCCTTTTCCTTTGATCTCTTTGGGATATAGATCTAATAGTGGTATTCCTGGTTCAAAGTGTATGTGCAGTTTTTTTGTCCTTTAGGCAATTCCAAACTGTTCTCCAGAATGGTTGGATCAGTTCATAGCTCCAACAGTGGATTAATATTCCTATTTTTCTACATCCCCTCCAACATTTGTCATTTTTCTTTTCTGTCATTTTGGCCAATCTGATAGATGTGAGGTGGTACCTAAGATTTGTTTTGGTTTACATTCCTCTAATCAGTAGTGATATAGAGAATTTTTTTATGTTACTATAGATAGCTTTGATTTCTTCTGAACACTACCTTTTCACATCCTTTGACAATTTATAAGTTGGGGAATGACTTTTATTTTTTACAAAATTTATTCAGTTCTCTGTGTATTTGAGAAATAAGGCCTTTATCAGAGAAACTTGCTATAAACCTTTCTCCCCAACTTCCCATTTTCCTTCTAATCTTGGCTGCATTGATTTTGTTTGTACAAAACCTTTTAAATTAAATATAAGCAAAATTATCCATTTTGCTTTCTGTGATCTTTTCTATCTCTTGTTTAGCAATAAATTCAGGAAATTTTTTTTTTCTAATAAGCATTACTAAGGAAGATAATGACAATTCCACTCCTAGAAATATTTATACTAGATGATACAGTACCTGTTTTTCATGTTTTAGACTATATCTTCTTCTCTGAAGACTGACTTGGCTAGATGGATTATAAAGGTCTATCTAGCCCTCTGACTTGGACCCAAGAAGCATTGTGCTTTAGTGGAAAGATTGTAGGAGCTAGACATCAGGAAGAAGCCTGGGTTCAAAATCTGACTCTTGACATTTTCTAGCTGTGTGCCATGAGCCAGTATCTACTCAGATCCTTAGATTTCTCACCTGTAAAATAGAATAAAAATAACATGAACTTGCCTTCTAAGGTTGGTGCGAGGATTTGAGCATTTGTAAACCTTAAAACTCTATAGAAATGTGAGCTAACAGAGAAACTTGATCCAAAGACTCTACCCCCTCCATTGTTTCCCTTTTATTCTTAGCTTTGTTAAATTTGTTTATGCAAAAACTTTTAAAATTTTATGTAATCCAATTTTCCCATTTTATCTTCTGTGATTCTCACTTTCTATTATTTGGTCATGAGCTTTTCTTCTCTCCATGGGTCTGAGAGGTTTTTTTTTTTCCACATTTCTCTAATTTTTTTTTTTATGATGTGACCTTTTATATTTACATCTGGAATCTTTTGGGAATTTATTTTGGCATAAAGTGTGAGGTGTTGGTCTAAATCTAATTTCTTAAACATTGCTGTCCCAATTTTTCCAATAGTTTTTATCAAATAATGAGCCCTTATCTTAGTAGATGAAAGAACTATGGTCAGTACAATGACTAATCATGGTGATGAAACCTACTGTCTATCTCCTAAAAGATAGAAGAGTACAGAATGAGACATATGTGCTCTTGTATACAGTCAATGATGAAATTTCTTTTGCTTGTAATGCATATCCACCATTTAGTACAGTGTCTGACACATAGTAGGTGCTTAGTCATGTTGATTGATATTTGTTACAATTTAATTCAATTTGACAGACATTGATTAAGTGCCTACTATGTGCCAGACACTATGCTGTGCTCTTGGGTTGTAAATAAGAAAAAGGTAGTCCCTTCCCTCAAGGAAGTTACAATCTAATAATGGAAAACAGCACATGAAAGGAAGCTCAAAAGAGGAATAGGAATTTGCTTTTGTTTTCTACTTTTTTGGAGGATGGGGATGAGAGAAAATAGTTTTCCATTAATTAAAAAAATCATTTAAAAATGTAAAGGTAGGGTAAGTTGTTACAGATATGGAATGTTGTGTATGTTTTCAGATGAGGCCTTTGTGTTCTTAGGCTTGCTTAATTGTTTAACTTTCTTATAGGACAGTTCTCATAGAGTGAGGGTAATCTGGGAACGACTGTAATGTGTGTAAGTATAAATCATGTCAATGTAAGTAGCTTATTTGTTTGTTTTTCATATGAGTTAGCATCAATTTGCATAGCCTGGAATAGTGTGGTTTTAAATGAATTTTCCAGTGTTGAAAGCATTAGTCCTCCATGACTTTTCTTTCTTGTCTATCAACAAATTCTGTTGTTTGAATTTCACAAATGCTATACCCTATATTCCTTGGATTAAATACTGTTAACCTGTGCCACATTCCCTAAAGGAGTACATAGGTTCGAGTCAATATTCAAACACAGGTGTTTTGTTTATTATAAATGTTTTAAAAAATCATTCCAGACCAGATCAGTTTGGGAGTTAAAGGTTCAATGCACAGTAGCCTTTAAAACAATATTCTGGCTCTCAAAATGATTTTCAGTTAACATTCCTCTAATGTCTCCAGGAATCTCAAAACATACAAGTCATTAACAGGGCCTTTTTCAATCATATTCCAAGCTAGCCAGCAAAAATCAAGTTGTATGCAATCCAGATAGTAGCCTCAGTGTAATTTAATCTCCATGCCCGGGATATGGACTCTATTGAATCATTCATGATTGTCTTGTCAACAGGGTAGCAAAATTCATTTTGTCCTGCTGTTGTCCTGCAAATAACATCCCTAGAAACCATGAGGCTCCCAATATTGTCTAACTATGTCAGGAAAAACTCTATCTAAAAACGTGCATTCAGTGACAAATCATATTGTACCTGATAATGAAGCATCGTACGGGGCATCATAAATAATGATAATAGCTGACATTTGCATACATAGATAAATATGTATATATATATGTATATATATACATATATATATATATATACATATATATATATATACATATATATTTATATTTATCGTTCTAGAGCAGCGGTTCTCAGCCTGTGGGTTATGTTCAATTTGTAACAATGAAAATACATCCTGCTTATCAGATATTTACATTACGATTCATAGCAGTAGCAAAATTACAGTTGTGAGATAGCAACGAAAATAATTTTATGGTTGGGGGTCACCACAACATGAGGAACTGTATTAAAGAGTCGCGGCATTAGGAAGGTTGAGAACCACTGTGCTAGAGTTATGATTGGATTGGAGTAAGGAATTCCTTATAAGGAATTCTCTCTAGGCATGCCTATCCACGGCAATTCTATACTTTATGGTTTTCAAGAGTTGTCTAGGGCACTGACAGGGTTAAGTGACCTATACTCAGTAAGTCAAAAGACATTATTCAATACCTACCCCTTTGTGCTAAGTGCTGAGGATGCAAAGAAAGGCAAAAAACAGTCAGACCTGGCTTTCAAGGAGCTCACAATCTAAGGAGGGAAACAACATTCAAACACCAATGTAGAAACAACTATCTACAGGAGAAATTGGAGATAATTTACAGAGGGAAAGCTCTAGAATTAGGAAGTATCACACAACACTTCCTGTAGAATCCTGAAATCCTGTGGGGTTTTAACTGGAACTTGAAGTTTACAAATCAAGTCACAAAGCCAGGACTTAATCCAAATCTTTCATATAGTGGCTCTAGCCCAGGGGTTGGGAACTTGTTGGCTCAAGGCCACATGGTCCTATCTCAGCCCTTTGATTGTATCCCCACTTCACAGAACAAATCCCCTTAATAAAAGGATTTGTTCTATAAAACTTGGATTCAATCAAAAGGCCACACATGAGAACCTAGAAGGCCACATGTGTTCCTCACCCCTGCTCTAGCCTTTTACCCTTACCTTAATAGTTTCCAAAGCTGGGGCTATGGGTTTCCCAGCAATGTTGGTATGACTTAAAGGGGCCTGCGACTTTGTTCCAAAGGTTGTATGAGCAACCATTTGGAGGGTAGGAAAATGGGTCCCATTCTACCCTCCCCCTGGAATTAATCATTTGGCTTTTCTCCAATACTACTACACTTACCTTTCACCCGTTACAGAACTCCCTCATTATGTGCTCACCTATAATTGTTTTTGCACCTAACTTTTCTCTTTCTGAGCCAGGCATCATCCCTTAAGGAAATTATAAGCTAGTCTCTACCCCAGCAGCTATGCCAGTGCCATTGGGAAAATCTCCCCACACATCCACCAAGAAAAAAAAATACTGAAAGTAGTTGGGAAAAGTATGGAGACCATTGCTCTATATAATGTTGGCTTTGAACATTTGTGTATGACTTTGCTATTTAGAAATGTTCTTCCTGATTTGTCTCTTTGAGGCATATTATCATACTCATATTCAAAAGGGAATTCTTCTTACCTTTCTAGTCTTCTTGTATCTTATTTCTGTTCATATTTCCCATGATCCAGTGACTTGGGCTTCTCTGTTCCTTGCATAAGACACTCATTTCAACTCCATCCATTTTCTTTGACTGGTCCCCATGTCTAGAATTCTCCCTTTCATTTCTCCCTCTTGGTTTCCTACAAGTCTCAGTTAAAATTTTACCTTCTTTAAGAAGCCATTTTTAGTTCTCCTTAATATTACTACCTTCTTTCTGAGATCGTCTCCAATTTATACTGCACCTATTTTGTTTGTATGTTGTCTTTCCTCATTAGATTCTAAGCTCCTTTAGGATTGTAAACTGTTTTTGTCTTTCTTTATATCCCCAGCTCTTTGTCAAATGCCTAACACATATTAGGTACTTAAAATGCTTATTGACCTGTCTATTGACAATGTGGACAATTAAATTATTTTCAATAGACCTTTGTTAAGCATCTTATTATATCTGAGGTACTGAGATAAATAAAGCCTGAGAGATAGAAAAATAATTACAAGGTCCCTGGTCCTAAGGAACCTATATTCTTATCTTTATTTTAAAGACGTACATACATTCCAATTCATAGAAGCATAACAAAAATTCCTAGGCAGCTCCATTCATTCAACAAGACTTCTCACTGTCTCATTCCCTCTGATAGCTAGTCTATTATTTAATGACTGCTGTACTGGGACCTTGAATGTTTCCCTCAGGAGAACAAATGGCCCAATTACTTTCCTCTTAATCAAGGTTTCCCATAATTGAAGCTAAATTTTTATTTCCTTTGTATCAGTTCTGTTTTCTCTGTGTCTTGTCACTAAATCAGGCTACAAATACTGTTCTGCTTTGTTTTTACTGTTACCTTGAAAGAATTTATAGGTGATCATCATGTCTCTCTGAGTTTCTCCTCTATATTATAGAAATTTAGCTCCCCCAGGCTCTTCATATATCATCCTATCTGACTACTGAGTCATTCTGGGTTGTTCTTCTATACGTCTTCAGGTAGATTTTTCATATATGTACCTGCTGTACTAGTGGAGAACAGAGAGCTAGTGATGATGTTCTTGGTGCAATTACTCAAGATAGGCTGCTATTCCTAAATCAGATAAGATCTCGAATCTACATCTGTCTTTAGCAAGCATGTTTAAGCAAGCAACCAGGCAAACAAGGCCACATTGGATCCTGTGTTGATGCCTTTTGTCTGATGTTAGAAGCATTGGTGAGTCACAGAATTTCAGATTGTGAGGAAGTGACTTCATAGATGAGCTAGTTCAGTTCATATCTGAAAAGGATTTTCCCCAATGGATAGTCCTTCAGGTGTAGCTTGGAGCCCTCCCCTGAGGGAGAGTCCACTGCTTTCTGAATTAGTCTATTTTATTTATGGATAGCTCAGACAGCAAGATTTTCCTTATGTCAAATTGAGATCTGCCTCTCTGAAACTAATCCCTATTACTCCTAGGATCTCTTCCTGGGACTGGGCAAAATGAATCTCTTCCATTTGAAAACCTTTCAAATACCTGAAGATAGTTTTTCTATTCTATTCCCTACTAATCCCTCTATGCCTAATAGTCCCAATTCTTTTGACCAGGTCCCCTGTTTCTTCACCATCTTGGTCTACCTCCTTTGGACACTCTCCACATTATCAATACCCTTCCTAAAATATGGCAGCCAGAAGAGACCTCAATACCTTGTCTGTGGTCTGTGATCAATTAATTGAAATACTATCACCTAAATTCTTTGAAATATCTGTTAATACAATAGCACTACTAGATCTGTATCCCAAACATCATAAATAAGGGAAAAGGACTCACATCTGCAAAAATATTTATAGCAATCCTTTTTGTAGCGGCAAAGAATTGGGAATTCAGGGATGCCCATTAATTGGAGAATAGCTGAACAAGCTGTGGCATATGAATATAACGTAATACCGTTGCTCTATAAGAAATGATGACCAGGAAGATTTTAGAAAAACCTGGAAAAACTTACATGAACTGATGATGAGTAAAGTGAGCAGAACCAGAAGAACATTGTACACAGTAACAGCCACATTGTGTGAAGACCAGTTTTGACAGACTTAGCTCTTCTCAGCAATATAATGATCTAAGACAATTCCAAAGACTGATGATGGAAAATGCAATCCACACTCAGAGAAAGAAGTATGGGGTTTGAATGCAAATTGAAGCATACTGTTTGCTCTTTTATTTTTCTCTTTCTAATGATTTTCCCCTTTTGTTCTCATTCTTCTTTCACAACATGCCTAATGTGGAAGTATGTTTAATATGATAGTACACGTACAACCCGTATCAGATTGCATGCTGTCTTGGGGAGGGAAGGGAGGCCGAAAAAAAATGTCACTTATAAAAGTGAATGTTGAAAATTAAGATAAATTTTTTTTTTTAAATTTAACTGTTAATATCTTGCAAGACCCTATCAGCCTTGGTATGGTACCTCATTACTACTCTGATTGGAAAGTGGGACCATGAAAACTAAACTCTCCATTTAAGGAGAGAGCTCAGCTCAGTCACCTTATTTCTAATCTGGTTGACTTCTTGGGACTTTTCTAACTGACTTCTTCATCATGCTTCAGGAAGCTAATTATTGGGAAAACCTCATCATCCAGCAAGATGCCATCAACCTTGATACTCTATCTCATCAGTATTCCATGCCCTTCTAATTGGAGATTGGGGCCATGGACACCAAGTTCTTCATTCAAGGATAGAATGCAGAGCAGTCATTTTATTTCTCACCTGACTGATTACTTTGAGACTTCTCTGACTGACATTAACCATGCCCCAGGTAAAACCTCATTATCCTGCAAGTTCCTATCAGTCTTACTACTCTACCTCATCACTATGCCCTGTCCTTCTGATTGGAGAGTGGGACCATGAACTCCAAATCTCCATTTAAGGAGGGGGCTCTGTTCAGAATTTCTCATTTCTCAATTACCTACTTTGGGAAAGGAACCTCCCCCATCAACCTTTTTCAGTCTTTTGTGCATTGTCTTCCCTGCTAAATTATAAGCTCTTTTTTCTTTATGTTCTTGGACATTTAATAAAACTAACTCAGTTCTACTAATTTTTTCATATGTTTTTCCACAGAGAACATGTATGCCACCATTCTGTTTAGCTGTAACTTCTTTTGTCTTCAGTTGTCTCTCATATTAAGAATGTCAAGGTTTATATTATTCATTTTCTCTAGAAGCACATTGACTTGTTATTTTTACTACACAAGGATTTTACATTAAGAGTACCAAAGCTAAGTTAATAATAATAGCTAACCCTTTCATAGCCCTTTAAGATTTGCAATATATTTTACATATATTGTCTCATTTCATCCTCGAACAACCCTGCAATATAGTTGCTATTATTCTTCCCATTTTATAAATGAGAAAACTGAAACTGAAGAAAGGTTAAGTGACTTGCCCAAGGTCACACAGGTGGTAAGTAGCAGAAGCAGGAGTTGAATTCAAAGCCTTTGATTCTAAGTCCAACTTGCTTTTCATGACATCATGATGAGAGCTATTTTGTATTTTTCCTTCCTGCATAGTGGTTTGCTATGGTAATCCATTCTACTTTTGAACATCCCTAACCATAAAGAAATTTTCCTGCTATCTATCCATTGTGGCTGTTTTGGCCCTCTCTTGGTCAATCTAACAAGTCTTATCTTTTTTTTTTTTTTTGCTCTAGTTCTTTAGAGCTGTCTTTATTTGCATATGATCCATTTATTAGCAAGGCTAGCAATAACCAGTGAATAAGATCAATGGCTTCTCTCAACTAAAACCTTGAATAAGGGCTTACAGGCCCTTTAATAATAATTAACAAAATGACAGAGTAAAATCTCAAGCTACATAGGTATGTCTTCCTTCCCCCCCTCCATTATATGCAACTTTCTACTCCTTTTCAATATACAATGAAGTTATTATGTAAAGTTGAGGACAGCTACCCTGTTTCCCCTTAGTTTTCTCATCACTAGGTTAAGTATTTACAGTTTTTTCAATGAGTCTCTATGGTACATGAACTCAAGGCTCTTTACAATCCTAGCTGCTTTCCTCTAAGTGCTCTCCAACTTATCTATGTCGCACCAAGAAGTGAACAGAATACTCTGGCCAGAGCAGAGTGCAGTGGAACTATCATCAACTTATCTCTGTAATAGGCTTCTTTTAATCAAATTAGAATTTGGGATTGCCACATCATGCTGCTGGCTCATGTTCCCAGGGGTGTCTATCTGTGTGTGTGTGTGGGTGTGTGTGTGTTGGCATATGAGTATTGAGCTGATAAAAAAAGAAAGAGAAAACTCAGGTCTTTAAGATCCTGGGGAGGCTTTGGAGCAATATATGCACACTTGAAGATGTTTTGGAAACCCACGACTCCTGATAAAGGTCCACTTACACTCAGTGACCACAGAGGGGTCTTGGGAAGTTCTGGTTCAGTCCCAGTCTTCAGAGATCATTTAGAGCTGAAAAAAATTTAAAGTAAAGAATAGGCAAAGAGGAAACAAAACTATATAACTCTTTACAGATAATATAATGGTTTATTAGAGAACCCTAGAGAATCAACTAAAACCATAGGTGAACAAAATTTAAAACTTTAGTAAAGTTGCAGGATCTTAACACACATACATCATCATCGTTGCTGTATACTACCAAGAAAACCCAGCAGGAAGAGAGAGAAAGAGAAATTCCTATTAAAATAATTGCTGACAATATAAAATACTTAGAAGTCTACTTGCCAAGAGAAACCCAGGGATTATATGAGCACTACAAAATGCTTTTTTACACAAATAAAGACAGCTCTAAACAACTGAAAAATATTAATTGCTCATGTATTAAATTGACAATTCTGCCTAAATTAATTTATTTATTCAGTGCTTTACCAATTAAACTACCAAAGAATTATTTTGTAGTTCTTGAAGAAATAGTAAAAACATTAGTTCAGAAGAACAAACATTCAAGAATATCAAGAGAATCAAGGCAAAAAAATTTGAAGGCAGGCAGCATAGTGGTACCAAGTCTTGAATTATTTTACAAAGTGATATTCATCAAAAAAAAATCTGATACTAAGAAATAGAGTAATGGATCAGTAGAATATGTTAGGGACACAATTTTTGTTGTTCAGGCATGTCCAAATCTTTGTTGACTCATGAATCATGGCATGCCAGGCCCTTCTATCCTCCACTATCTCTTGAAGTCTCTGCAAGCTCATGTTCATTGTTTCCATGACACTATCTATTCATATTGTCCTCTGCTATCCCATTTTCCTTTTGCCTTGAATCTTTCCCAACATCAGGGTCTTTTCTAATGAGTCCTGTTTTCTCATTATGTGGCTAAAGTATTTAAGCTTCAGTATTTAACCTTTGAGTGAGTAGTCTGAATTAATTTCTTTAAGTACTGACAGATTTAATCTCCTTGCTCTCAAAAGTCTTCCCCAGCAACACAATTCAAAAGCATCAATTTTGCAGCCATTAGCTTTCCTTATAGTCTAACTCTCACAGTCATACATTGTTAATGGACAAGCTATAGCTTTGACTACATAGACCTTTATTAATTAGGTGATCTCTTTCTTTTTTGTCTGCTGTCCAGATTTGCCAGAGCTTTACTTCCAAGGAGCAAGCATCTTTTAATTTCATGGCTGCAGTCACTGTCTGCAGTGATCTTTGAGCCCAAGAATATAAAATTTAACACTGCTTCCATTTCTCCTCCCTCCATTTGCCAGGAAGAGATAGGACCAGTTGCCAAGATCTTAGTTTCTTTGATGCTAAGCTTCAAGCCAGATTTTATGCTCTCTTCTTTCAACCTCATCAAGAGGCTTCTTAATTCTTCTTTACTTTCTATCGTAAGAGTGGTATCATTTGCATATCTAAGATTGCTGATATTTTGCCTAGCAACCTTAATTACAGCTTTTGATTCCTCCAGCTTAGCTTTTGCATGATGTACTCTGCACATAAGTTAAACAAATAAGATGACAACATATAGCCTTGTACTCTTTTTCTGATTTTAAACCAATTAGTTTCTTTCCCCCATGTTTGGTTCTAACTGTTCTTTCATGGTACACATGTAGATTCCTTAGGAGACAAGTAAGACGATGTGGTACTTCCATTTCTTTGAGAACTTGTCACATTTTATTGTGATCCACACAAAGACTTTAGTGTAGTCAATGAAGCAGAAGTAAATGCTTTTCTGGAATTCTCTTGCTTTCTCAATAATTGAGCAAATGTTGGCAATTTGGTTTCCAGTTCCTCTGCCTCTTTGAAAACCAGCCTGCTCTCTTATAGTTCACATATTGCTGAAGCCTAGCTTGCAGAATCTTAAGCTTAAATGCCTTGTTGGTATGTGAAATGAGTTGTGAACTGGTTCTACCATCCTAGAGAACAATCTGAAACTATGCCCAAAGAGCTATAAAACTATTTATACCCTTTGACCCAGCAATACTACTTATAATTAAGAAAAAGGAAAAGGACCAATATGTATACTGCATTATGTCACACACACACACACACACACACAGCCCCTCAGTTCTTCTTGTTCTGGCAAAGAATTGGAAACTGAGGGGAATGCCTATTAATTGAGGAGTAGCTGAATAAGTTGTGGGATATGATTGTGATAGAATGCTATTGTGCTGTAGGAAATGACAAGCAGTATGGTTTCAGATAAAACCTGGGAAGGCCTATATGAATTGGTGCAGAATGAATTGAGCAGAATTAAGAGATCATTGTACATATAACAGCAATATTGTAACAATGATCAACTGGAAAAGATTTAGCTACTCTCATCAATACAGTGATCCAAGACAATTCCAAAAGACTTATGATGAAAAAGGCCATCTACCTTCAGAGAGAGAACTGATGAACTTCTGGGATCCAAGAAAGCAGAATAAGAGAGGAAATCTTCTGAATACTCCCAAATTCATTTCTAAACAACTATAAAATAACAATTCAAAATGAAATCAGTAGCAGCAGAACCAACAAAAAGATAGGGTAAAACAATTTTCCAGCCGAAGACAACTTAGGTCAGCAAGAAAGGTCTCACCCTGGCAAGAGGGGAACATAGTCCAGAGCAGGCAGTTTCTTAGCAAGCCAGCAGCAGGTCATGCCTCAGCAAGTCAATGGGAGGCCGTGCTCCCCAGAATAGGTAAGTGACTGAGGCTATGGAGCCCCAGTATACCACCAGGTGATCGGCCAAGAACCCTAATGCCCTAGTGTGGCACCAGGCCCTCTGTGGGCCCTAGTACAACACTAGGTGAGCAGTCAGGCTCCCTGCAAGTCCTGTGCAGCACCAGGCAAGTAGCCAGGCCCCAAGGGCCTCAGGCAGCGCCAGACAAATGGTCAGTGCCTACAGCCCCTGACACAAGAAGTTTGGAACAGTGCTTTTTCCATCCCAGGAGCAGGCTGGAAAAAAAGGAGTAAAAGCAACAAAAAAAGAGAACTTGACCATAGAAAGGTACTGTGGCAACAGGGAAGATCAAAAAACAAACTCGGAAGAGGACAACGGTGTCAAAATGTCTACAGACAAAATCTCTAAGAAAAATGTGAATTAGTCTCAGGCCCCAAAAGAACTTTCTTTTTTCTTTTTGGAGGGAGGAAGGCAGGGCAGTTGGGGTTAAGTGGCTTACCCAAGGTCACGCGGCTAGTAAGTGTTACATGTCTGAGGCCACATTTGAACTCAAGTCCTCCTGAATGTGCTACCCAGCCATCCCCTAAAAAGAACTTTTGAAAGAGCTCGAAAAGAATTTTTAAAAATCAAATAGGGGTGGCTAGGTGGTACAGTGAATAGAGCACCAGCCCTTGAGTCAGGAGGACCTGCGTTCAAATCTGGCCTCAGATACTTGAGACTTACTAGCTGTGTGACCCTGGGCAAATCACTTAACCCAAAATGCCCTACCTTTGCCTCTCCAAAAAAAACCAACAAAACAACAAACCAAAACAACCAAAAAAATCAAATAAAAGGGGTAGGAGAAAAATTTGGAAAAGAAATTAGAGAGATATAAAAGGATCATGAAAAAAGAGTCAATATCTTGGTAAAGGAAGCACAAAAAATGTGAAAAAATGTACACAAATTCACTGAAGAAAATGACTCCTTAAAAATCAGAATTGGGCAAGTGGAAGCTAAGGACTCCATGAGACATCAAGAATCAACCAAACAAAATCAAAAGAATAAAAAAAAAAAAACAGAAGAAAATGTAAAATATCTCATTGGAAAAACAACTGACCTGGAAAATAAATCCAGGCTAGATAATTTAAGAGTTATTGGACTACCTAAAAGCCATGATCAAAAAAAGAACTTGGAAATCATACTTCAAGAAATTATCAAGGAAAACTGCCCTGATATGCTAGAACCAGTGCATAAAATAGACTTTGAAAGAACCCACCAATTACTTCTGGAAAGAAATACCCAAAAGAAAATTCCCAGGGATATTTTAGCCAAATTCCAGAACTTGTAGATCAAGGAGAAAATATTACAAATAGTCAGGAAGCAATAATTTAAATATTTTGGGGCCACAGTGAGAATTACACAGGATTTAGCAGTTTCTACATTAAAGGATCAGAGAACTTGGAATATATTATTCTGAAAAGCAAAGAAGCTAGGATTACAACTAAGAATCACCTACCAAGCAAAACTGAACATGATCCTTCAAGGAGAAAAAATGATATTCAATGAAGCTTCCAGGCTTTCTTGATGAGTCAGACCAGAGCTGAACAAAAGATTCAAGTAGCATAAAAGGTAAGCAGAAATGAGAAAATATAAGGGATTCATTAAGATTAGCCTTTTTACATCCATATGTGGGAAGTAAATACTTGTAACTCTTAGGCAATGTATCACTATTACAGTAGTGAGAAGGAATGTACATGTTGGTATAAAGTGACTCTAACAGAATGAAATTCCCCTCCCCCAAAAAATTAAGGGATAAGAAAGAAGATAATACAGGGAGCATAGAGAAGGGAGAGGTAGAATCAGGTAAATGATCACATTAAGAAGTGCAAAAAACCTATTACAGTGGAGGGAAAGATGGGGGGTGGTGGTAGAGATAGAACTGATGAATTCTAAGAGTGAAGTGATGTCTAATTATTTTTCACTTTTCTTTTTTTGAGACATGGATACTATAGAAATATATTTTACATTATTTCACATGTAAAATTGATATTATGTTGCTTTCCTTCTCAATGTGTAGAAAAGAAGTTGGAGTGATGGAGAGAATTTGAAACACAATTGAAAAAAAATAATATTAAAAATAAATTTTAAAGCCTCCAAGGCAAGAGACACAAGGCAATGGGACCATAGAATTTCCAATGTTTCCACCTTTTTTCCCTCCTCAAAATCCTACAATCTTTCTCCAATTTTCTCTAAGGCAAGCTTACATTGAAAGAAAAGTTTGTTTGTTTGTTTGTTTGTTTTTAATTGGTAACAAGTTGGAGCATCCCCCTAGTTCAAAGTTGCATTTTGAGACTCAAGCATCCTGGTAGGGGTTGGGGGAATTTCAGTGACTAACACAGTGTGAGTGTTGTTTTGATTTTAGGGTACCCTCTCGCCCTTATTTCCTAATTTTCACTTTCCATAATGGGCATATAATTCCCTACTTTCCTTCCCTTCCTTCATTTTGTTACCATCCAGTACTGACAAGGGATACTTATACTTGGCAAATATGGAAACAAGCCACTCAGTACATTTCTGCCACCATTTAGCAATCTGATTACAGGTAAAAATCTTATTACAACAACTACATCTGCATAACAAAAAAGATTTTTCTGCTCCATCCATGTCCCTGACATTTCAGGAGAACCTTTCATGTAGTTCCTAATTCAACAAAAGTTCTCTGAATCAAATTCAATTGCTAAGCAGCCTAGAGTAATGAAAACAACATTGGATTTGGGGCCTGGAGTCCTGGTCTTGAGGTTCAATTCTTCAACTAACTGACTGGCAAACCATGGAAAAGTCTCTTCTCATCTGTAAAACAGAGAAAAAGGTTAGCTTAGATAAGCTACGGGATGATGCAGTGAGTGTCAGGTAAGAGTGCTGAATTTAGAGTCAGATGAACTGGGTTCAGATCTTACCTCTGTTACTATCTGTGTAATTTTGGACAAGTCAAACTCTTTAATCAATGAGTATTTATTCAGTACTTATCATGGGACAATCATTGTGCTAAGTGCTGGATATGCAAAGACAAAAATGAAACAGTCTCTGCCCTCAAGGAATTTGCATTCTACTGTAAGAAATGACTTGTATATATACATACAAATAAATAAAAAAGTAAATAGGATGTCATTCCTAGTGAGGACTAGCAGTTGGGGTTATCAGAATAATAAGATGATCTCTAAGCGTCTTCCAGTTCTAACTCTATAATCCTGTTATATTTAAAGTCTATTTCAATCTTGTTTTTCTGGGAATATATGAATACTTGTGACTCTGACCTCATTGGGTTGTTCTAAGAAAGGTGCATTGTAAGCCTTAAAATGTCACATAAAAGTTAGTTGTTATTAAGAAATTGAAATGATGCAAGAAATTCCAGGTCAATAAAAGAACTTGGATTCTTCACCCCAACTTACTGTAATGAGATCTGACTTTCATTTACATACCACTTCTGGCTTCATGTTATTGCCAAATTGTACTATGTTTGCACTTGAGTCTAAGTTTCGTATATGAGGAAGATGAGTGTATGACAGCAATAAGCACCTGGAGACAAATACATAGTCACCCATCCATGGCTTGGGGTGAAATGAAGCAAAGATAATTATCCCACAACATTGCATACAGAGTATGGAGCGGGATAGCTAGCCGGGGTTTCTGTCCCGAGGAAGCTTGAGATATGTGCTGATGAGTCCCAAAGGATCTGTGTTTCTGTTTGGGGATGATAAGATACCAGAAAGTTTAGAGTAGCAGCTATTGTTCTTTGGGTCTGGGGCTTCTATTTCCAGATTTCTGTGATGGTATAACTACAGCATTTTGTATTGTATGAAGCAGACAAAGGGCATGCAGTTACTACACCCATATCCTTATTGTTATTGGAATTATTTGCTATCTCTTTCCATGCCCTGCTGTGTTGAATGTTTTGCAGAGTGAATTAAAGAGACACAACCTCTCTTCTCTGAAGTCTTTGATTTAGGAGCGTCCAGTGTAACAGAGACTAGAACCATGCTTTTTGTGGCTCTGCTGGATTTACAACATGGGCTGAATAGCCTGTCTGGTTCAATGAAAAGATTGATTAATTTAGTCAAGTAGTTACCTTCCCCCTCCTCTTGCTGCAACCTCAAATAAATTAGTCATTTGACTGAACTAACTGGTTGTTTTGATACATAGAAACTATCCTGGACAGATATATTATGACATACAGACAAATGGATAATTATTGAGCAAAACCAAAATGAAATACATAATCTGTGATCAAAAGTATTTTTCAGAAGATATTTTCATTAGACTCTAAAATTCTTAATGATTTCAGGAAACGCAGGCTCTTGAGCAGCAGATATGAATTTAAGGAAAAAGAAAACTCTGTCTCCTGGGAAATATCTGGTTACCTAGAATGAATTTCATTCCTCTCCAGGTTATACTCCTGATTCCCTAGACTTTCTCATGCCACAGAAACTTCTTTACCCTGAAAGTTCACCTCACCCCTGGACTTCTAATACTAGATTTGTCCTCTATTCTTAGAGCCTTCTTCTCTGAATGACTGATTTCTTCACAGAACCTTCATTTTAAGGAGGATGCTCAGGCTAGCCATATCTTCATTCCTCTTTAGACCACACTCTTGACTCTCTCTACCTTGATTACCTATCTTTCCACTGTCCTGTCTCCTCCTCTTCCCTCCCTTTTCCCACTTCTCTTCCTTTACTCTCTCCCTTGGTCCCCCTCCCCATTTTAGTTCCCTTTTGTGTGTTATCTTCTCTCACTAGAAAATAAGTTCCTTGAGGGCAGAGACTGACTTTCTGCTTGTATTCACATTCCCAACACTTACCATAGTACCTGATGACTAAGTGCTGAGTAAGATCATAGATGGACCAGTACAGCAGCCTGGTTTCTCCTTCCTCTTTCCTTATGTCCTCCATCATTATTTTTCGGTTGTTGTTTCCACTCTTTGGAGCCAATATTGATTAGGTGAAATAGAAATTCTTCCCCTTTCTTAGAGTTCTTAATGGAAAGAGTAGTTTCCAGTCCTCCCTTTGGTGGTAAATACCTTGAATTCACAAATACCACTGGTGGTAGCATAAATTCCACTGGTCAGCCTGTTCCTTTACCATGGTCAAATGAGAGAATTAGGTTAAGTAATATATGTATTCTTTTTTAAAAAAAAATTTTTACTGCTAAATAGAATTGCTTCTATCTTAAGTCATTAGTTTGGTACAAGGGTTGGCATAAATTTAGCAGATGTACCCAAGGAAGCTCAGATAGATGCTGTTAAAGTTCTTCCTCTTTCTTGTGCCCCCTTGACAAGGTATGAATTCCCCTGATGTCATGAGGATTGCCCCTGTTTGGAAACTTTATTGTCTCACTAATGAGGCCTTTGCCTAGCACTGACTCATATTTATGACTGATGGTAATGATGATGATGATGACGACTGCTTATAAGAAGTATTTAAGGTTTGAAAAGTGACTTACATATATGATCGCATTTGATTCTCACAAAAAGCCCGGGAGGTAGGTATTTTTTCTCATCATTTTATAGATAAATCACATACCTGATGCCTTGGGAGTCTTCACATTTACAAAAATCATAGATCCCCTGAGGTATTTACATGCACATACTGACTTGTTGCCCCAGCCAGAATTCTCCAAGAAAATATGCAAATCTACTTATAGTATAAGTTGGGTTTATATTTCCTCAAATATAAGTAATAAGGTCTCCAACAACACTCAACATAACTGTTAGGTTTTCTTGGCTGCTGTATTATTTTGTAGACTTGCTGTTTGTTCTTTTTTGAAGAGAGCCAATGATCTCACAGGGTAATGACTTGACTTCTGTCTGAATTGATTTAAGTGCGGCAGAATTGCACAAAGTTGTCAACCTCACTCTCTTTCAGAGTCATCAAAATCTAATGGCAAGAAACAAATCAAGACAACGGGTGATAGCCCAAGATATAGTGTCTGACCTTGGCAACTTCGATGTCTGACCAAGCTTTGAACACGCCACACCATCTGCTTCAGCTGCTCTACGTTGTTGAATTGTTAGTTATTCAAGATCTCATGGCAAAGACTTCTATTTAGTACTTAAAGCACATGTGAACAATTCCACACTAGCATTGTATGGTTAAAAAGTACATATGATTCACTCATATTATAAAGAGAGTCACACTCCTGGAAAAACTAAACTCATAGAATAATAGTTTTTAAACTGCAATGGACCTTAAAAGCCAGCTAGTCTAGCTCCCTCATGATGATGAAGGAGAGGCCCAGGGAAGTTATCAAAATCCTGTCCCTTTGGGGAATTTCCCCCCTCCAACCTATGTAGACATTAAGCATTTAACAACCACAATCACATCAGTTGTTAATAAACATTTATTAAACACCTACTGTGTGCCAGGCACTAAGCATGGAGGATGCCAATACAAAGAAGAAGAAATAGTTGGTGACCTCATTGAGTTTACAACCTAATGAGGAATGACAAAGCACAAAACAAAGGTAGAAAACAGGGGTTGGGGAGAAGTCATCTAAATTGGTTCATGGTAGAGATTGTTGTTGTTGTGTGTCCTTTTAAAGAGGACTATAACATCAGGAAGGTGATGCCATAACTTGCAAGTGAATTGGATTTAAATGAGGAAGGGCTGTTCAAAGTCACCTGCCTCACATTCTCCTTCTCCAGTGGGAAGATATAGATAAGGAAGACTGGAGATGGTCCTCCACGGTGGAGAAGTCAGTCAGAGAAGACTTAAAGTAGTAGATCCTAGTGAGAACATGTATGAGCTAAGTTCTCTCCTTAAATGGAGATAGGGAGATTGTAAGAAGACCAGCCTAAATGCAACAGTGTGGAATTTAACCTTATATTTGAATTGGCATGGGGCAGTGGAAAGAATGCTACATTTGGAGTCATGAGAACCTAAGGTTCAAATCATTCCTCTTCAACTTACTACTGTTGTGACTTTGGAGAATTCCCTTAATCTCATTGCATCTTAGTTTCTTCAACAATGAAATGAAAGGACTGGACTAGATGGATGGCATTAGAGTTTGCTTCCATCTTTAAATCTATGATCTTTTGTAAGTATCATATTTACAGTTATGATGAATAGCAAGACAGAATAGCAGAATCTCTGAATTGGAAGGGACCTCAAAGGCCATGTAGTCCAACCTTTACTTCACTGTGACACTCAACATATGGTCATCTAGCACCTTCCTTTCAGGTAAGGAATAATTCACTTCCTTCTGAAGCATCTCTCCTTGTTAGGAAGTCTTTCTTTCTGCTGATCTCTATACCTGCCTCTCAGTAGCTTCAAAGTTCTGGCCCAGGAGCTGAGAAAAACAAGTCTAATCCCATTTCCACACAATAGCTGTCATGTACCACTTAAATCTTTTATTCTCCAGGTTCAAAATCCCATTCCTTCAAGTGACCCTCATATATCATGATATAAAGAACCTTCACCACCCTGGTTATTCACTTGTGAACACTGTCCAAATTGTCAATATCTTTCCCAAAATGTAGTATCCAGAACTACATAATATTCCAGGTATAGTATAAGTCAGGCCCAGTACAGTGACACAATAACCTCTTGAGTACCAGATGTTCTGTCTTAATCAATTTAGACTAAAATTTTATATACATATATATACATACACATATGTGTATATATATATGAACATATGAATATATGTGCATACACACATATATTTTATATGCATATACATACACACACACAAATATCTACAAGTATATATTTTTTCATTCTTAAAGACCAGATTTAACCCCAAATTACTCTGGCTCTCGCTGATTGCTAACAATAGGTCCTAAACCAAGCCCTCCTTGGTGATTATTCGGCCCTGATTGGCTCAGAATGAATGCAAATAGCAGTTGTTTCTGTTTTGGTCAGAAACCCTAAGTGTCTTCCCTGCCCAGATTGATTAAAAAAAAAAAATTTACTTATCTTTCATCTTTACCATTCACTTCCATAAGATTTTGAGTTCCAAATTTTCTTCCCCTTGCTCCCCTCTTCCTACTCCAAGACAGCATGCCAACTGATATAGGCTCTACATATACATTCATATTAAACATCTATTCACATTAGTCATATTGTAAAAAAGAATAAGAACCAATGGGAGGAACCACAAGAAAGAAGAAACCAAAAAAAAAAAAAAGAAAAAGAGAAGGCAAATAGTATTCTGAGATCTGCATTCAGACTCCATAGTTCTTTCTCTGGACGTGGATAGCATCATGAGTCTTTTGGAGTTGTCTTAGACCCTTTCATTGCTAAGAAGAGGTAAATCTATCAAAGTTAGTCATCATACAATGTTGCCATTACTGTGTACAGTGTTCTGGTTCTGCCATTTCACTTAGCATCATTTTGTGTAAGTGTTTCCAGGCTTTTCTGAAGTCTGCCTGCTCATTGTTTCTTATGGAGCAACAGTATTCCGTTACATTTATATGCTACAACTTGTTCAGCCATTCCCCAGTTGATGGACATCCCCTCAATTCCCAATTCTTGGCCAGCACAAAAAGAATGCTATAAATATTTTTGTACACGTGTGTCCTTTCCCCATTTTTATTATCTCTTTAGTATACAGCCCTAGAAGTGGTATTGCTGGATCAAGGGGTATGCACATTTTAAAAACCCTTTGGGCATAGTTTCAAATTGCTCTCTAGAATGGTTGGATCAGTTTACAACTTTACCAACAATACATTCGTGTTCCAATTTTCCCACATCTTCTCCAACATTTGTAATTTTCCTGTTTTGTCATGTTAGCTAATCTGATAGGTCTAAGGTGTTACCTCAGAGTTGTTTTGATTTGCATTTCTATAATCAATAGTGATTTAGAGCATTTTTTCATATGATTATAGATAGTTTTAATTTCTTCATCCGAAAACTGTCTGTTCATATCCTTTGACCATTTATCAATTAGGGAATGACTTGTATTCTTATAAATTTGACTCGGTTCTTTATATATTTTAGAAATGAGGCGTTTATCAGAGACATTGTTTGTAAATTTTTTCCCCCAGCTTTCTGCTTCCCTTCTCATCTTGGTTCCATTGACTTTGTGCAAAAAGTTTTCAGTTTACTGCAATCAAAATGATCCATTTTGTATTTCATAATGCTCTCTTATTTGGTCATAAATTCTTCCTTTTTCCACAGATCTGACATGCAAACTATTCCTTGTTTTCCTAGTTTGCTTATATTATCAGCCTTTTTATCTAAATTGTATACCTATTTTATCTTGGTAAACAGTGTAAGATGTTGGTCTATGCCTAGTTTCTGTCATACTATTTTCTAGTTTTCCCAGCAGTTTTTGTTAAATAGTGAGTTCTCATCCGAGAAGGTGGGGTCTTTGGTTTTATCAAACAGCAGATTACTATAGTCATTGACTATATGTACCCTATTCCATTGATCCACCATTCTATTCCTTAGTCAGTACCAAGTAGTTTTGATGATTGCTGCTTTATAATACAATTTAAGATCTGGTACAGCTAAGCCACCTTCCCTTGCATTTCTTTTAATTAATTCCCTTGATATTCTGGATCTTTTGTTCTTCCAGATGAATTTTACTATTTTTTCTAGCTCTATAAAATAATTTTTGGTTGTTAGATTGGTATGGCACTGAATAACTAAAATTAATTTAGGTAGAAAATTGTCATTTTTATTGTATTAGCTTGGCCTACCCACAATTTTTTTTAAACTAGGAAAAGAGGCCATGCTCTGCCTTATTTCTTATTAAGCCTTAATCACTGAATGGGCATTATCTTAGTCAAACTGAAACCCATTAAAAATCTTAGCTTGAAAAAGCTGAGGTCCCACACTGCATCATGGGCCATCTCCAGTTGTCCTGATCTATATTTGGCCACTGGACCCAAGTGGCTCCAGAGGAGAAAGTGAGTCTTGTGACTTTGCACAACCTTCTGTCACTTAAATCCAATTCACTTGCATGTCCTAGCATCACCTCTGTGATGTCATAGTCCCCTTTGAAAACAAAGGACAAACAACAACAACAAAATTATATGATCTTTCTTGGCTCCTGCAGTATAACTTAGGAGTTTGCAATCTGCTAAAACCTCTAGATCTTTTTCAAATGAGCAGTTGCATAGTATTGCCACTTTCATCTTCTATTTTTGGAGCTGATTTTTAAAAAAATTGAGCGCAAGATTTTGCATTTATAGTTATTAAATTTTATCTTCATGGATTTGACCAATGATTTAGCTTTTTAAAATATTTTTATAAGCTGACTATATCACCTCACCTGTTAGCTAGTCCTAGCTTTGAGTAATCTGGTACATATGCACCATTTATGCTTTTGTCCAAGTCATTGATAAAAAAAAAAAATTAAGTACTGCAAGTTCCAGTAAGGATCTCTGGGTGGCTCTCCTTTAGAGACCTATGTTGACAATGAAGAAGTAATGACTACTCTTTGAGTCTGGCTATTTAACCACCTCTGAATCTAACTGTATAGTTGTCTAGCCCACAACATTTCATCCTGATCACAAGTATGATAGACTTTTCAAGTGCTTGCCTAGAAGTATATTAACAACATTTATAGAATTTGAATGACTTACTAGTCAATTAAATGTCAAAAAATAAATGATATTCTTGATGAAGCTATACCTTTTGTTTTCACTGCTTCCTTGACTAGGTCTTCCCGGACCTTCCCTTTAATCATATATTCTAGAAGTTTTCAAGGAATTAAAAGTCCTTTCCCAATAGCAAACCAGCTGAAATTTAAGAAGAGAGGAATCTGTTTGTTCCTTTCCTCAAAAGTATGGAATATTAAAGACATTTCACAAGATTGCAAAGCTGCCACCATCATTGCTATGGTTTACAAAGAGGAAGTCAGGACAGTTGATCTTTGATGGAGGAAATGAGCAGCTGTTGCTAGTAAATTCAGTGAAAAGCTCCAACTGAACCTACCTGCAGGCAATGTATAAAATTTTTAAAGAACTTGAACCTCTGGGTCAGGGTTAAATTGTCCCTAATATCGTGACTCTAGGGTTGTGTTTTGGTAGCTTTGTTTGATAGAGTAGTGTCGTTCCAAAAAAGATAGTTACCTAGGTGGCTTTTCCTGTGTGTCTGTGTTTGCATTTTTCTGCATTCTGTGTTTCTGAGGAAAATCTTATATTTGGGGCTGTGCTCTCTGCTAATTGATATCCTATGCACAGAATATACCAAAGATTTCTGCAGTGCTAACTGTGTCATTAGGAAGCTTCTCTTGCTTGTGCCTGTTCTCTCAGGTTATAGAACCATTATGGAGCACCTAGATGGTCTAGGAGATTGAGCACAGACCTAGAGTCAGGAATACCTGAGTTCAAATTGGTCTTCAGACACTTAGTAGCTGTGGGACCTTAGCCAAGTCATTTAACCCTGTTTGCCTCAGTTTCCTTATCTGTAAAATAAGCTAGAGAAGGAAATGGCAAATCACTCCAGTATCTTTGCCAAGTGAACCTCAAATGGGGTAGCAAAGTGAGAGACACAACGGAACAACAACAAGAACCATTATGATGTCCATCATTAATATTGTAGTCCTTGTTGCACAAGATGATCCTTCTCTCATTCCCTTCCTTCCTTATCTTATCACCTACATGATCTGAATTCCTCTCAGCAATATATGCATAGTCCAGCAAAATAAATTCCCACAACAGCTACATCCAAAAATGCATATGTCATTGTGCATTTTATGTTTCTCACCTCTCTGGTGGGAGGTGAACAGTGTGTTTCTTCAGTCCTTTGGTCTCATGGTTTGTCATAGCATTAATCAGAGTTTTAAAGTCTTACAGAGATGTTTTCCTTTATATTATTATATATCATATTATTTCATATATATAAAATATATAAATATATATTTAATTGATATAATAATTATATAATAAAATAATATTTAATACAATATATAAACTATATATTATATAATTATTATATTATAATACACATTATTATTGTATAAATTATTCTCCTACTGCTCACCAAAGTCTTCATCAGTTCATAGAAGTCTTCCCAGTTTCAGCAGGCACTAAGACATGTTATCATTTCCTATGGTCCAAAAATATTACAATAAATCTGTATACCATAATTTGTTTAGCCATATGCCAATAGGAAACCCCTTTAATTTCCAGTTTTTAGAAACTATGAAAAGAATTTATGTTAATATTTTTGTATATATGGGTCCTTTTCCTCTTTTTTTTGATCTCAGGATATAGGTCCAATGGTAGTATAATTGAATCAAAGTATAGGAGCAATTTAGCAACTTTTGGGGCATAGTTTCATATTTCTTTTCCAATTTCTTCTGAAACTGTGAATTTTTATAATTTCTTATAGTGCCATAATATTCCTTTACATTAATACACCACAGTCTATTTAATCATTCCTCAATAGGTGGGCACCGTTCCCCAGCAGTATCTAGGTTTGGGCTACTACAGAATGAGTTACTATTAATATTTTTTACATAAAGGTCTTGTCCCCTCTTTCGTACATAAAGGTCTTTTTCTCTCTTTCTTTGGTCCTTTTGGGAATATAAGCCTAGCTCTACTCTTTTCTGAATAAGGAAATTTAATGGATTTGCTCCTGGTGGTGCTTCCCAAAACTTTTGGTGTCAGTAAGGGTTTGTACAGTAGTGAAATCTTGGCACCATGAGCAAGAGCAAATTGGAAACATACTATTGTAATAACACTAATACATCACCTTGAGTCATCCTGACTTGAGCCAGAACTTGGGAGTGGTACCCAAAGCTAGAAGCCACAGCTACATGCAAACTGGATTTGGATGTAATTGTTGCCCCTGTCAAGGTCCAAAGTTTCAGTTCAGTGAACTAGAAATGCTGCTCAACATAGCTTATATTGTAGCTGGTATGGATCGGCAATGCTCCCCGAGTTACAGGTACTGCCTTTTTGTTCGACTGGGTCTGAAAATAATGAGTTTGGTCCAAAGGCAAATGGAATCCCCTGGGAGAAATGGATCCTCTTGAGAAGTGTTTTTGGAAGACACCAACCTTAATCAGCTTTCTCTAGTTATATTCTGACAAGACCCCCTGAGAACTAGGAAGAGTTAATTAACCTTTTAAAGGAAAACTTCCTTCCACAGAAAAGTAGACTCAGCAAAAGAGCAGGAATCATATGGCTCCAGGGGTGCTGCAGTAACTCCACAAATTTCACAACAGAGGACCTACATAAAATTTAATCTCTATTTTGGTACTCGTGACAGATGCTCAGGGCACTAAAGTATTAATTTTCAATGGGCTGATTCTTTGTCATGGATCAATTTTTATTCTGTTTTATGACTTCAGCTGACAAGTCCCTTCCATTCTGCTACTGTGATATCTCTTCTATCCATCCCCATCTTTTTACTCACACTGTCACCACCCTAAGTCAGACCCTTATTATCTCTCTCTTGGGATCCTGTAATAACCTCTTCACTGGTCTCTTTGCCTGTAGTCTCTCCCCTTTTCAATTCATCCTTCACACAGCTGCCAAAATAATCTTCCTAATACACAGATCTGACTATGTCACTTTCCTGCTGAGGGGGGAAATCAAAGAATCGGGGAGTTGAAAAGAAACCCAGAAATCATCTCATCCAAACTATATGTGAACAAAAATCCCTTCTACAACAATCTCTGTTCACATCTTGCAGTATTTTCAAGACCTTGGGAAATATTTCTCCTTGGCTTGGTGACTTAAACTCATTAAAAGCAGCTGAGTTCTTTTTTTTTTATCATCTCTTCACTTGTCTTTGATAACTTGAATGATTTCTTGTTAGTTTGGTTCTTTTTTTTTCCCAGTCTGAAGATTATTTTCCTTGGTAGTGAAAATGTTAGGACAAGTGTGATTTGTGATCCAAATATCCTTTGCAGGCCTTTACTCCCAATCCCTTCAGGATTCTAGATTCATAAGGCTTGGGTTCAGTTCTAAAGTTGAGACCCAAAGAAGTTTCTCTTTGTTAACTTGTGGCCCCACTCAAAATTCTACAAAAAGAAAACAAAACAAACCCCTTGAAATGAATTTACTTGTAGTATAACTTGGGCCTAGATTTCCCCAAATATAAGTAACAGAGTATCCAACTCCCACAATGGTTTTGCATTTTTCCTCAACCACAGAAAATGCTTAAAACATATAGGACTGACAGAAACCAACGAAGAAGTACAGAAATATAAAGCTCCCAAATAGTCCAATAGACTCCCCTGGAAGTTAAAGACTCTGACACCTGCTTAACAAATACTCATTGATCTACCACCTGCATGATCTGAGTTCCTCACAGCGATGTTGCAAGAGGTTGGCAAAGCCCCCATCTCCTCATCTTCTCATGTCATGG
Organism: Pseudochirops corinnae; assembly: GCA_028646515.1. Lineage (NCBI taxonomy): Eukaryota > Metazoa > Chordata > Mammalia > Diprotodontia > Pseudocheiridae > Pseudochirops > Pseudochirops corinnae. The sequence continues at coordinate 79,528,985 of CM053586.1, read as the reverse complement.
CCCCAGACCTCTAGTTTCAGAGGTCACCTTGGCAGGTCTTTCATTCTCTAAGTGTTATAATGACAAATGAAGGAATAAATGAAAAAAATTATTAAGCCCTTACTATGTGCAAAGTGCTTTGCTAAATAATGGGGATACAAACAGAAAAGCAAGACAGACATTGCTCTCAAGGAAATGTTTAAGGAAATCTCCCTCTCAGAGGCCATTGTCAGAATGATCAAACTCAAGAATTTTCATTCTCATGGAAACTCTCAAACTTTCATTCTCTGCACTTTTCCAGACAGACCCATGCTCCAGAGGGAACAGAAAGGTTTAAGTCTCCAGTAACTTAAAGTCCAGTAACTGAAAACTCCCATTTCAAAATTGTCATATGCTTCTTCAAATTACAGTTTTCCCCATCTGGAGAAATCCTCTTTTTCTCTTGCTTCATTCTATCTGAGCAATTTAAAGGTGAGAATTGGAAAAGATGAGAGATGGGGGGAGCCATTTCTGGGCTAGATTTTATAGTTTTTAGAGGGAAAAGTGACTTTTCTGAGAAAAGAAATAAATCCCCACCTGATTCTCAGTTACCAATCATATTGAAGGGATCCCTTGTCACTGGTACTCAATCTGAAGAATGGATAGGTTAACTATTATAAGATTGGCAAGTCTTTTTTTTTTTTTTTACAAATTTTACATTCCATACAAAGTGGAATGAGTTGCTCCAATCTCTACCTTTCCTCTTCTTCTGTGCATTTGTAGATACTGTTCCCAAATCCTAGAACGAACTATCTCCATAATGCTGCCTGCTGAATTCTTTTACTTCATACAAGACCTAGCTCAAATATCTTTACTGATTTTCTCAAATAGAAATGATCTCTCTCTTCTTGAATCCCTTGTTTTTTTCCTGTTGATCCTCTCATGGATCTATAATGTTCTACCATTAATTTTAGCTTGGTATGAATGTGTTTTATCTCCCTATCAGGTTATATCCATCCTTAAGTTATATTTTTCATCTTTTACCAAAAATATTTAACAAAATATTGTCATGTGCATGACAAGTGCTTAATAGGGTCTTAGAATTAGAGAATAGCTACCTTAAAGGTCATTAAGCTTACTACTTTCATTTTACAGATAAGGAAACTGAGTTCCAAATTAGAGAAGAGACTTTCTCCCAAGCTCACATAGCAACTAAGTGACAGAGCCAACATTTGAGCCCAGATTCTTTGATTTCAAATCTAGTGTTTACCATCATGCCATGGTCAATTTTGTTTGAAGTCAGTGACATAGAATTTGAGTAAGACCTTCTATTTAGTATGGAGAGCTATTTAACCCTTTAATTCTTCTCCACCGTGCTCTTTCTTGTTCATTAGAGTGAGAATCAGTCATAATCAAAGAATTTAGAACTGGAAGCAAACTTATAGATCATATAGTCTAATTCCCTCATTTTATGTTTGGGGAAGCTGAGGCCCAGAGAGACTAAATGCCTCATCCATTTATCACAAGATCATATATATATATATATATATATATATATACATATATACATATGTATGTACATATAGTAAGTATGTGTACACATGTAGTATGTATATGTACATATATATTCTATTTCCCCTCCCCTTTTTTTAGCCTCTTCCAGCTCTATTAACTCTGCTTAAACTAATCTCTTGTGTAAGTTTTTGTTTATCTTCTTTAGCTCTTCTGTTTCTTTCTTTTAACTCCAACTAGGTTACTTCTGAATATATTTTTCCTCTTCTCCCCTCACCCATGACTTTGTTTCATTTTTAAAGACAGCATATGTTTCTTCTTCTTTTTCACCCTACCTTATGTTTCTAATCATTCCTGACAGGTGTAAAAGTAGTGTTAAGGGATACCTGCATCAAGGACAAGGTAAACCATAAATTGTGAAGTGAAATTACAAATGCCGGAGTCATTAATCTCCAGTTTACAGCCTCTAAAGGTACCCAGAAGTCCTTTTAGGAATGTCCCCAACTATCACCATATATCTTCATACCCTTCTTTCTAATTAAAACTGCTATTCTTGTAATGGTATTTAAGATAAATATAAGACTCTTAACCAATTTTATTTTCTGTTTTAATTATAACTACTGCTGTGGTATTGTTTTCAACTATCTTTCTTTGCAAATGTGCAATATTTCACCTATGTGATGGATTAAATAGACTTTTATGGGCCAGCCTGGGAATGTCACCACCATTTATAGCATTGTTTCTATGGGAAATGCTTGAGTTCTAAACAACTCTTTGGAAATAAACTTTGGAACACCAGTCACTTGCAAGTGGACTGCCTCTATTTCACTGTTAAGCAGGCCCATCTCTGTAACGACAGCATCCACATTTCTTCCTATAGGATAGGACATTCCCTAGCGTAACCAGTGTCTTTTTTTTTCAGTTTGTCTGGCTCTATATCTTACAGCATATGTGACCTTCAACAAGTCACATCATTTTTCTTGGTCTCATTTGGTTCATTGGTAAAATGGAGTTAAACTAAATTATCTCTAAGGTTCCTTTTCATTTTAAAATCCCATAATCCTGTAAAACATATTTATATTTCATAGAATCCTGTCCTAGAAAGACCCATGGATTTGCCATCAGGGGACTTGGGTTTGAATTCTGGTTCTGCTACTTATTATTTAAGTCATTTTGGTGAAATCATTTAACTAACTGGGGCCTCAGTTTCTCTACTTTTAAAATGAGATCAGCTGCCCTTATTGACCTCTGAGATCCCTGGCAGCTCTAAATCTCTAAGTATTAGGATATTTGTCTTGTACTGCAGAAGCCATGGAAAGATGATCTGATGATCGGTCAGCTTTTGGGAGATGGTTCAAGAGCTACAAGCAGGAGGGAGGTGCTAGACTAGGTTTCTGATGGATATGTGGGGATTTCTAACCTGAAAGGCATTGAAGGATGGTAGGATAGGGCAAGGAGTTGGAAAGAGGCATTAGTATTATGGAATTGAATCTAGAATCTGGGCAGGCATAGAGCAAGACTTCATTCTGGCAATTCAAGATGGAGAAGGAACCACAGAATATAAATTTATAGACACGGGCAATTTGTAGTGGGTAGATGGGGAAGCTGAAGTGGAGGACAAGGCATAGCCAGGATTGGAGACAACAGTTGAGTGTTTCTCCACCAGTTAAGTAGAGCCATTGGAGATCGGCTGCCAGGGGTTGCTTTGTGAGTAGCATCGTGGTATGCTGAAAAGAGTGCTTTGTTTAAATTGCACCTCTGCTTCTTACTGCCTAAGTGACCAAGGGTTCACTTGACCTCCCTGAGATTCAGTGTCCTTATCTCTATTAAATTGTTGGCCTAGATATGCTCTAAATGTCCCTTTTGGCTTAAAATCCACAAACATTTGAGGGGATAGTTCCAAACCTAGGAGACACTGATCTGCCTTTCAAGGAACTTCTCATAAATTAGAATGCCATATTATTCAGGTGAATGAGGGCAAAATGCCCTGAGGTGTGGTTCATTTTCTTAAGGTGGCAGGGGTGGAGTGGGGGTGCATTATTTAATGTGGCTCATGAATAGCAGGACACTCATAAAGATGCAGAGGCTAAAAATGGGTGCTAACTTTTATTTTTTTATTTTTTTAGAAATAACCAGCATGGCAATGATTTCTGTTACTTTCCTTGGCTGAAAATTTTTTAAAAATAGTTAATGATATATTTGTGCCAGCACTTCAAAGGAACCATATACCCAAAAGATTTCTGTCCTATGCTTTGCAGAAGCTGATGAATTTTCCTGCATGACTGATCAAGAAAGTGGTGCTTCAGGTGATTTTTAGGGCCATCCAGAGTTATCTCTATTCCCAATCCCTTAAGAGGTTCCACTAAGTCAGATACTGTTTTCCTGCTCCTTCTTGGTAGCTTTAACTTAATGCTCGGTTCATCATTCATGTAAGTCAGTTCTCTAGGAGACACCTAGGAGATCCAATAAGCAGCAGCTCTGATATAATGTGCCACCAAGCCAAGTGTAGTCTGTTCTAAAATAAATAGTGCCTGACTGGACCATCAGCCTAGATTAGCATTACTAGCTCTGAGAAATTGTAATAGAATTTCAGATGGAAGCTGGACTGTTTGAAAGTTTGCTTCTTGCCAAGTCTTGTTTTGTACTTTCTAATATCTATTTCCTCATAAACTATCCTATAAAAGATAGGAAGGCCAGGAAAATGTATCTGGAGTCCCACTATAAATATATCTGTTACCTATAGGCTAATTAATAATAGCTGATAATAGCTCACATTTATATATGTGAGCTATTTTACAAATGTCATTTCATTTGATCTTTGTAATAATCTTTGGAGGGAGGTACTATTATTATTTCCATTTTACAGAGGAGGAAACTGAGGTGAACAGAGGTTAAATGATTGGCCCAAGGTCACACAGTCAGTCAACATCTGAAGATGGATTTGAATTTAGTAACTCTGACCCCAGGCTTTTCTACCACCTAACTTCCTCACGTTAGCTTCTCACTAATTGACACTTTTATTGTGTGTTGGGTGTTTCTGGATAAAGGATTTTGCTTGACTGGAGCTCTGGTTCTAGAAATAAGTTGAGAAACTCTAAAGTCAAACTCATTTTCCCTGTTTTGAAACCCAGGCAAAATTATTATATCATTAAGAGTACTTAATTGGAATAGATATGGAAATAAAAAAAAACTATAGAAACAGTCTCAGCTCCCATTTCTGGGAGGAGTATTCTCCCTTTGTTCTCTTCTCCAGAATAATTCAGGAAGGAATGCTATCCTCTCCACTCCCCTTTCTGGCCCCTGACTATCACCTGAAAACTGGGGAAAGCAGGGAAGAATCTTGGCAGCCTTGATGACCTATTGCTTGTAACTGTTATTACTTTGTTCCCCACTGCAATCTCCCATAACCTTTACACAGCACCGACAAACCCTGAGAATTTCCATCTCTGCTGGGTCAGCAACTGAGCTCAGCAGGCAGCCTGCTAATTGGACTCATTCAGAGCTCTGGTTTTTTGGGCTTTTTTTTTGGTGGGCTCCATGACTTGGGACCCCTTGCCATCTCCACAGTGCCCCCAGCTTCTTCTTACTTATCCTAGCCAATTCTCTGACTCTCCTGACACAATCACCCTACATCTCAGATATGGAATTCCACAAGAAATTGATTTCATGAGAAACACAGTTTTGGGGGCAGCTAAGTGGTACAGTGGATAGAGCACTGGCCCTGGCGTCAGTCAGATTTATATTTATGAGTTCAAATCTAGCCTTGGAAACTTACTAGCTATGTGACTCTGGGCACGTCACTTAATCCTATTTCCCTCACTTTCCTCATCTATAAAGTGAGCTGAATAAGGAAGTGGCAAACCAATCCATTATCTTTACCAAAGAACCCCCAAATGGTATCAGGAAGAGTTGGACAGGACTGAAAAAAATTAAGCAATTCTCCATTGCTACCCTTAATATCTATTTGACCAAAGGTTCTCAACATAAGGCCTCTGGAGGAACTCCATGAAAACTAAAGTGTTGGTCTAAAATACAAAGCATGTATCTTGGTGGATTAGAAATCAAGACAAGGAAAATTTCAGCTTCTTGAGGACAAGGAATGTTTAACTTTTCTATTTATATTGCCAGAGCCTAGAACAGTGCCCGGGACATGATAAGCAGTAAATGCTTTCTTGCTTGACTGGTTGACTGAGAAAAGAGAAGTAGGATGCAAGGGGATACTCTAAATGACTTTACTGCTGGAAAATCGTTCACCATAGTTTAAGAACACGGAGCAGAATTCCTGTGCCTGATAGTGTGCACAAGAAGCACAGTAGCTGGTTGCTATCACATCTTGTCTTAACATGGGGTCTGTGGTTACATATGTGTGTATACATATATGCATATGTATGTGGGTATATACACACATATGTATATATGTGTGCATGTGTGTATATTTATATGTGTGTAGATATAAAATATATAAACTATGATTCAATAACTATGATTTTGAATTCAGCAGTTTCCTTCATAATTCTAGGTATTTTATTCTTTACATTTAAAAACATTATTCTGAAGAGTCCTCAGACTTTCCCAGATTGCTACAGAGGTCCATAATACTCACCAAAAGGGACTCCAGAGAACAGGACAGTATGGAGTTAAGCTGTTCATTCACCAAAGGAGCAGGATGAATAAAGCAAAAGAGTATAGCCAGTTCAGAAGTGACAGTTTGGGAAAGAATTGAGGGCTGGAAGAATTGGAGGTCATAATGAGGATGAAAACAGACTTTAGAGTTTTATTGTGTGTTGGATGTTTCTAGATAAAGGATTTTGCTTAACTGGAGCTCTCGTCCCAGAAATAAGCTGAGAAACTCTAAAGTCAAATTCATTGCACCTGTTTAAAAACCCAGACAAAATTATTACATAGAATTATTAAAAGTGTTTAATTGGAATAGAAATGGTTAGAGGTAGAAGATAGAGGTAAGAGGTGAAATAAAAACAGGTCATGATCAGATAATGGAATTTCAGAGGTCATGAATATGGATATCCACATCTGCAGAATACTTGTGGATGATAGACCAAAGTTGTGATCATCTCTATGTATAGCTATAGTGGTATGGAGGAGTAGGTTGGGAGAAATGAGGAACCTAAGGAATTGGGAAGTTAAGATGTTTGAAGGAATATCATTATGTATGTTGAAGTTCTCTAATGTGAAGACAGGAGTTAGAAGAAAAGGACTCTGAACTATTCACCAAACTCATGGAGGGAAGGAGAGTGTTAGGACAGCTGTGCAAAACAGCTCTCAGAATCTTGATGGAATGATAATAAATACGAATTGAATGAACCACAAAGGACAATAGGTTATCGAGTGATGGTGATGAGGGAAAAACTTGGAAGTAGCAATGGCGAACAAAGAGTAATCCAACTCTTCCACTATGGCCATTAAAATATCAGGAGGCATGACTGAAAGTGTAATTAGCACTAGAATGAGGGGTGAAGGAGGTTTTGTCATAAGAAGGTTTTAGATCATAGTAGTTGCAAAAAAAGATGGAAGGAGCAAGAAAGGAAAGGGCTTAAGATGAAATCTAGTTTGTTACCTATGGAGCAGGCATTCCAGAGCACACAGTGGAAGGGTTGAATACCTTTAGAGTGGAAAGTTGAGGGAGGGATTGGGTAAAGGGAATGGATCATGGGTGGCAACTAGGGGTTCAGAATCACTGGAATTGGGTGAGTATGATGGAGTGGAAGTATATTCATCATTGAGGAATGAATTTGTACCAAGTATCACTGTCCACAGGACTTCTGCGTTGGATAAATTAATCCCAGCACATATATTCATTTGCCCACTTTTCTAAATGTTGTATTTCAGTAGAGGATAACCACTGTTTCGTTTTTGTCTTTGTATTTCCATCATAAAGTAATGTATAAGGTCTGGCCATGGAGTCAGGAAGACTTGAATTCAATTCTCCACCTCTCACATGTACTAGCCATGAGACCGGCCAAGTCACTTAACTGCTCAATGTTACAGGGTGTTAGCTTGCTAAACCTAAGATATAAGTGAGATGCTGATATGCCTTAGTGGGGGGACTTTCTACATTGGGAGTTCCCTACCCTATTAATAATAGCTAACATTTATGCAGTACTTTAAAATATACAAGGCACTTTACCTGTATTATCTCATTTGATCCTTACAACTCTATCAGGTAGTTGCTATTATCATTCCCATTTTACAGGTAGGAGAACTGAGGCTGAAAGGTGTTAAGTGACTTGCCCTGGGTCACATAGCTGATAAAAATGTGAGGCAGGATTCAAACTCAGGCCTTCCTGATTCCAAATCTAAAACTCTATACATTATGTCAATTACTACCTTTAAATTATAGTCCTGAGCATTGCCCCTTCTTTAAAAAATTACATATATGTATATACACACATACATACACATATACACACATATATGTATGCACGCATGCATGTGATGAAGTCAGGTTGTGTTGGGGTAGGACATCTCAAAAGAATTTCAAAGACTCAGGCAGACTGTAAGCCAGTTAGAGAGATTTATTATGGTTTTGAGGTTTCACTCTCTGGTGAGTGGCTAAGTTCCTTAGAGGAATTAGCAATTTCATTAAGGCAAGACAGACAGTTTTATAGAGTATATGATGCTGATTATACAATCAAAATTTGCATAGACTGTAGGAATATGATTAATATTTAAAAGGCAGGAAGGGCTTGTTAAGAGACTAGATAATAGGGGAGGGGTCCTAGTCTCAGTGGAACTGCACATGTGATTACCCACAATGCATACAGAGAAACCAAAGGGGAGGGGGCATTTGTATATGATAATGATATCAGAATAAGCCTCTCTATGACATAAGTTTACTCTACATCAATTCTTTACTATTACTTTGTAGGTAGCAATTCGAGGGAGGGGGCTCTTCTATGGTTTGGTGGTCAAGCATTCTGGTTTGCATCCTGGTGGTGCTGCTATCTAATTGGCTAGCTGTTGTGGTCCTGTCTGCTCAAGACAGAGGGTTAGGCATTGTGGTCCTCTATTGGGCTAAATGGATGATGTAGTTGTGGTTGAGTGCGTGGACATACTTGTTTCTGTGGGACATAATGTGAATTGCATCTGAGGGCAGAGGCTAGAGCAGTGGTTCTCAACCTTCCTAATGCCATGACCTTTTAATATAGTTCCTTATGTTGTGGTGACCCCCCCAACCATAATATTATTTTTGTTGCTACTTCATAACTGTAATTTTGCTACTGTTATGAGTCATAATGTAAATATCTGATATACAGGATGTATTTTCATTGTTACAAATTGAATATAACCCACAGATTGAGAACCGCTGGGCTGGAGGATTGAGTCTGGGGGCAGTGGCTAGCTAAAGGCAGTGGGCCTGCTGTTCAGTGAGGCCTATGATTGAGTTTGGGAGCCTGTGATGTGGTTAAAGTCGGATTTTGTGGTCAAATCAAGATATGCCTGCTGTTCAGTGGGGTCCATAAGGAAGTTAGAATATTGGGCTGGGGCAGCCTTATTAGGATTCCATCATGTGTGTGTATGTAAGTATATATGTGTGTACATACAATATGATATATATTTATATTACATATTAATATTATATATGTGTATGTGTATCTATTTTGTGTGTACATATGTGTGTATATTTGTATTCATCCCATAGTTCCTGGAAATCAGTAGGTACATAATAAATATTTATTAATTGATTGGTTGATAATGCTTTATACCTAAAAAGCACTTAATAATTTTTAAAAATTGAATTAAAACAAGCCTTTTTTTTTGTAATCAACACATTTAAAAGCTCAAGAACCACTATCATTGAGCTCAATATTAGGAAATATGCATGGGATGTGGTTGCTTGTTCACAAGTCACATCATACAAATGTCAAGTTCTGTCCTTTTGCCCTTAGCCAGGTCATGCTGATAAAACATTTTGAGGTACAAGGTAGGACACAATCCCACTCTCCCACCTGTTAGCTCACAAATAGGCTATTTGTGAATTAGAAAGACCAATATTTTCATCAGATAAATCTTGGCAATAATGAATATCTCCCTGATAACCCTCGTCAGTATTTGCCAAGGAGCTGAAGGAGATGAAAATGGTAATTAACGCAAAAACTGTGTTTATTGGTTCGTGAAATTGAGTGTATGTATTCCTTTGTGACTGTACATCCTTGATATTGAGAGCTGAGGAGGAGGCACAAAATGCACTGTGCATTAAAGACTCAATTTATTTGACAAGATAGGACAACAGAGCTGTCTTTGTGTCTGTGAAAAAAAAAATTGAGGCTTTGTCTGTCTTTGCCAGTTCAGAGATAAAGAGGGCAGGAAGCAGGTGCTTTTCCTATTCTCCTTCCTCCCAGGTCCTGCAACTCACTCTCTCAAATTGTCTACTTTGTTAATAATGGCAAAGAAGACAACTTTCCTTGTCCTGGATAGGGGTGTGAGGGACGTGAGTCAACATCCTTTTCACTGCTTGCTTTGAGCAACCCATATACCCCAAACATCTTGTCTTTGAATGTTTGGTGGTAGGCAGGGCAAGAAGTTCTGTTTGGCCTGTTCGCTGAGGCATTTAGTACCAGCTTGATGGCAGTGAATAAGGTCCTACACTTGGAGGCAGGAAGACCTGGGTTCAGCTCATGCCAAAGGCTCTGTATATGGTGATGGTGACAATGGGGATAATGGTGATGATCATGATGGCAGTTGGGGTCCTTGTGAGCACAGACTGCGTATGCCTAAAAACTGCCCTTTTAAAGGGGACAGATTCAGAAACTGCAAAAACTTATTTTATCCAAAACAGTCACTATTTATGCCTGCTCACAACCAAACAGTATATTCAAAGTAGAGAACAGACTGAGCCTGCTTAGCCCGGAATAGACATTGAGTGCCAGTGATAATGGTTCCTTCAGAAGCAGCAAAGGTCACTGTCTGAGGGCATAAGGAAGAACTGCTGGAGAATATCAATTTGCATTGGGTAGAAACTGTGTTCGTAAATATTCTTGGAGCGTTCAGGAGGCTATAGTTTACTTCTGAGTTAAAGTAACTTGAACACCCTGTTCATTATCTTGACTGGGATGTATACTGGGTATAGGGAACCTGGACTTCCCAATTGGGGCTAGACTGCTGGGGTACCAATATATTGATAATTTGTAATCTTGCCAAGTTTTGGAAGGAATCTGATTGAATAAATGGGTGAGTTAAGCTCAAACTGCAAAATTTGTATATTACTACAAATGGGGACCAGTCTCAGCCCCCCAATATTATACATGAAATAGTGTGTTCCTCAGAAATATAGCCAGTTCTGAACTACTTGTTTTGAAACATTATTTTGAAAATGTGAATTTTTTTTCCAGCTAGATTGATATCTTAGGGAACAATTTGAGCATAACCTGAACTTTTAGTTTGCTTATGCACAAGAAAGACTGAGAAAGCAGAAAATTGTATCATTTTATAGTAACTCACAAGCAGTAACCCTTCCTAAACTGATTTCTATAAGCAAAATTTAGGTCTTTTTCAAGGTAAAGAGCCATATTTATTTTGTATCTTCTGGTAGAGTAAGAGCTGGTAGAGAAGGGCTGGTCCACACCAAAGCACTCTTTTCCTCCACCTCTCACCACCATAGCTACAGACTTCGCCAGCCTGATCTGTGGGAACCAGAAGCACAAGGAAGCCTGAACACCAGGCACGGCTGAGACATTGGGTTATTTATTGTATCACTTAGGTATTTCTTAACCATTTAACATGTATAAAACTGGATTACCATTTTATTAGGAAGCCTTCCCCAAACCTTCTTGATTCTAGTGCCTTCTCTCTATTTTTTTGTTGTTTTTTTTTTCTATTTATCTTGTATATAGCTCACTTTGTATATATTTGTTTCCATGTTATATCCCCCAGAATTGTAAGTCTCTTAAGGACAAGGTCTATCTTTTGTTTCTTTTTGTGTCCCTAGTGCTTAGCAGTGTTCCTGGAACATAGTAGGTGATTGATAAATTTTAATTGATTGACATCTCAGGTATTTCTTATCTGGCAGCACTCATCTTGGACTTCTTTGAGTTCATCAAGCTTCCTTGCTGAGTACGATCCACCACCACCTTTCAACTTTCTTTTATTAGATTACAAACTTGTTGAGGGCAAGAACTGTCTTTCTATTTTTCTGTGTATATCTCAAGCACTTCGAGTGTTTGGCACATAGTAGACACTTAAATGTTTATTGACTGGTGATTGACTGACTTCCAGCTTCTGCCCTCAGGGTGCTATCTCTTTCCCAAAAGAAAACGAGGTCATGCCATCTCTCTTTTAGATCAGATCACAAGGATTTAAGCTTTGGCTCTTTTAGGGAGGTTAGCCCTTTGCACAGCCAGAATCAGATTGGGGAAGTACTTTTTTCTCTTTAAGAAGAATATCTCAGTTTTCAAAGCATGGTTTGTGTTTTGTTTTTGTTCTGTTGTAAAGGACAGCATCCAACTTCTGAGGTCAAAGTCTTTTAGAATACAAAACACAAGTAATACTAATAAGTAGTCTATCTTTTTTATTTTTTTTGCTGGGGGGATGCTAGGTGGGAGGGAAAGGCAATTGGGGTTAAGTGACTTGCCCAAGGTCACATGGCTGTCTTTGTGTTAAATGTCTGAGGCCACATTTGAACTCAGGTCCTCCTGACTCCAGGGCCAGTGCTCTGTTCACTGAACCACCTAGCTGCCCCTCTGAGTAGTCTATCTTTTGCCTTTTCCCTTTTTGCTTATCCAGGACAAAACCTCTAACCTGAGCTTGTATCTGACTTAGAGTTAGAAAGTCCTTTTAATGCACGTATAGTTTCTGATTATAAAACTACTCCTTTAGAATTATTTTAGGAGACCATGCTTTCAACAAAGTTCTTAAAAATGTTTAGATCCGATGCTATTTATTCTTTTTTTTTTTCCATCCTGAGATACTTTTTAGTCTTTTGCAAATCAATAGGAAGGAAGACAAAAACAAAAACTCCTAAGTGGAGCTGCTGTAGAAGCATTTTTTCCAGTACCTGAATCCTTTGCTCCAAATTCCTGCTTTTTAATGTATTTGTGACTTTTTGTAGGTTTCCCAAACTTCGAATCTGCTTTACAACAGAGCACTATCATTCATATTTTATAGATGAGAAAATCTAGGCTCTAAAATTAAGTGAGTCCCTGATCACATGGTGGTTGTCTGAAATAGGAATTACACCTACTCCTCCTGATTCCAAGTCTAATATTCTAACTTTTATGCTATCTTGGATTCTCAGGGTACTGCTAACTCTCACTTTTTTTACATCCATTTTTAAACTATTATTGTCATTATTAGGACTTAAGGTGAGACCTAAGATTTAAGTAGTATTACTTTTTGTTGATCATCGACTGGATCATGAAAGAGGAGAAGCTTATGTAAGTTTTATAAAACTGTGATGAAGATTTACCAATGAATGTCATTAATTTCTTGACCAGCGGAAACAGATAAGTAGCTAATTTTCCACTCCTCTTCCTTTACCTTTTTTAGTAAATGTTGTTTTCCTTTTCATCTGCTTTCATATGTCCTATTCTCCTTTGTAGAATGTAGCCCTAAAAATGCACATTGCTTTTGAATTTTTTTTCCTCTCGAGATTGTTACTAATAAATGTGAGAAACCCTTGTATCCTTCTTTCTCCAACCCTCTCCAAGCTGAGGGGGCGAGGGATGGGGAGAGTGGATTGTGTAGCAGGGAAGTCCAGTTAATAGAAATGAAATTAATTCATACCACTATGTAGTATCTAGAAGGACAATTTCTAATAAGACAACTCTCTGAGAAAATAGTAGCCTTTTAAATGATTCAATTAAAAAGACAGATTCATAGCAACCAGGATCCACTTATCTGATTTAAACATAAGATATGGAAACTTGGAATTTAGAAAAAAATTGACTATCAAGTACATTTATTCTAGAGCAACTGTGTTTAACTTGGAATTTTAAATTAAAGGAAAAGAATGTATTATTTTGCCTTCATTGATTGATATTATCCTTTTGCCAACCACTTACATGCTACAGTGAAAGGACAATATCGACTTTCAAAGATAAAAACATCCATATTATAACATATCACGGGTAGATAATAGTGACAGAAATGAATAAAAAGTGCATTCTGATGTGGTTTTTCTCAATTCCACTTTCACATGAAAGAATGTCTAGATTTGCAAGTAAATTTTAATGAATCAATTATAGTTATATTTCTTTATAATTGGACTCTGCTAGTAGTTAGACAATCCCAAATAGGGTGGATGAAACTCAGCTGGCTACATATCTCTAGCTCTCTGTCTGTCTATCTGTCTGCCTGCCTGCCTATTTGTCTATCTCTGTAATAAAGTAGATAACGAGATATCATGGTTTGTCCTTCCTTCCTGAAGAGGACCATGACATCAGGAAGGTGATGGTGTGACTTGCAAGTGCATTGGATTTAAGTGAGGGAGGGCTGTGCAAAGTCACTGATAGATGGATGAATGTGTGTGTATGTCCATACACACATGCATACATACATATACATACATATATATATATGTTTGTGTATAAATACATACACATATATAGAGTGCTTTGTTCATAGCAGACACTGAGTGCTTGTTGAAGTAGGGCAGGTTAATCAAGGACAGTGCCAAATTTAGGCAATGGGTGAAAATACAGGCAGGCAGGCAGGCAGACAGGTGTAAGAAAGTCCAGTAGTAAGTAGACCACAGGTGGATGTCTCAGCAGGTAGGCAGATTATGGCAGCAGGGGAGAAAGGGCAAAGACCCAGGCAAACAGCATCAAAACCTTAGGATAGAAAGTAGCAAGGACCAAGTCAAGGACAAGGAGGCTCAGGGACAGGACTCGTGCTTTCTGAAAGATGGGGGGGTGGGGGTGGCAAGGGCCCTTCAAAACAGTAGTTTTAGATAACTTACAAAGAACATTTTTAAAGTTGTGAATTGAGGAAGTCCTGAGCCCCTACAGACCCATAGGATCTTTACAATTGAGAAGGAAGAGGCAGGGTGTAAAATAATCAACTAGGTTGAATCCAACAGCCCAAGGAAATAAGCATGTGTACTTCCTCCTAGCTTCAGATGATACCATTATTATTGAAGGCAAGATTGTGGAGACAGTTGTTTCCCTTTTGAAACTAGGCATTGGTGGAAGTAGGAAAACAATGAGGACTCAGGAACATGTTATAAGATACAAAACCTTAGGTAGGTGCAATGCCTCCTATAAATGTTATGTATGTGCCTGAATGTGTATGTGAAAATACAGAGAACTTCAAAAGTCACTTAGAACTGAGCGTCTAGATGAAGCCCGAGAAATGTGTTCCTTCCTTCCTACCTTCCTTCCTTCCTTCTTTCCTTCCTTCTTTCTTTCCTTCCTTCTTTCTATCTTTCTTCCTTCCTACCTTCCTTCCTTCCTTCTTTCCTTCCTTCTTTCCTTCCTTCCTTCTTTCTATCTTTCTTCCTTCCTTTCTTTCCTTTTTGGGTGGAACAAGACATGGAGGAACAAGACACAGACCTGACTACTAGAACTGGATGGGAGTACAATGCAGGTGATTCGATCACTAAGAGAAAGGCCAGAGCCACATTCCAGGAACTCAAGGACAAGCATTACCCTAGGGGAAGCAGGAGGTGTGGGAAAACTGACTTTCTACTTAATTGTAAAACTGAGACCCAGGAGTCCTTATATTTCCTCTACCTAGCAGTTAGATTGATCTTAGAGCCCAGGTCAGAGATAGAGGTTAAGTGGCGCTAGCCTGAAGGCATGGGGAACCTTCAGCCTTGAGGTCACATATGGCCTTCTAAGTCCCTTGGGTGCATCCTTTTGACAGACTCCAAATTTTACAGAACAAATCCTTTTATTAAGGGGATTTGTTCTTTAAAGTCTGGGTTCAATCAAAGGACTGCACTTGAGGACCTAAAGGACTACATGTGGCCTTCAGGTTGCAGGTTCCCCACTCCTGGACTAAAGGGAAGCCTTGAGTCATTACTAAAACCTCATTTACACAAGAGAGTTCACTGAAATACATGATCATCAAAGTATACATATAATAGGATTAGATTCAGTGAATTAGCTACATTTCTATGGATTTTTTTTTTAAATCAGCAAGCATTCTCTACTACAATCAATTTCTAGGTTAGTGATTCTTTTAACACTATCATTTTCATCATCAAAAATTGTTATATCATTGCCAAAGATAGCTTTCTTATAGCGAATTTCAACCTATACTTAAGGTTTACAGATGTTTGCAGGGAGCTAACAATCTAGTTATATAAATCCAGAATGTCCCAAAATGCTTTGTTCAATTTTAAGCTTCTTTAGTTTGAAACTTAACTTAATGAAGCTTAAAACTGCACTAAGACTTTTGGGACACTATGTACACATACCCTAGTTCAGAACAACATTTAAAGCTTTTCAGCCTATAGACTTTCTTTGGAAGATCTTCATCATCAACACTTACTAAAGCACCTCCCAGGGGATAGAGGTCTTTGTGGTAGGTACTAGAAACACAGAGGTATAATTTAGAAAGCCTACCTTCAAGGGGCTTCTAATCTAGCTGGAGAGACATAAATGTAAAAATATAAATTATAATATAAGACCAAGGGTCCAGGGAATGGTTTGGCATGTACTATAGAAATTCAGAGAATGAGTATCATTGAGGGTTATTGTGGTCAGAACATGAACAGTTCTGGAAGGAAAGGTAGGATGTAGAGGCCTATAATGCCTTAAATGATTGGTATGGGTTTTTTAGTTCTTACAGTTGATACATCTATAAAAGCAAGCTGGTCCAGACAGAGAGAGTGAGATTAGGAAAAGACTCAAAGGTAGAAATATCCATAGTATGCTTGGATTTTTTTTTTCTTCTTTTTTTTAAAGAAGTAGGTCCTTAATGGGGCAACTATTTGGTACAGTGGATAGAGCCCTGAGTTTGGAATCAGGAAGACTCATGCCGTGAGTTCAAATTCAGTCTCAGACACTTATTAAGCTGTGTGATCCTGGGCAAGTCACTTAACCTTGTTTGCCTCAGCTTCCTCAACTATAAAATGAGCAGAAGGAATGGTGAACCATTCTAATATCTCTGCCAAGAAAACCCCAAATACCAAGAATCAGATTGGATTGAACAACAACAAGGTCTTCAATAAGTGCTTCTTGATTGATTAATTCACCTAAGGTCCCTTCCTTTTGTAAGTTTTTATAATCCTAAGCCTTATCTCTCTCTCTTGAGTGAGAGTGGTTGGAAGTTGCTACCTCTAGTCCTGCCTAACTCTCAGGGTTGTGGAAATCAAACAAGATAATACTTGCAAAGAGGCTTAGTAAGCATAAAATATTTTCTAAAGTTAGGTGGCAGTGCTGGTGATGATTAATTTGTGCTGGATTCAGTCATCCCAATTTTGTACTTTCTTCCAGCAACACTAGGTGATCTAGGAGTAAAAGCAGAAAAAATGGGAGGGGGGAAGGATGAGTAACCAATGAGAGACATTATGAAGGAGAGTTGAAAGGGTTTAGTCAATGACCTAATGTAGAAGGAAAAGGGAGAGGGAGGAGACAGGAATGATTCCAAGGTTTTGAACTGGATATTTTGGGAAAGTGAGAGCACCATTGACAAAAAGTAGGGTAATCTGGAGGGAGAGTTGGTTTTGGAGGAAATATGGATAGTTTCTTATGACATTGAGTTCAAGGTGATGGTGGGATAACCTGCAAGATATGTCTGGGAGGGAGAGGGAGGTAAAGGGGAGAGCTTGGGACCAGGACTTTGGAGATGCCCCCCAAGATGAAGCCATGAAATTGTGTTTGAGGTCTTTGAAGGAGGGAGTAGAGTGAATGAGAATAAAGGAGCCTGACAAAGTCTGAGCCATGTCCATATTTGAGGAATTGGAAGAGAAAGTGGGTGCTGAAAATATGTAGATATCCAGGATTAACAAATCTCTGGCCCAGTAGGTACCAGACTTTCTTTCTCTGGAAGCCAAGTTCTCAGAGCCTGAATATCTTATAGGTAATGGATTTTGCTTATCTCTCCTAACCCAAATGCAGGTAACTGCACATTTGCATTACTAATAGACCTATCTCAAAGCATGCTGACCTTTCAATTGGCTTTGAATGGCCTTTAATTTTTTCCATCTCAAGGCAAATTAGTCCATTCATAGATAAGCACACTGGCTACAGATGGTCTAAGGACACACATTCCTCACAAATAAAGAACATAAACTAAAAAAGAGAAGTAACCTTGGGGTGGTTGATATAGTTCTGAACTTGAAATCTGGAAGATTTGGAGTCAAATCCATCTTGAACTCTTAGGAGAAATGTGACCTTGGGTAAGTTACTTAACTTCTCTGGGCCTTAATTTCTTCATTTATAAAATGAGCAGTTGAATTGAATGAACTATAAGGTATGTTCCAGAGCTATGATATATATCATCCTATGAACAAATTTCTCCCCCTAGATCCCTGCCTTGTCATGACCCAGGACTTGTGTATTTCAGTGAGACTATGCATTTTGCAGTGCAGAATTATCCAAGATGGACAGATCATAGTGGAGAGTTCTGACAAAAGATGATCCACCAGAGAAGGAAATGATAAACCACTCCAGTACCTTTGCCAAGAAAACCCCACGGATAGTATCAAAATGATAAAAGATATGCCACCAGAAGATGAGCCCCTTAGGTCACATCACACAGTATCTAATGAGCTGCTGGGCAAGAATGAAGGACAACTACAAGTAGTTCTAGTACTAATGGAGTGGCTGGGCCAAAGACGAAAGGAAAGTGAACTGTGGATATGTTCATTGATACATCCTGCTAAATGCCGGGCTGGATACATCAAAAGCTGGAATTAAGGTTGCCAGGAAAAATTTGTATGATCTCAGATATGCAGTTGATCATGGCTAAAAGTGAAGAAGCATTAAGAAGCCTCACTCTTGATGATGGTGAAAGAGGAGAGTGTAAAAGCTGGCTTAAAGCTTAGCAACAAAACCCAAACAAACAGAGATCTTGGCAACTTGTCCAATGGCTTCTGGCAAATAGAGAGAGAAAAAATGGACGCAGTGCCATATTTCATTTTTCTGCGCTCAAAGATCACTGATGATGGCAACTGTAGCCATGAGATGAACAGATATTTGCTTCTTAGAAGGAAAGTTATGGCAAATCTGGACAGCAGACTAAAAAGTAAAGAAGTCAACTGGCAACAAAGGCCCATACAGTCAAAGTTATGGTTTTTGTGGTAGGAATGTGTGGCTTTGAGATTTGGATTGTAAAGAAAGCTGAGTGCCACAGAATCAACACTTTTAATTTGTAGCTGGAGAAGTCTTTTGAGAGTCCCTTGGACAATGAGGAAGTCAAACCTGGAAAGCCTGGCATACTATGGTCTATGGGGGTCATAGGGATTCAAACATGATGGAATAACTGAACAGCAACAACAACATGGGCAAATTCATATTAGTGGTACCAGTGAGGGTAGGATGATTGAATTGAGATGGCATGGGGTGGTTGATTAGTTCTGTGTTTTAGCAAGGGATAATATTGGATTGTCAAATTCAGAATCTTCACCTTCCCTGAAAGATTATTAAAATGGTTTTTCTATTCCATTATCTTTTGGATCCTCATTTGTTAAAATGAGGAGATTGAACAGATTTCTAAGATCCCTTCCAGCTTGAAATCCAATGATCCTCTTAACACTGAATAGTAAAATCAACTTTGTATTCTAGGAATCTCAATGTGGTTTTTAGTTAATCCACTGAACCTGATATTTCTAGCTCAGCTGATATGGAAGGATGCAGGCTGCATTATATTCATCCAAGGCAAGCTTTTTCTACTATAAGAAGACCTGGTTTTTGACAGCTTTTGAATTGATATGGCCAAAGCTCAAACATATACTAATCATACTTGAGGTTAGTACGACAATCATGTCAGAACTGGTAGTATCCTTGTTAATATTCATTCCTCATTGCAGCTGGAGTGAAGGACTATTGTTTAATAGATCCAACTTCATTCAATCTGTTTTGCACACATATGCTTGAAATTGTCATAAGGGACCTGGAAGCTGATATTAAGCTATTTTTTTTGGCCCTCAAAATAACTTTCCTGGATAAACAGATTGTTAAAACAGATTATAAAACATTTCTAAGAATATTGTCCCACAATTTACTACATTTTCTTTCTTTTTAAAATTTGGATGCATCATTTATTTATTTATTTAACAAATTAATTTATTGATTTTTAGTTTTCATCATTCACTTCCATAAGTTTTAAATTTTCACCGCTTCTGTCCCCTCCCTACTCCCCAAGATGGTGTGCAATCCCATATAGGTTCTATGTATACAATCCTATTAAACATATTTTCACATTAGTTGGTATAGAAGAATTAGAACAAATGGGAGGAACCTTGAAAAAAAAAAAAAGCAAATAGTATGCTTTGATCTGCATTCAGACTCCAAAATTCTTTCTCTGGGTGTGAATGGCATTTTCCATTGTGAGTCTTTTGAAGTTGTTTTAGGTCCTTACATTACTGAGAAGAGCTAAGTCTATGAAAATCAGTCATCACACAGTGTGGCTGTTACTGTGTACAATGTTCTCCTGATTCTGCTCACTTCACTCAACATCAGTTCATAGAAGTCTTTCCAGGATTTTCTGAAGCCTGCCTGCTCATCATTTCTTACAGTACAATAGTATTCCATTACATTCACATACCACAACTTGTTCGGCCATTCTCCAATTGATGGACATCCCTTCAATTCCTAGTTCTTTGCCACCACGAAATTAATATTTTTGTACATGTGGGTCCTTTCCCCATTTTTATGATCTCTTTGGGATACAGCCTTAGAAGTGGTATTTCTGGGTCAAAGGGTATGCAGTTTTATAGCCCTTTGGGCATAGTTCCAAATTGCTCTCCAGAATGTTTGGATCTGTTCATAGCTCCACCAACAACGAATTAGTGTTCCAATTTTCCCACATCTTCTCCAGCATTTATAATTTTCCTGTTTTGCCATGTTAGCCAATCTGATAGGTGTGATGTGACACCCAAGAGTTGTTTTGATTTGCCCTTCTCTAATCAATAGAGATTTAGAGCATTTTCTCATATGACTATAGATAACTTTAATTTCTTCCTCTGAAAACTGCCTGTTCATATCCTTTGACCCTTTGTCAGTTGGAGGATGACTAATTTCCTGCATTTTCTTGACTTTGTTTTGCAAGCACCAAAGGAAGATGTATGAAGGATCATATGCTGTATTGTAGTCTGACTCATTGTTTAACAGTGTACCTGTACAGTATAGGGACCATCACCAGTTGTCCTGACCTATGTCTTGCCACTGGAGTCTGATGACACTGGAAGAAAGAGTGAGGGTGATGACTTCCAATAGTCTACCTTACTCATTCAATTCATTTACAAATTAAGACATCACCTTCGGGATGTCATTGGTCTTCTTCAAGAATGAAGAAGGAGAGTAAAGAACAATATGGCAGCATAGAAGCAGGAGAACTCCATGAGCTCTCCCCATAACAACCTCAAATACCCATAAAATATGACTCTAAACAAATTTTAAAGATCCAGAACCCACAACATCACAGAGAAACAAACCTCCCACTGAAGGCAGCCCGGCAGATGAACAGGAAGGGTTCATTGTGCTGGGAGCTGAGACCAGCCCTGCATGGATCCGAGGCTGTAGCCCCAGGGTGGCCAGGACAAGCTGTGGCTAGAGCTTTCAGGAGAGTGGATCACCAGCAGCTGTGGCAGTATCCAGAATTATCAACCCATAAGAGCCAAGGACAAAGTGAAAGGTCAGTGGAACTCAACTGAATTTGGGGGAGAGGGTCTGGCCATTTGCCTCCAGGGCAAGAAAGCAGCAGAAGTGGTGGCCCTGCAGCTGCCTCCATGTGGCAGCTTCAGAGCTCCCGGCCTGCAGACTGCAGTGGGTCCAAGTGGTCATTCAGAGGCTAAGTGCTCTTGCCTTAAACTGCCTGGATCAGGATCATGGTCCTGGGTGGTGGTCCTGAGGTGTGGGACCAGTGAGCCAAAGTAGGTGGGGGCTGAAGAGATGGCAGCCTCCTAATAGCTCCAGCATCTGCAAAAACCCCAGTGATTTGGGACAAAGCTCTCCCTTCTGAAAGCAGAGTTCTACTGAGCCCAAAAGTCAAGTAATTGACTGGCAACACGAGCAGACAAAGGAAGCAAACCAAGCTCAGCAGTCCAACTTTAGATTCCTTTTTGGGGACAAAAAGATCAAAGCATGGAACAGGAGGAAGACAAAACAGTCAGAACTCCTGCACCAAAAACTTCCAAGAAAATGTAAACTGGTTACAGGCCAGAGAGGAGCTTAAGAAGGATTTTGAAAACCGAATAAGAGAAGTGGAGGAAAAATTGGGAAGAGAAATGAGCATGATGTAAGAAAATCATGAAAAGAGAGTCAACAACCTGACTGAACAAAATAACACCTTAAAAAATAGATTAACTAAAATGGCAAAAGAGGCCCAAAAAGCCAATGAGGAGAAGCATCCCTTAAAAAGTTGAATTTGCCAGATGGAAAAAGAATCTCAAAAGCTCACTGAAGAGAATAATTTCTTCAGAATCAGAGTGGAGCAAATGGAAGCAAATGACTT
>CM053586.1:79410418-79499436 GCA_028646515.1 Pseudochirops corinnae | reverse complement strand
TCTTTTTTTTTTTTTTTTGAAAGTTCAGAAAAATTTATTGGAGCATGTTGGTACATTATAAATCGGCCTTATGATAAGCCAGCTGTTAAATTTGTTTCTCCATATACCCAGAGTTTTTTTTTTTTAATTCAGATTAACTTTATTTTTTTAATTTTTTTTATTTACTCATTTACTTTTAATTTACAAGATTCAGTTCCACAATCACTTGAGTTTCAGATTTTCTCCCCTCCCTTCCCCCCCCCCATGGTGGCGTGCAATCATGTATAGGATCTGCAAATACTTTCACATTGTACAATAGTTTGGTCATATAGAAGTTGCCCCAGTTTTCTCATATGTAAAGTGCAAATAATAACAGCACTATAAGACAGATAAACACAGCACACAGAATGGCTGCTATCCCAAGTTCACTCTCGATCTGGTCAGACAGGAAAGACCCTAAAAAGGGGTTTAAAATCTTAATTTATTTGAGTCTAGTTTCCCAGAAGAGGAGTGCTGATAATGGGAGCACAAACTCCTACAGCATTCCCTAATCACCCTTCTCGCAGGGGTGGGCAAGAAGTGGGAGCAACTACCCCTATGTCTCAATGGGGTCAATCGAGACAAGCACAACTTCTTCATCCCCATAAGTCCCCTCAAGCCTCAACAGGGGTTAGTTGAGTCAAACAAAGATTCCCTCCAATCCTTGATGGGGGCCAATCTAGGCATATAATGTTCCAGCTTGTGCATTCAACCCTAAGGTTCCCCATTCACTGACCAATGCCCACCTGCTTTATAGGGGTCACAGACAAAGAAGGCATATTGCCAGCAATAGTCTCACAAGTCTACATCACCCGATCCCTGTATCTCACCACACAGTTGCAGTGGATGTTTACATTATTTATCATTATATAATGCTGCACAAGCATGGTGGAGGTGTTTTGAACCATAATTATGGGAACTCATATCTAATACCTGGGAAAAAGAGATTGTTATGGCTATGGATCATGGGAAACTGAACTGTAGGAAATAACAGCAAATATTCACTTTACACACACTAAAATTCACCTTGCTTACAAGCACCTACCTCACAAAGTTTGTATGAGGATCCAACGAGGTAATATTTGTAAAGTGCTTAGCATGGAAAATGGCATATAGTAGGAGCTTTATAAATGTTATTATTGTTATTGTAACTGTTCTCTAAGAATTCTGGTTCAACTTTAATTTTGATGTCTGATTCTTTAGCAGATAATAACATCCAGAAAGATTTCTAATGCAGTTTCACCTCGACACCTTAGTGGTGGTTTTTGTTGTTGTTTGGTGGTGAACTGGAGAGCAGTACTGTGATTTCATTACTCCTAGTGTGGAAACTCTCTCCTTTGTAATTAGGAGAATTCTCTGGAGGAACCAAGAAGTTAAGGGCCTTACCATAGTCAGTCATTCAACTAATACAGATAGATAAAACGCAACACCTGAACCCAATCTTCTTGACTCCACAGCTGACCTTCATTCCACCATGCCATGCTGCCTTTTTATAGTTTAGGCATATTTCAGAAAATGAATCCATAATGCCAATGTTAGATCGAATTAGGAATATAGCTCAATTATATTTCAGTAGGTCATCACACAGAGATATGCATTCTTCTAATGCCTGCTCTGACTTTTTCAACATCAACACTATGCCTCAGCTGTAGTATATGTCCCTGGAACCTCTCTAAGCACACGGGGCCTCCCCACTGAATCTGAGCTCTTTCTATTATCTCCTTCTTCTTCCATTGGTGAATTCCTCTCCAGGCCTCCATTTTGGGGAGGGCCCCAGGCTGGCCAGCCTTCATTTCCCTTCCAGCCAGGTTTTTGACTTTCTGGACTTCTATCACAATGCTCCTACTTGGGTAACTTCATTCCTTCCCTTTGTAGCTTTTCAGCTCCATTTTGTGTATTATCTTACCCCTTGGGAGTGGGAGCACCTTGAGTGTGGGGACTGTCTTTTTGCTTACTTTTTTATCTCCAGTTCTATATACAGTGCCCTAGTATGCAGTTAACAAATGAGTATTTCTTGCCTGCCTTGTTCCAGAAGAAAATATTGACCCCTATGAGTAATATAAAGCTCACTGGAGAATCCTTTGATTTGATGTATTGGGATATGGTTATTTTAAAGAGCATTTTGGTGTTTGTTGATAAAAGATCTGCATTGTTGGAGATTTCTCCTATAAAACCCTGGTAGTTAAATAGACAATTCACCTAGAGCTTTGCATTCTCATTTAAAAGCAGCATGTATCAAAATACACCATATACTCCACATAATTAATTTCCATTGCCTTGTGAGTCCCCACTGGTTTCTCACTGATAGGATAGTCCTACTGGCTGTTCCACAGCATCCTGTGTTTGCTAGTTATTAAAGCCACTAAGGAATGCATGACTTGTCAAACACACCAAGTAAAATGTAGAGGTGTTAGCACCTCTTTAAAAAGACTGCCACAATTAAGCCAAGGTTCCCCATTGTTAACTCATTTGAATCAACTTAATTACCATTTACATGGCTCTTGATTGAATTGGTCTTTTGAAGACTATAGATTTTGCTATTGGGGAAGAGGAGGAAGCAGAGAGAAGCTTGGAGAAAGAAAGGATGGCTCTGAGAGCACATTCATACTTTATATTTCATAGTACTTAGAGCTGGAAGGCATCTTTAAGATCTAGTTCACATCCCCTGATTTCACAAGTGAGGAGAGGCTGAGCGATTTGCCTAACATCATACAGGTGGTAAATAATAGAGCTAATTCCAGCCTTTTATACCTAATCTAGGGCTTTTCTCTACTATTCCTTTTAAGTTAAAAGTGCCATCTTAAAAAAAAATGTTTGCATCTACAATTTCATCAGTGTGGGAAACTCCCAGAGTGAAAATTCCCTCCACCAATACAGACCAGCAACTTATATATAATTTATAGTCTTAGAGAACAACAAGGGGCCCTAATAACTTTTTGATTTGCCCAGGGTCACACAGCCATTACAGTATTGTGAGAAGCAGAATTTGAACCCAGCTCTTTCTAACTCTGAAACCAGTGCTTTATTGACTATGCCACATTTTCAAGATATGTTAAATGTGTATAAACCTGGCATGACAGGGTTGGGATAATAATGAAATACTTATGAAATCATGAATCTGCCCAAGAATAAGCAAAAAGGGGAACAGATGCATATATACAAAATGAGACTGACTTGCACTTTGTTTCTGTCTCTTGTTCTCTGTAAGGTTATTTAGAAAAAGTCCCCCTCCCATTCCCACTCTCCCTCCCCTAACACATACATATTCATGTATATGTATTATGTATATCTATATACATATAGATACACATTTATAGATTTCTATTTTGGCTGTATTTTTTTTTCAATCTCCCTCTTCCTCTGTCATTGGTCTTATGACTGAATGTTTTAAATTATTTAGCACATAATATATTTGAACTGCTTCTTGCTATAATTTATTCCTTGCCCTGTCCACAATTTTTGAATTCTACAAAGCATGTGGACATCAGCTTTGCATAACTGAGCAGGTGTTTGCATTTTGAGGGCAAGCTGGGATGCAGTCACTGCCATCTGCTGGAGTGTGAGGATTAGAGCCCAAACCAGGGTGAAAGCATTAAAACCTCTATCAGTTCCAAGGAGAATAGTTTTCCAGAGGGCGCATTGGTTAAAATCAGTCATATAGATGAACATGAGTTCCCATGGGTTAGCATTTAAATTAGACTGAACTTAAGACATGGTATTCAATAATTTTGTTCCTTCTTCTAGTTTATCTCCTTAATGGTCACATGGTCATCATTAAACTCTTATGGTTTTGACAAAGATCAACAAAAAGAACCAAAAATGACATCTTTTTGCACCAGGTTTTTCTGTGTCTTGATGATTTGGAGGTGAACTTAGTCACAATTTCTCTGCTCATCTCGTTCTTTCTTAGATAATTGAAGGGCATTTTCCCATTACCTCCTTTTCTGTTAAACAAATGTTTTATTGATGTCTTTTCTCTTTCATTCAATATAGTAACTTCTCAATAATTTCCTTTCCTCGTCACCCTCTTGGCCCCCATTGAACTCTCCTTTGTGACAAAGAAGCCAGTTTAGTAAACAAACTAAAATACACTGTCTGACAATTTGAACCTAGATGATGAATGTAGTCTGTTACCTCTTAGCCAACAAAAGGAAGGCATACGTCATTATCAGCTCTTAGAAATAAATGTAGGTCACAGTCTGAGTTCTGTGCATAGTCATGCTTTCCTTAAGTTATTATATAGGTTGTTTGCCTGTTTATTTTTTACTTTGCACTGTATTGGTTGAAGTTTCTCTGATTTCTTCATATTTGTCTTCTTCTACAGTGTAATTACATTCAGCTACATTCAAATAAAACAATTTATTCCTCTATTTCCCAGTTGATGGGTCCCTATTTTACCTTTAGATTTTTAGTATAAAAAATAGTTCTTCTCTAAATATTTTTGTAAATGGAAACTTTTCATCTACCTCTAACTTTCTTAGGGACAGCATATGTTTAATAGTAGTATTCTTATGTAAAGAAATGTGGATTTTAGTGATTTTCCTAGTATAATTACATATTGCCTTGCAACATGCCTGGAACAATTCATAGTTCATCTGTTGTGCTTTAGGGTGTTCATCTTCCCATATACTCACTAACATTTACCATTTTTTGTCTTTCATCATTTTTTTGTAATCTGATGAATGCAAAGTGAAAAATCAATGCTTCATTTCTCTTGTTATGAGAGATTTAGAGACTTTTTTTTCAATTTGTTGTTAATAATTTATATATCTTCTTCTGAAAACTGCCTATTTGTATATTTCGGTCTCTTATTATAATAGTAATGAAATTTGAAGATCCCTTTGTATTGCTAAGTTGACAGGTACTTAGCACCTAGTTTCAAATTAAGCCTCTGTTAAAGAAACAGAAACCTCTGTTGCTGATGTAACAGGAAGGGGTTGAACAGGAAGGAGCAATACTGTATGTAAGGAAAAACCCCAGCTGGGAAAGTCAGAATTTCCTGGGAACTTGTGGTGGTGGAGCTTCTTCTGAGGGCCAGCCAAGTTGTTAAAAGCTTCTGAGGGCCAGCCAGAGCTGCCAGAGGAAGCATGACTGTGGTGTCACTACTTTGTGGCTTTATTAAGCCTTGACTTCCCAGGAATTGAGACTGTGAAGGATTTAAGGTGGACTGGACCCTGTGAGCTTCAGTGTGGAACAGGAACTGCATGGAGAGCTAGGCAAGAAGCTCAGAGCTGTCTGCC
Organism: Pseudochirops corinnae; assembly: GCA_028646515.1. Lineage (NCBI taxonomy): Eukaryota > Metazoa > Chordata > Mammalia > Diprotodontia > Pseudocheiridae > Pseudochirops > Pseudochirops corinnae. Next base: position 79,494,178 of record CM053586.1, on the reverse strand, counting down.
TTTGAACCCAGGTGACAGTTTGGTGAAATCAGGTAGGAGTTGGGACCATGAAAGAGGAACCAGGAGATCTGAGAGCCAGCCACAAGTCAAGCTGAAAGAAGACTTTACTTGGATACTGTGTGCTGACTGAGAAGATTATGATTTACTGTAACCTAGGGATGGAGAACTTTGACTTTCATACTTTGTGATTGAATTAAGGATTTTGTGATTGACTAAATGAATGTACTTTGTTTACGACTAGAAACTAATCTCCAATTGAGACTACCCCAGGGGTGGATTTCTTTGACTTTTGTATTTTGTGTACTTAAGAAGGTAAGCCTCCTTAAGGATGTTTGGATGACTGAGTTACTAAGTGATTGTATCAGCAAGCACCCTAGCATACCCAGGTTGGGTGCTGGCACAGGTTCTTAGATTTGCTTTTCTAAAGGAAAGCAACTCAAGATGGGTTAACAGTTTCACTTTAATCAATCAAACATATATCATTTACCTAGTTCAGGGGGAAAAGTCAGCACCCTGAACTTCAGAGAACGCAAACACAAGTTACAAACAAACAGAAAAACAGATCAGCAGACAGCTTCCAGTGCCTGACCATTACATCCATACCTATTCAGTTACCAGTGAGGGAAGCACTAACATCTGGGCTTTTCTTAGCCAGGGGGCTCAACAGCTTCCCAGAATCTTGTCTGGCCAAATCACACAACTCTTCTCAAAGTGAGCCCCAAACCAAAACCTCACATCAGGGAGTATGTATAGCCTTCTCCTGGCTTGGAGAATGTCACAGCCCTCTGGACCCACTGCCCAATCACAAAGCTACAAGGCACAGGCATTCCTGAAAAACAAGCTTGGCACCACAGGCTCCCCATGACCACATTCAGCCTATTAGAGAACAGAGTATACTTTCAAATCTGGGAAGGTTCTCAGAGTCACATAGCCACTTTAGCAAAGGGCCTAGGGGCAGGGAAGATCTTCAGATTCTCATAACAGTGATTGATTGACTAAATGATTGTACTTTGTTTGAAACTATGTGACCACCGTGGTGAAAATTATGTGGCCATTTTAGTGAAAAGTTGTTGAGCTGTGACATGATGAATGCTGTATTTTGATTTTCTATGATAAGTTGTAATATTGTGAATGTTACACCTTGATTTTCTGTGAATGTTTTGTTCTGATTTGTTATTGAACAAATAGAATTAACTATACTATGTAATCAGAACCTTGAAAGCTGTTTACAGCATCATTCTTTGGGAAAGCTGCTTGTGCATGACTTTACACTTATCTACTGGGGGAGGACACCTTTTGTAATATATTTGTATTGCTTCCTTGTGTATCTTGGCTATGTGATCTTTATCAGAGATATTTGCCGTGGAGATATTTTCACAATCCACAGGTTTTTTTTCCCCCCCATTCTAGCTGAACTGATTTTTTATATGTGGAGGTTTTTAGTTTTACTTGATCAAAATTGTCTATTTTATCTTTAATAATCTATCCCTTATTTGGTTATGAATTTTCCTTCTTGCCATTCCCATGCAAGATAGTCCCTTTCCTTCTACTCTATTTTTTTTAATGATATGACCTTTTATATTTGAATTTTTAATCCATTTAGATTTTATTGTGTGATATGCTTTGAAGTGTCATTTTATTTTAACTTTAATTTATGTAATAAAAGAAGCATTTCAATAACATAGTACAATAAAAAAGGATGATTGCACATGAAATTGCAAGTCTGCTATGCACAATTTGCTATTCCTTTCAAATATACCACAAAATTATCATGTAAATTTCTTTTTTTTTCTTCTCCCCACCAACCTAGAGATGGCTACCATTAGATAAAAATAGATATATATGTAAAATTTTTCTATCCATTTATTTATCAATTCTTTCTGTGAATGCAGATAGCACCTTTCTTCCTATGTCCTTTATCATTAATTTGGGTATTTATAATAGTCAAAATAACATAATGACTCAAAGTGGTACTGTATTACCGTTACTGTATACAATAATCTCTTGGTTTTGCTCACTTCACTTTTCATCAGTTCATGTAAGTTCATGTTTTTCTAAGATCAATGAGTTCATCATAGTAGTATTCCATCACAATCATACATGACAGCTTGTTCAGTCCTTAATTTCTGACAAACTGCTTTCTAGTATCACCAGCAGTTCTTTTGTTTGTAAACATAAGGTTACTGATCACTAGGCTGCTATGTTATAATTGCTTCCAGGTCTTTTTACCTATAGTATTTTGGTCAACTTTTCAATTTTTGCAACTTTTTCATTACAATTTTGCAACTTCTGCAATTTCTTGGGAGGCAGCTAAGAGGACTACAATCCACATGAATGGGCTTTTGTCCACTTTGGGTTGTTATTGCTGTTTATGATTGTTGTTTTGGTTGTATTGTTGGTTTACTTTATATATGACCATTTTTATTTGTTTCGAATTTTTTTTGAGTCTTCAGCGTTTTCTCAGTAAATCATTCATGTATAAGTAGAGATAATTTTGTTTACTTTTTATTTATTATTTTCACCAATATTCATTAGTAATATTAGGTTGTAGCAGCTCTCAACCTTTTTTGTGTCAAACACCTTTGAAAATTTGGACAAACCTATGTACCTCTTATTAGAATCATGTTTTTAAATACATAAAATATATATGATTACAAAGAGAACCAATTATATTAAAATGGTTATCTAAAAATTAAAAAAAAAACCAAGTTAGTGAAACTCCTGTTAAGAAACCCTGATCTGTACTTTTATTTCTCATTTTTACCTCTCCTTAGTGTGAGACTTAGGACTCTATTATCTCATAGAAATGCACTCTATTCTATTTTTGTAAATAATTAATGTGATATGGAATTCATTAGTCTTTAAATTGTCAAAAATATTTGGAGACATCCTGTTTTCCAGAGCTAAGGCCCAACAAACAGGCTGAACTTGGCATAACAACAATCCTTAGTGCTCACCCTCTGGCTGGCCTCACCCTCTGGCAAATGTATTGCTTTGACCAGCACCAGGTGTTCTCTAAGGGATTTATGCTTTTCTGATTCATTGATAATTTCCCAGGTACCTGAGAGCCATAAGTAGCCGACACACTGCAGCAGAAAATGATAAATCAAACCTTCAGACAATGACAGTTCCTGTGCTTGTGTAACTGCTAAGTGAACCCAAACCAGATGCTGCACTCTTGTTCCCACCACACTAACTCTGGTTCTGTACCCCACTGGATGAACACAAGGCTCAACAACCCTTATGCAACAATTCTAATGACTTAAGGATTGTTCCCACAGGACTCAAGAACACCTATATTATCCCAAAAATGGCTGCACTTATGGGCCTGCCATGGAAACTGTTTACTCAAGACTGTGTTGGGTACCACCTTTTTGTGGTTTTCAGGTTCATAAGGCCTGCCCCTGCCCCAGCATGTCAACCCCACTTTCAGAGGACTTTGGTTTGCAAGCCTGCTTTCCTCACTTTGAAATTAAAGAAACCACTATATCGGTGGTTCTCAACCTGTGGGTTTTGTTCAGTTTGTAACAATGAAAATACATCCTACATATCAGATATTTACATTACAATTCATAACAGTAGCAAAATCACAATTATGAAGTAGCAACAAAAATAATTTTATGGTTGGGGGGTCACCACAACATGAGGAACTATATATATTAAAGGGTCACAGCATTAGGAAGGTTGGGAACCACTGCACTAAATGATTCTTGGCTCACCTGCTTCTGGCTTTGTTTGGCTCTGGCCATTCACAGATTAGAGACCAGACCAGTCCAGACTGCATTTAAAATTCCTTTGTCCAAGTGTTTGATAGAACTTGCCTGTGAGTCCATATAATCCCGTTTTTAAATTCTTTGTGAGCTCATTTATGGCTTGCTCAATTTATGTTTGTGAGATTTTTTTTTAAAGTTTCCTGTTTCTGACCACAGGTCCATTGACTCCAAAACCTTTGTAGTGCACAGGAATATTTGTGATTAGGATGGTAGGATGAGATCCATCACTAATTGCCTGTACAGAACCTCCACTCCCTTCTATAGGACTCATATGATGTACAAAATTTCCATTTGTAAAATGTTCTGAGATACAAATAAATGAAAAGTATTATTTTACATGAACCCTTAAACACATTTTATCAGCAAGATTATTATTATTTCTGAAAGCTATAATAATAAGCCTTTTCTGGGAATCAATAATTGCTAGCTACTGTCCAGAATGTTGATTTAGAGACTGTTTCCAGCTGGAGGGATTTTTCATGAATACCAAGGATAATCCCAGTACCTTGGTCCTTCTTAAACCCAAATAGTTTTCTTAGACAGTATGACAAGCTTGGTCCAAAGGCAATTTTTGCTGCTTAAAAACACTTAAGACAAATAGATTCACAATCTTGCCTCTCTAGTCTTAGTCCTCTTTTCCTTCAAGAACTCTATCTTCCATCCTAATTCAATTATTAGCTATTCCCTTAGGTTGACACTTCATTTCCCAACTCTTTGCAATTGTGCAAGGCACACCTCTACCACTTTGTAATGTTCCCCCTTCTCATTTCAACATCTTTGTCTTCAACATTCTTCTCAGCTGTGATTTCCTCAATGAAGCCTTTTTTGGCCCTCTTTCCTTATATCTCCTTATGTATTTGTGAATTTGTATGTGTTTTATGACCCCAGTGAAATGTAAGATCCTTGTAGGCAAGGGCTGTTTAATTGATATCATATTTCACTTACTGATGAGTTTATGATTTCATCAGTGGAGGTACCCCCTACAAGACTGAACTAGTCACACTTATTTCCTTATATGACTCTTGTCCACATCCTCCTGTAAATTATCAATGGGGAGGAGAACACTTGACATCCTCAGGGTTTTCTTGATATTATTTTGATACTAATAGATCACATTGACTACCTCTTGGTTATTGCAGATTAGCTGCAATCTCATGTGACCAACCCATCTCTTTTAATGGCCATATATTTCTCTGATGACATTTTTATGCTACTGTTGCATAATTCTTTGTTAGCAATGTGTTAGAACCTATTTGTACCCACTGTACACCTCATGATTGTACTTTAGGTGATATTCAATTTTATTATAAGACTATGATATCCTATGGCTCATACTCATACAGCATCTCTAGGAAAATATTGATGCTTTAAAAAAAAAAGATAGGTTTTTGTTTCAGGGGAAGGTAGGGGATGATTAAAGGCACTTGGATATTTCCCAAAGGCAAGTTAGCTGTCTTTTCTACTTCTTTTAAGTTCTTATTCCTATTCATTCTTCTTTCAAGGTACAAGATATATGTACTAAAGGAAAGTTCTGTGGGTTATCCATCCACATAACTTTATATCACCTTTTGGGAAATAGTAATTTTTCATCTACTTGGTTTTTCCTATGGCACTTAACTTGTTCCTATCATTAAAAAAAATGAACCTTTTCATTTTTCATAACTGAGAAGCTAAATGACTTGCCGAGGGTCATATTGCTAGTATGTGTCAAAAGAGAGACTTGAACCCAGGTCATCTTTACTCCAAAGGTAGTACAATAGATAGCGCGCCAGGCCTGGAGTTAGGAAGACAACCTCCTGAGTTTATATCTGGTCTCAGACATTTATTAGCTGTGTGACCCTGAGCAAGTCACTTAACCCTATCTGCCTCAGTTTCTTCAGCTGTAAAGTGAACTTAAGAGGGAAATGGCAAACCATTCCAGTATCTTTGCCAAAAACAAAACAAAACAGAGTCAGATAGAGTCAGATACAACTGAAATAAAGGAACAACAACAGCCTTCTTTACCTTGTCTTACAGTTTCTAATTTAGAAGGGTCTTAAATGTTTTGCATCTTAATATAATCAGCATCATATCATCTTAAAACTGGAGCATTTATGGAACATCATTATCTATAGTAAATTCCTCTTCTAATCCTGATTCTGGGCAGATATTCTCCATAGCCAGGTGAACACCTTTGCAAAATATGTATCTCTCTTCTTTATATATTACTTGACAGTAATAAGAACAATATTTTTTAAATAATCCTTTATGATTTTAACATGCATGCTTCATACCTTTCTTAAAGGAAAGCATGTTTAAGTCAACATTTCACTCCAGCAAACCAAATAATTTTTAATTTTTAAAAACCCAAATACATTATGACTTTGTATTTTCCATATCTTTCATCTGACCATAAAAGTTCACTCTGCTTCAGGGAATAGTTTGTAGAAACCTGACCCTTCCATTCTTATGTTTTCATAAAGGATGCCTTAGATGCCTCTATAGATTGACCTCATAAAGATTTTTTGGTGATGGGGAAGTAAGAATGAGGGTTGGTAATTGATATTATCTTGATTACTTTTTTTAAAATAGTAATGAGGATCATGATTTTTTTCAGGTTCAGAAGCCTTCATCCTGTCAGATACCTAGAGAATAGAATCCTCAAAATTGTGCCCTGGCCCACCTGTGTGAGAAGGAAAAAGAAGAGAGGCCAGTACACAACCTTGGGGTATATTTACACTTAAGAGTGGGGTTGTGGATGATGGTCACGCAAAAAAAGACTCCAAAGGACTTTGTCAGATAGGAAGAGAACCAGGATAGAGAAAACAAAAACCTAGAAACTATCTAAGAGAAGAGTTTGACTGTTTTAGAGGTTGCAAAGAGGTCACTAAAGGTGAGGACTGAGAGAAGGTCATTAGATTTGGAAATTAAGAGATCATTGGTTAGTTTGGAAGGACCATTTTTTGTTGATGCATGAAGTCAAGAGCCAGACTGAAGAGATTAGCTGCAAATGAGAGAAGTGGAGGTAGCTTTCTCCAGGATCTTAGCCATGAAGCGGAGGAGAGATCCAGTATGATCACGGGTGAGGATTATTTGACTAAATGGGGAGAAGATAGTGGAGGGATATCTGAAAAATGTGAGAAGAGAAGGAAAAAAGAGGAAACTTGTATTATCACCTCAGTTTCTTTGTTGAAGTCTGAGGTATCAAAGAATTGCCTTGCTGAGTGAGGGCCCAATTGCAATTATGTAACAAAGACTTCTTGACAACAAGGCTGTCTCTACTGAGTACACCACATCGCCTCTTTGAAGATTAAAAATGATAGCTATTAATATTAATGAAAATAGCACAATTATCAAGTGTTTTAATGGTTATAGAACTTTATCCCAAGTGACAAGTGATGCATTTACCTCCATTTCGCATTTGACGAATCTGGGGCTCAGATAGGTTCAGCAGCTAGTTACGTAGGTAGTAACTGTTGAAACTAGAACTCAATCCTTGGTCTTTTTTATGCAAATTCAATTTTAATAGGTATTTATAAGATATTTTAGGAACTAAATGAGCATGTAGAATAGGGTTTTATGGGAAAGCATGTTCTCAGTTCCAAAAAAAAAATCGATTCTCAAACTAAAAACAAACATATTTCAAATTATTGAGGATTCTGCTATTTTTTTTCCAAAGTGAAGCAAAATAAAATCTTAAAAAATTTAGCAACTGAAATTGTAATGACCTTGACATTCACTACAAAGAAACCGAATCTCTGATATTTCACCCAGGTGGGTGATATGGCTAGGAGTAGGCGTGAAGGAAAGGAAAGAATTGTGAGAAAACAGGATAAATTTAGACAGAATATGATATAATAAAAACTGATTAAAATGAATAAACTCTGTGTTTCCAAATCAAGACTGACAAGTAGAAAATGAAACAACAAATCCATGTTTGTCTTCTTTAAAAATAAGAATCCAACTGTATAGTCGAAATTAAGAGAACATGGTTCTCTTATGGTTATTCTAAATGCTTATTTTAGCTAATTAATAAATTATTGATCCTAAGCATTCTATAATAGGAATTATTGCTTTGTATTATTGTTAATGTTATAGCATCTCTTTAGCGTCTGGTGATGGCAATGATTATGACAATTCTGTGTGTGTGTGTGTACATATATATGTATATATATATATTATATATACATACATATATTATATATACATACATATATTATATATATATATATATGATGGTACTAATCTTATAGATGGAAAATGTATTTTAAAGGGTTTTCCTAATACATGGGAAACATTTGTGATAATTCTCCAAATTCCCAGCTGTTGAATTTAATGTCAGTTCTTACCATATTAGAACATTATTAAAATAATGGCTTGGGAGCAGTCAAAATAGAGAGCCATGAACACTATACATCAACCAGCATGGCTTCACTTGAGAAGTTAGGCTAAAAAGTCCTTTTTTTAAAAAAATAAATTAAATAAAGAATTACCAAAAATATGGGAATGATAGGAATCTAATTTACCTGGGTACCAGCAAATCTTCTGATACAGTCTTTCAAAAAATCTTTGGGGGAAAATTAGAGAAAAATGTTAGCTAGGTGATTTCAAGGTTAGATGAATTTAGAATTGGTTGACTGACTGAGCCCATAAAATGTTGCTTAGGGCCAATCTCAAGAGAGGTTTCCAATGTACCACAAGAATCCTTGGCCCTATTCTGGTCAACTTTTTTTAATTATGGCTTTAGCTGAAGACAGAGATATACTTGCCAAAATTTTAGATACTATGAAGTTGGGAGTGATAGCTAAAATACTAGAAGATAAAATAGAGGTTTAGAAAAATCTTGACAGGCCAAAAGAATAAATGTAGCAAAATGAAATATGAAAACAATAATTATAAAGTTCTGCATATAGGCTCAAAAAACCAACTGCACAAGTAGAGGACAAGAGAAATGTATCTTGAAAGTCATTCCTATGAAAAAAAGACCTTGGAGTTTTAGTTAAACATGAATCAGCTGTGTGACATGGTAGCCAGAAAAAAAATAATTCCCCAAACCTAATCTCATTTCAGGGGGCGTCAATTGAAATATAGTGTTCAAAATGAGGGAAAGGACAATCTCATTGTGTTCTGCATTGGTCAGACAATGTCTGAAGTTTTGTGTTTAGTTTGTGGCATCCTTTTTCCAGGAGGATGCTGAGAAGTTTGAATAAATCCAGAGAAGGGTTCCTAGGGTGGTAAACAGACTCAAAGCCATGGCAGTGGAAGGAAATGGAAATCTTTGATCTCTAGAAAAGAACACTAGATTGGGGAGAGTGATGATAGTTACCTTTATGCATTTAAAGAATTATAAGAGCATAAGTGTTTAAAACAAAAAATAGAAGTTTCAGAGAGGCAGATTTCACTAATTACTAGGACTGTCTAAAAATAGTTCCCTTCAAACATAATGGGAACATTGGTGGGAAAATGGGACAACTTGTTAGGAATATTGTAGAGGGTATTCACGGCTCTAGTTGTTGTTCAGTCATTTTTAATCCTGTTTGACTTTTGAGACTCCATTTGGGGTTTTGTTAGCAAATTTACTAGAGTGGTTTGCTATTTCCTTCTCCAGTTCATTTTACAAATGAGGAAATGGAGGCAGAGTTACTTGACTTGTCTAGGGTCACACAGCTAATAAATGTCTGAAGCCAGATTTGAACTCTTCAAAGATGAGTCTTCCTGACTCAAGCTACACACTCTATCCACTGCACCAAAATGCCTTGGAGGTCCCTTCTAATTTTAAGATTATTGGGTACTTCCAACTCAGAGCTGGGTAAAACTTTAGCTAGCATGTAGTTGAACTCCCTAATTGGGTAATATCTGCGTTGACCCTCTACTTTTCCATCATTATTTTGGTAGTGAGTTGAGAGAGGGTTATCTAGATAATGAAACAAATCTGGCAGCATGCTGTGATTTCCTGAGATTACTCAGCTAATTAACAGCAGAGTTTGGTACAAACTAACTCCTAACTCCTGGGTCTGTGTTCTTCCTACCTTCTACACTTATATCTTGTCTTATGTTCCTTTGATAGATGACATGCACCTGTCAGCTGGCCAGTTGAGATTAGGGCTGTACAGTCTCAGTCATATTTAGCCCTAACCATAACCACCTATATTCTGCCATACTGTATGTATAGAAAGAGCAAAGAGAATTTGTATATCCTTATTTAATGGCAGAGGAAATTCTGGATCTGCTTTCAAGAGTCAGCTCTTTTAGGATCACCTGAGCTTGAGATCATCTGTTGCTTCTTCAGGTTCTATAAAGAAAGTTCTTTAGTCACAGGAAACAAATAGATTTATTCCACCCTTCTTAACTTTAAGATATCTTATTTGAGTTGTGCCTACTCCAGACCACTGTCATGAAATTTTGAGAAAACTGCATAAGGATAAATAGTCTAATATTAAATTTTCTTCATGCATTAGGCTCTTAATAAATGGTATTTTTGAATATTCTTAAGGAGGGCATTTTCTACCATAATTATTATTCATTTTGTGTCAAAGGGGAATGAAATAAATTCATCAGTCAGCAGGATGGAGGCGTGTATACTTTCATTAAAGTGATTATTAAGTGATCCCATTATTTAGGAAAATTATCAGTTTTAGGAAGCAACTGTGATTTGGGGTTTATTACTTTGGGAAGATGATTGCCATCATTTCAGAAATATATAGGAGTATGGAGGCAGTATTGCCAGATGAAATGAGAGCCAAGAGGCCTGAATTTTATTTTCTAATTCTCTAGTCATTTTACAAGGTATCTAGAGCAAGTCACTTTGGCTGTGTATATAGATGGCAAAACATGTAACCCCAACTCATAAACTCCTCTTGTATCCCTGCGAAACAAATATTTATTAAGCAGTTTCTTTGGCCCACCAGTATTAGGTGCTAGGGATACAAATACAAAATTAAAAAATCGTGTGCAGAGAGCATAGTCCTTCCAGTCTGTATTTGTTTTCCTCAAATGCCTCATGGGGGAATATAATGCTGTTCCTAACCTACTGAGTAGAGACCATACGAGTATCTTAAATATATTCTCTATTTAAACACACTGAATTATGAGAGCGCAAGCAAAGGACAAAAAATACTGGAAACGTATGTGGGACCACAATTCTTCACTCTAACCAATTATTTGCTCTTCTTTCTAAATATCTCCTTATTCTGACAGTTGACATCCAATTGACACTACCATAATCTCTGGAAAGGTTGTGGCAATTGATTGCCTGTGATCTAGTCAACCATTCTTGTGACTTCCCAATCACAACGTTCTCTGGCCACTGCTGTCCAATATGTATAGGGGGCTGCCCTCTCATTAGAATGTAAATTCCTCAGGGTCACGAATTGTAGCAGTAGCACACAGCAATGTTTTGGACATAGTAAGTGCTTATTAAATGGTTTTTAATTCATTCATTTTCTCTAGACCCCCCACAGCAACTGTCCAATTAGACAAACATATGTAACCACAAGCTAGGTGGGATTTTTGTCGTTTGTCTTCTGGAGTTCAGTTTCCTAGCCTCAAGCTAAATTGTAAACATCTGAATGATTAATCCCTGGTAATCCACAGCTGTAGTACATTAGGTGCTGAGGTTAGGCTTTCCTGCCTTTGGGTACTGGGCCAGTCAGGTGTGAGATTGGGAGCTATGCACTTGGGCTCTCTGTGTGATGAGCTAAATCAGGTACTACTATGTGGGCTATGCATGAGGACTCTCTGTGCTGAGCCAATCCGATACTGTGTAAAACTGTATATAAGCTGGATATTGCCTTGGGGCTCACTCATGGGAAGAATACTTTGCCTGAGATCTCTTAATGTCCTGGAAGAAGACTCTGGATAGCCATTGTTAAGGGGCCTCCCAGATATGAATGTGAACCAAGACGAAGATGAGCATTGAGCATGAAGAAACAGAAAATGAGCATTGAGCATGGAGCATTGAGAAGGCTAGCAGTAGCAACAGAGACTCCCTGAAGGAGTCTGCTTGTTGTGAAAGTGAATTGAGCTGTAGGGCAGAGGCCTGCTCAGGAGAAGGAGGCTTAGCTTAAGCCCCTTTTAAGAGCTGTTATCATGGAACCTCTGGGTTTTGAAAGTAAATTAAGATGGTGGTGCTGGTAGGGTGTGTAAATATTGTTGTTGCACTGTTAAGCTTTGTTTTCCCAGAAACAGGAGCTCCTGGAGCCTGCTGTCAGGCAGGAGCAGGGAGAGCTGGAGTGGAGCAGTACCTTCTTCAGTGAGCTGAGATAAGGAGCAGGAGCAGAGAGAGCAGTTCGTGTCCTATCCAGGCAGGAGCTGGGAGGCCAGCCCACAGAGGAGGAGCCACGGGGCTAGGAAGTCAGTTCCAAGTCAAGATGAAAACTTTGCAGCAAGGCAGGAGCAGTGAGAGTGCCAGGTGAGAACCTGCAACAGAAGGACACACCCCAAAGAAGACTTTACTTGAACATTTTGTTTTGATTGAGGGAATTGTAACCTACTGTGACCTCGGGGTAGAGGGTGTTTATGTTCTCTACTCCCTTTGGGGATGTGTTGTGCTAGGGAAGACCCTGGTCTGGGACCCCCGATTGTATAAACAAGTATTTTGGGGAATGCTATGTTACATATTGAATGCAAAGATATATGCTGTGTGCCATGTTACATACTCAGTGCTATGATAAATACTAGATAATATATATTTTTTTAAGGTCCACTCTGTGACCAGCCTGATAATAAGTTACGTTGCTGTGAATGTTATGCTGTAGTTTCTTGAATAAGGTTTAGTTAAGAGTGCTTATTATACCTTGTGATTAGACCCTTAAAATTATTCACAGCAGCAGCCCCCAGGTGTGCTGTGTTGCTTGGTGTTACAGCATATAAGAACAATTTTGAAAATTTTTAGTTAAGTGAAAAAGAAAGTGTACTGGTTTAGGACATATGAACTCTAGTCCCAGACCTGCCTAAGTATATGATGTTGCAGTACGATGCATTTGTAAGACTTAACACAGCTCTCTTTTTGCAATAGTTCTGTAAAGCCGGTAATATAGGTATTGGCATTCCCCATGCTCCACATTTTATAGAAGAGTATTCTGAAGTCTAGAAGAGGGTAAGTGAATTGTCTAAAGTAACTCAACAAAGGCTGACAGCTTTGGTATAGTGGGGATTAGAAATAAGCATTTATTAAGAACCTATTATGTGCTAAGCACTTTACAAATATTATTTCTTTTGAATTTCAACAAGCTTGGAAGGTAGGTGCTGTTATTATTCCCACTTATACTTGGGAAATTGAAGCTAGTGCAGTTTAATTGACTTGCTCAGGGTCACAGAGCTACTGAAGTATCTGAGGCTGGAATTATACTCAGGTCTTCCCGATTCCAGGCAGCTAGGTGCCACCGTAGATAGAGTACTGGGCCTGGAGTCAGGAAGACCTGAGTTCATATTTGGCCTCAGATACTTAGTAGATGTTTGACTTTGGGCAAGTCACTGTTTGCCTCAGTTGCCTCATCTGTAAATTGAACTGGAAAAGGAAATGGCAAACCCTTCTAATATTTTGCAACCACTCCAGCATTTTGCCAAGAAAACCCTGGAAAAGTCAGGTATGACTAAAACAATTGAATAGCAACAATTGTCTGATTCCAGACCCAGTGCTCTATCCACTGTACTACCTTGCTGACTGCCAAAGCACTGGTGTTGTTTTCAGAAGCTTTGGATTTGAATCCTGACCCTGGGTATGTGACATATTTTTATGTGACTTGGGACATATGACAACATCTCTGGGCTTCATTTGATTATGTTAAAAATGAGGGGTTGGACTATGGGATCTCAACCTTCCAGGGTTGCAAGATGAACTCAAGCTCCTTGTCTTGAAATATAATGCTTTTTGCTGTCCTGTATATGTTGTGATGGTGGTCCTAGTCTTGATCTAGTAATCTAACTCAGTTCTAATTGTTCCCAGAATCTTGAAACTGCCCCATCCATAGAGTATAGATTAAGGGACATTCATCCCTATGTACTAAGGCATCAAACCTTCTACATGTAAGCTCCCCAAAGGGAGGAATGATTCAGAATAACAAAGTCACATAATGTTGGAGCTTAGAGGTGTCATGGAAATGACCTAATCCAAACCTCTCTACTCTACAGAGGAAGAAACCAAGGCCTAAAGGGACTTCCTACATTCCCACAGCTATTCAGTTCCTGAAGAAACAAGGCCTTCTTATTCCAGAGCCCTCTGCAATTTGTACTTTGTGCAGATCATTCTTAGGTCTGTTTGTTTTTAAGTGTATGAAGTAGGTTTCCTTGTATGTCACTACATTTTTTTCCCTGTTTGGAGAAAATGAGCCTTAACTTTCCAAGTTGAAATATGGATTTGAAGGAAACGGTTGCTAGCACAGATACAGCCTAATGTTAAGAGCATTTCTGCTAATAGAGAATGACCTCCCTGGAAGAGAGCCAAAGCAACTGGGCTTGCTGAGAAGGACAAGAAGATATCCATCAGAACAGATTTCAGGCTGAGCTTTATTTGAAGGAAATCCGGTAATAGCACTTTGAAGAGGGGAGCTGGGCCAAAAGTTGTAACGTAGCTCATAAAATTCTCATTGTTGCCCTGAAGAGATCAAGAATCAGATGGAAGAGAATTAGAAAACTCTTTCTGGGCTAGTGTCTGCTAATATAGCCAGCTAAGCTGAGGATGTGTGGGAAGGACACATTGTAGGGCTTGTAGGGCTCCCAGGTGCCATCTGTTTAGAGCTAAAAGATAAAAGCTTTGAACACTTTGGACTCCTTGAAAGTGTTAAGTAGTGCCAACCAGGAGGGAAAGATGCAACACAATCCCAGACATCAAGTCTCAGCTGTTAACAGTAGTCAACACTGAGCATTCTTGTGCTCTCAGGGACATCTCTGGCAATGAATGGAAGCCAAAGAGCTCTTAGTGTGGTTGAGAGGGTTAGAAGGAGGCCAGGATGACCTCTTTGGCCTCAACTGCTCATGAGTTACCTGTGTTGAGGGGGTTAGAGGCTTTGATGGCTAAAATGAGTTAAGTGACTTGAGTAAGGTAGAGTTAAAGGTTGCTTTCAACCCAAAGATGGGACATAGAAGACCCTCTAGGACAGTGGTTCTCAACCATCCTAATGCTGTGAACTTTAATACTCATATGTGGGCGTATCTGCTTGTGGGTGGACCCACCTGGAGAGGGATAGAGGAGCGGTGTCTCAGTTCCTAAGACCATCAGAAATAGGTGTTTTCTGGTGGTCTTAGGCGACCCCTGTGAAAGGGTTGTTCAACCCCCAAAGGGGTTGCAACCTACAGGTTGAGAACCACTGCTCTAGGGCTTCCAATGTGGCCATTTGCCTGAATCCGAACTTCATAGAACATATTCTAGAGGGCCACATGTGACCTTGAGACCACAGGTCCCCCCAGACTGTAAGGGAAGGAATAATAGATTTGAACCCTGAAGGTCAAGGCTCAGTTCAGATCCTAGATCTGTCATTTACTATGTCTGTGACCTTGGAAAAATTTAATTTATATAGGCCTCAGTTTCTTCACTTATAAAATGTTGCTGTTATCATTTCAGTTGTGTCCAACTCTTTGTGACTCTATCTGGGGTTTTCTTGGCAACAATACTAGAGTGGTTTGCCATTTTCTTCTCTAGCTTCTTTTACAGATGAGGAAATTGAGGCAAATGATTTGTCCAGGGTCACACAGCTAGGTGTCCTAATTTATATTAATATTCTAATATATATATGTGTGTGTGTGTATGTATGTATATATATATATATGTGTATATATATATATATATATATGTATATATATATATATATCCAAATTATATTATTGTTACCTGGTTGTAATGAAGGAATGGAGGCAAGGCACTAACATTTATCACATGGCTACTATGTGATAGGCATTGTGCTAAGTGCTACATGCCTATTATCTCATTTAATGCTCACAACAGCCCTGTGAGGTAGTTGTTATTGTTATCTATTTTGCAGATGAGCTAACTGAGGCAGATAGAGGTTAAGTGGCTTGCCCAAGGTCATACAGTTAGTGTCTATGGCTGAATTTGAACTCATCTCCCTGACTCCTATCCACTGTACTACTTAGCTGCTTCCTAATGGAGGAAACTCCTTCCTCAAAAGAGTGTGTATTAAGCACGTGTAGTACTATAGTAATACAGGCCAGAGTGTAAAGCAAAGCATAAGCAGCTTTCCAAAAGAATGCTACTGTGAATAGCTTTTAAGGTTCTGATTACACAGTATAGTGAACACTATCTTTATTCCATAACAAATCAAGGCAAACATTCACAGTAAATCAAAGTACAGCATTCACAATGTTACAACTTATCCCAGAAAATCAAAATATAGCATTCACAACAACTTATCACAGAAAATGGCCACATAGTTTCCAACACAGTGGTCACAAAGTTTTCAATAAAGAACAATCATTTAATAACCCAAAAATTCTATCATCCTTAAGGAGGTTTGCCTCCTCAAGGAACACAAAGTACAATAGTCAAAACTCCCCCCTCATGGGGTACACTAAGTTAACTCAATCAGTCACTTATTCAGTCATCAATCACTAAGTACAATCATTTAGTCAATCAATCATTCAATCAACTCAATCATTCAATCATCTTTTGTCATTCACCGTTCAGTCATCAGAAAATACACAGACCCTCCACCCCTAGGTCACTAGTAAATTTACAATTTCTCAGTCAGTACACAGTATCCAAGTAAATCTTCTTTCAGCTTGACTTGGGATGGTTTCTCAGATTCCCTGGATCCCTTTTCATGGTCCCAGATTGTACCTGGATTCATCAAACTATCACCTGTATTCAAATGCAGACAGCTCCCAGGTCCTGGTCTAGCTTTCTGTGCTGTTCCTACTCCACACTGGAGCCCACAGTGTCCAGTCCAGCTCAAATCCTTCACAGTCTCTGTTCCTGGGAAGACAAGGCCTAACAAAGCCACAAACAGACAAAGTCTTAAACCCTTCACAGTCATGCTTCCTCAGTCTTTTGTCAGTTTCAACCAGCCCTCAGACTCAGCAGAAGTTTCAGCTGGTTCCAAGAATCAAAATCACTCCATCCAGGTTTTCAAAATCAAAATCATTCTCTCACCCAAGGGAGGGAAAGGGGGAAGCGTTCCTCTTCAGCCTCCCTGGTAGCTGCAGCTTCTGCCTCCATGGAGTTTGCTCCTAGAAGATCTGACTCTCCCTTCCAGGTCTTTCCTTATATACACACAGCATTAGCTTCCTGTTTCAGCTAACCCCTTCCTGTTAAGTCAGCAACAGGAGATAGGAGTTCATACCTTCTGTTTCTTTAACAGAGTCTTAATCTGAACTAGGTGCTATGTACCTCTTAGTTGAGCAATACAAAAGAAACTTCAAATCTCATTACTGTTACACGGTGTTATTACAAAAAGCAATACAATGGGGCATTGAAGGCCTTACCTCTAAGTGATATTTAGGGAAGGGTAAAGGAGGAGTACCTGGAAGCATGCTCTACGAAGTAGAGAGGCAAGTGGGATATGGTTTACTGATAAAGCAGTTCTATTTCCAAAGGAATAATTGTATTCAGGCAATACATGTGCAGAGAACATATTCCCCATTTCTTTTAATAAGATCATTATAGGTAAAGCACTTTGAAAAAAATTCAAATTTCTTCAATATTATTTCCAATCCTGGAAGGCCACGGCTGGGGGGCTGGCCAGGGTCTGTAAACATCAATCTGCAGCTCTGGAGGCACCAGATTTTCCAGGTCTTATCCACAATTTTTCCGGGAGAGAAATTTGATGTTGTCCATGTACTCAGTGGTGATGAAGCTCTGATGAATTGTTTCACTATCCAAAGTCAGAAGTGGCTGATTGATAAACCAGAATTTCTTTTCAATAATTTACAACAAAGAATATAATTTTCCCGTGACAGATTTCTAACATTCCCTCTTTATGGCATTATTATGTGAGAATTAAATTATCAGGGAAACCTAATTAGTAACCAAAAATTGTGTGAATTATAATCAGAGTTAAGGGAGGTAGATGGTCTCTTGGGATGTTTCATATAGGTTGTGGAAGAGTCTGGAGATTTTTCCTTGTTACGCTATAGATCCTTTCTATTGAATGCATCATTTGTCTGCCAGATTCATTGTCTCTCTACCAGTTCATGCAGCCCAGATCCTGGTGGGGTAATGCTGAGGCTTGGGGTGGACTGTAACTGGACAGAGTCCATGGTGCTAATTGAACTCTATATTTTCTAGAACCTAATAGAGGGTAGAAGATGGAAAGTAATGGGACAAGGCCATTGCAGGTGGAGGTTGAGAACAGGGAGCAAGATGTAAATACCATGAATTGGGGAAAAGGCTGAGTAGCTGGAAATAATAATCAGAGGAAGAAAGTAGTGTCAAAGGCAGAAGTTTGACACATACCAGAAATCAAAACTATATCCAAGAGTGGGGAAGAGCAAGAAGTAATGTCTTTGTTGCAAATCTGGATTGTAAGAGTTTGATTTCAGGAGAAAGAAGGATCAAGTCAGACAAGTACCTTCATTTAATTTGTTACCTTTGAAGGCTTCATGGGCAGATGTAGGTTTATGATGGTGGCATGCAAGCACACAGCTCTTCTACCAGCTTATCAATCGCCCCATTGGTGTTTCTTGTGCTGTAGGCATCTCCATTAGTTAGCCTCTCTAAAGTATCCAGAATAGTGGATTTGTTCATACCCTTGTCAACTAGAACATTCTCTGCCTTACACCACTTTAAATAAACTCCATTAAATGTAGGTGTCAGTGATACTTTCCTGGACAATACTGGATGAACTTGGACAGATAATTATGTAATTCTTTTACTATGTAATTCTCCTTTTTCAACATGTTTGATTGGATGCTCCAACTTCTGTCTTTAAAGTGTTACCTTATGATTACTACATTACAACTAATCAGGTTACAGCTTTTTGTAAAGGGGTATATTTCTGTTTTAGAATGTTTTCCTGATATAAAAATCCAGGTTTCCCTTTATTACTTCCATTCTTACAAAATTACAGCAAAGAGGAAGGGTTTGGGAACAATAATCTTCAATCCTGTGGGAGCAGATCAGGATTGATCTTACTCACAAGACAAATCAACAGACATTTATTAAGCACCTACCATATGCGAGGCACTCTGCTAAGCCCTGGGGATAGAAAGAAAGGCAAAAGACATTTCTTGCTGTCAGATTATTCACAGCCTAATGGGGGAGACAGCATGCAATTCAGGAAATCACAGAATATCAACTGGAAAGAACCCCAGTGGCTATCTAGTCTAATCCTTACTGGAAAAACAATCTCCTCTCCAACATGTCTAAGATGCAGTCAAGCCTTTGATGGAAGATCTCAAGTGTATGAGAATATGCGACACCCCTGGGCAGCCCATTCCAGTTTTACAAAGATGCATTGATTTTGAACTTTTTGCCTTTACATTCAAACCAAATTTGCATTTTTGCAACTTCTAACCATTGCTCCTTGTTTTGCCCTCCAAGGCCAAAGAAAATATCTCCAGTTCCACGTGATAACCTTCCATGTACAGGAAGACAATTATTATGACTTCTCTTCTTAAAGCTTAACAACTCCAGTATGAAGTTAAGGCTCTTAACTGTCCTGGTTTTCCTCTGTACATTCCCCCAAATCACCAATTAAGTGCCTATCTTGTGTAGAGCCCTGTCCTAGGTACTAGAGTCAAGGAACAGGGTTCTAATAGGTACACTGGTGATTATAACTCAAAGTAGATTATGATGAGGTTTATGGGTAATTGACCTTGGAGTTAGATCTGAGTCCAAATCCTCCCTCAGATGGTACTAGCTATGTGAACTTAAGGGAATCACTCAGTCTCATATTATCTGCAAAATGAGAATAATAATTGTATCTACTTCATAGGGTTATTGTGAGAACCAAATGAAATCATGGGTGTAAAGTGTTTTTAAAACCTTGTACCATTATATAAGTGCTTGTTTGTCATCATTATCTCTATCATCTCCATCTTCCTATAGATTTGATCTATCCTTTCAAGGCATGAATTTCAGGCTCTTCACCCTCCTGGTTGCCCTCCTCTGGAAAACTTTGAGGAGAGGGACAACACTTTCAGCTGAGTAGGTCAGAGAAGGTTTCATGCAGCGAGTGGAAATTTGTGCTGAGGATGAAGAAAGAAAAGAATTATGAAAGACAGATGAGGAGAAAATGCTTAAGTGCTTGCTGGATTCAATACATGTAGGACAATCTGTACAAATGTGCGGAGATGTCAAGATGCTGAGTCTGGGGGAGAGCTGGTAATGCCGTTTGACTAGGATGTAAAATATGGGAGGAGGAGCAATGTGAAATTATATTTGAATAGAAGGTCGGAGCCAGACTGTGGAAGGCTTTAAAGAGAGAAAGAGAAAAAAAGTAACAGAAGAATATAACAGAAGAAAACAAATTGAGCAATTATAGTCCTAAATGTGAACAGATAAAATTTCCCAATTAAAATGGAAAAATTGATGTTCCCTCACCCCAATAATTTGTTTGATAACAAGAAATCTATTTAAAATATAAAAGCACATATAGATTGAAGATGGAACAAAATCTGTTCTGCTTGAAATTATCCCTTTTAAAAGCACGAGTTTAGATCATAATTTTAGATAAGGGAATATTTAAAATGGATAATGTTGGGAGAGACAAATGAGGAAACTGCATTTTTTTTAAATTCAATTTTATTTTACTTTCAGTTGTGAATTCTTTCCCACCCACCTTACCCTCTTCCACTTACTGAAAAAGCAAGGAAAGGAAAACCCACTACAAATATGTGTGGTCTAGCAAAATAAATTCCCATGTTAGTCATGTTAAAAGCATATACTTCAATCCACATTCCTCCATCCCCTCTCTATCTGGAGGTAAATAGCATGTTTGATCATGAATCTTCTGGAACTAATGTTGGTTCCATTGAGCTTTCAGAATTCCTAAACCTTTCTAAGTTGTTTGTCTTTTCGGTATTATTCTTATTGCATAAATTGTTCTCCTGGTTCTACTCATTTTACTTTGTGTAAATTCATACAAGTCTTCTTGGGTTTTCCTAAAACTACTCCCCTCATTATATCTTATAGCACAGTAGTGTTGCATAATATACATATATCATAACTTGTTCTGCTGTTCCCCAATTGATGGACATCCTTTCCATTTCCAATTCTGTCCCACCATCAAAAGAACTACTATACATATTTTTGTACATATGCATGCTTCTCTTATTTCTTTGATATCTTTGAAATATATATACTTAACAATTGTATCAGGGGGTCAAAAGATATTCACAATTTTATATCTTTTTGAACATAGTTCCAAGTTACTTTCCAGAAAGGTTGGACCAGTTTGCAGCTCCACCAACAGTGAATTAATATGTCTTTTCCTACAGCACTTCTAGTATTTGCTATTTTCTTTTTTTGCTAACTTTGCCAATATTGTGAGTCTTAGGTAGTACCTCAGAATTGTTTTAATTTGTATTTCTCTAGTTATTAGTGATTTAGAACATTTTTTCATATCTATTAGTTTGAATTTCTTCCTCTATTCATATTCTATGACCATTTGTCAATTAGAGAATGATTCTTATTCTTATAAATTTGAATTAGTTCTCTGTATGTCTTAAAAATGAGACCCTTATCAGAAAAAATTTGCTACAAAGATTTTAGAAATTCTTCTCATTTAAAAACTTTAGCTGCATTAGTTTTGTTCAAAAACTTTTAAATTTTATACAATCAAAATTATTCATTTTTCTTCCTCTGAATCTCCATATCTAATTTCATCATGAAATATTCCCCTATCCAGAAATCTATCTAGTTTATTCCATGGGTTCTTGGTTGATGATGGTGGTAATGTTTATCCTTTGATCTTGAAGAGGACCATGACATCAAGGAGGTGATGCTGTGACATGCAATTGAATTGGATTTAAGCGAGGGAGAACTGTGAAAAGTCACTGGGTCCAGTGGTGAGGTACACATCAGGATGACTGCAGATGGTCTCAGTTGATGTTAGCCACATATTCAGAGAAATACCTGGTAACTATTATAGCAATCTTGAAGAAGCTGACCACCAGCTAGAGAATAAACCTTAATCCTGGCAGGGTTTGCCAGAAAACATACACTTTGAAGGGGAGAGTTGAGAGCCCAGGTGATACGTAACCATGCCCATTTAGAAGTCCCATAAACTACTTCATGATTTGATGTTAATGTATCAATACCTTGAAAAGTAGAATCATATAAGTCAGTGGTTCTCAACCTTCCTAATGCCACGACCCTTTAATACTCATATGTGGGCATATCTGCATGTGGGCGGACCCGCCTGGAGACAGAGGAATGCGGTGTCTTGGTTCCTAAGACCATCGGAAATATGTGTTTTCCAATGGTCTTAGGTGACCCCTGTGACTTCTGTGAAAGGGTCATTCGACCCCCAAAGGGATTGCGACCCACAGGTTGAGAACCACTGGTATAAGTTATCAATCACTGTATCCTGTTTTAAGACTGTATGTGTACTTGTGGAACCTTTTGAGTTAAGTATTTTTAGGAAATAAATATCTGTCTCATACCTTATTTACATTGTACCCTGAGTGACTCCCTACTCACCTCTCCCTACCCCTCTCCCTTTTGAAGATACTTTAAATATGAACCAGACCTAACCTGTAGACGATTTCCACCCTAGGGTGCCAGGGTAGGGATTTAAAGGGCCAAAGAATATAAGAAAAAGAATGTAAGAATATGACACTTCTAGGTAGTGTGGTTTAACCCAATCTGGACCATTATGTGTATGTTCAGTGAGATTTATACATGGTAAGAGAGGAGGGGGGAGGGAGGGAAAAGAAGATAGACAAAAAAGATAGTATCTCAATACTGTTACATCTAATATCAGTTATTAGAATTAGATGATAATGAGAGTGAGGGTTTACTTACAGTTTTCACTATTGATACTATCTTGCTCTTGGAAACAAAATCAACCGTATTTAAAACTTAAATGTTTCCAGAATATGCAACATGCCCAAACCACAATTTTTCTATAAAAAATTAATCTTTCACTATAAGGGAACAACTAAAGGTACAAACATGAGTAAACAACTTGCTGATGAGATATCATCACTGTATTTATTTCATTGAACACCCAAAGGCAAAATGTGAGATTGCTGAGAAAAGATCAACAACCCCTGAAGAGATCTCTTAGCTAAAACATTATCTTTTTCAACATAGCCTGGAACAACAGGATATAAAACCAATATTAAGTAAGTTGTTCAGTTTCTTCAGGCAAGTTGATTGAGAAGGATTTTGTTAAAATCAGGTATGAACTTAAATTTTGAACATTACATCTAGGTACTACAGGCAGGTTCTGAGAAGAGGTGATAGGAAGAAGCTAGAGGAATTCTCAGGAATGAAAGATACATAAAAACTATGGAGGGCACTTGCCTTTCTTTGACACCTGTAACTTAAAAAATAATAATATACAGAATCATGCTACAAACTTGTGAAAATCACTGTCTATGCTATTGTAGCCATAGAGGAAGAAAAACAAACAGATTCTTCCTTAACCCAGAAATCATTTATTTCAGCAATTATCAATGCTTTTTCTTGGCTTTTCTAGCAGAACCATACTTTAAAAATCATTATCAAATGGTAATTTACTAAATTACTAAATACTAAATTACTAAATATTTTTCATTGACGCCTTTCTAGAGTCCTAAATATAAAGAATATGGAAGACAATAAAAATATAAATAGAGACTTACCATGGAACTCTTGTGTGTCCCTGTGTCTTTGTCCTATCTATTCTCAATTCCTTCTTGATTTCAATTCAAGCACTGATATACGTATGCATGAGCCCTTTCCCTGGTCCATTCTTCTTGCTCCTCAACTGCCTAGCTGCTTCTGATAGTACTTTTCCCTTACTCAGTTAAATTTTCAACATAGGTAGTATCATTGGAGCATGTACTTTGGCTTGATAGGAGATGGGACAAGAGTTTCAACTCTTTGTTAAAAGAATATGGAATCAGAAGCTTTTAATTGGTCCTCTGTAAGCCTTCCCAACTCCCTTGCTTTATTTTTTCCCCAAAATGGATTGGGTAGTAAACAGAAAGAGCTGCCTAGACAATAGACTTTAAAGTGAATTTTCATTGTTATTCTTTTCTTCCTCTTAACCAATAAATAAGGAATGGGATAGGACTCTCTCCTGTGAGAAGTGATTTCACCTTCCGGCTTCTCTCCCAGCAGAGATGATGGTTGCTTATATGTTTCAATGAGCATATGTATTAGGCTGCATGTTCTGGTTCTCAAGGCCTTATTTATCTTTCATTCCTTGGACCCAGGTGAGTCAACAGTGATCCTGAGATATACTTTTCAAACCTGGTGGCTATCTTTGGAAGTTCTTGTGTTCTTCATTTGGTGCTAGATATCCTTTGGGAGTTTCTCCCTGCAGCTACTAAAATATTAATAAGAGGAAAAGACCACTGACAGGATCTGGTTGGCCATGAGATATTGACATGGGAGTTGTTTGGACAGTGCAGAACCAAGGTGAAGGTGAAATGTCTGGTCAACAGTTCTACAAAGTGTTCCAAGTTTTAATGATTTAATATCGACCTACTAGAAGAGTGTACTAGAAGTTAAAGGTCATTACATTAAAAGATGGTGGGGTTGATGGTCAAGACACTCCCACTCAACTTCTGCCCAGTCCAGCTGATATAATCACAGAAAATAAGAAGCACTGCAGGGAAGTAATGTCCTTTCTTTTCTCATGGTATCTTCATTCTGATCCCCCCTGTACAATACCTCTGCTGGGCTTCCTGGAACTCCTTTTCTCTATGGTTTGACTCCCAGCTGCCAATACCAATTCTCTACTGAATCCATAGTGAGCTGTCTTCAGTGCTGTCCCCTGACTGTACTCCTTGAAACTGCTTCCTAGCCTGACCCTTCAGAAACATCATGCTAACCTCTTCCTTAGGCTGTCTTTAGCAACCAATGGCAACTGATTCTCTAATTCCATCAAGGAAAACTTGTTCACACTTAATCAAAGGCTAACAGGGAGTAGATATATCTTTGTTGTTCATTTACCACTTTAACACCACTTCTGAACTCTCCTATCCTGCTCTAGGGAGATGAATCCAACCTGAAGGGCCCTAAGAACCAAGGAAGGTAATAACCTGCATGATGCTGGAATAGCTTCCTATCTATCTGGAAGGCATAACATTATCTCCCACTTTCCAGTCAGAAGATGTGGGAAGGTAGAGTCTTTAAGAACAACAAAGAGTGTTCCTTTATGAAATAGAGCTACTAAGAAAATTCTGAACTACTTGTTAAAGGAAGATATTTTCATGAGGAAATAATCGGCAAAACTTCTCTACCCTCCCTTTCCCACCACCACCTTGTAGTGATGTCAGCTCTCATTCTGTCCTTGCCCAAGATCTTTGATTTCTCCACTGGTGACTTGGCTCATTGAATATACCTCTGAGTTCCCCTTTCCTTCAAATTTCAGTGTTTGTAAGCTCCTGCTTTTTTTGTTTAGTTTTTGCTTGATTTGAAGAAGTTCTAGCCCCCATCTCATTCCACTTCAATCAGTTCAGTCATTGATCTTTCTTCTGTTCTAAGGTGAATTTTTCCCCTTTCAAACTTCCCCACCCCCAACACGCTCGTGCGCGTGTGCGCGGACACACACACACGCAACCCTCTGCTTCTCCCAACCATGTTGACTTCTAACTTCCAACATTTAACTAGTCAATTAATCAACAAGCATTTTAGAGGGATCTGGGTGTTAGTGAAGAGAGTTCTGGGCCTGGAGTTGGAAAGATCTGACCTCAAATCTAGCCTCAGAAACCTAGTAGTTGCGTGACCCTGGTAAAATCACTTAATTTCTATCTTCTGCAGGTCTCCCATCTCTAAAAATGGAGATTATAGGAGCACCTAACTCAGGATTCTTGTGAACATCAAATGAGATAATAGTATTCAGCACAGTGCCTAGTATATAGGCACTTAAATGCCTGTTCCCTTCCCCTGTTGAGCACCTACCATAAGCCAGTGGGGATACAAGGGCATGACATAGTCATAACATCTGTGATCCAGGCTCAACCCCTCACTAGTTTTATCCATATAACCATCAATTGCAGGTCTGACCAGACCCTCTGACTTCACTGGACCAGGGTTCACCCTGTACAATTCTGGGGGAAACAGTCCTATTTTTAACTTTAAAATTTTATAATAGAAAGATTTCATGCCATATATATGAGACCATAAGACTTCGAAGAACAAGACCAACTACCTCCACTTTCTATTCCCCTGCCCCATTTTAAAGATGAGAAAACTAAGGGAAACCAATATAGGGTAAGTGAGTTGCCCAAGGTCAAATAGTTGATGGGAATTCTGGTGTTTGTATCCATATCCTCTGACTCTAATTCCAATGTTCTTCTTACCATACAATATTTTCTCTTTATTTTATTTTTTTTGCATTGTGCCATTATTTTTGCATAAGATAGAAAGGATAAATCTGATTAAAATGAGCACTTTTCAAGGATCTAGTAGGACAGTGTTTTGGAGCCCATCATAAAAAAAAAATTGAGGAAGCTGACACTCCTAATTTATCCTAATGGATTCATTAGTAACTTTATAAGACCAGAACTGTCAGTAAGGCATAAGTCATAGATCACAAGATCATAGATTTAGAGCTGGAACAGACCTTAAAGGTCAAGTCCAACCTCTTCATCTTATAGAAAATAAATTGAAACCTAGAGAGGTTAAGTGACTTGCCCAAGCTAACACATATTAAACAGCAGAGCTGGGATTCAAATCTAGGTCAGCTGAACCTAAGTCCTACATACTTTCCACTCTATCATAACATCCGTTTTCTGTCATATGGCTCATTTAAAATGATTACAATATCAAGCATCAATTTATGAAATTGTCAGAGCATTTTGAAAATCACTATTTTTATTTAAGTAAAATTTTTGGTCTTTTTACAGATAGGCTGGTTTATTAGTACCTTGGGTCCAGAACTTTCCTCAGTCTTAAAAATAGAAGATGTAAAAGTTGGGACATTATATCTTTTCTTGGGGGGAATTACATCTTATTAGATTGATTCACATTCTGCTGAACTCGAAATCCAGAGAGAGCAGTAGAGGGCAGATTGTAAAATGTAGGTGACACACAATTCCACTGGGAAATGCTTCTAACTTAAGGCTAGTTTTAAAATAGCTTTTTATGGCATATAAAAATGGGAAGTTCAATGGAGTTTTATTTTAATCACCAATTATTTTGACCTCCCTTCTCTGTGATATTAGGGTTCTTTGGTTTCATGTGTTTCTCTTATTTTAATGCTAAAATGGATCTGTGATCTCATCAGCATAGACTGTCCTAAACTTGTGCAAATCACAATGCATTCACATCTTCACTCTGTATAGTTCTTGCTCATGTCTTGTTCCTATCTCCTCCATGGGAGATCTGCCTAATATCTTGGGGCTATTGGATCAGAAATTTAGAACTGAATTTCAAGTTTTTCATTTTATACATGTTGAAATTGGGTCCAAAAAAATTAGCAACTTAGATCACACATGCAATAATTTTTGGTATATATACACACACACACATATGATATCAGGCAGGTGATGTGTTAATCTTCAATCTTAATGCATTCAATTCAGTAACCATGTATTAATACTATATAATATATAATATAATTACTATATATGAATATGTAATCTATAATATAAACATATTCTGTGTTCAAGGCACTGTGCTAGGTTCTGGGGGCAGAAAGCTATAACCTTACCATAACTTTTGTTGTGCATTTAACTTTGTTAAGAAAACTTAATAGCCCTTTACCTCAATGAGCTTATATCTTATTCAGAGGAAATAAATTTAGCCTTGGTGCGGGTCATCTTCCAAACCATGTTAGAAATGCTTGAATTGAAGAAATGAGCAAATGCCTTTGTTTGTGAAATAAGTATAAATAAGTGGTCTATGTGGTTCCAATAGTGTAAATGATACAGGTTTTAGAGGAGAAAACAAAGAAGAAAGGCAGGCTGTCTAAAAGACAGGACAGAGAGGATGATAGCTGGAAATTCCTCTTAAAATAGCTCCTATTCCCTTACCATCATCTTCCTGAAATATTGTGTAACTCTTGCCACTTAGCTTTCAACTACCTATTTTATTTAGCTTATTAATTCCTTTGTTTTGCATAGAGATGAGAAGATATTTTATCGTCCATATCACTGTCATCTGCAAAGGGAACTGATTTATCAGAAGTGACACTAGAAGGAGTAAAGCATTGATCAATATTCATGAAGCTCTCATTTATTCCCTCTGTACAGATGCTGCCCAACCTCGCTGTCCTCTGCAGGAAGCCTAGAACCCTGCCATTTTAAGAACTTTACCATTCAAGACAAACTGGGGGAAAACAGTATGTGAAGATTTTATCATTTTAAATGATTTGAGGATATATGAAAGAGAGCGCAAAATGACCAAGCAGTACTTTTGCCCTTAAAACTCATTTGATAATATGGCAGGAACTAGGGGAAAAAAAAGGTTGAATTCTTGCCTGATGTTTAAAAACTAATGCCAAGTATTTTCCATGTGTGAATGAATAATTCATTTTGATTAAACTGCATTTATCCACGTAAGTTAGGATACATGTACAAGTGGACCTGAACATTGAGTAATTATAACATATCATGTCTTTTATTTTTTCTTATCTGTATTTTTAAGCAAGTTACATGATGAATACCAACAGTGTTTGAAAAACAGAAGGCCTTCCAGTCAATAATACTCAACAACCTTTATTAAGCACCTACTGTTTGCCAGACATTGTGTTAAGTGTTGGGGTTACAAAAGAAGACAAAAATTAGCTCCTACCCTCAGGGAGCTCACAATCTAACAGAGGAGGCAACAAACACACACACACACACACACACACACACACAAACATACATTCACACATACACATACATACATACACAAGCTATATACAAAATGAGCAGGAAATAATCCAGAGAGGGGAGGTACTAGAATTTAAGAGGGGTTGAGAGAGGCTAAGGAAGGTGATTGGTAAAGATGAGGAGGGAGAGCAATCTAGGCATGAGGGACAGTCAGAGAAATTGCTCAAAACCAAGCTGGAGTGACAGCAAGGAGGCCAGTATCACTGGATCAAAGATTATGTGTCAAGGAGTGAAGTGCAAACAGAGTATTTTGTATTCGATCCTAGAGTCAGCAGGGAGCCAATGGAATTTACTGAGAAGGGTTGGACCTGCATATTAGAAAAATCACTTTGGTGACTGACTGGAAAATGGATGGGAGTGGGGCGAGACTTGAGGTGAGAGGTGATGGCTTGCACCAGAGTGGTGACAGTGTCAAAGGAGAGAAAGAGTTGTGTTTGAGATATGTTGCAAAGGTTAAAATCAACAGGCCTTGGCAACAGATTGGATATGGGGGAGATGAGGGATATCATGAAATCCAGGATGGTGCTTTCCAGGTTCTTTTTGGGCATGGTGTGCAGAAAATTGCTACTGGGGATCAGGAAGACCATGCTTCAAGTCCCATCTCTAACACATACCGTGTTAGAGTATATGACGTTGGTCAAGTCATTTAACCTCTGGGTGGTCCTAGGCAACAACTTAAGACTAAATTGAAGAGCAGATGCTAAGCCATGTTGGTAGAGGAAAATGCTCACCAGGTATTCCCCACCCAGATGAAATCACAAGTCCAATATACAAACAAACAAGGAAACAAACTAAACCAAACCCTTTTACCCTTCCAAGGTTTCACACTCTTAACTAGTACAATAGTATTTTAAGTTTCCCTAAAGGCAGTTGTACAAACTCACCTAGCTGAGAAGGTTACCAAAACAGAGAAAGTTTTGAGGCTAAGGATTATATTCATACTGTTCTATGAGGGTTTCTTTCCCATAGTAAGAATAGGGGAATTGGTTGCTCCCTGTATTTTTATGTCAATCAGTACTAGCCTCTTCAAATTTAGGGAATTGGGTTTAGGATTAATTTGTGCTATAGACCCAGAATATGAAAATGCTAAATTCATATGAGGGATAAAGATTGTTCTATAGGCATGCAATAAAAACAATGGATTATGTCTGACCCCTTGTAATTGAAGTGCTTGCAAGTCGAGGTCATGTAGGTATAAGCATTTAATGGAATCATAGAATATGAGATCTAGAAGGGATTTCAGAGATTCTGACATTCAACAACTATCTGAACAAGAATCTCTAGTAGAATATAGCCCATAAATATATGCAATATTTTCTCTGTTGTAGCATTTCCATTGGGAGAAATCTACTTCTTTCTCTATCAGCTCAGTCCACTTTTGAAGAGCTTTAATTGTTGGGAAGTTTTTCTTGATTTCAAGACCAAATATTCTGCTAGTTCTGCCCTCTCTGACCGAGTAGAACCATGCTAATTCCTCTTGTACACAACAACTATTCAAATTCTTGAAGCCAGCTACCACATCCCTCCACTAAGTCCTTTTTTTTCTCCAAGTTGAAAATTTCCAGTACATTCAACAAATATTCATAGGAAACAATATGCATGATCTTGGTTACCTTCCTCTGGATGGTCTGTAGCTTGTCAATTCAATTCCCAATATGTGATGTCTAGAATAGTAGGATTGAAGTCCAAGAATTTGGCAAGTGACATCTTAGTCCAGAAGACAAACGATGGTCTCCAAGGACTACACTGATAGGAAGGAGAAAGTCTGATGTTCATATTAAGTTGTGCAATAGAGAAGTAAGTGAGGTGCAGGAATCTCCAAATCTTTCTATTGGTGATATACAAGAAGAAGAAATAATTGTTTTGGAACCATTAGATGAATGGGGAATTTTTTAACCTGGAAAAGAAAAGACAGGGCAGATGTCTGCAAATATTTTAATGGATAATGTCTATGAAAAGAATAGACGTTTTCTTTTGTTGTTCTTGTGTCTCGTATTTTATGAGGAGGGTAGAACTAGGTTGGATGGGTGGAAGTAACAGGAAAACAGATTTTATCTCAATATAAAAACTTTTTCTTGACATAATATGCCAAGAAAATTGACACATAGTACAATTAATATTTTTACTTCTCTTTGCTGAAAGTCATCAAAATCAAGCTCGACTTGATTGAATTGAAAAATGACCTTTTGGCAGGGGGTAGATTGTAAACTGTGAAGGAAAAAGCCATTGTTTAATTATCTTTGTATCTTCCCTAGTGTCTAGCACAGTGCTATGGACATAATAAACCCTTAATAAATTATTATTGAATTAATTAATGGATTTTTGAAATTAGAAACATCTGAAAATGGAATAGACTGCCGTGTAAAATCTTGTCATTTATAGTACTTAAACAGATAGGGATAGATACTCAACCTGTGCTTTCATTGGTCTAGAGATCTTACAAGTAAGGAAACTCCTTATAATACATGTTGGCATCTTTTTTGCAACATATAATCTTATAGAGTTGTCTTGGGCACTGAGAAGTCAAATGACTCCTCCAGGGTGACACAACCAATATGTGAGAGAGCATAGACTTGAACTCAGGTCTTCCTGATACTGAGATCAGCTCTCTATGTAGAAGAGGTTCCAAGATCTACAATTCTATTATATCCCACATAAATGAACTAGGGTATGTCTTATAACTTTGAATTAAAAAGTTATTTAGTAGACAGTAGGCAGAAATCGTTCCCAATCCACAGAGTGGAAACAGTAGGGTGACCATTGCACCCAACCACCTTGTTGTTAAGGACTAGATAATTTTGCGCATTTGTCTTGAGAGCTAGGGTATCAAATGCCCCAACTACATATAGTAGCAAGACTCTGCCCCTGCTCAGGTGTAGGATCAGAAAAGGACACAACTGTCATTATGGTGGGCATTCTTTCCCACTAAAATTTTATTCAGCCAGAATTATGAATACTTCATAGCTTGATTCTGGTGATGCACCAATAACAGAAGTACATACAATAATTACTATGACTGAAATACTGTAGATGATAAAATGAGAAAAGCAGAAGGTCCATCATTTAGAGCCTAGTCATAAGGAGTCTTTTTGTCTTCCCAAACTCCTTTACTTCCCTGATAGGAGACATTTAGAATCAGTTCCTTTCTCCAGGAATATTTTGTACATATAGAAGATGACTAGAAGACTTGGGTAGAAGTCAGAGGAAAGAACAGTCTGTAAACCCATTGAGGGTCCTCATTGCATCTCCTCGGTGCTAAGTATGGTACATAATCCCCAGCTTGTGTTTAATAATATTTATCGAACGAATGTATGAATGAATGTGAGATCATTCAGATCTTTCCTTGCCTATTTCCCAAAATATATCTATTTCTTCAGGAAGTGTCAACATTTGCAAGATTCATGTTTTTAACACTTTGCTTTGGAAAACAGAATAGTCCACCATCTAACCATTTTGAGATAGCTTTTCCTACAAAGAAGCTGACAATTTTTTCTAGTTGCCAGCTGTGATTTTCATTCCCCTTGATTCCAAATTAAGCAACCATACAAAGCTTAGCAACTAATCTAAGTTAAGCAATAGTAAGCATACTAAATTGTCCTTTAAGTTCTATAACAGCATGTGGAGTTTTATCCGCTTTGTAGTATTTCCTCATATCATTATTCTGCATCTGTTTGGCACTTAGGAATTGGAAATAAATTTATGGAAATATTTCACTGAATCAATAATTGCTGCATACCTCATGTGTGCCAGACAATGAGACAGGTCTTGTGGGAGAAAATATTTCATATTTAAAGTTTACAAAATGTTTCCTTAACAAGCCTTTGTGGTAGAGAGCCAAAGTGTTTTTGGACCCATCTTACAGGTGAGGAAACTCTTAGGCTGAGTGATCTTCCCAACTAGTAAGAATCAGTGCTAAAATTCAATCTTAGTTCTTTCAGCTCCAAGTCCAATACTCGTTATATGGCGCCATGATAGGATACAGCATCTTCCTCCAATGAACTTACAGTCTAGCTGGGGAAGCAAAATTCATACATGCCTAGCTTTTACTGACCTTGAGACTGTGGTCCTACCCTACCTGACTAATTTTGTTGCTCATCACTCTTCAAAGACATTTTCTCCTTACACAAGGAATATTCAAAAATTAAGTTGTGATTTTGTTAGGGTGTCACAGAGATTTTGAATCCAGTTCTCTTTGACTCCATGGCTGGTACTCTACCTGCTATCCAATGCTGCCCCTCTACACATTTATTAACTGCTTACTGTGTGCCTGCTACTTTTTCAGACATGGTAAGGCAAAAAATAAAAATAAAGAAATAAAAGTAGTCCCTTCTCTCATGGGACTTCCATTCTAATAACTTAGATATGGTGATATAAGAACATAACTACCCAAGAGGATGCAGTTTGCAAATTGATTATCTATTTCCTTATCAGGGATGTTACCTACCTACAAAAAATTCCTTTGTCAAGAATATAACAAAATCACAATGTAGTATCATCGCTCAGGTCATGTCAACAAGCATTTATTAAATATTAATTATAGGCCAGGCTGATCATTTTCAATGTCCACAGACAGTTGAACCTTTAATTTAATCTAGCACCATACTCTTTACATAGGAGCATTTGATAAATCCTTATTTAATCATTTGAACTTGTTGAAGGTTACCTTAGGCAATGCCTTATTTGCTTACAACTTTTAGCTAGATCTTGGATCGTATGTTTCTCATCATAGGACTCATCAGAAATTTGTGAATGCCAACTTGTCCAAAACTGATATCTATGATCTAAATATTTGAAAGAATTTCCAAGATGAATTGGAGGGGGGAGGTTTAGTGGGAAGAACAGCAGATCAAGAATTAGAAGGTATGTTGTCTCTGCCATCTACCATCTTTTGAGGCCTGGTTGTTTTTGTTTTTAAGTTGTTTAGACTTCTTCATATATAAAATGAGAGGTCTAGACAGGATGATCTCCAAGTTCCATCAGGAATTAATTTATAATTCTATACATAGACTTCTATAGGGTTCCTACTGGGGAAAAAGCCATAAAATACAATAATTACAGTGGTTCTCAACCTGTGGGTCGCGACCCCTTTGGGGATCAAATGACCCTTTCACAGGGGGCACAGGAGTGCCTGAGACCATCAGAAAACACATATTTCCACGGTCTACACTGTGCTCCTCTATTGTCTCCAGGCAGCTCTGCCCACATGCAGACACACCCACATATGAATATGAAAGGGTCGTGGCATTAGGAAGGTTGAGAGCCACTGCAGTAATACATGAAAAGCCATTAAAACTTAAAGTCTGTAAAAGATGGAAGCCTGCACATGGTGACCTGTTCACAATCATAACTAAGATATTGAATTATATTTCAGACAACCAATTATAGCTGAAGACACTATGATCTATAAAAACCATGATAAGAATATTGTGATATATATGTAACCAGGATATGATCAATACATGAACTTATGTTTGAGCATAATTTTGGCTTAATGCCCAAAGTCATTACTAAGCAGAAAACAAAAAATATCCACCGGTTGTTAGGGATGCACTCTCTAGATCCTCCTCCCTTTGTCTATTGTCTATAATTATTATGGGGATTTGGGGCATTCTTTATTGAGGTTCCACTAAATTGTCTGGTTGCTACCCCAAACTGAAGATTATCCCTGTTTCTAGGTATTCATAGTGATTGATTAAATTATAATCAATCTGGAGATATTTGGTCTCTTCCTTTGGTATCAAAAGATACCCCATGGCTATCGGGGAGGTAATGGGTTCCCCAGCCAGGGGAATTCCAGACCTTACAGCTGAGTAAACAAGTCTCATTGACTAATTAAAAGTGATCTCATAGTAAGCATAACCTTTGAATTTCTTCCTATGGCCGATTCTATTTTATTAATTTGTGTTTTTTTTCTCTGCGTATCTTATTTCTCCTAACATTATTGCGAGGGTTAAATGTGAAAATGTGTTAAAAAAAAAACAATTAGAGTGCCTCACATACAGTAGGCACTACATAAACGCCTATTCCCTTCCCTTTCCTCTAATCAACTGCAAGCTGTTTGAGAGCAGAGACTAAACTTTAATACATTTTTGTGTAGCACCAAGCCCTCTGGGACCCTCCCCCAACTTGTCCTAATACACATGAGTTGGTTCCCCAGAAAGTGGCTACTACATTAGGCACTTCAAGTTGCAGGCTATGCCCTGCAAGATGTACCTCTAAAATGATGACTCCCAAGCCCCCTCACAAATGTATTTCCTCTTCACAAAGAGCTAATGGACATGTCTGAATTAAAGCAAAGACATTTACTTTTTTTTTTTTTTTTGGAGTTTGGCAATTGGGGTTAAGTGACTTGCCCAAAGTCACATGGCTAGTAAGTGTTAAGTGTCTGAGGCTGGATTTGAACTCAGGTCATCCTGACTCCAGGGCTGGTGCTCTATTCACTGTGCCACCTAGCTGCCCCCAAAGACATTTACTATATTGCATATTAAAAACTGTAACTGCAAAACAGTCCTCCCATGCACCTAAGGCATATTCTCCTCCAACACACACTTAAGGTAGTAGTAGGGCTCACATGGAAGGAACACATATAGCCAAAGCAACTCATTCCTCCGGTACGGTGGTGCTTTGAAGTCCTTTCCCTCCTGTGGAGACCTCGTAATGTCACCCCCTGGGAGCAGTATCTTTGTAAGCAGTTTGCTCAGCTGGGCTCCTCCTGAGCAGCATGCTCTGCTCATCTTCACAGTTGGATTCTTGCTTGTGGGTCTAATTCTGTCTTTTGTACATAACCTGTTATTTTTTGTTGTCTAAGACCCAGCTCCTTGAATATGTTTCCAGGTTCAAGTGAATGCTTCTCTATACCCATGTCTATCTGGGGTGTGCCCATGCTTCATTTACATGGCCTCAGAGTCTCTGGAACTGAGAGTATAACTGTTGGATGAGCTGTCTCCTTCTGGGCTACTACCTACCCTGCTAGATTCATGGTCAGTGGGTGATGTGAGAAAAGAGAAAGAGAGAAAAATCTCTCCCTACTCCTGGATTCTTCCCCAGCTGCTGACTCCTGCCTCAATTAACTGAAATTATCTGTATTTT
The DNA here is from genome assembly GCA_028646515.1 of Pseudochirops corinnae. Classification (NCBI taxonomy): domain Eukaryota; kingdom Metazoa; phylum Chordata; class Mammalia; order Diprotodontia; family Pseudocheiridae; genus Pseudochirops; species Pseudochirops corinnae. Next base: position 79,458,407 of record CM053586.1, on the reverse strand, counting down.
AGCTTGCAAGGCCTATCCAAAGCCATCACCCTACCTGGCTGCTATTTAAAAAAAAAAAGTTTAACATGTGCTTGTAAGTCCCTTTTCTGTGATTAGGTCCTGGGATTTCAAGGACCTAGTCCTTTAGACTGGCACCAATCCCTAGAACAGAGGATTGCCCGTTTAAGGTACAAATCCTTCCCTGTCTGACCAACTTTATTTCTCACCACTTTTCAAAGACACTCTCTATTTAATTATACAAGGATTGTTCAACAGCTGACTTTTGAAGTTTAATCCTCACACATTAGACAGAGAATAATACTTTTGTCAGTTGGGGTTATAAGTAGGATTGCTATAACTTTTTGCAACTTGGTGAAGCATTAATTTAAAATGGCTGCTCTTTTAGACTCGTGAATCAAGTAAACTTTTCAGTTTGAGTCACAAATATGAAGGATGTGGAAATTTATTGCCAGCTGTCACTGTCTAGGGAAAGAACACGATAATGCAGCAAATAATTTCGCAAAGCTGACCAAGAATTCCCAAGCAAGAAAATTTAAATAGAAAGAAAAATTCACAAGATCCCATGCCATTCGGTTATCAGTGCCACTGGGTATCGGTGCCACTCATAACATCTGTGGCCAGTTATGTCATATAATTGGAGGGTCCGTAGGAAGACTTCTCTCTCAGAATATTTCCTCTACTACATCCATTCTACCTTAAATCCAACCTTTATGGATTCATTATTCCTTTAGGTTTTGATAGTTTTTCAATCAAAAACACATACCATTCAGGGAAAGGGCAACACTATAGGAACTAATCAGGTAACACCTGGGGGAAAGGGTGGGGTTAACCCACAATGACTATGAGATTGTAGCTCAGCAATGATACCAGGAATGTTCACACCCAGGACAAATATCATAAACCCTACCTGGGTCAAGAAATGGAAGGTAGCATTTAGTTAAGGGGCCCACCTCAGTCTACCATTTGATACTGTGATCAATATTTCAAACTTTTAAAAACTAATTTTTATTTTTAACTATTTATCTTTACCAACCAGATTAAGTCTCTAAGATTACAAATTGCAAAACTGGTTCAAGTAGAGGCAATTTCCACATTTTGGAAGTTTTCTATAATGAGGAAATAAAGGATCTGGTTAAAATAAAGTGAAAAACTGGTTGCTAAGCTCTACTGCTTCTATACTGCTGGAGAGCCATCAGTGCACTCTGAATTCTGTACCCTGGGACAAAGACTTGATTCTCTACACTAAGTAGAGCCTTCTAGCAGAGGAGAGGTGTTTGAAGGGGAGAAAGAGTGGGAGAGAATAGACAAAGGTTGGAATAGATTGAAAAGAAAGATAGGAGGGGTCAAAGACAAATATCACTTCACGTTTTGGGCTAGAGCTGGATACAGAGCTCAGCATGGATGGACCTCTGCTCTTCTCACTCTATATAGGGAACTGGATCAAATAATAAGTCTTGGTTTCCTCTCTACAGGAAATATCTGGTATAAAGCTCATTTGTTTGTTGTGAATTATTCAAAGTGAAATTATGCTCTACTACAAAAGCCCAAAGTATTATTAGGGCCATACTTCTTTTCAGCTCCTGTTGACAGCAATGCTAGAATAAGCCCAGTGGTGACTTGTACTGTTTTCCCAACCCAAGGAAGCCCAACCACCTCTAGTAACTGGCATGGTCCTCCTTCCTCCCCCATCTTGCCAGCAGAGTCCCAGAACTGTTTCTCTAGAAGATCCCTTAACAGGTGTACAAAATAGTCCTTTGAAGGGTCTATATAGTGTTCTCTACAGAATTCCCTCACATTATTTCTGCTTTGAAACCAGTCTCTACTACAACCTTAGTCTCTCTCTTTCTCCATGACTGGTAGGTAATGGAGAGGCTCTGAGGTGAGCAGCATCTGTGGTCACTATGACTGCCCCATATTACCCTTAAGGATGATGATCAGTCCTTATTAATGCTAAAACCAGGGCTGTAATGGAACATCGAGCATCTTCAAGGAGTCAAGCTGGTTTTCTTCGGGTCTTGGGGGAGTGTGTGTGTGTGTGTGTGTGTGTGTGTATGTATGTATGTATGTGTGCATGTATAATTTACAGACAGGTAACTGATTCATCATTTTTTAAAGGCTTCCAGATGAACCTTTTTTTGTGCTTCCCTAAATTTGACTACATTAAGAGATTGATAAGAAAAGCTATATAGGAAACAGGCAGGAAGTTGGAATGATGAAAAAGGATGAATAAGGTGGGACAAAGGCATTATGAAAAATAGCCATTTTTGTGCCTGAGACAAGTGGCACAAAATAAACCTTCAGTTCAGCTGAGGAGGGACAACACTGTTGCTAGGGAGACTGCCAGGGAATAGAGATCAAGAATGGCTTTAGGAGGGGGCTCATATGGGACGACTAACAAAATAAGGAAGCAATGTGGTAGCTACTTAGTCATATAATCAAATAAATCTTTGATCTCATGCAATTTGGAGTTTTACCAATAGTAGAGATCACAAACTATCACACATGAGTTTTATTTATGTATTTCACAAAAATTAGCCACAAGGGGTTCACCCAATATGATGAGTGCCTTCCTCAATTTCTTCTACCATTGCAAGGGTGCCATTGGAACATTCTGGTTATCTACTTGCCATACCTTACTCTCACCATGTGACCAACATATCTCTTTCTGCCATGTAATTCTTGAATAACATTTCTGTTCTTTTTCTGCAGTCCCTAATTGATGATATATTGGCCCACACCTATTATGCACCTTTCCATTATCCTCTGTATGGTGTTATCTTTGTTTCTCTGAGGCAGTGGTATTCCAGTGGTATTTGCTAATGTTGCTATACAGCAACATTAGCAAAATGTTTGTATTGAAATGATAGGCCTTTGCTTTTATGGGAAACTCTGGGTCAGATAAAATCCTTAGCAATATCCTGAAAGAAATCCAGTCTATTCTTCTCCTTCTTTTTTAATTCTGGGCTTAGCATATTATCTGTCTTTATTATCTGTCTCTGATATATAACCCTTTGATGTGTTATAGTCTACGGGGTGTACAAATGGATATGTTGAATGCTTGTTAAAGTCTGGGCAATAGATATTCATCAATTTGTTTTTTTCCTGTGTGGATAAATAGATCAGACTCCTTTGAGTGATTACAGATTTCTTCCAAGAGGTCCTTCAGTATCTTGGGGCTTGGTGCAGTCAACAAAATGTCATCAGCAAACAAGAGCCTCTGATGGATCTCATTACCCACAGGAAATCCCTCTTGGAAATATACTCTGCACTCGACTTGCAATCGTCATTAAACAGGGATTTTTTTCTGGTTCATCTTTAAAAGAATCTTGAATGATTGACATATTGATGGAAGACATCTTATTGCAAAAGAACTTGTAAGATGCCATTGTGTTTTTACTGAATGAAATACTATTTTTGTTTTGTTTTGGTCATCAACAAACAAGCGTAATTGTATCTTATATTCTCTACATCTTTCAGTAAGTTGTAAGATGGTAAATTACTGATGTGCCTCCATGTTGAATATTGGTTCTAAAAGTAACTTCATTTGTTAGCCAATTATTATAGATAACTAGGTGTTAGGCTCGGATGTTTCTACATTTCTGAAAGACTACAAGTGCAATAAGCACCCAATACATTTCTGCACCCTCGGTAAAAATCTTTATCACCACCCCAGTTACGGCTTTGGAGATGGGCATATCTTAATAGTAGGCGTATTTTTAATGGAAAAGAAGAGAATGTTTGGATTAGCAAGGTAGAGATTCTGGTAACATTCCATTCCTTCATCTTGCTAATTAACCATATTAATTAGACATTGCCTCAATTTAAAAATAATTAGTATACGCCAGAGGTTCTCAACCTGTGGGTTATGTCCAATTTGTAACAATGAAAATACATCCTGCATACCAGATATTTACATTATGATTCATAACAGTAGCAAAATTATAGTTATGAAGTAGCAACGAAAATAATTTTATGGTTGGGGGTCACCACAACATGAGGAACTGTATTAAAGGGTCGCGGCATTAGGAAGGTTGAGAACCACTGCTATATACCTATCCTCAAACTCTGTATATATTTGCCATATTTAATTTCCTAGGCCCCTACCACAATTTAATAAAGAGCAGAGAATTATTTTAATGGAACTGGTGATTGTTTATGAAGTGTGGAATTTCATACTATGCAGAGAGGCTGGCATGGTGCTATGGATTTGAACAAGGACTGGGAAAGACAATCTGATGCAGTCAAGTACTTTCCTCATTTCATACAGGAGAAATATGATGAATTGGAATGAAGAAACTATTTTTACCAAATAGAATCTCCAGATAAAAATAGAAATTTAAGTTTCTGGTGCTAGGTACAGGAAATATTTCTACAGAAATCTCAGTCAAGCACAGAGAAACAGACATGGACACTCTTTAGGCTATGCAGGGTTTCTTAATCTGGTGTCCCTAAACTTGTTTTTGAAAAATATTTTCTTAACTCTATTTCAGTCTAAATGGTTTCTGTTGTCACCTTTGTATTTTATTTTATGCATTTAAAAACATTCTGAGAAACAGTCTATAGGTTTCCACCAGATTGCCAATGGGGTCCATGTTGCATGAAACAGTTAATCCCTGCAATAAAGATATCTTAGTTGATTGAATGATGTGCGGGAGCCAGTATATGAGTAAGCTTCTGTTGGGCTAGAAGGAAGAGTCTCTTTTTTTCAGGATATGCTCAAGAAATTGACTGAAGGAAGATGTCTAAACATTGCCCTGCAGGGCTGTAGCTTATTAACTTGGATTCCCTACTGTTTGTTGTCCTAAAAAAATGACTCAAGCAGTTTCCAATAATACCTGGTGTTTTCAGCAGAACTTTTCTCTTAGATGCTTAGTACACTTCAGTGACATCAGATTAATCTTTATAGAATTCTTCTGAAATAAGTAAAGTAGATGGGTAGATCATTGTAGATTAGATTGTTCATTTAGAGAAGATTGAAATTAGGACATTTCACAGGTTCTTTAGCTATAATATCTTTTTCTTTTGGGTTTAACAAGGGGAAAGGGTTGAGAAAAGTTTTGATAGAGAAAAAAACCAAGAGATATCTGTGATCTTTTCTGTCACTCTTAATGACCTGCTTTAATAGAAGGAAACTTACCATAAGTGGCTCATCTGTTTCACTAAGTAGGTCCCAGGACCACTCTCACAACTCAAGCTGGATCTGGGAGGAGGTGAGGCAGGCAGCTACCAAAGGTGTGATTTGCCAGGACTATCAGCAGGAATATTTTCTGTAAATGTTCATATTTGGAATGCCAGAGACTTTTGCTCTCCAAAGCATGAAGATATTTATTTTGTGATGTCTTGTGTGTATTAGGATGGGGAGAGGAAGTTTGTGTGCAATTTTTGAACCTTGCCTATGATGTATAAATACCTTGTCACCACCCTCCTAGTAAGTGGTTTAATATAGAACATGACTGGGTCAAATATAAATTTCTCTGTTTAGCTCTGAAAGTCCTTGACAACTTGACTCCTTCAAACTTTCCCAGTCTTCTTACATACCACACCAACATTGGCCTCCCTGCTGCTTATAATTCAACATTCCCCATCTCCTGATTCTGTGCCTTTTTCTGGCTGTTGTTCATGCCTGGAATGCTCTCCCTCGTCCCTCCTCCCTCCAAGGCTTCTATCTTCTCATAACTCCAGGTTTCAGTCGAATCTCATCTTCTTCTGGAGGTATTATTAAAGGTATTACATCTGTTTTTCAGTTGAGAAAACTGATATTCAGAGTGGTTAGTTACCATGTGGCTGCACGACGGGTAAACATTAGAGACTGAATTCAAATCTGATGTTTCCTGATTCTATCCTTAGAAAGCACTCTTTCCACCATGCCACACTGCGTCACATGATACTTTTCCTCTGCAGTTACCTCCCACTGACATTCATATATATATACATATATATAAGTGTGTGTGTACATGTGTGTGTGTTTATTGTATGTACGTAATTACCATCTCACCCATTAAAATGTGAGTTCCTTGAGGTCAAGAATGACTTTTGCCTTCTCTGCCACCTCATAGAAGATAATTAATCCTTAATAAATTCTTTTTGGTTAAACTTCACTCCCTAAGGTTCCAGAATTACAAACTTTGGCAACACACATAGGCAATGAACCTGGTATCAGAAAACTGATTCTGGACGAGATTACAAGTTCCAAATGAATGAGAAAATTGGGCCACATGTACTTATACGTGACTTCCCAGGAGTCAGAGGAATGAGTGCTTGTCTTCAAATCCCTAAAGTTTAGTTCTGCAGTAAATCTAGCAAGCACTGTTCATTAACTTGTAAGTTGACGAGCTCTTTAGGATTTGAACTATTTCAAGCCTTCCAGCTATTTTATTTCCTATTGATATAATTTCACATCATCTTACAGTGATAGGGTTTATCTTTTAAATCAGTGGTTCTCAACCTTCCTAATACTGTGACCCTTTAATACTTGTATGTGGGTGTATCTGCATGTGGGTGGACCCGCCTAGAGACAGATAGAGGAGCAGTATCTCAGTTCCTAAGACCATCAGAAATATGTGTTTTCTGATGGTCTTAGGCGACTCCTGTGAAAGGGTCATTTGCGACCCACAGGTTGAGAATTGCTGTTTTAAATCAACTGTCATCTGTTGTAGTACTCTCAAGATAAACATCTAACACCCATTCTGTGTGCCTGTTAGAACTGGAAGTGACACCTTAGAGGCCATCCAGTCTAACCCTATTAATTTACAAACAAGAATATTGAAGCTCAGAGAGGTTAAGTGATTTGCCCAGAATCACAGTTAGTAGCTATCTAAGGTGAGATTTGAACTCATTTCATCCTGACTTCAAGTCCAGAGCCCCACCTACTATACCATGCAACCTCATAAGGTAACCATTAGAGTTGTGATTATCTCATGAGGTGATATGATGTACTAGAAATACACCATTAGAAGTATAATTATCTTGTGAGGCAGTGTGGTATGGTAGAAAGAGTGCTTTCTCATGGTAGAATCAAGAAACATCAGATATGAATTCAGCTTCTTATGTTCTCCAGCTGTTCAGCCATGTGATAGCTAATCACTCTGAGTATCAGTTTTCCCATCTGGAAAATAGATGTCATCCCTGTAGCATGTACATCACATGGCTGCTCAGAGAATCTCATGATGCAATGTGGGTAAAGTGTTTAGTAAACCTCAAAGTATCATATAAACGGTACTTATTATTTGGCTACAATGCCAGGGCAGAAGATCTTACTGCATAGGTGAGAATCAGAATTTTCTGTGTCTTCCTGTTAAGCCTTAACAAATATCACTTTCCCAAGAAACTACAGATACTGGTTTCATTTCCAATTCTGAAAAGATCCCTTGGGTGCTCCTTTTGTTTTCATTTTTATGAACGGAGAAAAATAACTTCATTTTTCCCATCTTGTATGTTTTAAGATCAAATACTCCATCAATAACATTTAATAAGGGGTTGCATGTAAACAGAGGAGACATGTTTCTACATTTTAGTTTCATTTTAGGCAAGAGGAAAGTCCCAGTCAATTCCGATAGATGCTTTTTTGGACTTTTGTTCCTTTTCCTCTGATGGGGTTAAAACAACTTTGGGAGGAGGTGGTTAAGGAAAGAAAGAAGTGAAAAGGAGAGGGAGAAGGAAAGGGAGAGGGGGAGAAAGAGAGAGAGAAAGGGAGAAAGGGAAAAGCAGAGAGAGAAAAAGGAAGAAAGAAGGAGAGAGGGAGAAGCAGGGAGGAGGGTGAAAGAAAAAGAGGAAGACAGAGAAAACTCTAAGACAATAAAGGACAGAATATGGTGGCTTTCAATTTTTCCCTATGTAGACAATATCATTTATTAAACTCCTATTATACTGACTGGAAAAAAGAAGGATGAATTCAGTCCATGTAAGTCTAGAGTTTGGGGCACTGGACCAGAAATTACAAGCACTTATTAAATAAAAGCTAACAAATTGATTTAAAAAAACACTATGATGTGTGTAGTTTTATAAATATGGGACAAGGGTATTTTTTTTTCTTTGAACATCACTTTCCCATCCATTAAAATTCTATTCTTTGGAAGACAGAGCAATTGCTACTTGTAAGCTCAAAAAAACAGAGTACAGGTCTTGTGAGGGCAAAGGCAACATGCATCAGAGGACAAGCCTTATCAAGTTCTAAGAGTCTCATCACTGGGAGATAGGACACCTAGTAATTACTTTTTTCAGCAATGACATTCTCAGAGATGTGAAATCTGAGTCACCTTGTAAAGTGGAAAGAAAACTGAACTTGAAGTCCTAAGACCTTGTTTCAAATCCTGGCTACTCCACCTGTTATAAAGTGGCCTTTGGCAAATCTCTTCACATCTGTCTGCAAAATGAAAAATTTAATTGTCATCTCTAACTTCCCCTCCAGATCTAGAGATCCGAAATATGAATATCAACAATGAAAACATGGATCTTCAAAGTAACATTTTTATACATAATTAATCTGAAATCTCAAATGACTTGTTATAAACTAATATAATACTTAATAGGTTTTTTTTCATAGAACCAAATGTGAACATCATCATGAGTTCTGTGAGCAACAGAATGTGGTTTCTAGACTTGTGATTTCATTTGTATAGAAAACCTCTGGTGCAAAATCTCTTCTCACTGATTCAGATGGTCACATTCCCTATAATTTATAGTCTTAGAGAGCTGCTTGGAGAGTACTGTCATGTTAAGTGACTTGGTCGGGATCACACAGTAAGTATGTGACAGAAGCAGAGCTTTAACTTAAGTCTCTCTGTCTCTGAAGTCAGTCCTTTTATCAATTGTTCCATATTTCCTCTTGTAAACAAAATTATGAGTTCATATTTTGAAATTTATTTGTAGAGATTGGTTCATTTCTTTGACAATGTCTTCTATCTTATTGTTATAAGTGAATTTTTTGCTGATTTCAACTAAAATAAGCATTTTTCTCAGGGTAATCCCTAGACTAGGAAAATTCCTTCAATATTTTGGGTTTCACATTTTAATTTTTCTTCCTCTCCTGAATTTGTAAGTTCCTATTTCTTTCTTCCTTCCTATAAGGGACTTTCTTGAAACCACATTCTTTTGCTTTAGATATTCTGAAAGCAAGTTCATCCTTCCAAAAATAGAAGGTTAGTCAGGACATTTCCCCAAGATCTGCTTTTCATGCAGATACTTCATATATATAAAAGAAACTGTCTTATTTTATATATAAATATTCCATATACCATTTAGAGTCACATTTCTTATATTCACTGGTGTTTTATCCTTGTCTTTTGACATTTTTGTTTGATTGTGTCCAACCCTTCAGGACCTTATTTGGGGTTTTCTTGGCAAAGATCAAGTGGATCCATTCTGTCAGATAATCAGAGGTTAAGCGACTTGCTCCAAATCACACAGCTAGGAAGTGTCTGAGGTTGGATTTGAACTCGGATCTTCCTGACTCCAGCCCCAGTTCTCTATCTACTGAGTCAAAAGCTGCCTCCTTTTAAAGGCTACGGTACATCTTATTCCTAGGCAGTCTCCCTTTCAAGCACTACCCAAACCTGACCCTGCTTAGCTTCCAAGATCAGATGAGTTCAGGTACATTTAGGGAGGTATGTCCATAGACAGTATTTATCTTCATCTGTTCCTAAATACCTCAGACCTTTAAGGAGTCATGACTTCCATAGTGCAGATTCTCCCTCTGCGATGCAAATGACCATCACTGCCCCACCTCAGCAGGTCTTCATTCATTATTTGACAGCCTCACCTCTCCAAGCTGAACTTTGTATATCCTTAAATGAAAGATTTGCTGTCTTCTGGCACATGCTTGAAGATCCTAGCTGAGTAGCAACTATTAGTAAAGTCTTTTATGGACCAGGGTCACCTCCATGCCGTGATGAGACATTGGAGAAAGACCTATAAAATACATGCCATTTTCTAGGCCACATGGGAGAACTACATGGCAGAGTCTGTAGAGGCAGAATGGTAAATGGAAGGAGTGTTGGTTCTGAATTCAGAAGATCAGCTTTGTTATATAATAAAGTCAGCTTTGGTGTGTGTGTGTGTGTGTGTGTGTGTGAGAGAGAGAGACAGAGACAGAGACAGAGACGGAGACAGAGACGGAGACAGAGGGACAAGGAGACAGAGATAGATAGGCAGACAGATCCCTTGGTCCAGTCATTCTACTTTTCAGCTTGTGAAATGAAGACGTAATTGGCAGCATGTTATTGTGGATAGAACATTGGACTTGGAAGCTTGAAGATCCAGGTTCAAATCCTACCTCCAGCACTTACTAGTTCTGTGATCCTGAGTAAATAACTTAACCTCTCTGTGACTCAATTTCCTTTTCTCTAAAATGAATTGGAATCAATAGCCTCTAAGGTCACTTTCAGCTCCAAATGGATGAAAGCACTATAGCATAATGAAAATGGATAGTCATTTTCATCATGCACCTTACCTGAGAAGCATATATCTTTAATTTCTACTTTTGATTTAATTACTATATTTTTGGGGAACATGAAATTTTTATTTTACTTTGGGTTTTTCTTAGGGGGAATGGGGACTTTAATGGGCAGAATAACAGGGTTATAGCATCTCCTTTCCCACTGCTGTTAAGATCATATATCTTGAACTCTCCTGAAAGGCTGTCAAGTGGAAGAGGGATTCAGCTTGTTCTTTCTGGCCTCAGAGGTTAGAACTGGGAGCAATCATTAAAGGTTGCAATGAAGCAAATTTAGGCTCAAAAAGCTTTCTATCAATTAGAGCCATCCAAAAATGGAATGATCTGTCTTGAGGAGGTAGTAAAATCCACCTCACCTAAGGCCTTCCAACATAAGTTTAAAGATCACCTGTCAGATATGTTGTGATTGGGAATTCCTTTTTGGACTGGATGGCCTTTAAGGTCAACTTCTAGCTCTGTGGTTCTGATTCTGCGCCCATTAAAACCATTCCTCACCACCACCACCCCTTCAGAATTGGTCCCTGATGTGAGATTCAACAAGGCTCTGGATAGTCATGTAACAGCATCCAAGGAGGGATATTACAGTATTCAGGTAGCTATCTTTATATCAAGGCTTTTATTGAATTCTCTGTATCCAAGGACCCCTGGTAGATTTGGCTCTGAGAGGCAGTGGAGATCTGGTACATTTTAGAGGATCATTTGAAGTAGAGACTGGACTAGAGTTATCAAAGTTTCAGCTCATTGTTTATTACATTCTCCCTTTTCAATTTTTCTCCATATTTTCCCTCATTTTTCTGTTTTCTGACAATGGGATTCTTGCTTCAGTGGCTACCCTGAATAACTTAATGAAATAATAATTAAATAGCATAAATAGTTCTGTTCTGTGACCTCAGCTGGCATTCAATTTGCACACTCTTCTCATTTACTGCTTTCTCCCTAGCATCACTAAGTAGCTTCCCTGAATCCCACTAAGGGATGGACAGATATGCTGTCACCATGGAAACAAGATAATTGCTCAGAGGATGTATTCTGCTCTCATAGTGTTGAACGAACTGCTGTACAGATTCTCATTTATTACTAAATATTTGCAAGGAAATGTAACATGTTTCACACTGCTAAAGTGTTTACCACTGTTGCAAGGGGCTAAGTAAAATTTTCTGATTAAAATAAATTCTAAATGTAACAGAAACACTTGGGTGCAAAGTAGGTTCAAAATAACCCGACAGATGACACAGAAAAGTAATTGTGCCAGGCCCTGGATTGGTGCAAGATGTCAACAGTGTCAACAATGCCCCCAACCTTGAGCACTTCAGTGAGGGCTGTTGTTCTTTGTTTTTCTTCCCCCTAATTCTGCATTAGCTGTCACTGTCTCCTTACTTAGCAATATAAAGAGTATACCTTCTGTACCTTAAAATCAGCTTGGCTGCCCTTCTATTCATTCATTCATTCATTCATTCATTCATTCTCTCTCTCTCTCTTTTCTCTCTCTCTCTCTGTCTTTGTCTCTCTCTTTTCTCTCTCTTTCCCTCTCTCAGTTTTCCTCTTCCCCCAAATTCTTGTCCTCCTCTTTTGCTACTCTTCCTTACCTGACTCCTGATATCCAATTTCCTTCTCTTTTTGTGCATTCTTCCTCCTCAATTTCTTGTATACACTGTTTTATGTAATTCTCCCTTCCAATTAGAATAGAAGCTTATTCAAGTTAAGGAGCAAATCCATTTTTGTCTTTCTGTCTCTTGCACCCAACATAGTGCCTGACATATAGTAGGTATTTAATAAATATTTGTTGGACTGTATGCTTTGTACCTCTGACCAATTTATTTTAACTGACCTTCCAGTCCAGAAAGCCCAAAATGTAATCATTTTGAGTAAAGGATAGATAACAATGTATTAAATTCTAAATGCATTTGATATGCACTAATATGTCTTTTGGCAGACTGTTTAGGAGAATCCCATCTGTGGGGGCTCAAGCACTATAGAAGTAGGAGCCTGGACCCATAGATTATCCTAAAACCTGTGAGAGAAGTAGTTATTTCCATGAGGACACAAAGCTGGCAGTTTCAAATTAGAAAGGTAATACAGAAGGACTTTTACACTTGTAAAGTGAATTTCTGTAAAGAGATTCTAATGTTTGCATTGACTTTCATTATAGTATATATGTATTTGCTTGGGGAGTAGGATGAGCTTCTTCCATAAAGTGAATTGAAAACTTGGCAATATAGAGTAATTTCAGAAAGTTAATAACAACAATAACTAGTATTTATATGGCACTTTAAATTTTATACAGCACTTTATAGCTATTATTTCATTTTACCTTCACAACAACCTTGGGAGGTAGGTGCTATTCATATCTGCATTTCATGTGAAAAAAATGACAGAGGTAGAAAGGATAAGAAGTAGTTTGCTCAGGGTCACAGCTAATGTCTAAAGCTGGATTTGAACTGAGGTCTTTCTGACTCCAGGTCCAGTGCTCTATCCCTTGTGTTACCTCGTATAAGATAACTTCTCTGCCTTTGGTTTTCCTGTGTACTAAGCACTTTATCAAGTGTTATCCAGATTGCCATTCTACCATATTTGTGTAATTCCATAATCCATTAAATTCTGTTTCTCCTCCTCCTCCAATAATCATGTATTTATTTACATGTTTATATTTGTAAGCCCCTATAAAATATAAGCTCTTTGAGGGCAAGAATGGATTAATTTTTGTCTTTCCATTACTGCTACCTGGTATCTCACACTTAATAAATACTTGTTGTTTGATTGATAAAATAACAATACCAACCATGTGGGCATCAGGTGCATAATGCTAGCAGCTCAGAAGGGCTTGCAAACAGGTCTGTAGGTAGGGTTTCTAGATGAGAGATTTTCCTGTGGCTAGCATCAGCTTCAGGAGGCTGCAGAGGGATTATAGAGGATGGGAGAGGGTTTGTGGACATACTTAAGTATCACTCACTATGAGTCATAGGTGTGTGTATGTGTGTGCTCTTATTAGCTTAGTATTTAAATCCTATGTCAGATTTGGTCGTACCTGCTAGGAGATAGTCATGGGCATATCTGTGTGCTACAAATCCTTACCATTAATGGTGTCATTGATTGTATGACTATTTACTGGCTTGATTTAAAGACCACTGAATAGAATTGAATCACAGCATCTTCATTCTCTCCTTGGGCACTATAGGATCAGATCTTGGTGTCCCTAATATAAATAATAATTGAAGATATACACACTTGTACATAATGTCATCAAAATCAATAGTAATCTATTTCTCTTGGATTAAGAGCTGGCCCTACACAATTAGTTAGCACTGAGCTCTGAAAAATTGTTACTTGTCAAACTGAGCAGGACATAGGTGCCTCAGTGTTTTATCATCATTGCATCTGCCTTGTGCATTTGAATAATGAGCTGATGTGTTGCCTCAAGTTCCTGAATCTTGGGTTGATAATTTCTGACTCCTGCTGAAATACTCTGGGGTAATTTTCTATAGTAAATTTTCTCAGTGACTATCACAGCCTCTAGTAATAGACTTCTCTCCCACCCCCCATATGTCACTGAAATTGAATGCAAAGAGATGAAAGATAGGGTTGTTGCTATGTCTGGCTTCAGGTAGCAAGGTGTACATTTTTTATTAAGAGAAATGGCTTTCCCTAGAGATTTTATTGAAAATCCTATTTCTTCTCTCTCTCTCTCTCTCTCTCTCTCTCTCTCTCTCTCTCTCTCTCTCTGTCTCTCTGTCTCTGTCTCTGTCTCTCTCTGTCTCTCTGTCTGTCTCTCTCTCTCTCTCTCTCTCTCTCTCACACACACACACACACACACACACACACACACACACACGCCCCAATCACATACCCCATGCCTTAGGAATTTGTCAATAAATACTGGTCAAATTGAACTGTGTGTTGGATTATAGCTTCTATTTTCATTCACCACTCTCATCCATGGGTGGAATTCTTGAAGGAAAAAATGTACAAGGAAGGAAAGCTCAACATGTGCCATTTATATGGCATGTCCTAAAGGTACAGTGTCAAGTTTTAATTGCTTAAAATGCTGTAGTTGTCATTTAACTTCCTGAATAAATATTCATGAAATTTAGAGCTGGAAGGGACCTTAGAACTTATCTAGTCAAGTCCTCTCAGTTTACAGATGAGGAAATAAAGGACCTCCAAGCTTAAATGGCTTGTTCGGGGTCGCAAAGGTCATGAGGAATGGAGCCAGGAGTTAAATCCTGATATTCTCCAGTCTAGTACTCTTTCCACTACATTACCCTGTTTCAGGGAAACTGAGGAATGGCTGAACCAATTGTGGTGTGTGAATTTAATGGAATACTAGGGAAATGAGGAAACTGATGATTTCAGAGAAACATGGAAAAGCTTATATAAAGTGATACTAAGCAAAGTGAAGAGAATCAGAGGTACAATTTATGCTATAACATCAACATTATGAAAGGAACAGATTTGAGAGCTTTCAGAACTCTCTGATCAATGTAGTGACCATCCATCATTCCCAAGGACCATCGTGGACTCTTGCTATTCACCTCCTGATGGAGAAATAATGGACTCAGCATACAGAATAAGATTTATATGGAGCTAGATATATATACACACATAGAGGTGCAGATATGCAAATACATACACCCACATACACACATACATACATAAGTGTGTATAAAAATGTTTTTTGGACATAGCTAATAAGAGAATTCATTTTTGTTTTACTAGGCATATGTATGGTAAATAATGTTGTTTTTTTCCTCCAATAAGGCATGAAGTGGGTAGGAGAGAAAATAGATTTATAATAATATTAATAAATGACATTAACTAGCATTTATATAGCACCTACTGTGTACTAGGCACTGTACTGAGCACTTTACAATTTACACTGGATCCTTTCAATAGCACTGGGAAGTAAGTACTTTTATTGTACCCATTTTGCACTTGAGGAAATTGAGGCAAATAAAGTTTCAAGGGTCACATAACTAGTAAGTGTCTGAGGCAGATGTGAATTCAAGTCTTTCTGACACCAAGTCTAAAGCCCTGGCCACTATAACATCTATTTGTTTGTTCTGCCTGTCTGTTCATTAAAAGTAAAATTTGACTTAAAAAATCAAATCGTCTAAAGTAGATTGCCATAAAGAGATTCCAGGTGATGTCCACTGTAAGAATGGAAATGCATTGCCATGATTGTAGGCTTGGGTAGAAATCCTTTAATAGAGTGAGATATAATAACTTTGAATGAGGGAGAGTTACAGTTAGAACTCAACTGAATGGATTATGTGTCAATATGTACTAGGTAGTCATAGGTCTTCCTTGGTTCATTTTACCTTTGGGGTTTTTTTTAGTGTTGTTTTTTCAGTCTTCCCTCTGCTGTTAGGCAGATTATTGTCTCTCTGTGACCCGAGAAATTCTTCCCATAATTGAGAAGATTACAAATTCATAGCTTCCAGAAATTTGTTCTTTTCTTATAATGAATTTGTAATTTCAAAAAGATATCTTAAGAGAGCTAATTTGCCAGTAGGCAAGCACCTAGGAACATAGAATCATAATAACTGATAATAATAGCTAACATTTATATATGACTTTAAAGGTTGTAAAATATTTCACATATACTTCTTCTCACTTGATCCTCACTGCAACCCTGTGGGGTGGATATTATGGAAGGGTCCTTAAAGGCCATCTTATCCAGTCCTTTCATTTCACAATTAAAAGGTTAAACCTCAGAGAAGTTAGAGGACCACATAGTTCTTTTGGTCTTGCTAAGATGGTAATGAAAATTGCTAACATTCACTGTCTATATTGAGTAAAGGCTTTCAATGTACTTTACATTTATTATTTCATTTGTTCCTCACAACGACTCTGTGAAGTGGGTGCTACTTTTATCCCCGTGTTACCAATGGGGAAACAGGTTGAGTGAGGTTAAATGACTTGCTTCGAGTCACAGCTAGTAAGCATTTGAGGTAGGATGTGCACTCAGGTCTTACTAAGTCAAAGTTCAGTGCTCTATGTACTTACTATACCTCCTATCTATAACAGCAGTGGATTTACATTTGTTTAAACTTTTGCATAGAATTATTATCATTTGTGTTGATGATATTTTGATGACCCATTAAAGCTCCTTTCCAGTGCCTCACTGAGTCATGCAGATTTTGCTAGCTGAGCCTGGGCTCTGGCAGTTATTATTAAGCTGGAAGAATTTCAAGCAAAGGTCAGTGACAGTAAGTATTTCATTCAAGGATCAGTCTAGATCATTTTGGAGCAGGTTGTTCACTAACTGATGAATTTTTAAAATTTGCTTTTATTTTTTTTTTTTTAGCCAAGCTACTAATGAAGACCTTCCAATACAGTGTGTCAGTGTTGCTATATATCCCCAAGGTCAAATAGGTAGGAAGTAGCAAATCCAGGATGTACTTACCATAGGCTTATAATTCCTAAGTTCAGAGCTTGAGGTTATATAAACAGAACGAGTTTCCTACTCTGACATTATATAAATTCTAAATACCATCTAAAGCATTTATCTGAAATGAGGAGGATTTGCACTCTTTTTGTTATTTGGCAGGAAAGACACCAAGCAAATATAAAATAAGATCATCCCTGGCTTCCTTTAAGTCTCAGCTTAAACCCTACTATCTACAGGAAGCCTCCCCCAAGCCCTCTTAATTTCAGAGCCTTTCACTCTTTCAGTTATTTCCTATTTATCTTGTATATAATGGGCATCTAGATGGTGTGGTGACTAGAGGGCTGTTTGTGGAGTCAGGAAGACCCAAGTTCAAATCTGGCCTCAGAAACTCACTAGCTATAGGACCCTGGGCAAATCACTTAATACCGTTTGCCTCAGTTTCCTCATTTGTAAAACAAGCTATAGAAAGAGATGGCAAACCACTCCAGTATGTCTGCTAAGAAAACATCAAAAATATGTAAAAGTGAAGGGCTTGTATTAGATGACCTAAGATTCCTTCCAAACTAAAAAGGGTCATGATGAGTTAGACATGACTAAAACGACTAAGCAAAAACAATCTCGTATGTAACTTGCTTTGTCTATATCTGTTTGCCCATTGTCTCCCCCATTAGAACATCAACTCCATGGGGGCAGATGGTTTTTAGCTCCTTTTTATATCCCTGGTGCTTAACACAGTGTCTGGCACACAGTAGGTATTTAATAAATGTTTATTAATCGATTGCTTACCCTTACCTATTAATAGTATTAATAAGAATAGTTCACATTCACACATCTGATCTTTTACAAAGTACTTCCTTCTCACAATGTTTGGAGTGTGTCATACGGCTCTCATTATTCTGTTTTACAGATAAGGAAACTTATTAAGTATCTTTATGATGATAAGCTTCAGAACACGTTTGAGATTTAGTAGACTTGAGTCTATATTTGTTAACATTGACAATAAAACTGTAAAAAGAAGGAAGGTCATAGGTCTAAAGAAGAGTATGCATCATGCTGTCTCTCATTAGGGAAAATTTTGGCCCTGTGGCAGATTGTCCCTCAATCTGCTGATTCATCCTTAGGTTCTTTAAACAGATGCTGATGTTGGTATATTATCACTTTACCCAGTGTTTTCCTTATAGCTCAATATTTCAAATAATGGATTCCCCATTCCCAGGGTTGCACAACAGCTTTATGTAAAGAGATGACTGGAGGATATTTCTTAACATCTGTTTAAACAAGTTGCAGGAAAATGTAGAGCTTTTTCACATATCACTAGATGTAACACTAGTGTGCTAGGAAAAGACAAAAAAGAATTAAAAGTATGCTGAAATTGATCTTTAATCTCTCCCCTGAAAGATAAAGTTAAGTTAATATACAGTCATATATGTTAACATCAAGGTTAATATATATACTTAACATACAAGTTTTATAATATACTTTGAGTCCGAATGAATGTCTATAATATCCGAGCATCTAATGGAAAACATAATTCATTATGCCTCTTAACATAGATAAAGTGGGTTGAGATGAGAGCTATTTAGGGTCAAATCACTCGAAGAATGAGGGCAGCTGCTAAAAACAGATTCAGAAGTTGCTTTAAGTTGAGATGGAGATAGTTTTGTAATAGAGAAACTGGCGTTTGTTCTTCAACAATCCTTGGCTAAAGCATGAGGTTTCAATTTGACTTAGCTATTTCAGCCCCTTTTTATACATCTCTGAATCTTATTGGGCTTCTAATTTTAGAACGCTGGATTTGGAGTTAGGCATCTTAGACTTGAATCCTGATATGACCTCAGGCAAGTCACTTCCTTTTTCTTGGCCTCAGAAGCTCATCTGTAAAAATGAAGGGTTTGTATTAGATGACCTAAGATTCCTTCCAAACTAAATCTCAGTCCATTAGCCTATGAACCTATAGGACCACTTATTTATAGTAATTGAAAAAAAAAAAACGCTTTCTTGTTATCCTGTCTTCCTTTTGTGTACAAGTATTCTCACCACTAAATCAATTACCCCACTCAAAGCATGCAGTCCCTCTCAGGATATGGGGCTGATTGGCCATTTTGACCAAACTGAACCTTTGATCAGTTAGTTCAGTCTAAAATCCACTTGACTTACTCTTTTCAGTGAATAATCTATTTGACTATTTCACAGAATTTGACTGAATGAAGACACTTATTTTATTTTCATCCTGAGGCCCTGAACTCACCAAAATTACCGCCAAAAAGTAGGTTTTATCTATGGCTAGTGAGGTATGCAGGTGGATTTCTGGGAGACAAGAAGAGAACAAGGCACAGTTGGGGAGATAATGTCTTCAGAGAGAACCAGCAAGTCTACATGTTATTAAAACTCTCCACAAAAGCTCCAGATGACCTTACCTTCAGCTAAGAAGGAGTGAAGCTAGGCCATTGAACTTCTGAATGAGATGCTCCAAGATTAGCCAGAGATAAGCTTGACATTGCACCAAACTCTCTTTACTTTGCTACCCTGTCATCATCCTCACCGGCACAGATCACACAGAGTTTCCAAATAGGTGCCAGGTTTGGCTGACCTATGGAATAGTGACTGCTTTCCAGTTCCTGAATTGGCACCTCTTAGGTGACTGCACAAAATCATGTCTCAGATACATTGGCCTTGTGAATATACTGTGTTTTCTTAAACCTTTCTCGGCCTGCAAATAACAACTCGATTCCTATCCCCTGCATTGACCTTTATCACTTGACACACCCTGAGTCAGCATGCTTTGAAATAGAGACAGTTTTAAGATGCCAAATTCTTCAGAAGCTAATTTGATAATAGTTATGGCTTCAGTCCACAAAACAAGTTATGTGAGCTCACTGCAATTCTTCTGTCTCCCCCACCCCACCTACTTCTGGTTTTTAGAAGACAGAATTAGAGAAGGAAAAGTGGCATTGGAAAGAGAGAGATTAAGGTAGCCCTTAAAAGATTCTTAAGGCATTTTATAGTAAAATTTTAGTAAAATAAAATTAAGTTTGGATAGCACACTTATATTGTTTTAACCCAACTGCTCATAACTATATGCTGTCTTTACTTTATCAAATTAGTCATACTTGTGAATTTTCTCGGCAGCTAATATCTGACTGGAAATAGGCCTTCTAAACTGACTTCCCAAAACATAAATCAAAATAAACAATTCTTAGATTTAATTTATTTTTGAAGTATTTAAACTGTTCAATTTTGCAAGCATTTTTCTCCATCTCTCTATACTTTATTAAAAAAAAAAAAACAAATTAGCCAGGCAAAACAAATTCTGTTTTCCATGCCCCAATATTTATGTCTCATTCTGCATCTAGAATCCATCATTTCTCTTATTCCTACCTTCTAAAAAACAACAACATTCTTTTATTTGACTTGTGGCATCAAGGGAAATCATACCTGCTGTTATTTTCTTGTTTTTAAAAATGCATTACTTTGCATTAAGGACCAGAAGCTTCCCTGCCACTTTAATAGCTCTTTATGATGAAATTCTTCATTTGTTTGCTCATTCTTCTAGTCTGCTTCTTGGCTTCAGACTTGATTTACAGCTGACCTCTTCCATACTTTTGGAGGGAAGGTCTAGGCTGTTCTGATTGATACTTGCTTGGAATATTGAGTCTTGTGTTATTCAAGGATCTCAGGAACAGGCTAAGACCTGTAAGCTTTCAGTTCTCTTAGGATGATCTAATTTAGGGCAAAATTGTCACCCCTTGTTTGCGCTTTGCAAGTTCCTGACTGGGTTTGGATCTGAGCAAGAATAATGCTGATGCTGAATACTACCCTTATCAGTACCCCCTGAAAAGCTCTGTTGCTTCAGAGTGGCAGGATTATATTCTCCCCGTTGGTTTGGAGTTGCTCCCCTGGTTGTTCTTCTAAACTAGATGCTGGAAATTAGACTGCTCTGTGCCCAATGACTGAGCTATACCATTGCTACTGCTGCTGTCTTCTGAAGTGCCACTTTTTTGGGGGGGGCCTCCCTACCCATCACAGCCATGCACAAGTACTCTTCTCAGTTCACTCTGAATCTGTAATGTAAAGCCAAGTAGGTGGCAAAAAAAAACTATCCTTTGTCACTTTTTCACATCACAGTATGCTAGTATGGGTTTGGGGGTGTTCCACTATGGGGCTGAGTCTCCTCTTGTCCTGGTGCCCAGATTTTTCCTTGATATTAGAGTACTATATAGTGTGTTCCTCAATTGACTTTATTCCTACTGTCTGTAGACCTCCACGTCTGTCTCCCTATACTGAAGTGGACTGGAAGAATGATTCACTGTGATTTTTTTTATGGATTTCCCCATCACTGTTTGGTCTGGTACATTTTCTAGATCTGTGTGAAGGAGTTTTGTAGAAGGGAATTCCACTGTACTCTTTTTACCATCTGCCACCTTGGCTCCAACTCTAACTGATGTGATTCAAGTTGTATTCAGTACTCCCAATGTATTAGTTGTTTTTATAGTTCAAACACATCACCATTCTTAGCTGATAGGAGGTGGAATTTTATGGAAGTATGATACACTGACTTCTGTTGAAGTTCTCCTCAGATATCTCATTGTGGCTTTCAGGGGATCCTGAGTTCTTTAAACTTATACCAATCTAGTATAAGCTATGGAAAGTCTACCAATCTGGAAAAGTGTGAAGTTTGGTCTTCTCAACAGATTTTGCACCTTCTATGAAAGGACCATTCTAGTTATGTTCAGAAAGCTCATGATAACAAGGTTGGCTGGTAACTAGGGGATGATTTTTTTTTGAGAGGGCCACAGTGAGTCATGAGTGTTATCCATTAGAGAGTGAAGGAGTGAAATCAATAAAGTATTCAGATGAATGTAATCAGGGATGCCTAGAATATTCTCCCTCCTCATGCATACTTCCTAGCTTCCTTCAAGTCCCAGCTACAATCCTACCTTATAGAGCAGCGGTTCTCAACCTGTGGGGTCACGACCCCTTTGGAGGTCAAATGACCCTTTCACAGGGGTCACAGGGGTCACCTAAGACCACTGGAAAACACATATTTCTGATGGTCTTAGGAACCGAGATGCCACTCCTCTATCTATTTCCAGGCGGGTCCGCCCACATGCAGATACACCCACATATAAGTATTAAATGGTCACGGCATTAGGAAGGTTGAGAACCACTGTTATAGAGGAAGACTTTACTCATGTCCCTTAATTCTAGTGCCCTGCCCCTCCCCACTCTCCCATCTCTTGACTATGTCCAATTTATTCAGCTTGTTTGTTCATAGTTGTTTACATACCGTCTCATACATTAGACTGTGGGATCCTTGAGAGTAGGGACCTTCATCTTTCTTTGTATCCCCAGCCCTCATCACAATGTCTAGTATGTAGTAGGCACTTAATAAGTGTGTATTGCCTGAAAAGATGCATGTTTATCATAAAACTTATCTTGATTGCACCACTTTGTTTATAATGGGGGTTAAAATATGCTCCCATAACAATATATAGTGAATCTCTCTCACTCTAACATAGATGATTGATGAAGTCAATGTTATCCTTATCTTCTAGTGTCTGTTTATCATATTGGTATTCACATGGATATGAACGCATTCATATACTAAATAGTACAAGTATTATGAGGAGTATCTGTATGCATATGGCAGAGTTTAAATCCCATCTGTACCACTTACTGCCTGTGGGATCTTGGGCTAATCATTTAACTTCTCTGGAACTAATTTTCCTCATCTGTGAAAAAACTGGGTTGGATAAGATGATTTTTAAGATCACTTCCAGCTATAAATTTATGATAGGATAATGTAAGTCTAGGATTATTTGTAGGCTTTTTGTGCTAATGGGGCCCATATATTTTAAAGTGGGCTCATATAGGAAACTCTCAGTGAGGAGCCATCTGAAAATTTTGATGAGTTCTGTGATTAATAGTCTTAGGGAGTTGCCTAAGCACCAAGAAGTTATTGGAGTTGCACAGAGGCACACAGCCAGACTGTCAGAGGCTGAATAGGAACTCAGGGCTTTCTGACTGTGAAGCCAGCAGTTTCATATCCATTATACCACACTAACTCTTTGTCATGTATGGGTTGGATCATTGTTCAGTCTTTTCTGGCTCTCTGTGAATCTATTTGGGGTTTTCTCAGTAAAGATACTGCAGTGGTTTGCCATTTTCTTCTCCTGCTCATTTTATGTATGAAAGAAGTGAGACAATCAGGGTTAAGTGACTTGCCCAGGGTCACAGAGCTAGTAAGTGCTTAAGGCTGGATTTGGACTCGCAAAGAGGAATCTTTCTGACTTCAGGCCCAGTACTCTATCTACTGTGCCTCCTAGCTGCCTTTAGGTCGGACTAGATGGCTACTGAGGTCAATTTCATTTCTGAAATTTTGATTCTATATCCCTAGGGAAACAGAATCTCCAAATGGGCCAAGGTATTCATGTGCCTCAGTGTATTTAAATATATTATATGTCCTTAACCTTGATATTTAATTTTGACTTTTTTTCTTCCTTTTTAAAAATTTTCTATTGCTGGTTAGCTATATAGAAGAAACTAGAGAAAGAACATGGCATGCTGAGGTCTGGTGAAGGTCTCTTTTTATCAATGAATGTAAAAATAAGGTATCAGGAATTAGTCCCTTTCTTATTGGGTCAGGAGAGGCTAAGACTTGTGTCGTTGTAGATTAAGAAAACCAATCTCCAACCACTTTGTTATAGAAATACTGTGCTGAAGACTATGAAGCATTGCCTGAAAAATCTGTATCTGTAAAAAAATCAAGGACGGAAGAACATCTATTTATGGAAATCACATATTTCTCCTAGAATCTATATTACTCAATATATTTCACTTGATGGTTGAAAAAGCTTATAAGTAGTGAGAAATTATTTGAAAGGGATATGTGGCATCAGTCTAAATAGTGGATATTAAAAATGTGTTTAAAACTAAATGTGTATTTTAAATTGCATTGTCTCTAATGTTTTTCATTTTCTCATTTTAATATTTATAGACCTCTAGGAAAGATAATATGATTGTCATTAACATTAAGAATGTTATTATGATTTTTATATTCAGCAAGTAATTTTTCTGGTGCTATGCAGATTATCACACTGGGAATGGTCATTGCATTCTGGGCTCTGCAGAAACACATGTTCCTCAGCATATGGACTTCTTAAGTGTAACCAGATAAGTTAGTCTTATCACCAGTAGTGATGTAATAACACATCTAATTATATGGAGTGTTTTACTTCATGTCAAATTAATATTCTTCTAATGTAGGAAAAACCTTTCATCCTGGGGAGAGAAGAGCTGTAGCAAATACAAAATGTTCTGATCCAGCTGAGGCCATATAGCCATCTTTAGGCACATGAAATGTAAATGAAGCTATGGAGATATTTTCAGAGTTGATACAGTATTCCATTAATTTATGTGCAGGGCTTTACTTCCTTCTTGATATATAAGGCAAGATGAGTCTGATAAAGATGAACTTATTAGCTGAAGAAGCTCAGGTAATGGATGATAAATGAAAAATAAAAATTAGCAGTCATTGTTCCTTTTTTTCTTT
This sequence comes from Pseudochirops corinnae, assembly GCA_028646515.1. Lineage (NCBI taxonomy): Eukaryota > Metazoa > Chordata > Mammalia > Diprotodontia > Pseudocheiridae > Pseudochirops > Pseudochirops corinnae. The sequence continues at coordinate 79,434,017 of CM053586.1, read as the reverse complement.
AGGTCAACAAAGGCTAAACCCATGTTTAGTTATTATTCCAATTAAGATTAATGGATCAAAGGATCATGGTTTCAGAGCTGGAAGACCTTAGAGTCCCTTAGAGAGATTGAGTCCAACCCCTCATTTTACAGATGATGAAATTGAAGTACAAAACAGGTGACTTGCCTAGGGTCACTTAGGTAGTAAGTGTTTGAGGCAGGATTTCAACCCAGGTCCTCCTGACCCAGTTCAGGGTCATATTCATTACAGCATCCTTCCTTTTAAACTAGTCTACTTGGTTTGAATGATTTGCCACTTCTGATGCCTAGAACCATGCTTTCCCCCTTATTAACTGATATCTAGAATTTCCATTCGCAGCTTCGTTGCTATAGTTTATTTGATTTTGAGATGAAAGAAACAGACGTGATCCTTTAGTAAAGTCCTTTCATCTGACAGAGGTGGAGATTGATTAAGGTTTTAATTCTTGCTAAAGGGAAGATAAATAACATCATAGATTTAGAGCCAAATTGGACCACGGAGATCATCTTTTCCAATTCCTTTACTTTATAGGTGAGAAAACTGAAGCCCAGAAAGATGAAAGGAGGAATCTGCTTTCCCACAGATTGCTACAATACTGGCAAAGGAAAGCACAAAACTATGTTTGTTCAGGAAACACACATTGATAAAACAAATAGGAAACATAAATGATCGTGGAACTCATGTAAAATAGTACCCATGTCAAAAAATCATGTGGCCATGACACATGAGTGGAAGGCATTCCCATAGGGACACATGGACAGCATGCATTTCTAGCCAGGGCAACTTGAAATTTCAATGTTCCAGAGCCACTGATGTCCTCTGGTAGTATAACCACAAGTTATTTATGACTTCCTATGGAATTTAACACCTTTGCTCTTCTGCAGACATCTCCACACGTCCTCTGGTAGTGAAGGTGCTCTCTGCTATCACATGCTGATATTTCAGACTCTTTTGGGGGTTTCCTTCTATTCTTTGCTGCCATCTGCTGATGGTGTAGTGGCTAGTAAGCCTCTCCATGGCACATACTTGAAGGGGTTTCTTATGATGATGTTGTCATACTGTTCTCAGCAGGACCTGCTCTCCTCCAAATGTTGCCCTCCCTTGTTCATTATCAGGCATCATATCCCACATTTATCCAGATATCTTCGTGGTCACCTAATACTTTGTCCAACATCCACTAAAGATGCTGTGGTTAATAAAGCTCTCTATCTAAGAGGAGGACTACATCTCTGTTAACTAGTTCTTCTAGTTAGCTCTACTATCCACTGTTGAGAGCTGTGGTTATTGTCTCTCCTGTAGAGAACAGACATAGTTCATTCAGCTTCTTTATTCACCCTTCTACAATGCTTTAGCTATAAGTATGGGTTTATTGCATAAATGACCAGCTATTTAATTGGATAACCCAGTGTTGGTTCATAAATTAGAGCTTCTGATTTGCAGTTTTGTCCTTTGTGAGTTTGGTTGTCATAAAACAATTCACCAACAAGTTTTGGTTAAATCTTGACTATGTTCTGGACGTTGTGGGATATGTGTTTGTGTATGTATACATGTACTTACACATACATATGTACATAGACATTTAAAAACCTTAAGAATTGTTTTTTGGCCTCAGAGAGCTTCTGACATAATTGGAGAAATAAGACTAAGAGACAAACAAATAGAAAACAATACAAGTCAGGGAATAGCAAAGTAATGAAATTTGTGGCGTTGACAATGTTAGGAAGTTATGGGTAGGAGATATTTATGTCTCCTGAAATGCTACAGGAAGCCTTGACATATAGGTTTCAACTAAATATAGATTATGAGCTTGGCCTTAAAAGAGAGGTAGAATTTGGATAGATGTTCAGGAGAGAAGATGGTGTTCCATTTTAACAAAATTAAATGTAGCAAGACAAAGAGGCAAAAAAGCATTATGCTATATAGGGAGCTTGAGGAGACTAGCCTGGAAAAACATCAGATTCATTTTAGAGAGTAGTAGAAAATTAGGGTAGCTATATAATTTGGAGTTGAACTATGGAAGACCTCGAATGCCAGACAAATGAGATAAGCCTGGCTTGACACAGTAGGCAATAAGGAGTCATTATAGGGTTTTGAATAACTGAATGATATGCTTGGAGTAGGTTGGATGGAAGAAGGAATCAGATGATTGGAAGTAGATCAACCAGGGATGTGTTGGAGTAATTCAGATGGGTACTTAAGAACAGGGTGAGGCAGTGGCAAGAGAGAAGAATTTGACAGATATTTTGGAAACAGAATCATTAGGATCTGGTGACAAATGAAAGAGAAGGATTCTATAAGTTGAGAGGACCATCCAATTGCTAGGGCTTTATCACCAGGGTTAGGGTTTTATGTTTCTTGGGAACAAAGACTATATTTTGTACAATTTTCAAGCCAAGTAGGTGATATGGTGAATGGGATGCAGGTTTTGGAGCCAGGAAAACCTATGTTAAAATTCTGCATCAGATAATTACTTTCTGTGTGACTCTGGCCAAGTCATTAAACTTCCCTATTCCTCAGTTTTCTTGTCCTCAAAATGGGGGTTAAAATAGTACCTACCTTGCAGGTGAGACCTGGAGGGTGCTGGAACCAGCTCACACTCGTTTCCAGAGAACTAATTGTTACATTTTCGTTGTGAGCATTTATATCTCAAAAATTGTTTATCACTACAAATCAGAGTTTTATTTATTGTTTTATTCATTCTCTAGACTTAAGAAATTGGTGGCCAAGATGTTAAGAGCGCCAACTAAACTTTTAAGTGTGTTGTGTGTATTTCTTTTTCTTCCAGAGAACTGGTTGTTAACATTCATCAGCACAACACTGTATTAGATTAATTCAACACAACTGTGTTTTGCTCGCCCTGTCTGTGTCTCCACATTGGGAAGTCCAAATTTATAACGAATAGCATCAGTGAAAGCAGGCTAGTGTGGACTTTAAGAGTGCTACATTTAGATTCAGAGGGAACAGTGTAGAATCCTGCCTCTGCTTCTGTAGGACCTGTAGGATCTTCAATTTCTTTACCTATAAATTGAGGGGCTTGTATCCTGGGTATGCTTTTATCTTGAAATTGTCATCATATATGTGGTCATATAAATTGCGTGTGTAGCTAAATGATCCCAAATCCCTCCCAGCTCTGTAGCATGGATTTTAATTTTCATCATTAGATCCTTCTGTTTGGAGTCTGGAACATATGTATATGTTCATAACCAATCAGAAAAACATGTCTTGGAAAATTCTGGAAATGAGATAGAATGATAAAAAAAAAATTTTTATAATGACATTAAAAGGTCACGACATCACCGTGTCTCAATGGAAGATGTAAAACAGAGTGAATACAAATTGCTAACACTGAGGGAGAGATCATTTATTGCATTTCCATTTTTCTTTTAGGGAACAAGCAATAAAATGGAAATAAATGAGCCAATTTGAGACCTAATTTTCATATGGGGACATTACTCCTGGAGGTTCATCAAAGAAAGAGACTTATGGGAAAAAGAAATTCATCTCCTCTTCTTCACTTCTCATTTAGAGATGACTGTCTGTCCTCTCTCAGGAATTTTCTCTATCCAAAATATAATTGGATTTTTCTTTTTAAGAAAATTGAGAATTCAGGACTGTAAACATGTGTGCCTGTGATCATAGATAGAAGACTGGAGTTGGAACCAGCATGATCTGGGTTCAAATCTGTGATCCTGGACAAATCAGTTAATCCCAGTTTCCTCATCCATAAACATGGAAACAATAATAGCATCTCTTAGGGATGTTGTGAGAGAAAAAAATGAAATTATGTATGTAATGTCCTTTTCAGGATTTACTATTATGTCTATGTACATATACTTGTATCTTAACATATAGTGATGTATATATTCATACAACCTTTGGGCACTCTATTTTTGTGTCATTTACCAATTGTTTAAAATATTTCTCCAATTATATGCTTGATAGGGTCTGGTTTTTTATTTTTAAGATCCTATAACTGTCTTTTTCTTGTCAACATATGAAATATTGTATTCATTTAAGATCCTATAACTGTCTTTTTCTTGTCAACATATGAAATATTGTATTCATTTGTCTCCTTGGAGAAATACCTACTGATATGGGGATTATAAAAATTAAAAATCTGACTTTTTGCTTGGACGCTATCGAACTATGCATATACTTATTTGCAAATATTGACATTGTCTCTGACAAAGTTTAGTTCATCTGTTAGCGGTGCACAGAGTTCTCATGCCAAGCTTGTGAGCTTTTTTTTTTTTTTTTTTTTAGCTTTATTTTGAACATCCTTGCTACCTGAGGTACCCAGGACCATATTAGCCAATCAGTGTAATAAGCACTGTGGATAAGCCTTCGAAAAATAAAGGACCTATACAGTTGGGGATTTTTTTGACAATGAAAAATTGTTCAAAATATAATAACCAGGACGTCTTCTTGAATATATGTATACATATACATAGATGCATATGTAGGTATTAGGATTATAAAATTGTGTGTGCGCATTTGTGTGTGTGTGTGTGTGTGTGTGTGTGTGTGTGTGTGTGTGTAGGGAGGACAGGTATATTCCTAGCTGTATAAATATCAAGGCTTGGAACAGTATGCACATAAAGAAGCAGAGATATATCATTATCATCTTTTTTGTTCTATAAAATTGTTAAGGTAAGTGTAGAGATCAATGATTTCATTGATATAAAGAACTCCAAGGTGAGGAAATTCTCCCAATTCAAGTCAGCAATTTGACTCTAAGTTTCTTTTGTTTTTGTCCAAATAAGCTAGTTTCTTTTCTTTTTTTAAAAATTAAATTAATTTATTTATTTTTACTTTTCAACTTTCATTTTTATAATATTTTAAGCTCTAAATTTTCTTCCCTTCCAGCATGCAATCTGATTTGGCTATACATGTACAGTCATATTAGACATATTTCTGTATTTGACACTCTTAGATTCTTTTTTTCTTGCTAAATAAGCTAATTTATTTTCTTTTTAAAGAAAATTTTATTCATTCATTTTTAATTTTCAACATTTACTTTTATAAGATTTTTATTTCTAAATTTTTCCCCCTCCTGACATGCAATCTGATTTTGCCATACATGTGCAATCATATTAAACGTATTTCCACAGTTGATTCTTAGGTTCTTAAAGAGCTCCCCCAAACCCCAAGAGGTTAGATGACTTTCTATGGGACATCTAGGCAGTACATGTCAGAGGCCTAGGCCTTGAACCCAAGTGCTCAAGGCCATCTCTATCTGATTACACCATACTGCCTCTCATAGAGTGAAATTTAGTAATACTGCAGAGGAAGGTTAGGCGATTTTTCTCATTACAAAATCAGATACACTTAGAAAACTATATTCACCAACGTGCGTAGGACACAGAAGTGCCTGGGGCCTACAAGCACCTTAATGTAGTCCTAGAGGCACTGCATCTATGTACTGTCCTTCACTCATTCAGCTCACTTTTATCATGTCTGTGCTATATTTAGCTAATCCAGCCGAGATTTTGTTATTTCTATATTTTGAAAATCTAGTCCCGTGGCATTATACTGAACATCCTATTTCCTGTCTTCATCCGTGGGCAATATTTTCCAACAAGTTATGAGTCATGTTTTCATTAATGTCCCTGACTAGTCAGGATTCTTGGCAGTATCTAATTAGTTTCATCTTTAAATGTTCACTTATTGTGAAAATGCTTTTTCCTAAATCTTTGGAAATTCTAATAGGTCTGTATTCTTTACTTAATTTTAGCTTCAGGCCAAGAGAAGATAGAATCCAAGAGGAAGTGTTACTTCCAATTCTATTTTGAAATATGCAAGTCCATGGCTATCTTTGGCTTCCTAAATCAAGCCAAGAAGTTCTAAACTAATACAATGTACATTGGAGGGGTGACTAAGGTAACAACATTGATTTTTTAAAATTACACACCAGATGCTTACATGGCCAAATGAGTAGTGTTCCCTTGGATGCTTGTAATTACTTAGAACTACAACAAAAATAACTTACATGGCTAAACAATTTTCCTACTGTGACTCTGCGTGGTACATAATCCAAGTGATTATTATCCCCATTTTATGGATGAGTAAATTGAGACTGAGGGAGGTTAAGTGACTTGCCCATAATTATATAACTAAGTCATAGAGTCAAGAATCAAACTTCTTGCAGTCCAATTATCTTCTCAGCCTATTATTTTGCCTCTCGAAATGTTTTTTTAACTCCTTTATTAGAATAGCCTTCGGCATTTGTTGTCAGGGGTATCAAAGGACTTTGTCCTTTAAGGGTAGATTTTAAGAATCATTTTCCTGTGTGACTTTTCAACTGGTTATGTCTTATGTGATAATAGCACCACTGGGGGAAAAGAATTGTATATCTCCCTGGGATAGCTACTTTGAGGCTTAGTGTGTGAAGACTTCCTCCAGTGGGATGAGAAGATGAGAACAGCAAAGGTGGGTGAAGCAGGTGCTGTGGAGTGCTTGCAGCTTGGTCAGACATCAGAGGCCATCCATTGCATCCCAGGCCATCTCCAGTCATCTTGACTTTTTTCTTACCACTGGACTTTGATATCTCTGGAAGAGTCTGCCTCACTTCAATTCAATTTAAAAGCAAGTCAAGACATCACCCTTGTGATGTCATTGGTCCTCTTAGAAAATGAAGAATAAACCACAATAACTTTGAGGGATAACATCAAGTAGGCTGGTTTTGAAGACAAGTCTCATTACTTTTATTATCACGTCCCTTATACAAGTATGAAAATATGTGCTAAATATGTTGTTTGAATTTGATTCATTTAACTCCTTACATTCCCTTCCTTGCTGCTTAAATTGTTGCAATGAACTCATAACATAGACTTGGGCTATGTAAGCTATATCAGAATAGCTATAATAAATGGGGATACTAAGAAGTTTAACTTAAAATCAGTAGACATACGCCTGCATGAGTCTAAGTCCTGCTCCTGGTACAAAGATGTTTTTTTGAGGCCTAATGGAAATAGTATTGAATTTGTAATCATATAGACTGGGTTTATGTCTCCACTGTCATTCACTTTGAACTTGGAGCCTGAATTTTCTCATCTGTAAAATGGAGACCAAAAAGAATGCACTTTTATGTTCCTCATGGAGCTTTATAAGAATCAGATTATATAGGGGCAGTGTTCTGGAGGGGACAGAGCAGTGGATTTGGAGAAAGAGGGCCTCCTGCCCTTCATATTTACTACCTTTATTGCCCCAAGCAATCCTTTTAACTTCTCTGGGACTTGGTTTCCCTCTATTTAAAATGAGCACGTTGTATTAAGTCATGGGATTATAGGTTCACAGCCAGGAGGGATCTCAGAGAGTAACTAGTTCAATTTCTCATCTTGTAGATGGAGAAAAGAGATTAAATCACTTGCCCAAGCTCCCACAGCTAATAAGCAGAACACGGGGGATGTACGTGGCAAAGTGGATAAGGCACAGACATGGAGTCAGGAAGACTCATCTTGAATTCACACTGGCCTCAAGCATTTACTAGCTGTGTGACCCTATGCAAGTCACTTGACTCTACCTTAGTTTCCTCATCTATAAGATATGTGGGGGAAGAAAATGACAAACCACTCCAGTATCTTTGCCAAGGAAACCCCAGATGGGGTCACAAAGAGTTGGACATGACTTAACTCTGACTCTGTGTTTCCATTGTAGTACCCCACCTTCCTTGAGCTCTAAGGACTCTCCCAGAGCTAAATACTATGACCTATCACATACATAGCTTTGGGAAAAATTATTAAGCTTCATACATCACTGAAGTCAAAAAGCCCTGAATTCAAATGTGACTCGACCTGGGCATGTCACTTAACCTTTTTGCCTTAGTTTCCTTACCTATAAAATGGTCAGAGTAATAACACCTACCTCATAGGGCTGTTGTGAGGACAAAATGAGATCATATTTGTAAAGCTTTTAGCACAGTGCCTAACATATGGCAGGTGCAATATAAAGATTTATTCCTTTCCCTTCTTTTGCCACTAAGTAACCATGCAACCTCAGATGAGTGTTGTTTTCAGGAGAGAAAATAGGAATGGGACAAATATGGGCTAGTGGAAATCTAATTCCCTGTCCAGCTCTCATATTCTGTGATGCTTTGCAAAACGGTTGAGTAATATGAAAGTTAGGATTTATTCCTTGACCTGCTTTTGGTATATTGATTTGTCTTTGTCCTTGGAGGCAAATGAAAACTGAAAAATCTGGGTGTTCCTTTCAGAAAAGGTTATATCTTACAGAGAAGGAAAAATCAAAAAGGAAAAAAAGAAACTTTTTAGTGGCTTTGTGAATGTCAGGCCAAATGATTGACAGGGGTCAATTGAGAGTGCTGAGCTGGAAACTGGGATCAGGAGAAACAATGCAGAGGTTGAGAATGGAGCTTGAGAAAGCCTTCTGGAACCACAGCTTTACAGAACTGCAGGATTTATACAGTTCTCAGCCAGGAAGGATATAAAATATGGTGGCTAAAAAAAAGGAGATGAAAGTCAAAGCTGACCAAGGAGTCAGAAACTTAGGGAACCATGCAGAAGTAGGAGGTCGTGAGAGGCCAGTGAGAAAAAGTCAAAGAAACAGTTAAAAGAATAAATATATCAAAGTTCGGTAGGGACAAGAGGACCTTGATACTTAGTCATAGTCTGCTTTGAATCAGCAATCAAGGCCTGGTTTTTTCAGAGAATGGGGTTTGGAAGCTCAAATCTGCTACAATATAATCCCCAAAAACATCTGGGAGATTTGAACAGAGATTAAAAACAAAAGACCAAACTAAAAAAGCAAAATCACTTTGTAAATCCCTGTGGTGGAAAATTTATGATTTTACGCAAGGGATTTCCATTAATTTTCATTGCACAATATCTATTTTTTATTTTAAGCTTTTATTTAGTATTTTATTTTTGCCCAGTTACATGTAAAAACAACTTTTAACATTCATTTTTAAAACTTTGAGTTCCGAATTCTCTCCTTTATTCTCTCCCCACTCCTCCCTCATTGATAAGGCAAGAAATTTGATATAGGTCATACATGTGTAGTCAATCAAGACATATTCATAATACTCATGTGAAAGAAAACAGACAAGAAAAAACTCAATAAAAGTAAAGGAAATTTTTAAAAAGCATGCTTCAATCTGTATTTGGACACCATCAGTTCTTTCTCTGTGAATGGGTAGCATTTTTCCTCATAAATCCTTCAGAGTTGTCTTAAATTGTTGTATTGCTGAGAATGGCTTAGTCATTCATGGCTGATCATCTTACAACATTACTGTTACTTCGTACACAGTACATTTCACTTTGCATCAACCCATGCAAATCTTTCCAGGTTTTTCTGAGAGCATTCTGCTCATCATTTCTTTTAGTAAAATAGAATCCCATTATAATCACATACCACAACTTGTTCAGCCATTCCCCAATTGATGGGCTTCCCCTCAACTTTTAATTATTTACCCCCAGCAAAGAGCTACTATAAATATTTTTGTACATAGAGGTCCTTTTCCTTTTTGTTTTTTATCTCTTTTGGGATATAGACCTAGTAATGACATTGCTAATCCTGTGAGCATAGTTTCAAATTGCCCTGCAGCAGTGGTTCTCAACCTTCCTAATGCCACGACCCTTTAATATAGTTTCTCATGTTGTGGTGAGCCCCAACCATAAAATTATTTTCGTTGCTACTTCATAACTGTAATTTTGCTACTGTTATAAATCATAATGTGAATATCTGATACGCAGGATGTATTTTCATTGTTACAAATTGAACATAACCCACAGGTTGAGAACCGCTGCTCTACAGGATGGTTGAATCAGTTCACAACTCCTCTAACAGTGCATTAAAATCTCATTTTCCCCACATTCCCTTCAATATCTCAGTATCTATTATTAATGACAATAAAATTTAAAATCTCCCTTTAGCCGAATTATTGGAACCTTTCTAAATAAAGCTAATTCTCCTCCTCTCTTTTTTTCCCCTCCATATCCATTTCTTCCTCTCAACCCTAAAAGATATGATTTGCAACCTTTCATGAGTTAAATCCTGTACCTATTCATAGTAAATAAAATATAACTTTTTTTGAGTAAGATGTGGCCCTGCAAATAGAATCATAGCTTGGGACAAGACAGAGGAATCAGTGAATCTGTCCCTGCTGTGTATTCCCCCATGACATAGTAGGGAACAATGTAGGTAGGTAGGTGATCATCTCTGTGACTCAGCAGAGAATGTGTCCCTGCTGTCAAATAGTAGGAAATGACTCAGAAAGGTGATGGGCAAAGAATTATAATGCTAATATTCCTTTAATCGGTGTGTCAAGTTAAGTATAAGTCCTTGAAGAATTTTTATTGGGGAAGGTAAGGGAACAATATGTAAATATAAGTAATAATCAAATATAAACGTGTGTATGTGTGTGTGTGTAGTATTGTGTGAAAGGAGGGCAGTTCAGCTGTAGAAGGTTTCACTTCAGCAGAACTTTAAAAGAAGATTGGGATTCTCAATGGAGAAAATAAGGAGAGGAGTGCATTCCAAGAATAGGGGACAGTCTGCACAAAGATGGAATGATGGAATGTTTTGTATGGTGAATAGAACATCGATTGGTTGGACTGGAAAATGGAGTGTATGAAAGAATTGTACAGTAAGCCTCTGTTTCAAATGCCAAACAGTTCAGGTGTTTCAGCTGTGTCTGATTCTTCCTGACCCCATTTGGGGATTTCTTGACAAAGATACTGGAGTGGTTTGTCATTTTCTTCTCCAGCTCATTTTACAGATGAGGAAACTGAGGCAAACAGGGTGAAGTGACTTGGCCAGGGTCACACAGTTAGATTGGAACTCTAGTCTTCCTGACTCCAGGTCCTGTGCTCTACCCACTACTCCACCTACTCCAACCCCCAAAATACCTTATCACATAGTACAAATGTCAAACATTATTCTAGCCTAAAAAACAAGAGGAAGTCTTTGAAGTTTTGAGAAGGGGAGTAATATGGTCAGACTTGTGTTTTTGGAGGATTACTTTGATACCCAAATTAACTATGAAAGAAGTATAAAGGAAAACACTATGAGCATCCAGAGAAAGAACATAATATGTTATAATGCCAATGCAATATTCACAGTGCCCACAGCAGCTATGAATATGCTAGCGTAGTTGTGAATCACAAAATGTAACAGACTCTCCACATAGAGGACAGACCAAAGCATTTATTCAAGTACCAGAAAGCTGAATCCCAACACCAGAAAGCCAAATCCATCATAACAACCAAGAAGCTGGTACATATAATCAATGCAGTGAGCACCTCCATCCCCAAGTCTTCCCTCTTTCAGGCTTTCAAAACAAAATAGGCTCCGTTAAGCAAGAATGCCCTTCTCTCACTCACACTAGCTGCTCAGCCTCCACACTGCTTGCTCCCAGCAGTTCTGGCTCTCTCTCCTGCTCCTCCCTGCTCCACCCTTTCAGCAAGCTCCTCCCCACGTGGGCTCCATGTGATTACATTTGGCCTATAAAGGGGCAGGGAAGATCTTTAAATTCTCATTACCATTACATATGTACAGATTGATTTTACAAGTATATAATTATTTGTGTTTAATGGTAGGCATCTTTATGGTAGAGGGAGGAGGGAAGAGAAAAATTATGTGATATTTTATTATGTGTTTAAAAGGAATGGCATGTTGTACAAAATAGATTTGCAATTTTGTGGGCAATCATCTTTTTTATTATACTATTATGGAAATGCTTGTTTTATTCCATAAACTAAAAATAAATTTAAATTTTTTTTTAAATTTACTTTGGCAATAATGTAGAGGACAGGTGGGAAGATGAGAGACTAGGAGACCGGCTTTTGACAAATAATAATAAATCCTTGGCATTGATGAAGTGGAACATTGTTTCATTTTATTTTGGTTTTAGCTGTGTGAGGCCAGCCGAGAACAGCTAATAGCGACTGTTAGCCAGTCTCTCAGCTCTTTCATTCACCCTTCTCTCTTCTACTTGGTATGGTAGGAAGAAGGGAAGAAGGAAATATCCATGTAATCCTGTTCACCAATTAAATTCAACAGACATTTCTCAGTCACTTACTCTATGCCGAGCATTCTTCTGGTTGCCTAAGGGAGACACAAAGTTTAGACATGACATGGTCCCTGACCTCATGAAGCTAACACTTATGTAGCATTTATTATGCTATGTACTATTGTGTGTGTGTGTGTGTGTGTGTGTGCCAGAAACTATGCTATGTTGTTAACTATGGACAATAATAAGGTAGACCATCATCCTGACTGGCATGAGAAGGAGATTGCAAAAGAAAGTAAAGACATTATTTTGGGAGGCAAAGCAAACTGGTATTGTGCATCTTTTCTCATCGCAAGGTTTTCTGCCCTGCTCTTCCTTCAAACATCAAACCCGATATGACTACACTGATAATGATTGGGATGCTGTTTGATGACCAGAGCAGAGTTACCACAAAAAGCTCTCACTGTATGTCACTCGATAAATACTGTTAGAGGGCATTATCTCTTTTCACTATGTTTCTTTATTTCAGAGGTGTCAGACCTGATCAACAACACTCCCTAATGTAACCTAAGTCAGATTCAAATATAGATGAGAAATGTTTAACAAAATTAATTAAAGTAAATTATGAATAAATTTAACCTATTTCAATATATGCCTATAGGGATCCTGATGTGCCAACGAGTGGCCCTCATTTAAATTTGAGTTTGACACCACTACTCTACATCACCCACTTATCTTTTTTTTTGCTTTTTTTTGGAGGGCAGTTGGGGTTAAGTGACTTGCCCAAAGTCACATGGCTAGTAAGTGTGTTAAGTGTCTGAGGTCAGTTTTGAACTCAGGTCCTCCTGACTCCAAAGCTGGTGCTCTATTCACTGCACCACCTAGCTGCCCCAATCACCCACTTATGTTGGTTACCAATGGTGGCACAAGCTTTGTATCTTCCATACTTCAATGCTCTGGGGATTTGTGATTTCATCATAGTAAGTCTTTCTTCAGTCAGTGTACATCACAAGCATTTTACAGGTTAGCAGGTGATCTTTATAAGCAATGATGCCCCCCCCAAACTCATAAAATCACCTTATAGTCGTTTAATGATAATACTTCTTCTAATTTAGCTAGGCTGATCCCTGGATGAAAGATTCTTGTCTCTGGGCTGATACTTAAGTTCTTTCCAACTTGGTAGGCCCTATGTGAACTTAAACACTGCTGGCATCACCCTCAGGAACCCAGGGTTTTTTATATGACACAATAAACCATCAGAATGGGTCTTAAGGAAATATTTATCTTTCAGCACAAAAAAATAGTCCTTTCTTGCCTTTAAAATTTTCATAAATAGAATCCTAGTTCTTAATACTACTGTCACCAAGTATGATGATTTTAACAGTAGAAACACTGCATTTAGAGGAAGGGTCACATGAAAGAACAAGGCTAGACTTGAAATAGGGCAGATCTGGGTCTGAAGTCATCTCTGGACACTAACTAGCTATGTAATTGAGCAAATCACTTAAACTCTATGTGCTTCATTGTGGGTTTGTGTAATGGGGATAATTGCACCTGTCGTACTTACTTGCATTGTAGGATTAGTGCTAGGATCCAGGGAGAATGGGTATTTAAGGCACTTTGTAAACCTTAAAGCACTATATAAATGTCAGCTGTTATCATTAAATCCATTTCATCACATTTATAGGCAACTCCCACAACTGCAGTGATTCTGAGTTAGAGATATTTGATAAATGCCAGCAAACCTAGAAAAATCTATTATACCTAAACATGAGTCTAACTTAACTACAAATGAGGGGAGACATTTATATGATAGGTAATAAAGATTCAGTGAATCAAAAACCTCTGAGTACTTTCTAAGCATTTATTTAGTCTCACATGGGTTCTGTGAAGTAAATTTGAATATATCTGTTTTAATAACAAGTAAACTCAAGGGCAGGGGGGGGTTAATGACTTGCTTGTAGTAGCCTAAGGTCACTTCTAGCTTTGTAAGTCTATGAATATATCATTTTCTTTTACAAGAAAGACTAATAATGTTTATGGCTCAATAAAGACCTCAAACCATTATTTTCATGGAGTAGTGTAAACTCTATATTTCCCATTTAAAGTTTCATTAATTATTTGTAGGAAGTATATCATACTGTCTTAATTTCATTTAGAAATCTTGCATTTAGAGAAAACAGTTGTTGTTTTTTTTTAAATCAGAAAGAGACTGGGTTGTGATTTATTGCTGGGGAGAATGAGACAAAGGTCACCTCCTTTTTAGTCTTCTCCAACCTGCTCAGACACTGTGATTGTCATAGGAAGGAGGAGAAGGATTGGAGAAGGTTGAAAGTTATTGCCTCAACAGAGTTCCATTTCATTTCCTTTTATATTTTAGGAACTTAGAACCCTGGGAAGACATGTTCCAGTCAGGGATATGTAATAATAACAATAATGACAGCTACTATTCATATGGTGCTTTCAGGTTTGCAAAGTGCTTTACAAACACGTTCTTGTTTTATGCTCACAACTCAAGAGATAGGTGCTATTTTTATCCCCAGATGGGGAAACTGAGACAGAGGCAAAGTGACGTGCCTAGGATGATATAACTAGTCAGTGTCCGAGGTAAGATTTGGACATCGGTCTTCTTAACTCTTTGTCTGGTGCTCTCTCCACCGTGCCACCAAGATACCTCCTAAGAAATAAGAATCATGGTGTCTTTCTGAGCTTATCAGATGAGAATTGACCTGGGAGAGGCAGAGGAGAGAAAAATTAAAAGAGTAGAGATGATCATAGTTTGGACATCTGCTGCCTTCTGTGGCACAGCTTGGCAGAGGAGAAATCTCTCTTGACTGAAAGAGTTGTGGCCTTATCCTGCGTGGGAGACTGTTAGCTTCCCAATGGGTAATTGTTGTTGTCCTTCAGTCATTTTCAGTATTGTCTGACTCTTTGTAACCCAATTCTGAGTTTCCTTGGCAGATACTTGGAGCGGTTTGCTAGTTCCTTATCCAGATTATTTTACACAGAAGGAAAATGAGGCAAACAGGGTTAACTTACATGCCCAGGGTAACACAGCTAGTAAGATTTGAACTCAAGTCTTCCTGACTCCAGGCCCAGGACTCTATCTACTGTGCCACCTAACTGTCCTAGTGGATTGTGATTTTGGCTAAAAGAGTTAGCAAAAATTTTTAAAAAGCTATACTTGTATTGTTTAGGGGAAAGCATGCTAAGCATAATATCTGCTCAAGAGGATATTAGGCATAACAGAGGAGGTGTAATCCCTGGCAGAGCACACCCATACCAACAGGGATCAGATGCAACACGAGGACAAAATCAGAAAACTAGCTTCAGCAGCTCTTGTGCATTGGCGGAAGATTGCATTACTCTTCTATATATGTGCATTACCCCTTTATCATGTATTGTCTGAAGTGGGCTAAGCTTGCCTAATTTTGGTAACACATGTGTTATCTAAACATGTACCCCTCTCTGTGAGTACCATGGTCATACATATTTCATATGTAATATATGAATATATACATATAAGTGTAGATACACATGTGTGTATATATCCCCACACATACATATGTGTGTGTATAAATACATATGTATCTCATACATGATTTAGTGTGTGCTTTTGGGAAAGTGAGTTCAAGGTATATAAAGCGTGTGTTCTGTTGCTTTATTACTGTGCTTGCAATTAAATGCCTTTCATCTCAGGTTGCTTCAATGAGGTTGACTTTAGTCCACTCCAGACTTTGGAGCCTGATTCCGTACTGTATATGTGACATATGCAACCTAGAACAGTGATAAAGGTGAAGTATGCTAACAATTTGGAATTTATATTTGTTTTGTTTTGTTTTGTTTTTGGAGGGGTTTTTGGAGGGGGGAGGGCAGGGTAGTTGGGGTTAAGTGAGTTGCCCAAGGTCACACACCTAGTAGGTGTTAAGTGTCGAGATCATATTGCACTCGGGTCCTCCTGACTCCAGGGCCAGTGCTCTATTCACTGCACCACCTAGGTGTTCCAGGATTGTATATTTGTAAGGAGGGAAATGAACTTGGTGCTTGCTGGTAGAGAGGGCAAAAATTGGTAGTTCCACCCTGGTCCTCCATTCTTTCTAACTGAAAGTAATAGAACATAATCTGCATGATGTGGCCAAGTGCATACAGTGGAAACAACATTGGCTCTGGAGACATAGGATGACCTTGCTTCAAATCTTGCTTCTGATCTTGGATAGGTCACAACTTCCCTTGGCTTCTCGTTCCAAACCTATAAAATGAAGGAGGTAGATTAGATGGGCTTTGGATTTAATGGCCTCTGAGGTCCCTTTCAGTAGTTTTAGAATGATGATCCCAGAATTCTGTAATATATGATTCTGTGAATTAAAAGGACTTTTCTCATACAAACTCTGAGTAGGCAGAATTCAAAGAGTGGCAGCCAAGGCAAAAGAAATGCAGTTTAAAATTGAGAGCAGTTTAATGGCTTCTCCAAGAAAACACAGTAAGTTAGAAATGGAAGTAAAATGCTGGCATTTCCCCTCCCAGTCCAGTGCTCTCCCATTTAGAGTGGGGGCCTCAAAGAGTAAATGCTGAAAACATATGGCAAACGTCCATATACTCAATATCTCTGGCAGGATCTGGATCTATATTGATTTAGTGCTCACTCTATCCTAAGTTTTGCAGAGTAAAAGATGTGCCTTAGATGTCTGAATACAAAAATAGACAGCATAGTATTCTGGACCAGAAACAAAAGAATTTTTTTCTCCACCACAACTCCCCCTACTGAAATAAAACCAGGCATCCTTTACCTTGCCTCTTCCTTGTGTTTTAGAACTCTTTGCAATTGTTTTCTGTTGTGTTATATTTGATTTCCCACAGCTTGTGACTCATCAGGACAGGTTTTGTGCATATGAAAATTAAGCAATAATCTAGCTCATGTTATTCGAAGAACACAGAAATGATCCCTTCCCCTCCCCCCCAATTCCTCACTAGTCTGTAATTT
Organism: Pseudochirops corinnae; assembly: GCA_028646515.1. Classification (NCBI taxonomy): domain Eukaryota; kingdom Metazoa; phylum Chordata; class Mammalia; order Diprotodontia; family Pseudocheiridae; genus Pseudochirops; species Pseudochirops corinnae. The sequence continues at coordinate 79,417,050 of CM053586.1, read as the reverse complement.
GACTGATATTAAGTCATAAAGCACAATTGAAATACAAATATTATCTAAGAATTCTAACATTTTAAATCATTATTAGCCATGGAAATCTTGATCCAAATTAGTATGAAAAGCTTCATTCTATTAAAAAAAAATCTTTTGTTCTACCCATTTGATATATATTAAAAGACACTAAATTGGTAGAACTTTAATAATAATATATAAGAAGTATTTTTGTTGACTTAAAGCCAATTTTAATCCACTCCCAATTAGAGTAGTTTAATTAGTAATCTTTATATTCCATGCATATATTTTTCTATAGATCTTATGCAATCACTGAAATTCAAAAAAGGAATAATTGACAACATGACTGGTATGTATATCCAAAGTAAAGTTAATCTTGAGTAGGAGAAAGTCATCATGAAAATAACTATTAGATATGTGACCACTATGTTTTTCTCTAGTGCCATTTTGAGCTATAAAAGAGAGAAGTAAGAGAGAGATGCAAAGCCAGATATTGGCAACAAGAATTTTCAGTTATATATTGCAGTGGACTAATAGCAAATAAAACAGCATGGGAAGACACTAATCTGTGCCTAGATGTTCTATTTCTTCAAATCTTGCTTCACTTATGCATATATTTGTTCACAGATATAGAGCTATAGATATAGAGAGATATAACATTTAATCATTATTTGTAAAATTATATTATTTAGCATTACCAGAAAAAGCATTGTTGTATAAATAATGTGCAATAAACCATAAAACCTTTCATCTGTACATGGACAAGGAACCTAAACAATGGATTTGTATCAGGGTGCTCCTACAGAACACCCTGTACTGAGTATATTCAGTTACTATCTACTGAAAGTGTATGGTAGGGAGGAGCTAATCTGCCTCTAAAGCAGGGATTCTTAATGTTTAAAAAATGCATAGGATTATAAAGTAAAACAAATTCTATCAGACATAGTTATACAATGTTTTTGAGAAAGGTTCATAGACCACAGGTTAAAAAACGTTTACTTTAAAAACTTGTAAATTCAAACCCAATTCTTTGACTGAAATGTTATTATCAAATTTGCCTGTTTCCTGGAAAACCTCGTGGTTAAGTTTTAATAGAGAGGACAGAAATATAAATGGCCAAGGCAGAGGATATATAATATGTAAAAGATATGTAATTTAGCATTGGGAAACTACAAGGTAGCCAAGGAACAACATGAAGCTACTGGGTGCCCATCTGTGTAGCGAGAAAGCAGGGAAAAGCAAACATCAAAGGAGTGGAATGAGTATTAAAAAAAGGTAGATGATTGCTGAAAATTGAAATTTTGCTCTGAGTCAACTCATCACAATCTTATTGTTTAAGTTTTTTCCTAAGATACCACTAAATCTTTACAATTCTTGGGCTCTGTTTCCATTTTTGTCTTTACCTTAAATCAAATTTCATTTTGACTTAGGACTGTATGCCTAAGCATCTGCCCAAACCAATACATTTCCTACATTCCATCTTGAAGTACACAAGCTTCTACATTCCACTAGTGAAAATTTACCCAGCCCTATCCCATCCCAAATCTTCCTTTGTTCCTTTTATTCTAATGATTCAGGTGTGGGTGCAGGTGTGCTTTTTTTTTTTTTTAACCATGATATAGGATAACAGAAAAATGGTAAAGGAATGTGGTGCTTTTTGCATAAGGATTGAATAGGCAGTGAAAGCATAGATGATTTCACATAATCATAAAACATTGTGTTCTGATATTGTTTTGTTCACATATCGCCTAAATGTAATCATCCATTTATATTTAATTCGTTCTTATATCAACAAAAATGACCAATAAAAATCTTTTCTGCATGTTTTTCCTTACATAACATATACTCATTAGGCAGTACAGAGTGTAAATATTATTTCCAAATGAAAAATTGGAATTTAACTGAGTCAAATGAAACACATGATATACTAATATCTCTCTGCCACAATGATGTCCCTGTTTTAATCTTTCTCTGTTACATTCAATTCAACAAATTTGACCAATTTGCTAGGATTCTTGGTTCTATTTCTGACTGCTTTTGATATGATATGTGACTAGAAATGTTGGTTGATGGTTAAGTGAATTTATTCCATTATTAGGTGGTTTAGCAGCATTCTTCCTTCATAATTCTAATGGTAAGAAATTCCAGTTCCTGAATCAAGCTGATGGGAGAACTTTGTGGGCAAACGCTTTGGGTAAAACTGTATGCTAGATGGTATGGAGGGATACATAGGTAATAAGACATGGTCCCTCCCTTAAGGAATTTGCATTTAGTAGAAAAACCAGCATACATATGTAAACAGTTAGAATGTAAGAAAATAAAAAATAAGTGCCTTATATTAACAAAACCAGAAGAAATGCAGTTTAAACCTGAGTGGAGGATGAGGGTGTTACTCTTGTAGTATTCTTTATTTCCCTTAAGGATCAATCATTCCATCCTTCCAAATACAAAGGAAATGATGAGAGAATTCCTGATGTGGAATTAATTCTGGGCAATAAGAAAGAAATTATTGTGAAAATAGGGATGAGGAGGGCCACAGGAAGAATGATAACAGCGACTTTGAATATAATAAGGAAGAAAAAACTATACATAATGTGAAGCATACCCTGTCTTTTTGCAGGAGATTTCAAAGAATTTAGATATATAAATCCTCACAACCTAAAAATATGTAGGGGAAGTAAGCCTAAGAGGGAAAAGTTGGTCTCAAGAATGAAATTCTGATGAAATAAACATAATTTTGATGAAGAAAGAACATGCTGTCTAATCCTTGGCCCCTTTCTGTCCTTGTCAATTATTTGTAGAAAGTTGTAGATGTCAAACAACAAGTTTGAAAATGATAAAAAACTGAAAGTGAAGGTTAATATGTCACATGACAGACTAAAGCTCAAAAAGATCACCAAAGGTTGAAAAGATAGACTTTTATTCAGTGGCAGAGTTTAAAAAAGGTAAAGTCCTACATTTGGTTTAAATTGCACAAATAAAGCTAATGTTGTGTAAGGTTGCATTAAGAGAGGGATAGGCAATAAGTCCTACTGCCTTCATTCTCTTCCTGGCCTACTCCTTGACTTTTGGATTTCAGAACCATATCTTTTCTATAGCTGGCTCGTCCTGAAACTTTCCTCAGTGATTAGGGCCTCCTTAGCTTAGAATAGCCTATCATTCCAGTGGAATACTCAGCCTAGAATATTCCTCCACAAGGCCTGTCTCCATCTCTCATTTGTAAATTCCTCCAAGAGCTTCCATATTGTGGAAAGACCCAGGCTATCTTGCCATCATTCTCCTCTCTCCATTACTTCCCATTCTCTTTTCTCTACCATCCCTACTTTTTACCTCCCTTTTCTGTGTTGCCTTCTCTCATTAGAATGTAAGCTCTGGGAACACTGGTTTTTTTTCCTTATATTTGTATCCCCAAAGCTTGGAACAGTGCCTGGAACACAGTAAATGGTAAATAAATTCTTGCTCCTTCCTTCCTTCCTTCCTTTTTTCCTTCCTTTGTTCCATCCTGGTCAGATTGCTTAGAATATTTTGTTCTGACCATCAGATTTTATGAATGATGTAATGACAAGCTGGGGTGAGTGTAAAGGAGGAGAATAAAGATGGAAAATAGTCAGGAGATGATGACATATTGGATAAATTGAAGGAAGTAGGGCTGTTTATCAAGTGGACAATACAATTTGCGAGTACATGATTATTGTCTTCCTGTATTGAAGGGCTGTCATGTAGAAGAGGGATTGGATTTGGTCTTCCCATTAGTGAAAGTTGAAGAAGCAACTCATTATCAAGAAAGTTCAAACTATCAAGGGGGGAAATCTTAATAATTAGTTAATTGTTTAAAAGTGAAAGTCATCACAAAAAGTATAGATTACCACTTACTGGGGATTTTTCTGCTCTGGTACAGGATATCTGAGGTCTAGTCCTATCCTAGGCTTTCACTCTTTCTGAATTCTATCTAGGAACTTACTAAGAAGTTTTTAGCCTAGATATATTTTTTGAAGTGCAATATCTTCCTATGACCCAGGTCCTCTATAGTACAGTTGTTTTTATGACAATTTTATGAAAAGTAGCATGGTATAATGGAAATAGCAATAGATTTAGAATTAGATGGTTTGGGTTTGAATTTTGACTTTGATACTACCCATGTTGCCTTGGATAAGTCACTTAACCTTTGTGGGTCTCAGTTTCCTTATCTGTAAGATGAAATGCTAGGACTAGATGATCTCTAAGGTACCTTTCAACTCTAAAGCTAGTCCTCTGCTTTAATTACTACTATTGGTGGAGTCTAAGTTTTCAACTTCAAATTTCACTGGTTGTTTTTTTGTCCAGATCTGGATGGGACTTTTAGCATTCACTCCAATTATGCCATGTGTACTCTTTATTGAGAGTACATCCTCTTGGGGCCATCTGTAATGGCAAGCAAAGAAGGACCTAGTACCTTGTTTCACTTATTTAATTATTTAGCAGCTTGTTTCAGCTCAAGTTTCTTTTGAGCCTTGCCCATGATTATATCAAGTCTTTGTTAAGAAACAGAACTTGTGAACCCTGCAGTGGGAGGAACTTGCTGATGCAACAGGAAGGGGTGGAACAGGGAGGAGCCAATGACCATATATAAGGAGAAGCTCAAGCTAGGAGAGAGCAGAATTTAGAAGGGGAACTTTGTGGTGACCAGGCACTCTGTTTGCCTCTTCTGTTTGTGCAGAATTTTTTTTGGTGATACTTTGTACAGAAGCCCTGGGACCTTACTGGAAACCCTGAAAGAGGATTTTCTTGTTGTCTGTTTATAGAAGTCCTGGAGGAGGGTTTCAGAGGTCCTGGGACTGTACTGATGATGTGTGTTGAGTTCTCAGACCTTATTTGTGGGTTTGTGTTGATTTCACAGACAGATAGTGAATTGATGATAGTGCTGGCAATGTGTATTAATGTTGTTTTGGCTCTGTTAAGCTTTGTCTTCCTAGAAATGGAAACTGTGAAGGACTTGAGGTGGACTGGACACTGTGAGCATCAATATGGAATAGGAACTAGATGAGAAACTGGACGGGGAGCTGAGAGCTACCTACCTTTGAATTCTGATGACAGTTGGGTAGATTCAGGCAGAAGCTGGGACCATGGAAGAGGAACCATGGAATCTGAGAATCAGCCCTGAGTCACAATGAAAAGACCTCTACTTGGCTACTTAATGCTAACTAAGAAGATCATGATACGATATCACATAGGGGTATAGAATTTTGACCTTTGTACTTTGTGTCCCTTAAGGAGGCTTGCTCCTTAAAGATGATTGAGTTAAGGATGATTGGAAACAAATCTCCAATCAAGAAGAAAGAAGACTTTTTGACTGAGAGATTAAGATAATGTGACCTAGGGGTGGAGAACTTTGACCTTTGTATTTTGTGTCCCTTAAGGAGGCTTCCTGTTTAAGGATGATTGAGTTAAGGACTTACTGAATGATATCTTTTTTTTAAAACTATATGGCCACTTTGGTGAAAACTATGTGACCACTTTAGTGACAAATTGTTATAACTATGTGAATGCCGTACTTTGGTTTCTGTGAATGTTTTGCTTTAGTTTACAGCTGAATAAATAAAGAGTTCACTATATTATGTTATCATAACCTTAAAGCTGTTCACAGCAGCAATCCTCTCAAAAGCTGCTCATACTTGGCTTTACACCATCCAGAATCAGAGTGACAGAATTTGAGATTTGGAAGGGAAATGAAGTGTCCTTCTAGTCCAATATCCCTAAAAGGGATCCCTACTATAACATACCAGGCAAGTGATCATTCAATCTTAATTTATGAAGATTTGCTGTGGAGGAGGGGACCTACCACTTCTCAAGGCTGCCTATTCTGCTTTGGGAGACCTTAAATTGTTGGGAAAATTTTGCTGCCATCAAATCTCAATTTGCCTCTTTGCAACATCCAACCTTTACTTCTGTTTCTAAGGCTCTGTAACAAAGTAGAACCAGTTGTATTTCTCCTCCACATGACAGCTTTTCAAATACTTGTAGCCATTTATTATATCTTCCCTGAATCTTCTCTGCTTAAAACTTAACATCCCCAGTACTTGGGGACTGTCCTCTTGGTATCCATTGTACTGACACCTTTGCCTGTAGTAAGCACATGATGAGGGAAAACAAACAGCAAAGGTAGCTACAAACACAGCCAAAAAACTTCTGAAGTAACTTAGAATTTCTTACTTGGAGCTCTGTAGAATCAGTGGCGTAAGGGTGATCATGAAGGTAATATATATTCACAACATTGCCAGTAAATTAAAATGTCACTAAGACTTAGTGTCTTTGGATGTTGGAATGAAGGCTCACCTTTCTTGTTTAACTCCTCCCACAGACTCATGGTAGAATACCAGCAACCGATGTTAATTCTTTTTTTTTTTCTTTCTTTATTTTTTTTTATTTTATTTTAGTTTACATCATTCATTGCCATGAGATTTTGCGTTACAGATTTTCTCCCTTTCTTTCCCCTACCCACCGCCCCAAAACAGCAATCTCAGTGTATCCCCCCTCCCCCAATCTATTCTCTCCTATGTCTTCCCCCCTCACCCCTCTGACTTTTCGGTAGGGCAGGATGGATCTCCCAACCACAGTGCCTGTGTATCTCAAGTTCCAGTTGGATGTAGTTAATA